>OX377205.1:66861264-67394278 GCA_947396885.1 Heligmosomoides polygyrus polygyrus | reverse complement strand
CACAAAACTCAAAAGGTTCTTCAACGCTTCCCACTAGATTGAAGGAGAATCCTTTGAAATTCACTGTGTTGGTGTCAATTTACCCACGCACGTGAAGGTTAACGCGTGGGATGCCTAAATAAAGTGAACATTTCCTTTTCGTGCTCTGCTCCGAAGTTGGTCAGCTGAAAATGTGATGCTTAAAAACCAAGAAAACCAACATTCATGGGATGTGAGATGCAGTGGTCAACTGGCGAAGTCAAAGGAATGCGGTGCAGAAAGCTTCGAAGGTGCGAGAGGGGGCTGCGGAATTTTCTAGTTTCAAGCCTAAAACTGCGAGAAACAAAGAACATGTTGGTTGCCTGTTTAGCGGCCTAATTCTGCAGGTCAAATAGCAAGTGAATGCAAAAAAAGCGAATTGTCGTCCACCGAAGCCTTCAATGTAATACGATCTTCAATCACCGCCTGTAAAGCGTAAGGCAGCTTCAACAAATCCCTTTGCTATAAGGAGACCACGACAAATCAAATAGTCGAATACTTCTTGTTCGCTCAGTTAGTCCATTGGTACGACTTCTAGCGGATTCACTGCACTCCAGTGGATTTCTGTGCTGATTTCGCACTTAACAATAACTCTGGTCTTTGAGCTTCCCAACGATACCAACGGGGATCATGGCTGCTAGCAGAAGTCTCATAAAGATTTGCTGTGAATCTGGTTGAGCTGGCATTCAAATTACTTTAGAACGCTTCAATTTAGCAAATCATGCCTCACCGCATACCATTCAATAATTTCCGTCAATCAGATTGCAAACACTACCTCTCTCTGTCATAGTATTGACGGCGGCCATTACTTCTGGTCTCGCACAGCGGTGCAAATGAGAGGAGCTCCTTCGTTGTCGGCAAACGATTGCCTTGATTTTCGCTAGAATTTTAGAATGCCTCCAGCACTTTCACTTGGTGAGGTCTCTGTTTCGTTTGCCAAAGCCGTGCATACAACAGCGTTTTCATCACGATTCTATACTACTTCGTCTTTGAAGGGACTTTACTACGTCACTGCGCAGTTGGCTGCGAGATGTCCCATAATAGGAACCTCTAGAGATCTCACAATCTCAACAGTATGAGGGCTATTGGTCCTATCCCAGAGGCAGTGTTGGAAAAGCGGAGAAAATGAGCAGGATTGTCAGTCCAGGCTGGGCTTTGCAAGGAAATCTTCTTTCGTAGGCTGTATCAATGTGTCGTCTTGTGAATTAGCTCTTTTTCAGTTTACCCATCGTTGTCAAGAGAACTGGATAACCCCCCCCCCCCCCCGCTAGCATAGATCCAAGCTGTTACATGACATGCATGGAGTTAATCAGGCGAGCAAAGCAACACCATTTTAATGCGGTAGTGCATGCTTGTTTCAGTTTTTTCAAATAGCATTTATTTCATTATTTTTCTGTCACTGGTTTGAAGCCACGAAATTCTCCATTCTTTCGTACCTCGACGTCCACTCTAGAGCTAGTCCACTCTAGAGCTAGCCCGACACAACAAGGTTTGCCACGGGTAGAAACAGTGATGGATACTTGATCATGCTGTCTATATTCAAAGACATGCGACGAGCTGCATAATAGCAGCTGCTTGCCAAATAACATGCTGACGACAATGCGTGTTTGCTGGCCACAAGGGAAATGGCTTTTCAGATGCTCACAAATCAGCTTAAGCGCCATCAACTAACCAGTGCTGCCATGAGAGTGACCGAGGGATTCATTCCACACTGCGTTAAGCATCGATAGGGTACCTCATGAGCATGCCAAAGTGGAATTTTTACCTAAAACAATCAACGTTTGTGCACCATCCTCATCTAAACCACAAACATAGTCTTTGCAACACTTTCTGATCTTTTGAACGCTTTTTCCGCTAAAGTTCTGTGTACTAGACTGTTGCTATGAGAAAGTTAAGCTAATTCGACGCAACCCATCTGTCGAGTTCTAGTCACTAAATAGGGTAGAAACAGTACACAGATAGTAACATGGCTGCTATTTCACGAGCCGATCGCTTCTTCACCGAAAAGAGTACAATATGTGCATTCCATCCATTGCACTAACCATAATTGGTGAGAAATCGCCGAAACCAACAAAGGTTCCTGTGGCGTCCCTTATCAACCTTTGTTTCTTTTCATTTTTTTTCGAATTTCTGCGTCATAAGAAAGGTCACAGCAACTGTTTCAATCCTTGCAGAGGGCGGTAGAATAAAATAAAGTCTGATGAAGATGAATCAGGATCGCGAAATTTTTGCTCCACAGCAGCCAGAGCTTGAGGTGGGCCAGATAACTATGTCGTTAAGATCGTTTCCACTAGAAGAATGACTGGCTTTGGAAGCGAAGAACTTGATAAGAGTGGGGTGACTTTGAATGGAAGCGACTCAGCAAAGCAACAGAGTTGAGCGAGAAAATGTGAGGGGCGCGTGAAACATTTAAACCGTTATCCTTTTAGAAAATTATGAAGAATTACAGTAAAAGTTACAGGGAGGACATATGCATCAGTTTTGCTAGACTACCTGGGAACGAGCGTGAAAGAATTTAGAATAATCAGTTGCACAGATCTACACTAGACCACTGCAGACGTAAACTCAGAAAAATCCTTCCAGCCCTTAGTTTATGTGGAAAAATTCAGGGATGTTGCGAACTGATTTTTGCGTCTTCGAGTCTGACAATCCCCGAAAGGCATTTTCAGAGAAGCCTCGGTTTTTGGAGCATCCCTCTTGGGGAGGCTTGTCGAGACAATTTGAAGAGCGATGCGTTTGAGCAAGACGAGAGACGTCGGATTTAACAGTCATATTCGTTTTGCGTTCTCGGATCTTTTGCATAAGGCTTTAAGCAGAAGACAAGTTTTGATGGTGTGGTGCCAAAGCGGGTATGTCTCCTTCGCCTTTAGTGCCTTTAATAATATGTAATAGAAGAATTCTTAGTTTTCACATTTCACGGTTCAAAACCAGCGCTTCTGGGACATATTTATTTTCCGGGGATTTTCAGAACCGAAGGCGTAGGGTAAGCACGAAATACCCCTGAGCAAGAAAAGAAGCTTGATTACTCCGAATGCATGCATTGTGCCAGCGGTCCTAACTATTGAGGCCAATCGCCGCGCCTACTTCCTCCGAAAAGCGCTTTCTATTGCAGCTAACCAACAGAAAGCATCTGTTCAACGAAGCCATTTCATTTCCGGGGCACTACTATCACTGACGACCAATACAAAAGAAGAAGACTCTTCAAAATCATCGTCCTTAAAAACTGTCTTGCTTGCTCTATTCCGAAACTTAGCATCAGGTGAACCAATTTCTGGAGTTTCATGCATGAAAATGGAGCTTTTTCGTACAGTTGCACATCGATAACAGTCTGTGCCATGGAGTGGTCGAAACAACACTGCTTCGCTGGGGAGACTAAACCTGCCTCTGAAAACGTGTGTGCTCTAAACCGATCGCACATTGTCTCTGCGTGGGTAACGTGTGTGCCGCAGCGCACCGAAGGGGATTCCTCTTCACTGAGAGGCTAACGCTTCCAAACAGCTGCAGATGGGCTCCGACGAAGCGTTAAGTGTGGCGTTTCAGGGAAGTGGCGACTCGAACTTCAGTCATCGTGACGATGATCTCGACCTCGAGGCCGGCAATCGCGAGACACTTCGGCGCGACGCCGAGCGGCAAGCAGCTCTTCAACTCGAGCGAGCAAAGGTTCGCCTCTCCTCTTCGTTTCTCCTCGGTTTTCTAGCATTTTCTCTTTTTTCGTTCTTTTCTCACCACACTTCCTTTCCGCTCTCCATTCCTTCCTTACAACAGAAAGCAGTCGTAACTCATAACGTTCCACGGAAATACGGTATTTTCGTGGAACGTAACGAGTCACGACTCCGCAGTTCACTCGGTAATCTCAGATTATGGCAATGTCCAAGGTGTTGTGATGTGGTTGCTGGTCTGCTTCATCAATCAAGCTTCGCTGCGGTCCCTTTCTCAAAGCTAACAAGTCTGAATGTCGTCATGCGACCAGATACGCCGCGTTGTGCGGCTCCACTCCTTCAACATGTTGTCGGATCCATTAGCGCATTAGTGCGCCACATGATGTGCTTCGTCCGTATGGTTAGTGAATTTTGGGCTTTTTGGGATTTATGGCCCATAGCCAATGGCTATCTGTTGAAGCAATGAACGTTCTCCGAAGTGCACTTCGCTCACATCTCCAACTCGCCGCTGACGGGTACGGCTGAAAAAGTGGATGACGGGGTAGAAAAGTATTTTAGCACTTGTTAACACTGAAATATCTGATCCACGAATACACAGTGGATGTTACGAGGTCACGGCTGCACAGCTAGAAATGAGCCTTCATTTGATACAAGGGCATATTTCAGTGCATGCTGTACAGCTAATTGGTTTAGAATCTCTCTATCTGGCAGCCTTATTGAATAAGTGAGGCACACCTGCCTCAGTTCTATAATTTTCTCATCGAACCGTTTTATATTGAGAGCTAGCGTCATCTTCTCCGGGTTACTTCAGGCCTCGAAATCCATTTTACACCATACCGTCGAGGCTGCCTCGAAGTATTCATTCCGTAACGGTTTCGTTTCTGCTATTCATGGCTGTTCACCCTTTCTCGGCATAAAATAGAACAGTGGAAATTTTACCCATCTACTAATTACATTCGGCTTCAATTTGTTTTGCTAATTGGAGGTGTTCGATCACTATCAGACCGGGAAAAGGCAAATTGCAGAGATTGAATGAAAAAATGAAAAAAATGAAATTTCCTTCCCGAATGAAACTTTCGTGGGAAACTTTTCCGACTATTAAAGCCCGAAGGTCATGGCATCACTCATCACATCAGTGACAGCACCTGCTTCTTCATTCATCCTTTCACGAAAAGGAGCTCTATTGACACGGTCATAATGACCTAGTATAACACTACTCTAAGAGACTCGTTGAAATATAGCGGTGCCAAGAATTGGACGTATTCCTTGAGATGGCCCTACCTCGACAATTAGAGGACATACACCAGTAAATAGAACTCCTCATACCCTTTGAGTTGTTCCACTCCATCGCATTCCAAGAACGTTCGGCGTTTACTTGGTTTTTGTTGCTCTGTGGAGTCTCCTTTTAGGTAGACATATTCCGGGAAATCGAATTACTGTTACTCACGGAGATTCTCCATCCTATTCTAAGAACATTCGGCATTAAGCTGTTTTTTGGAAATTTCTGCGAGTCGCCTTTTATGTGAATCATCATCCACTAAACGTTTCGTTTATTCAACGATTTTTCTTATTGTATTGTGTAACTCTTTTAAGGAAATAACATATGAGTACAATGTCATATCGTTCTGATGAATTTCAGCAATCACTGACGACTGCTTCTCTGCTCTGCTTTTCAAACTGATGCCGCCGCATAGGCCTACTTGTCCACCAATTGAGTTTTCTACCTGCTTTAAGACGAAACAGATGGCGAAATCGTTATCGGAAAATCACATCCTCCATGTCACCATTTCTTGAAAGGGAGCTTCTATAGTCACCTGAGGCTGCAGAAAAGGCGCTAGCACACTCTAGGTCTCAATTCTAAACTATGCACGAAACCTCCTGGGAGTCTTAAACCGCATACATCTGCGTTGCTATTCGGGTACATTCCTGCATTGTTAAATGCCTCTATCGTCTATTAATTTTCTGGCACTTGGTTCAAAAACAGCGGAGACCGGTGGGCTTCGAAAGCTTTTGCCCCCTGGAACGGGGCATTGTAGGTAGTCGGGGCCGTAGAACCTCCTCTCCGTCTGCAAAGGCTGGCCCTGCTCCGCGGACGGCTCGACACTCGGACGTCTGGCGCAGCCGTGGGGCTGGCGTTCACGTGCGCGTGTGTTTCCTGCTGAGTGCTGATGTCCGATAATTCGCCTCAGTCGGCGCTTCCGGAATCAAATGCTATTCCCCGCCGAGCTTTTTCCGCGTCCGCGAGAGCCGTTGTTCGAGGCGGACCGCCGCCTCAGTGATTTCGTCTCAGCGCGTTTACACGGCATCAGCGTCGACGAGGCGAGTCGAGCTCAGAGCACTCTCGAGGCTCCGCCGGCGATCAAAAAACGGAGAACGTCGAGCAGCGCAGCACCTGGCACATTTCACAAGGAAAGCTCCTTCCTTTGTAGAAGGATTCTCCTTGAGTGAGAAGACCCCCTCTCCAACGATTCCCCCATCCACAACGGGGTCCTCTCCGTCTAACAAGGTGTCATCTCATCACCAGCTCGGCTCCCATTCAATGGTAGACGGCCGGATTGTGCTACGGCTCTGATGTTTTGAGGCCAGGCCCTGCACACGCGAAAATAAATTGAGAAATCACGCGCTCAAACGCCCCAGCCTTCTGTAGGAGTGAATTTAAAAAAAGCAGAATCAAGGGAGAAATCAGTAACGCTACCCTTAGGCGCTGAATATAAATAGTTGGCCCATTCACCCGAGTTAACACGCCTCCAGCTAAAATTGACGGGTTCAGCTCGATCCCATCGCTAACTATGAGGTTAGTATTGCTCGTTCCAATGACGTTGGCACTCTGTGTTTGTTAGAATTCATAGATCTATCCTAGTGGGAGTGTACAATTCACCTTGTTTGATAGAGAAAGACGGCAAAATTAAGATGACGTTGTTATAGAAAGACAACACATCTAGCTAGCGTTAGAGGAGAGGCACTTCGCCAATTTCCATCCGGGAGGGGTTTAATCGTATGTGTGCTTGATCGCTTTTAACAATGTCGTTGCCACAAGAGATCCAGATCCTAGTTTACTTCTGCAGGTTTCCTCGACGTTTGGGTGAGTTATTCCTCAAATGAATTTGATCTTTGCATTCTCTTGCGAAGGACAAAACACCTGAAAGAACGGCTGATAAGTGTCAGTGAAAATGCCATGATAGTGAACAACTGCGGATAAATTTCAACGCAGTACTTCCAATGTAGTGAGGAGGTTTCATGGATTCGTAGACGGACAGCGTGCAACGATTTTTTTTTTCGAAGAAAGAGTGTTGCTTTTGCGACAGAAGTGGTATTACCATGGTTGCCCCACATGAACGAAATAGCGAGTAAATAGTCAACCTGTGGAGTGTCGCCTGTTCTCTATCCGCTGACGACCGCTGCCCGTTTCATGACCGCGCGATGGACATCGGCAGACATTTTCTGCCTCTGGACACATTCGGTTGAGGGACAGGCTGGCCTTTCGCTGATCGTCTGTGCGCACGAGTCGACTATGAGTTGCAGCCAGCACATTCGGCTCGTGCCTGCCTTTGCTGTCGGTGAGTTGGCGGCTTGACCGCCTTCCTCCGAGAATCACAAAGACAACGTCTAGCTATGCGCATCTCAAATTACTCCTCATTCAGTCCGCTATTCAGAATAGATCCGTACTCAACCACAGAAGCAGAGTGCATGACTCATCCGTAGAGTAGCAAATTGACGGGAGTTGGGTCGACTTTATCGCCTGTCCATATTTGTTAAATGACTCGCAGCGTGAGCGATGCGAAACGGCGTATGAACTCTTCAGATCAACGCACATATTTTTGTTTACCATGTCGTCTTTTCTGCGTTGGTGTCGAGTTCCCCTCCAAGGAATTAAGTTTGCATGGCGAACGCGCCACCAGGATAATAAAGCACGCTCATTGCGAATGCATGTCGTGCTGAGGCGATGAGGCCGAAACTCGCTAGAATGTTCGTTCGATGGCCCTGCGGACGCCAAACTGTGGCTGCTTGTGATTAATGGCGGAGGACCAACGGTGTTATTGGGGAATTTTTAATTTGCAGCGAAATTGCCACTAGAAGCTGCCGCAGCAGTGCGGCCTGCAGCTGTTTTGATGAGAAGAAGCCGAAGGATCCCAGGGATTTGAGGCTGATTCGTGGCAGGATTATTCCGTTGCTGAATGAGACCAGGAATGGAACGGACGCATGACTGTTGCTGTTGTTCCCTGGTATCTCAGTAATGTTTTCTCGCTAACCAATTCTAGGTTTCAGTCAAATTACGGACGTATCACGATGTATTGTAATGCTACCGAAAGGATTCTTCGCGCGCGGAGATGTCTGACAGGAATGACCCATGATATCGATGCTAAGGGAGTGCTGACTGGGAGTGGAAAAATGGGAGTCGTCGCTTCCCGTTTTGAAAATTAGGCCAGTCTTCGAAAGCAGTGTGTGATTAGCTATGCCATCTTCGGATTACATAGCGCCCCGAAGTCTTGTAAGAAGAGAAAGATAAAATATAAGGGAGAAAGGGCGGCGCTATTCAGTCCTTTTGGACTTCGGTGCCGCGCATTCTACTTCCACAGGATGTCCTGGAAGCGGCTTGAATGCGTATTTCGCCTATACAATATATATATATATATATACATATATATTATATTGGATCCGAGTGAATCATTTTCGGATATCCGATTGGGATATCGCGATCCGAATCATCCAAAAATCCGTGGCCCGCGAAATTGCCGTTATCCGAATCATCCAAAAATCCGTGGCCCGCGAAATTAGCCTTATCCGAATCATGCAATTCTCCGAAGATTTTCGATCGGATTCAATGTATACTGTACAATGACCTGCGATGGGCAGGAAATTGAGAAAGCAGTGTTTTGTCCTTCTCAGACGAGTCTGGTACCGTGCATGGTCACGGACCCTGCAGGGTTAGAAGACTTGGTTGACCTGGGCGGGAAATTCGAACCAGGAATCTGGAATCGGGTGCACGCTACAGACTGCCAGCGCTTTCTTCGAATGGGCTGCTACGCCCCTAGAAGGAATGAAGTAGCTCAGACCATCCAACAGGAAACGTCGCTTTCTAATGCGTTCCTCTTCACTTTCGTGCTCGTTGTGGGCTACCTCTTCCCTCAAGAAGCAGTTTCGTAGAACATATTCATCAAAAGGTGTAAACGACATAACCGTCCATTTCCCTGTCGACGTCCACAATCGAGCGAGTTCCGTATTCGCTGTGTACAGAACGTGGAGCACAAGTTGTTGTATATCGATTCAATGAAAAGCTCCAAACGCTTTTCATTCTATCCACATTCTTTTCCTTTGTGTCAAGTGTCTTCTTTCCAACCTATGTTTACGAATACATCCGCGTACAGTGCTTCTGACTCTGTCTTTGCTGTTCAGATTGACTTTGCTCCTCTCATAGAACCGTATCTTTTTCTCTAGAACCAAAATCGTTGTATCAGTCCTTCCGCTGAAATTACCAAAGTGCATTTCGTCTTCGCTTCAAGCGCAACGCTAGCCCCAGTAAATTCCAAGACAAATGTGAGAAAAAAAACATGAAAGCGTGCTAATGCTCAATGAAATGTGAGCATTAGCATGTTTCAAAGGATTTGGCTCGTGGTAATATCCGTTCGTCGGTCTTCCTGGCGTGCCTCCACTGGAGTCGCAGTTCAAATCCTTGACATAGATAGCATCTCTAATTGTTCAAGGGATATTCACAGAATGAAGAAGAGCTTGGTAAATGGTTTGCGAAATTAAACGCATTTCGATTAGTCAACAGTGCTACCATACGTACGGCCCGTACTGCAGACTTTTCAAACTGTGCACCAAAACGGGCTAACATAAGACGTCGACTCACTCATTCGTAAACTATTGAAGAAACGGGACCGTTCTCGCTCTAAAATATTTATTTATGAAATATGGACGGTATGGCACCAGCTAACGTCAGCGCTCCAACCAAAGTGACCGCCCTTGGTTTCCACCTAAAACACCTCTGCACATGTGATATAGTAGTAGGAAGCGTTGATCATGGGAAGCCGCTTGTAATCCGCCTCTTGAGCATGCCGACCATGCCTTTCATATTTTGAGGTTGGTAAATTGCATAAAATTAAAATATGAGCTGCTAACCTAAACTACAACACGATGAACTCGTTGTGCAAGAAATGTCCAGGAACAGGTAAACCTGCAGCCGTTGCTGAAATGGACCAGAAAACGAACTTGATCGAACGCAACATCCACACCAGGGGTGCACATTTAGCGGTTAACGATTTAACGAGTTTAACGAATTAACGGCATTTTTCGTTAAAATCCGGCTTAACGACTTAACGGAAATTTTTAGAAATTTAACGGAATTTTTAACGGACCTTTTCTCTTAATAAGTTTATCATTTTCCCCTTAGTCTTTACTAATATTGCAGGCATCATCCTCCCAATTAGGACTATTTCTGAAAAACTATTGAACTCAGCAAAAATATTCTGATGTTTTTATGCTATTCTCATGCCTTCTATGGCGCACATGAATTTTTGGAAAAAATGCAATTGGAGCTAGAAAAGTTCTTCGTCGAGCCTCCAAGCAAATCCAAAATGTTATTGGTCTGACCTTTTCGTAAGACAGGCTTATCCTCACTTGGAGCTGCTTATCCAAGAATATTTTGCTCGCACCTAAAGTAGTCGAAAAGGAGAGAATGTTTTCAGTCGGTGGACGTATTTTAAATGATTTGAGAAAAATGCTAGTGAAGGGATAGAGAACGCCGTCACTCGATTTCTTTTGGGGTGCGCCACGCATTCTACCTCTACGGGATGTCCTGGAGACGATTTGAACGCGTAATTGACATGTAGTAAATCATCTGTGGTGGTCACCCGATAAAAAAGGCAGCGCTTTATCCTTCCCAGACAAGTCTGCTAGCAATTCACCCATCGCTAATTCACCGAGGGCTGTTGGTTGGCCTGGCGGGAAGTCCGAACAAGGAACCTGGTATAGGATATGCATGCAGGAGCCGGCACCCCTTCTGACTGCGCTGCACGCGCCCTAATAACAAAAATTTGTAAAGCCATTTTCCTGAGCGTTAATACGTCAACGACCGTGTCACACCGCTTCGGCCGTGCAGGACCGTGTGACACGATGCCATGTCAGAGTTCGGACGATGTAAAAAATCGATTAGTCTCATGCACAGGGCACGCGAAAATCGTACGTTCGTCAATGTGTTAACATTCCACTGATAGGATTTTAATTATATTTTCATCAGTTCTTTCGGTACTTAGCGGCTGGTTCCCGCATCGAGACTGTGCACGCTCGTGTAGCAGTCACACAAAACGGTTTCTCAAAGAATCAGGAAAGGGGGAGGAACTTCGGGGTCTGCCTAATCTTACATTTTAAGATGGCTTGCCGATGCGGGCACCAGCCCACTAAGTACCGTTCTCTTGATTGATAATCCCATACCTGGTATTATTCCACACCAGGAAGATAATTTGTTGCCGAAGGTTTAATTATTTTACTGCCCACACCTTGTTGATAATGAATTGTTTAGATTTCGTTGTAGTGCTACACTCCATTCCTTGAAATTTAGTTGTTGATCTGTTGAAGTTGGATGGAACCTATAACGTTTTCCTTGACTTTTTTCATTTGAAATAATAGTTTGCAGCTAATTGTATTTTTAACGAAATTTAACGATTTACCGGAAATTTAACGAAAAATTTCCGTTAAAAAATTTCGTTAAAATAATTTCGTTAAAATAATTTAACGCACAAAACTTTGCGTGCATCCCTGATCCACACATCATGGGACCCATCAGCACTCACCCGTGTATCGAGAGAAGTCGACCACTGATGCCGATACGGAACCAGTTAAGCTGAAGGTCTTGATAGAAACAATTCAATTCAACTTCTTTAAGCCTCAAGTGGCTGGTATCGAGGTAGTAAGCTCTCCTGACGATATTTTGCTGTTTAATCGTTATGAGAGCTTACTACCTCGATACCAGCCACTTCAGGCTTGAAGAAATTGAATTGAATGGTTTCGGTATTGCTTTGGACCACGTGCGCAGCCAAGTGGCTCACTTATCGTGTGTGATGCGTGGCGCGATTTAAGCATACGAATGTATACCGTCGATCTTGACTCTTTCCCTTCACCTTATCGAATTCTTTTTCTTAGCATCACGCTCCATTGAAGTGATATTTTCAGTATAAACCGGTAGCGTTTGCTGTCTGTACAAACGTCGAGTACGATGGATCGCTGGATGACGACTCACCAGTGCACGGATGTGCCGTCTCGTTTAAAGTCAAAGACTTCCTTCACATCAAAGAGGTTAGCTGGTGTGAAACGGCCGGTTAAATAACCATTCCCAGCAGTTAAGTCAAAATGAACGTATTCTTGTTACTACTCACTGACTTTCAGAAGTACAACAACGACTGGTGGATTGGACGATTAGTGAAAGAAGGTCATGATCTGGGGTTTATACCGTCGCCGGTGAAGCTGGAGTCGTTGCGGCAGCAGACAGCTAAAGCTGGGAAGTTGTGAGTTTGATAGGAGTGACAACCCGGACGCAATGTCGAGCTCTCACTATCGTCTTCCAGCAAGCAGTCCACGTCAACCACCAACCTCGGGGCCCTGGACAACATGATGCCTCGGAGTGAATCGAGGGGATCGACGCCTCCTACTCCAGGTGAGCTCATTCGATAATGCACCTAATTCCTGAAACGATTCCGCTTTTTAGAAGACGACGAGTACAGCGCGAAGAAGATCACGAACATTGTGACTACTCCGCCGACCAAGGAGAAGAAGAAGTTGATCTTCAAGAAGGTACGACTAGATCATTCTCTGCTGACAACCTACCTCATATTTAAGGTCCTCAAGTAAATGCCATGTCTAGCACTAATCCTTACGAATAACAGACATAGAGCATCTGCAAGCCACTTATTTGTTGGGAGGATTCTGCCCTTAAATCGCACATTCGCGCTCTAGTCAGCGACCAAGGCTTGCATACCCATTCAGGAACCTAGACGGAACGTCTCCCAAAAGATTGCAGACATTCCGAAGCTCTTTAAAGCTCTTTGCGCTCTCTTGAGTAGCCTAATTCATGCCGCGACTGCCTAGCAGAAGCTTATTCTCTCAATCCCTGTTGTATTTCGGAAACTGCTAAGGAATGACTGGATGCTTTCAGCAAGAGAATCTGCCACCGTATGATGTCGTGCCGTCGATGCGACCCGTAGTCTTGGTTGGACCCAGTCTCAAAGGCTACGAGGTGACTGACATGATGCAGAAGGCCGTGTTCGACTACCTGAAACACCGTTTCGAAGGAAGGCGAGTTCTTAAATCTTCATCACAATATCTTAACCCAGCCGTGGGTGCGTTTACAATGATAACGATTTTTTAAACGAGACGTGTACAACCGGACTTCTTATTCTCCTTAATACGCGAAAGTGGTTCATCACACTCCCTTTGAATACCTTGATCCTGCTGCTTTGAATAGTTCAAGCACACTTGCATCAGGACAAAGAACATAGTGCGTGAATGCGAAACACAGCAAAGGCATTCCGTAACTACTTTACGATTCTAGCGAGACCTGACATCCTCGTAATGTTCTATGACTCTACCTTGAGCGTGCTTAGATGGCTTCTTTTTCGTATTCGGACACCAACTCCTCTTATCTCACTATCAATAGTCGTATTAAATAAACATAGATTGAACAAGAGTTTTATTAAATAAACGTAGATTGAACATGAGTTTTACCTAACAATCTCTGGCTCACTGCTTTATGTTATCGTTTTCACTTGCAGGATTATCATCACCCGGGTGACTGCTGACATCTCCCTCGCGAAGCGCTCCTTGCTGAATAATCCAAACAAACGAGCGCTGATGGAGCGAGCGAACTCGCGGACAAGTAACAGCCTTGGTAGGTGCTCCCTCTCTCGTCTGCCTGGAGTGCCGGTCTCCCAGCTGTTCTCTTTCAGCGGAGATTCAAACGGAAATTGAGCGAATTTTCGAGCTGGCTCGTTCCATGCAGCTCGTCATCCTCGACTGTGATACAATCAACCATCCCAGCCAGTTGGCCAAGACCAGTCTCGCTCCGATCCACGTGTACATAAAAATCAGCTCACCCAAGGTACATTTGCATGTCCATCTGTTCTTTTAGATGAGTTGTTCGCTCACAAGTCTAGAACGGTAGTCCCACCCTGTATCTCTTCCATTTCCGGCAACTGTACCCAAGTCATAGCCATGATAGTCCCTCTGACATCACTTCGAATGTGCAGACGTCCTTAGTGTTTCCATTCTATGACTTCTTGCGCGACTTCTCTGGATGCTATGAAGGAAGATGAGGGTGGATCCCTGCTCTAGACTTGCAGGGGTTGTTTGATTAAGAAAGGCCAACATTAAACTCCGAGAAAATGCACTTAAGGACCATGATGTTCCTGTGGGCAAAAAATTGTCTACTACCAACCATTTTCACGTCGAAGGACACTTTTCAAGCCAAATTGAACACTTTTCAAATGAAAATGGGCACTCTTCTAGGAAAGCTTGACGCTATAGAGACCAAAGTAAACCATTCCGCATCAAAGCGAATTTTTTCCACATGGAAGTAGAGGCTCTACTAGGCGATTGAAGTAACTCTTGTTTAAGGAAATTTCAGTACAACTTTCTCTGAAAATTTTTAACGCAGCTACCGCAACAAGTACACGGTACACGCACTGTTTTAAATTTTACAAAATTTTCCTTTTTTTAAGAAGAAATTATATAAATTTTGTTTCGTAAAGCAAAGAACGTCAGTAATCAACATGTGTTGTACTAAAAAAGGGAACGCGCCATGCACTGGACCAGTTTGCTGGAATTTTATTCGATTGGTAGCAACAATTCTATCTGCGTGGAGCAACACAGCTGTAAACGGTCGAACAAAAACGGTTATGAAAACGCGCATGTCTACACATCGCTGTTTCACGTAAGCAGCACACTATTAGCCAAATAAAAAGTAGCAGTCTAGTCGAGTGCATCTCGGGATCTCTCCTATTGATACGCTAAATGAGTACTGCCTTTCTGCGCTTCAAAACAAAGCTTAATCCGTTATTTTGCATTCAACATAAATTTTTCTAGAATTTCAAACAGTGCGTTCACTTATTTGGGCAGGTGAATTTAAAAATTTCGAAGAAAGTCATAATAAATTTACCTCGAACAAAGGAATTATTTTGACCTTCTCTATTTTAATGTGGAAAAAAGCCAGTTTTGATTTGGATGATGCTCAGTTTAATTTCAAAAGCGTCAAGTTTTACTTGCATTGCTAGAAAAATTTCCAAATTAGCTTGAAATGTGTCAACTTCTGAGGTGGAGATTGTATAATTCGTACTAGCTGTTCAGGTGCTTCAACGTCTAATCAAGTCACGAAACAAGTCACAGTCTCGCAACATGAACGTGCAGATGGTTGCAGCCGAGAAGTTGGCGCAGTGTCCACCGGTTGGTCTGCTAAATGTTTTGCTCTCCAACTGCTCGCTAACTTTTTTCCTTGATTTTGTACTAACGATTTACCTATGGCCCCGTAGAGTCTCGCTTAAAAACGAAAAACGACGTGGGCTCGACAACGGGAAACAGTCTCAGTGTGTGTGTATCATCACAGGTTACATTTTCGAACATTGTCTCTCATTTTATTCAAAACTGAGCATCACTCTAAGTACCAATCCTTCCCACGTTGGGAAACAAGTATTCTAAGTTACAAACTGAATCGTGTTGGGCCATAACATAACGAATCCCAGTACGCCGCGTGTTCCAGGAGCTATTCGACGTGCTTCTGGATGAAAATCAACTGGAAGACGCGTGCGAGCACCTGGCCGATTTCCTCGAGGCCTATTGGCGTGCCACTCATCCACCAGTGCGAAGTCCTCCGAGAATAAAGCGAAACCCGATGGAGAACAGAGGTCCTACGCAGATTTTCACGGCCGCTCAGATGATGCAGGTATCAATAGGCAACAGTGAATGGAGAAGTACATCCGTCTGCACGGTGAGGAATTGCAGGGAACGGGCATGGGAGGGGGGTCGATGATGGGGAGCGGCGGCGGTGGCGGTCCGATGGGACTGCAAACGGTGTCGTCGGCGTCGCAACTCGGTCCCCCGATGGGCGCACCTGCTCCGGCGCCGTATTTGACTCCGCCGTCTCAAACGATGTCTGGACGGCAGCAGCCTGTACCGTCGATCAACATCCATCAGGTAGGGAGTCCATTGACGAGCTACAACGTACGAAACAGTGCTACTTGTTCCGCCAGAACAATGCATTGTTCTGGCAGAATTCGTCGAAAACAAAATTGTTCTCGAACTCATTCGGAAGGACACCGATATGCTTTTTCCAGCTTAGCGAGGATTCTTCACCATGAGATCCCTAAGAGACTGAAGCGTCCATCCATTCATGTATGTACTAGGCAACCCCAAATACCGCACGTCCCCGGCAGCTTGCACTCGTCATGCAGATTGTCCGAGTCTCGTACGCTTTTTCTGGTACCGTTGGCGCGTACACCTCCAAATGTCAGACGATAAATCACCGTACGCCATGGAAACGTTCGTCATGAATCACTTCTTTGAGTCTCGCTTCTTTAAAAACCAATGATCTGCGGTGCCTCTCACTTCGGTAGATGAAAGGGAAAGCGATGCATAATTATTTATTTACCCAGCCGATTCTTATTCTATTTCGGAAACTATCACATAAAAATGTGATCTTTGTGAAACTTTACAGCGGCTGTTCTCAGAGGAACCGCTTCACGACTGAACAACATCCAGCGAATTGTTGCTCACGCCCACTTGAGTAAACATGTGTTTGAACACGCATGAGTAGTTAGCAAAGCATATTGTCTCCCAAAGAAATGTTACCATCATGAAACTTCATTTCAAAACTCTAATTTCTACCTCAGCCAGCAAAGTTAGATCACTTTCCTACCTTTACCTTTCGAGTTGCTCGAGTAGATGTCAGCAACGTCTCTGTTGGATCCTCCTCGCTCGAGGGACGCGTAGAGCGTCATATCGGTCGTTCGGGGCTTTTACAAAGAGCGCCTTGCTGGGTTTCTTCTGTTCTTATGACATCTCGCAGAATCCAGTCAGTGACGGCCCTTCTCCAGTAGGTGTCTACGAATAATTTCGAAGCCGGCCCATCTGATTTTCGACTACATGAGCCGTAATACTCCAGCCCTGATCCTCGAACGTCAACGAAGCTCAGAACGATCTCCCACTTGTGTGAATCATATCGCTCCGAGCAGTCTCTTCTCGACTCCTCGTTGAACGACGACGATTGGGTTGCTTTCGTGTGGCCCAGGTCTCCGAGGGGTACGTTAGCGCAGGAAAAACAGTGGAGTCGAAAGGTGGGCACGAAGTCAAACGTTCTTCGCCTTCCTCACTTCTTCGACGCGCTTCGAAGCTCCCCAAGCCGCTTGTTTCTTCCTGCCCAGCTCCGTCACAAAGGGCAAAGTTGACTTCGCCACTCAGATAAACGCAGCTGGAGCATTCGGAACTGTTCGCTCCGTTGAGCGAGAATGGGGCATCAGAAACTCGTTCGTTTCCCATGAACATCGTCTTCTTAAGACTCAGCTGCAGTCCAACGTTCCCACATACACGATCGAAGTCGGCCAGCATTCGTTCTGCGTGACGTTTTCGAGGAGAAAATCGGAAGGGCTGATATGGTATCCCCTTGCCGAAGTCCTCTCTTCATGTTGACAACGACGTCGTTATAGAATGGTGAAATCTTGGTCGTGAATCCAATGTGATGTAATGTGAATGTACAGCTCTCGAAGTACTGTGAGACTGAGTCGAATGCCTTCTTCAGGTCGATGAAAGTAAGACTCGGTGGCAGCTTGTACTGTCTCGCTACTTTGATGAGCCTCGCAACCGTGTTTATGTGGCCGACCACGCTGAATCCTCTCCGAAATCCAGCTTGTTCTCATGCTGCCCTTCTTCCTTACCTCCTAGTGCTACCCACCTTCGCGACTTAGACGGACCCCCTTCTGCTGGGATCTAGATGATCCAGATTGTGGTCGGAGCAGTTCATGTTATCGCGTCTCTTCTTCGAAATTAAAGTTAAACTTCTTAGCATTTGAAAAACATCCTCATAAGGTGTTTTGTGCAGGTATGATTTCTCCAAAAAACCAAAAACCACGCTGCAAATAGATTAAGAACATTATGAGCAGCTTCGCCATGAGTGGCAGCTGCAGAAGTACGATCAAGCATCAGTCTTCAGCCTTCACATTTAGAGTGATATCCAAAGCGGAAAATTCGCTCGTTGGATTCGCTGAACCCTCTACCAATGCGGTGGCCGTCAAAGCGCTATATAATCTATGACCGAAAATTTGCCATTGATATTGTCAGTATGTATTCGTTTCAATATTTGTAATAAAGCTTGTTTTCCACCCTACCGAGTCGCAGAGGTGCTGATTCGAGACAGTTTTTGAGACGAATCTTTTGTTTCAGAGTGGCCCAATGTCGATGTATCAGCAGCCTGGCGCAGGAGGCAGCTCGCCGATGATGTCTACCGTAGGACTCGCGCAACGGGGTGGCCTGCCCGTCAACGGTCCGATGATGGCTCAGCGAGGAGCGCCGATGGGCGGCTCAAATCGACTCGGTGGTCCGGGCTCAGATCGGCACGGGTTCGATGAGTACGACGACGTCGACATGAGTCACGGCTACGACCGCGGCAACTATCGCTACTAGGCTGCTCACTTCAGCCGAGCTCAGGATGCGACCAGAAAAGGGTGGAAAGGATCTTCCGCAGCTCCTCTTCAGTTTTCCCTTCCCACGTCTTGCTAGGCGGAGCTAGCTACCTATGGTTTGTACGCGGTCGCACTATGACACTATGTGGAGGGGCTTTCTGACGAGTGTTCAGATCCAGACAGTGTGCTCCTTGCGGTGCAATTGACCGCGTGCAAGCTGGATTTAGCTAGTACCGTGCACAGGAAAAGGGACGTCGTCGCTATTCGGGTGTGTTCCTGTGCGAGTGCTCTGGCCGGACTGACCGTCACAGATAGCGTAGTTGCCAGGTGTTTCTCTGCTGGGTCGAGAGACACTTCTTGTGTTCGGATGACTTCTACTCTGTGACCCCGTGTTAGGAACTAGTTCACTCGGTCCTCTTGCTCTAATCTCCTACAGTGATCTGCATGCTGTCTGTGGGGAAGTCGCTCCCTCAGCTGCACTCCGTTTGGTTCCACTTTCCCAGCCTGCGACTGCAGCATCGCGGATCACCCATCTCTCCTGTGAGTCTCGACGTCGTGCCAAATTCTAATAGTGGAAACTCTCCTTCCCCTATTATGTGATATACATATGTACTAATTTGCACACTTTATTTTTTCAATGCATATCTTAATAAAGTTTTATAATTTAAATACACGGAACTGCAAACTTGAGAGAACATTCAGTCTTACTTGTGCGGCGTTGCTGGGACGTGAAACACGAGCGAAAGAAATGTATGTGAAAGGAACTTGACGGGTTGAGTAGATCGCTGCCTAACCGCGCAGGGTGGGGGAATCAACTAATGTACAACCATACAAAGCACACGTGGAACTTGTACGAACTTAACAGTATCGGATTAGCACTGCTCTCAAGCAATTCATAAGGCTACATCGAAGGACGGGAGGGACCAATCGAAACTCTCAGATGACACCAGAGCTCCTTCAGTTCTTCAATGATATCGGTTATTCACGAGGAGGAAGCAAGTACAGCAGGGGTGGGGAGCAGGGTAGAAGGAGGGTTATGGGGTGCAGACACATTTAGAAGTCAATCCCGGATCAATTACATGTATAGCTGCAATCGTAGTAGTAAACCAGACGTATGGAAGGAGTCGTCCCGAACGGCGCGATGACGATCGACACGTACAAGCGAGCGGCGTAACACCATGACGAACTTGTGCCTCGAACACTCGGCGGCAACGTAACAAGGTACACAATCGGGCAGGAGCAAGGTCACGAGGATGAGCAAGTGAATGCCAAGTTCGCGTGCGCGCGCACGCAAGCGGCTTGCCGGAGAACACACGAAGCGACAAAGACATCGGAGAACCATCAATAGCCAACCATTAGATCGAATATCACAGATAGGCCGTCACTTCTGCTGGAACATGCTCGCGAAGTGACTCTGCTGCTGCTGCTGCAGGGCTAAAACACGAGATCATCAACTCCCGACTGCAAGCAGTCAACCAGCAAGTGCGTCACTGCCAACAGTGGTACCCCAGAAACTTAAGAAACTTTACACGGAAGAAGAACGAAATAGGGGCCGAGAAAACCATTTAACTGTTAAAGGAAGCAGACTTTCGCTCGCAAACACACACCAGAAGTTGTTTGACCCCTGGCGCACGGTAACCGCACCCTACTCACTGTCACTGCTACTACGCCATGAAACGTTCTCGAATTATTTGTGGAGCCACAGCAAGCAGCATCTCTACGTAACGAGAGATGCACTCGAAGTTTTCTCCAGATAATCTGGAGGCATAAGGAAGGCGTAAAACATCCGGGTAGGTTTTGTGGCGCATGGGACCGAGTGCAATACCAAACCCGTCTGCCACTATGGCGTTTCACTGAGCGAGAGAACTGAGTGGCCGGCACATATCTCCACAATTATTTTCTCTTTTTTCTTTCTTCTCCAAAACGCCTACGACGATTAACTTTGGAGGGCACCACTCAGTTGCTTACACGCTCAAAAACTAATATTAGGTTGGCCAGACGGTTTTGGCGGTTTTTGTGCAACCGATTTTCGTTTGTTTATTATTGAAATCAGTATCCAATTTACTTCGCATTTTTATACGTCTGATACGGAATTATTCGGCCTATCTGACGGAATAATTCGCGTTACAACCATGCTTAATAATTGTGTTTCTTCGATGAATTATTGGAGTATGTCGAAAGAGCAATTCCGAACGATATTTCTTTCCAATTTTAAACTGGGCCGATCCGCCGTCGAAACATACAGACAAATCAAATATTGTTGGAGAAAGGACCTTGTAACTGTGGTTCGAGACACGAGAGGAGAAAGTACGAGAAAGACATGCATAAATAGTGATTAGGAACCCACGCTTAGTTATCGAAGGACCGAACCAATTAAGTTACCAGTTGGCTTAAATTAACCTCCCCAACATGAACTGCGCTAATGGAAACTCAACTGGTTAATAAAGTTTGATTCAGAAAAAAATAATTTCCTTAAAATTTAACTCGCCTTGTAAAGCAACCAACTGCGCCATTTCATGCGCACCTGCAGAAGTACCAGCCATCTGAAGGAAATTGTTTGGAATTGAGAACAAAGACAGGATAAACATTGTTGCATACCGGGTACTGGGCGCCTCGGGCGCCAGCAGCCATTTGCTGCATATACAGATGGTGCATTTGCGCCATCTGAGCCTGAGCAGCTGCCTGCATCATCGCTGCTTGGTGTTGGCCTAGAAAGCACCCAAGCTGGTTGGCCAACAGTATTTCGCCTCCACCCACCTGTACCTGACTGCATCATTTGTAAGCCAAACTGCCGCTGGAGATTCTGTGCGGGCGATTGCATTGCTTTTGGAGCAGACAAAACTCCACTTGGAGTTGCAACTTCTGAAAAAAAAAACATTTCCCGTTGAAAGCTCCACTGAAGAACACTGAGAAACTTAACCACATACCGTCTGATGCCTTCAAATGTTGTTGTGAGATCTTGCTCAGTTGCTGTTGCTGCTGCTGCTGCGGTGAGGGCGCAGCGTTGGGAGCTGGAGCCGCCGCAAACTGTGTGGCGTACGGAGCCATCATCTGATGACCAAACGATGACATGTACATTCCTCCGGGTGACGGTGTCACAGGTACTGAAGCAGTGTGCAATTACTTGTTGTTTTCAGGTGTCGCTCCTCAGCGAATCTGGATAATCATTTCGTACGTCGACAACGGCGACAGATTTCAAAATATTTTCAAGTTCCACAATTCTCAACCCTCGAGATAGAGATTTTTCCGAGAGTGGTGTTGCAAGACAAAGTTCAATAAACTATTAGCGCGACAGTACTGGCATCTTTAGACCCCAAAAGACTTCTTTGGACCCGCATTCCATTCAACCCAGCGAGAAGACACTATACCTTATACCGTTAGACCGCTGAAATCGCACTGCTCGCCAGGATTTCATTTCAACACGCCTGATGCGATGCCTCTAACCTACAATTAGGGACAAGCGCAATATCCAAACTCCACCCTTAGCGCAGTGCAGGTTTTGTTTCACCAAATGTGAGTTTCATTTAACGCCTTCAGCAGGAGCGAGGGGTAGGCACTTCAGCATTAGGAGGTAGTCTACTGGATCCACCAAATGCTAAGAATTATGAGTCCAGAGAACAGTGTAACCAATGAAGAAATAGATCATGAACAACTTATGCTAGCTGTTGTAACGATGTTACGTTGCGATCAAAACTCTAGCGCCAGGCGGGACTCGAACTCGCACCACCTGCTGACCGGGTGGGAATGCTCTACGCCATTACACCACCGGCGCTGTTGCAGCTTTACCGGCTCCATACTGATACCGGCCGGCTCCTCCTGATACACGGGTGAGTGCTGATCGGTCTCACGAGGTGTGGATGTTGCGCTCGATCAAACAGCGCCGGTGGTGTGATGGAGTCAAGCATTCCCGCCCGGTCAGCAGGAGGTGCGGGTTCAATTCCCGCCTGGCGCTAGAGTTTCGACCGCAACGAAACATCGTTACAACAGCTTGCAACCTCAGTACCAGCCACTTAAGGCTAAAAGGAAATCACTTGAATGATGGTGTTTTTTCTAGTTGTGAATACTGCGGACTGGTTAAGATTCACTCTAAAACCTGGACACAACCAATGCGACACAATATCCTGCTATATAATAAGCAACTATGCGGCCGCCCGAGGTAGGGCATCGCGTTTTGATCTAGAACGCGCGCTCCAGAATATGCAACTTACTTTCGAATTCAGAGCACGCGCCCAAAACGTCGTCCAAGTGAGTGGGATTCAGAAGACATGTCGCAGACGTCGTCCAAAGTGGGTGCGGATTAAGAAAACGTGCGCACTTTCTCTTTCACAACTTAAATCTTATCCCACCTTTTTATCGTACTGTATACCGAGGGCAGGTTTTGTACTGCTATAATAAAAATAAGAGCCCAAAGGAGAAAAGAATAACTGTAACGGTCAACATGTTGTATTTTCGGGATTTGGGGGCGAAGCTATAACCAGATGTTTGGCGGCTAATTGACCGCCGAAAGACAGATTACATTTATACTACAAATCGTTACACGGTCCTTGACAGAATCAACAGTCAGGCGTAGAGGTGGTCTGATTTCTCTGCAGCTTTGTCACCAAGTTCAGAGAGTTACACTTTACTAGTTGTCGCGCCTGTTCACCACCCACGATGGCCGCCTAAGCACATTCTCGTCGAGAACCTATAAAATCAACCGTGTATTGTTTGATCAATGGTTTAAAATTATTCTGAAATCTACCCACTGCTCAACAAAATCACGCTAGTCCCGTCCCAAACGGAAATTCTGGCCGAGAATCGATAACACTTGTCGATAATGGACCAAAATTGTTTGCTTGTTCTGAATCACGCCACTCGGTTATCGTATGCCCGTAATGCTAACCCAAACCATGAGAAGAGATCGACAATAAAAGTAGAGATGTGGAGCTTTACTTCCGATTAATGTACGGGCGGAAAGGTAGAAAAACCGGCAGACGGGCGGATTACCTCTCTCATGTACACGGGATGTCACCAAAAACCTAAAACTCCTGTGCTCCTACAGCAAATGCTGAAAGGTGGATCTCTGAAATCTCAAACCTCTGCAACAGCAGCATCGTTTTTTGACTGTCGATAATTTTTGAAGCACGGAACCGTCAAAGCACACGGTCAAGGTTCAGGCGGATGAACTCGTTGGCGCGGAACTGATAGCATTAATGGACTGCATCTACATTTCTTCTTCAGCGTTTGTCTCGCTTCGTGAAGGGGTCGTCTCTTCTGGTGCCGTGATGCCATCTTTCCCGATCATGCGCGTGATCAGAGTGGGTGCCAGCTTCATACTTTCGTGTCCCTAGGTAACGATCCGAGCAGCGTTACTTCGGGCGCCCTCTAGGCCGCTTTCCAGCTACTTCTAACTCAAGGCCTATTTTGCGAGCGCTGTCTTCTGCCTTCTCTCCCACGAAGAACGTGGCCTTCAAATCACAGGCGAGCTTCACACATCCTACCTTCTACCGGCGCGACGCTGAACTTCCACTGCATTACGTTAAACTTTTTAACTGTTAGAGCAGATGCTATGGTCATTCGATCACACTGCCAGCCACAGTAACTATCACAGAAGCATCAGCGTGAACATAGCGTTCCAATCAGTTTTCATAAACGCACTCTAAATCTCATCTACAGGCAACGAAAAAAGAAAGTTACGCACGCCGTGCCGCCGCTGACATTGAAGATACCGACGGTGCTGCACCAGTGTTCACTACTGGGCTTACACCTGTGCCATTCAGTGTGCCACGGCTCCGGTCAGCTGCAACAATATCAACTTCAGTTCGATGAACGGACTGTAGTTCAGGTCGATCATGATGTTCAGAACCTTCCAAACGACAAGAACTGCGTGAAAATCTGATTCTGACCTCATGCCGTTGGAACGCTGATGTTTCAAGAGAGATGGTGTGAACATACAACCATGGGAGTCCACAAATGTAGTGTGGATGCCAAACATATTACAACGAAATCTTTCACATATGCTCGTGGCTTTCTGTAGTTCCAAAATGAAGCTCAGCATTGGAACGAAACATTGGCGTTCATGTAACTAATATCAAACACAGGGGCCGAGGCCAAATACAAATGAAAATACGACGCTGTTCTGTTTCACACACTCTTCTCTCAAATAAATGACTTCTAGAATTATAGCGAGCCAATAAGCAGAACTTCTGTCGCAACCAGAACAATCCTTGAAAAGCGTCTCCTTTAGAAAATCTTATTAAAATTTCCACTGATCTGCTCACAACTGCGCAGAAACAAAAGGGACCAAAATAGTTCGAATGGCTCTAGAATTCCAGTTTTTATTTCCAACATGACACAATGAGGTACTTTGTAAGAAAAACGCAGCAAGGCCTTTGAAAACCTGGTTCCCAACTATCGTGATCGACCGCAAGCGCATTGCAGCTTTCAGAACAAACTAAAGAACGTACCAGAAACAGGCTGGAATGAGGACTGAATCGGAGTCGGTGTA
This sequence comes from Heligmosomoides polygyrus polygyrus, assembly GCA_947396885.1. NCBI lineage: Eukaryota > Metazoa > Nematoda > Chromadorea > Rhabditida > Heligmosomidae > Heligmosomoides > Heligmosomoides polygyrus. The sequence continues at coordinate 67,369,457 of OX377205.1, read as the reverse complement.
GCGGGAGCCATAGGCATTGAGGAAGGCCGCGAAATCTTCGGTTGTTGCTGTATTGAAGGGAGTGGCTCTAGAATACTGAGACCTTTAATTGGCACAAAACAAATCAAGAATCATTTTTATAAAGAATGGACAAAATCCTTACCCTGCGTCGTTTCTCGAGGACTTGGTGCGAATTCCGGTGACGTGAGAACGTTCGCTGCCCCAGAAGTCGAGCTGGTAGGAAGCACCGTCGAAATCAGAAGCGGGGCACGAATATCAGCTGTCGGTTCCTCCTGCAACTGTTCGAAATAAGTAGACACATCTTGGTTAAAAACAGGGCAAACGACAGTCTAAAATCGGAATCAAACGTAGGTGCAAAAAGTAAAAACTAGCCTTCACCTTTTGTAGTTGCGGAGCTACACCATCATCAGAAATGTCAGAAAAACCCGCAGGAGACTTAGAAGGCTCTTCGAGTTTCACGTTGCATTCAGATGACGTTGACGCTGCAGTTTCGGGCTAAACAGAACGAGAGTAAACTAAAAAAAAACAACCGCTACGTATATGAGGACATTAATAAAATCCAACACCCTCGCAATACCTCTGTACCTTGGTTTAACAATAACGAGTGGTAGCGCAATCGCTACACCTAAAGCTTTACATAGCACCCCTGGAGCTATCGGGTCAATGAAAAAATCCTCCCAACAACCTCGTGCTGCACAAGTATTTTAAGTACGTTGAACAACAATGAAAAGGATACAAGATTAACGGATATGGAGACTATCAGAGGAATGGGATGTCTTCAAATGTTTCAATCGATTATGACATCTTATCCATACTCGCCTTCACAGATGCGGAATCCTCCACAGATGCCGATGGACATGGCTGCTCGATATGCTCTAGCCCCTCGACATCGGTTTCCACAGAGCGCCTCCGAAAGGCAGAAATATCAGTTTGACAGCATATGCCTTCGTACATGACCTGAAAAGGATCTCTCTCAGAGAGGATAAGTGATCGCAGTGCTAAAACCACCACTTACTGCTTTCTTGGCATGCGCAGTGGCTTTGTGATACTCCATCTCTTCGCCGCGTGCGTACCTGTGCTGACACCCATCGACTGGGCAGATATGCATCGATTTTCTGAAGACAGTGTTACCGCGATAAACTGGGCATCAACATTTAAAAAAAAAAGTCCGTATAAATCGGCAAAGACAGCCAAAGCCACATACCGTCCTGGAACTTCCACGAGCTTGAATGCGTCGAAGTTAGATGCTGACGCTAACGCTCCAGGAGTTGTCTCCATGTCCAGTTCATCGTCATCGTCAGCTGAAAGAAGGTCATCACTCTGATACTGAAAAGGTGCTGGTAGCAACGAGATTGGATTGAAAATATCCTCTTATTTAACCACAACAATGCAGGAACAAAGAGCTTCCAAATCGAGAAAACCAGCTCAAAAAAACCGTACGTGGATCAAGTGAGCTTCCAGGTCGGGTGATAGAGCAAGACAGCTTCCGCTTTGTTTCAGAAGAAGGAATGCGTTTCTTGGCGTCACGAGGTGTCACTGGCTGCTGACGAGACTTCGAAGGAGTGCTGGCTCCACTGCTCGTCGCTCTGTCGTTTGAATCACCGCACGCGCTTCCGTTGGAGCTATTGGAGCCGCTGTTCGCAACTGCCGTCGACCTAAACCACTACCGTCTTTTTTGGCAACTCTTATGGAAATTGCACACGGCAATATCATGCAATACATAGCTTAAGTCAATGGAACGATGCAACTTATTCACTGCTCATACCTCTTCTTCATGTAGGGAAGATACGCCGGAGGATGTCCATCGGTAAGAATGCCACTAAACTCCTGGTCTTTCCACTTCGCCACTATGTAGAGTTCGTTGTCTGAAGATTCATGTTGATTATGGGCCGGTTAACTGTAACCAACTTGTGCAGCACATCTTTCCTACAACTTATTAAAACATTTCTCGTTAAACCTTATTATTCTTGTCAGAAATTTTGCTTAATGTGAGGCTGCAACTAACCTCTAAGAATGTTCCAATAGCAAGCAGTACTTCACTACAGAAGAAAACTGCTATCTATATCTTCTACTTCTTTAATATAGTAAAATTATTATCGAAGGGAGATACTACGCCTTTACCGCCTTTACAGAAAGCACGGTGCTTAGAAGAATAATCGGGAAAAGTGGAAAGAGTAATATTTCTGCCGAATCCACTCTTTAGGCAAGCAAGGAATACGTTCTCTTGAAAAGCCAACTGGGTTGCAATAAGCACAAATGTATGCGTGAACCAGTGTACTTCTTTTTCTTTGAACTACATTGGCTAACATGAGTGCAGTACGCCAAGCAACCAAGTTCAACGTTGCCGACCACTGAACAGAAGCACTACGCATATCTAGGTTATCAATCGCCCACACAGAGTGCTGTCTGGCACTTCGTCCCAGGGAAGATCGGTTGTAATTATTCAAAGAATGGTGGAAGCCCCATATTTTTGTAGAGCTTCTATTTCAGCTGTCTTATGCTGCTTCACTGGCGGTAAAACACTGTCTTCGACATCGAATAAACATAAGATTACCCTTCAATTTGGGTGGTAGGAAAACTTTTTGTGAACACAATTGCTTGCTAATGAAATGGCCCCGATCAGAAAGTCTTACTCCCGATGGTATCCCTTTACAGTTTATTAAGAAAATTGCTCCTGCGATATGTGCCCCACTAGAACACATTTTTAATCTTAGTCTTATGAAGCGAGAGGTGCACAGAAGATGGGTTCAATCTATCGTGACTCCAATTGCTAAGAAACCACCATTAGATGTTCCAGAAAACTTTAGACCTGTAAGCATCACATCAATATTCGCACGACTTTTCGAAAAAAGTTTCGAAGCGAGCCATCGTAGATCATCTTCGCAAGCATGGGGTAATATCTCGAAATCAGCATGGTTTTCAAAAGGGAAAATCAACGGTAACGGCAATGACTCAATCTCTGAACGACTGGACAAAATATCTTGATGAGGGAAAAAGGTGGACATTGTCTACTTTGATTTTAGTAAGGCATTTGACAGTGTATCGCATGTCCATCTGTTGCATGAGATGAGGACAATTGGTGTCCATCCACGCATTGTTTCTTGGATTAGATCGTTCTTGACCGATAGAAAATTTATGTTCGAGTTAACTCTATGTTCTCAAGTTACAGATGTATAAATAGTGGAGTTCCTCAGGGAGGAGTTCTCTCTCCTATACTGTTCAACATTTACACATACGACTTGCTGAACCTTTTGGAAGTTAGTGGAGTAAAATTTTGTGTATTTGCTGACGATATTAAGATTTATCGGCCAATATCGAGTGAGGTGGATGCCGCACATCTTCAAAGGGCTACCGATATTGTCCAGAAGTGGTCTTTAAAATGGCAGCTACAACTTTAGGAGGAAAAGTGTAAAGTGCTTCATCTAGGGGCTAGAGGTCAACTACACCAATACGCTATCAATAACTCAAAACTCAGTTATGCTGACGAGGTTAAAGACTTGGGGTTCCTAATTACGAGTAATCTAAATTTTGACAAACACTGCACACTGGTTTCCAACAAAGCCATGAGAGCAATGAACAACGTGTTCAGAGCTATATCTTCTAATGATAGTAACTTACTTCTCCAAGTATATAAAGCATTTATCAGACCAATTCTAGAATACGGTACCCCAGTTTGTAATCCCTACACGCGTAAAGGTATCACAACACTAGAAAGCGTGCAAAACAGCTTTACAAGGAAGCTCATGACGCGTACGCTAGGATATCGTTACGATCAAATACCCTCAAGCAGTGTGTGAAATAAGAATTTTGGATTGAAGTTTCTTCCTCTTAGACGAAAGCGAAATTATCTATTACTGTTTCACAAAATTGCACATCAGCAAATTGAAGTCGAAATTACAGATCTAGTATCGATAAGAGCATCTAACACCCGAGGTGGTGTCGTTAAATATGACACTAATACTGCCAAACACAACTGTCGTCGTTTCTTCTTCACTCATAGGACACTCTCGTTATATGAGAAGCTTCGCAAAAAAACATTTCTTGCCATCAAACTACAACGCTTTCAAAAAATTTCTCCGTGAGCATATACGTTCCTAAAATGAGATGCTTCAGATGCTGCTAACTCTTCATTAGGGTTGCTTGTGGTGTTGTATTTCTTGTGTGTGTGTCTTGCGTTTCATTTCTGTTGTAATTTTTAACACACGAATATTTTCGTGTAATAAATAAATAAATAGATAAATAAATAAATAAATTGTGATAGTCGAATCGATCATTTAAAAAATGGGAGCATGATGCCGACACTGCGACTATGTTCGTACTCTCATCCGGCAGTTCCGCCTATGATTTGAACATAAAATTGTAACTACTCCAGAACATCAATGACATCAATGCGCTAAGCGCAGATCAACAACACCTTGTCACTCCTGCTTTCAACTGTTTCTCGCCATCACAGAGCTAAAGCCGCCACTGCTATCTTCTCGTTAAATTTTGAGTTGTTTTGTTTTAAGGTCCAATTAACGCTGAGTGTTTCGTTAACGAATTCAAGGAAAGGTAATAACTGATGAGGGAGAACAGCAAGAAAAACCAATAGTGGCTCCTCTACGACAATATCTGTGGTCCTTTTTTGACATATGCTGTTTTCAACATCCCTATATCCTGTTTTTTCTAATCATCAGTTAATCATGACAACCCTACTTGGAAGGGCAACTCAAAAGTACAGTGAAAATAGTTAGAGGTTTTGTTATGACCAACTTACTCACAAAGCGTCTGGGTTTGCGAACAAACGAACATTCCTCATTTTTCGCTTTCGCCAAAAATTCCCACACCCTTTCTTATCAGTGAGCATCGCTTCCGTGTCAGCGTTACCCTTAGGATTAAAGCCTAAACGCAAAAATCGACATTTGTCGATTTATTCATCGATATCGCTTGACCGTAGAGTCGGGAATTTGCACCCACTGGCACGTTAGAGAAGACACTAGATCAGTCTAGGTTCTTTATCGTTAGGTGGATAACTCTAACAGGAAGGGAAATTCGCTTAATCTAGTGCCATCAAGCATTCAACATCACCCCCGCCCTCGTATCAGTTCACTCAAAAGCCCGAAGAACCATATATTGGGTGAAACTCTTAACAGTTGGGAGCACCGTTCTTAAAAGGCTCTTGAGATTTCGTCAAAAGCATGACCAATTTACTGCGCAAAAATCGCAAAATTGACTAATTTTAATTTTAATTCTAGCCTGCAAGCTTAGTAGTTATAGCTATGCTTCGTTCTTTCACAGGTTAGCTCCTAGGAGCCTTATTAGGGGAGGGCACCACCAATCTCTTATCCGTTGGTGTGGGCTGTCAGCCTTTGGAGGTCTCTCATTGTCAGACTTTCGTTACTGGAAAAATGCATATGCAACTTCTATTGTTGTCTTCAGTCATTGATCGTGATTAATAAGCGCGCGCTCGGTATGTTCTTCAGTTTTATACTAGTCTTTTCTATTTTTTAAAGTCATTTCTGAGTTTTGATGTGTCTACTGTTGAGTTTGTTTGAGTAAAGAGTTTTGCCTACCGTTTTTTTTATGTAATAGCGCGTCTTTTGGCGCATAAATAAATAAACAAATAAGCGAACGGAGAAATCACGAGAAGAACGGAGCAATCTCTCATCGTTTGGATCTTCAAAATCTCCCCACTGAAGGCATCTGCCTGCTAATAGTTTAATACGAGCAAGAGCGGTGACGGAATGGCTATCTATTCCATTTTCAATAGAATCCGTTATATTTGCCTACCACATTTCTTACCCACTTACTTTCTCTATTCCTCTCTATATTTCCTTCTGTCCACGTGAGAAAATGGAAATGGTTCAAAAATGTCTCAATAAAAAGTTCATGATCGGGTAAATAGGTCTTCTTTACGATTGTATTCCGCCAGCAAAGAAAATAGTCCGAATCTTGCTCTTCAAGCATTATCTTGGAGAAGGCAAAAGTTCGACCTGCTTCTTTGTAAAATAATGCATGGTAGCTCGATCTACATATGAATGTTTTGGGTTCTAAGCGGGCTGGCGCTCGCTCCATTATGAGACCATGGTCGTGGAACATTCAAATAAACAGGGTTTCCGTGCTTTCCTTCGCGTCAGCAAGGGAGGCAACTCCGGGGCGTGGCTGATCTAACTTCCCCGTTTTAAGATACCTTTCCGGTGTGCAGCGGGCACCAGCCCGCTTACTACCGTGTTTTGTTCTCAGGGACATCCACCGCAATAGGGGACGTACCAAAAACTGTATTGCCTAAAGCGCTGATTTACATTTACATTTATTTTGTTTGAAGCCACATGCACATGCATATAGACAAACAAAACAAAGCAAGAAAAGTAGAATGCAATAGTGAAAACGGAACCACATTTCTAGCATAAGTAGTGGAGGACAATCGTCTTAAACTTGCGAAATTCTGTAGGAATGTGATTTGATTAAGTTAGCTTAGCAAACTCCAAGCTGGCACGATACGCAAAGCGATTGCGCTTAAGAGACGTTTTAGGACAGCTAAAACTTAGCCTAAAACCAGCTCATCTCGTCGAAGACTGAACTATTTTGAAAAAATCGTCGGAACGAAGTACGATTCTTTCACATAAGATCTTATAGAGCAATAGCAGGTCACTCCTTTTCCATCGGGTTTCAAGGGTGTGTAGGTTAAGTATTTTGTTCCTTCCTGCGCTTGAAGGCATGTCATTGTAGTGGAGACCTTATGTTCTAATGAACAGTTTCCTCAGAAAATTGTTCTGTACACTTTCAGGTCTTTCAACCATAGACTTCCTATAAGGGCAGTGAACACAAGTGCCATATTCAAAAATGGATCTCACGTAGATTTTATAGGCCTCTAGGAGAATATATGGATATTTTATCGTAAACTTGTAACAACGAGATAGAGCCTGCGTTCAGTCGTTGCAGCCACCTGACAACAGTGCTCGTCAAAGGAACGCCTACAATCGCCCTAAATAGAGCACTTTGGTCTTAGGTACAGATATAGGAAGACCCCAGTCATTCGACCATTGATATATGTATATCATCGATACACGCCTGAAGTTCAACATTTCCCGTAGTAATTGCATGACCAACATCAGCAAAAATTTTAATGTCATCCGCAAATAGTTTGCAGTGAATGGCATATTTGCTGGTTAAATCCGGTATCTCAAAAGTGTCAATATTAAAAAGGGTGGGAGACAAAACATCTGCTTGCGAGATCCGCTAGGGACAGATCTTATAGAAGAAAGCGAGTTGTTCACGTAGCCAGTTTTTTTAATCAACTACAGATTGCATTTCCTCCCCGACAAAGTTGTTTACCGGCTCAACAGAATTAGAGCTATGCCCAAAAATCTCAACATTTTTTAAAGGCAAATCATGTTAGATCCGTGAAGAAAACATTCATACAGTGTTAACATTACTAAAGTTACACTTTTTTCAAATTCCCAAGCTCCCATCTAGCATACTCATAAACTGGTCATGGACTTTGTGCACCGTTATATAGTACAAGTAGACGGAATGTAGGTGTAAGTGTACAGTAAAAATGGAAGAACACCTACTTTCCATTTTGCAGACAACGGTCATCTCTACAAGGCGTGTAGCGCCGACTTCCAGATCAAACAGTGAACTATCCAAGTCACTTTGCACAGCTTTTGAGTGGACGCACGTTCCACGATCGCGTTGCAGCTAAAAACACCTCCGTACAAGACAAATAGACACTTAATTCGATCGAACGTGAAAAATAATCGTTTTGTGAGAAAAATTTTATGAAGCCTTACAGGCTTATGCTTCTTCGATGTCACTTCACCTACATCTGTCGCATAATCGGAACCGTGATCATCAAAAGAGCTGTCCTTCCTCTTCCTCGACGATAAGCCATCGCTCCTCCCTTTCGACCTGATGAGCATTGAGAATTTATTTTCAGTTTGTTGTAGCATGCAAGGATAAGTGTGAAAGAGAATGAAAAAATACAGAATCAATAACATTGAAACACCCGATTTCTCAACAAGTGATAAAATGTAACAGCTTTTAAGAAACCATAGGCTAAAGAAAAAGAGCTATCTCACATTCCGTTCGTTTTCAACCTCTTCTGGCGCTTTCCGTTAGCCGAGCTATCACCTGGTGAATTGTTGAAGTCGTGAGAGTTCCTGTAATAGAGCGCATAAACTGGGTGGCAATCTGCAATGCCGCATAAAGGAAGCCGTCAGCTTACAGTGAACACCGGGGAGTCGTTACTATGGCATGATTAGTATCGCATCTGAGGGCAAACACTGATGACGAATTAGGCTCCTGGTGAGGCCTCTTCCTAGAACACATGTATAATAAATCCCTTCACGCGGAGATTATCACCAGGCACTTAAGGCAAGCATATTGATAAGGATGTAGAAGGTGCCATGAGGCCTACATTCGTGTTGTGTTGCTTCCAATTAACCAGAAATGAGACTAAACCACGAAAGATTTTATCAATTTCATCATTATAGCAGAACCCACCTCGCAGCTCACTACCCTTTAAAAAATATTTAAAAGCAGCTCAAATAGAACATCGTTAGTCGTCCAAGAATTGCTGGCAGCCACCCATTAAGAAGACGCACGGCCACAGAAATGAACCGCGGGATTGCTAAGCCGATCCGCTTGCAACAGGCTTTGGCTTAGCCCCTTGCTTGACCGAAACCACTCGGGTGGACGTTTGAAAGGATCGGCTGACTGATTTTATTCTCTACAAACGGTTGATTTATGATGGCCGAGAAAGACCATTATCAAACGACTGCAACACAAAATGAAGGGAAAAGTGTAGAGGCTACAACTAAACATGTGACCGTCGCGCCGGCAGCATCGGTCGCTGTGTCGTCGCGAACTGATCGCTTTAATAGTCCCCCCCCCCCCCCCCCCCCCAGCTTACAGCGCAATGGAGGGAAAAGTGCATTGACGCTACAACTAAACGCCATCACTTTGTTCTCAACCGTTTTCCGTGGGCCCTTTGCTAGCCGATTAGCAACATACCGAGACAAGCGCAGCCCAAACTAACTATTAGACATTCCCCTTTGTTTCTTTCCCCGGACGACGATGTCACCGATAGCAAGAACATCAGCGTGCTACTTATTTTCGATCCTCTCTGATAAAAATTAAGAAAAAACGCACTTGTGTTTAGACGAAGCAGAGATGTTCGATGATGGCGGCTCATGGTCACCGTGGAGCTTGGCAAGGCTATTAGAATATGTGAATGCTGAAATTGCGGTTGATTCACAATGGCCGATAAAATAAAAACCAAGTGCAAACTTACGAGAAATCTCCACTCGATGTGCATTTGACCCTCCACCGCTGTGGTAACTCACTTCACCGCTGGAAGTAACTTGTGGTTGACCGAACACAGGCACAGTGAGAGGTGTGGACAATTTATTGATAGAGGTGTTCTCAGATTCTCCTGCAACAGCAAGACATTTTCGAATCTCTCGCGCTACCTACATCCGCAAAGCACAGGGCGACGTACCGTGAGCCGCCTTGATGTCAACGAGAGGTGCAGCAGGATGCTCAAGTTCCGCGGAACCTGAACAATCCTGGATGTCGTCGATGAGAAGACGACCCTCGTCGTCAGACATCGCCTTGCCCTTACACGACACCTGAAACAAATCATAATTCATTGGTTCGCAATCTGGGAGGCACACGGTTTTAAGGAACGATAAGCTATGGTTATACGAGACCCACGCGGACGGCGTGAAACCTCCTATGCACATCCGATTCAAGCGAGGTAAAACAGATAATTCGAGGAGTTGGTACAGCAAATTTCACGAGGCTCGCGGCCAAGACTGGCAGCTAACGGTTGCCACAATCATTTATCTCAACGACATAATCCCAGATTTCTAATAATTCAACTTTTCACATAGTTCCTTCCCTCCGGGGTCGGGGAATTGGTATCAGACTTATCTGGGAAGAGTAAGACACGGCTGCGCCACTCTAGGTATGGATTCCTGCCGTGTGCACGGTGCGGCAGGTGCTGAAGCCGCCAACGCACTGCGCCGACCTTCAAACATGAGACAACGGATTAGGTCTCTATAATTCTGAGATTCGCTGCATATTATCAAAGGAACGACAGAAAGCAGGACAGTGCATTCAGAAACAGAACTTAGCCGTGATCCTAGCGAGAAATGCTGAAATTGATAGCTGAGCGGCGGTTGCTCAAACCAGAGGACCCACACTAACACCTCGGTGTTTAAGAACAAGATCTGCTTTATAACTCTGTCCCATGCCGTGAGCGCTCTTAACATTGGCGCCTTCTCGAAGCGGTGCTGGCATTGAATTCACTGCATATCCCTGGATATTGAGTGTGTGCGACTGAGTGACAGATGGCGCCTCATGCTTCTTCACGGTCGACTGGTCTCTATTTTTCCTGCAGACCAGGTAAGCCTTCCATATTTCGTAGTCTGCTAAACTGTTGTCCGATTTGTCGGTTATCTGGGCTGTTATGGTTTCTGTAGGTCAGCTAGAAGTGCAAGACAACCTCTACATCGATTAGAAGAGTGGACATGAGCATCTTCTGATGCGAGCTAGATTTTTTACCGTTTGAAGTTTTTCAGGTTTTGCATTGACTAACTGCCAAGGGTTCTTATTGGTCGATGATCTTCATATATACCATTTTCACGCCGAAGTGAACACTTTAAATCTAATTGGACACTTTTCAAACTAAATTGGACATTTAAAATGGGACACTCTTCTAAGCTAGCTTTAAGACCTTCAAAATAACAATTAACTCATACTTTCTGCATAGACATCGAAGCAAGCAATCCACGTATCTTTCGGTGATTACTTCAAATCAGCAACGAACTTGTGAAAACAGTCTAGGCTTTTATTCCGCTATTTGGCAGGCTACAGTCCCACCCATAACTGAATAAAAAGGTGCTAGCATAACTTCTAAACCCGTGCTCTATTATTGCAGCGAATAGGACAGAAGAAAGCTTAGCTCTGAACCAATGGTTAAACTCTCGAACACCAAGTGGAAGACACCATTTTTATAGAGATAACAATGAAATCGGAAACATCGGCTGGTTATCCAGATAGGCACCAAGCAAAAGGCCAAAGAGGTACAAATTTCAATGGAACATTCATTTCCCATCATATCTGTACATCCTTTATTTATTCAATTTTTAAGCGCACGTGCGTACAAGAAACTACAGTGTAGGACACGCCCCATTCTACCGCTCTGTCAAAATTGGCCACTTCCAGGAGCCGTATGCTCGTGTTCCCCCGTTGGGGGAGAATCAATCAATATCAGCATATTATATCACGCCCCAATCATCATTGGGGGAGACTCGGGGTAGACGAGCATTCGGCCCCAGGCCTTCCTTATCTTGCGCAGTGTGTGCGCGCATAGGTCCACTTCCCTGAAAGGAACAGTCACCAAGATCCACTAAACGTCATTTGCAAACTGCTCTATTTCTGCAATTCAGTGTTCTCTTTGAGAATCTTGAATGAATGTCAAGAGAAAGGCTAACATTAGGATAGCGGGATCACGACGGGACCGGTCTCGTTTTTAGCCGCTGCAAAGCCGTTCAGAAAAGTTATTTAGGAGGGAATGCCTACTGTCATGTCATGTTACAGACGGACATGAAAATGGCTGGTGTCCACCCTGATCAAGCGCAGGATCGGGAAAGGTGGCGTCGTAACACCAGAAGAGCGGACCCCGCGAAGAAGCGGGACAAACGCTGAAGAAGAAGATGCCTACTGTCATGCCTTCCGGACCGATTGTCTACGAATTGGGTCTAATCCAGACTAGCCAAGTTTCAATCCCTCAAGGGTGCCTGTTACCCCAGACTTATCTGCAATGAGTAGAATGCTGGCGTGTCCACAACTGGCCATGGCAAGTCACCAAATCGAGCAAATACGTTCAAATTGCGAAATCGAACGAAAACGAGATGAAAGCAGGTAACACATGGGTGGACCGCAGGTCCAGTTATGTCCGCAACATTATATTGAAAATTGGTTTGCAATATCACGTACACTATACCTAACCGTGTGCCGAAACTATAACAACAGCTAGTTTAGAAGACGGAGAACGAACCCACCCGAGAATAACTATTCTGGAAGCCCCTCGTATGCAGCTGTATCTCAGTATCGACTTTCAATTCCAGAGCCACTGAAAAGGAGTAACTTCGTCACTTAACATCTATAATTTACTGCGGGCTTAAGAATTTCGAACGGGAGAAATGCACAACACAACACGATAAACAACTAAACAAACAACAAGTATGAAGGCGCCAGTTCTAAAAATACTCTCTGTCGGAACTACTAAAACTTTATAAATCAGAAATAGGTAGTTCCTTTCCCTCCTAACCTCAACCATTTCGGCGCAAGCCTACTGAGGAGGTCGACCCCATTGTTCTTAACAGGGTCCAGAAAATTCGTTCGAAAACCTTGAACATAAATAGGATAGGCACGCAAACATAGATAGTTCACCTGTGGAGGACATCTAAGCACTCGTTGTCTAGGGTGACTGCCGAATGTGAAAGAGATTGTAAGTAATTCCTTCCGCTGCCCAGTCATCCGTACGTTTGTCCGCCTTGACGTTGGCGCTCGGAATTACTTACAAGATATGTGATGGAAACCCTCACTAGACTTGCATTCAGCACTCCTACAACCACCTCTACACGTTACTATAATTAAACCCATGGTGTTAGGAAAAGTTTCCTAGTGAAGCTATTCTAACACACTCTAGCCATAACATCTAGTCCTGTATTGGCTGCAGCAGTTCTGCACCCGAGCAGCGACCTAAGCATCACCTTATAGCTCAGTGTCGCGAGTTTCAAACAAAAAGGAATGAGCGTTCCTAGAAGTAATATTTTTGTAGTGCTCACTAAAACTAAGCGGAGCATTCACAGTAAATCCTAGGTCTAACTTCTTTTAACGCTTGAGATCGAGTATTTTTGATATAATAAAATGATTACGATCAGAATAACTGTTATCTCTTATCAATGTAAATAGTCATAAAAGCCCATTCACAGACATGGTCTAACAGGCTAAGGTTAGATGGAAGCGATATCGAACAGGAGTCCCACTAACAATTGAAGAAATTCTAGCGCACTAAGCTGATATTGGTTATCTGAAATCGAACACCTTGCATAGCGAGGTCTCACAATGAGCCAAAGTCGTTGCTTCTGAGGACATATTCCTACTATTTAGAATGTGTAATATGCACCCTGGACTCGCCGTTAAACGCACACAAGCAAAAAACTGCGGACGAGTTTTCGGACGAGTTGTTCGGGCGCGAAAGGTAAAAATTCAAACAGGCCAACACGACGTTGGCGATGGGGCGCGAAATCCTTCAATGCAAGCATTACACGAGCGAACCTCCTGTCGCTCAAGGGGGGGGGGGGGGGCTCGGAGCAGGCAAGGGAAGGGACTCCAGGGTGTGGTGCAGCCAAGCTGCTCGTGTGGAAACTGCTCACATCGCCCAGGGAGGGTTCGGAGCTGGCGCTCTTCGAGCGCAGAAGCAGGCAAGGGAAGGGACTCCAGGGTGTGGTGCAGGCAAGCTGCTCGTGTGGAAACTGCTCACGTCGCCCAGGGGGGGGGGGGGGTTCGGAGCTGGCTTCTGCGCTCTTCGAGTATCACTTCATGGGGCATCAAGCGTTCAACAAACTTCCAATCGATCTTCACCTCCTCAAAGCTGGTGGTTGTTGCACCTGAAAGAACGAGATGGGCGACAGATATGCGAAAACAGATAAAACTGACTTGGACGCAGATCGTCTCAATATTCTTAAGAGTGCACAAACCGCTATAATCAACTTTGAGGAACGATAATCGCTAGAAAAACTAATTTAAGCATGCTGTTTGTCCCTTCAGACAAGGAGATTGTATAATGCTACCTCTCGTATGTTAGGTTAGGGTGTTGTGATCCTATAATCACTTATGTCCAATCTCCGTAATTATCAACCTGACAACACTATCCAACCGGATCACTAACCACTCAGTACTGCGATAGCTATGTATTCTCTGGCTTACGGATAACGCCAACTTTGAACGCTAGGAATTGAACAATCTAGCGATATCTTCAATTGACTTTGTCCTGTCCTCGGTTGGTCCCCAAACAAATGACGTGTTAGAGCGCGTTAGAGGGCTCTAACACGTCATTCGTTTGGGGACCAACCGAACTCTGGTACTAGGACAACTTCCCCTCAGTTTTTTGCTTGTGTACGTTTAACGAGTTGCACCCTGGTACAAGAATGACATCCAAAATGAATCGCATGAAGCGGATGGTGTTAGGTAGACAAATACCTAAATGCAGAAGCTCAGTTTCATGAACAGAAAGAGATAAGTCCCAAACAGTGGACCCCTCGCTTATGGAATTGATATTAATACGGTTTCGGCGAACACACTACCGAATGGTTACTGTATTATTTAGGCGTCAGAAAAGCGCGTTCGTGCAATTACACACGTCCGCTACCAGTGCTTCATGTCGCCCAGTGTGCCTAGGAGTTCAGTAGACATGCCGAGCACGTCGTCCTTGGACGTCCTTATGAAGCACTGGTAGCGGACGTGTGTAATTGCACGAACGTGCTTTTCTGACGCCTAAATAATACAGTAACAATTTGGTGGTGTGTTCGCCGAAATCAGATTAGTGGAATTGATGGCAGACCGCAGACAGCCCCATAGTGGTCTTCAATTTAAAGCAGTTATGCTTATTACGAATGCATACGGCGTCTGAGAAAAAAAAAAGAACACAACGTTTGCTCCAGGATACAACGAAAAATCAATAGAATACGCACATCAGTTTTCAAAAGCAACAACTTCACACAAGGCCATTAACATGCTCAGGAAAAATCGTATTTGTACAAGATGGTTTCCACTTGCCTCATCCTGGAGATAGCAGCGACTGAATGTTTTTAGCAATTTGCGAACTGCTCCACGGGTAAAAGACAACGAGAGCTAGTTCTAGGACCAGGCAGGCATAATTCGGAAACACCGCCTCTGGTGTGGCAATACCACGGTTTCATCATAAAGAATAAGCAAGGTCCGGAATCCGGTGTAAAACACAGAAGTTTGTGGATGAGGCAGACATCTAGAACTTCGCGGAGGGATTCCAGAGCCGGTTGCGCGCTGGTAAATTCGAAACAGAGGCTTCGCCGTAGAGTATCGGAGGAGAAAAGCGTTGCTCTCACTTTCTTAGTAAGTTAAAGATGTTACTAATAAGAGAGATGTGCATAGTAGCCACTACTCTGCCAAGCATGCCACACTAGGATGAAGTGAAGCTAACAGACCCGAACGACTTTAATTGGCAGTGAGGGAGCAGACCATTCTGCCGCATCCGGAAGACGGACCGTTCCGGCGTCCCGTCGAAGGTGGAGCGAGCAAGTCGGTTTGGTGGCTGGGAGCAGAGGCTGAGCCGAGAAGAAGCGACCCGTCCGCTGCTCGGAACAAAGCGCCTTTTTTAATAAAATAAGGCGATCAATAGTGAAGGACACGACGACGCGAGCCAAAAATCCGCGAGCGCTGCGGGACCGCGCGGCGCGAATTCGCGCGCTAACCGCGCGGCCGACGGCCGTTCGAACGCGTCCGCTCCGGCGGCCTGCTCGGCCACCGGTCCGTAGATCATCTTCGCGGTGCAGATCCGCCGCTGGATATCGCCGTTTCCCTGCCGCTCACCGCTCCCGACGGCTCACTTGCGCTTTCGTCTCCGAGCTGAGTGTCTCGTCGTTGTGGATCTGAGAATGCGAGCGCTCCCGTCGTCTCAATGCAGTTGACTGCTGTGGGAGCAGCGCGGGTGGCGAACTTAGGTTCTGTCACAGGATGAGGGGTTATGGGTTGCTTGTGGAGGTGGTCCAGAGGTGCAGATCAACAGCTTTGTTGGCTATGTAGCTGGATCCTTGCCCAAGACTGTTTCTTGAGCGAGAGTAATCATCGGATGTTCTTAGGTCCGATGGCTAACCTAAGATTGCCGCGTCGTTCGACTGTTGCTTTCCTGCTGATTATAGTTGTCTATCAATATTAGTAACCTCACTACAGCTTACCGCGTTTCAGTTACTTTTCTGGACCATTCCTAAAATGGATGTTCATTTTTCATTTCATGAATACGGATTACACCGAGTACAGGTCAGTGTAAGCCGTATTCATGGAAGGAAAAGACAGACACTTATATGGATAAGGTAGCATGGGCGTCCTACTTCTGTGGTGAACCGAGATGGTCAATTATGATGTAAGTCGGTATTCATGTGCATTCCTACAAAGGGGTTAACCACTGCGGTGTAATTGTAAGGTATAACGACGATACGATATATTTACGGAATGAGCCTGCATCGAAGCACATTGTAATTCTTAGACATCTCTGTTCTTGCACATTGACCTTAGAAGGCAATTGCTAGTAATAATCCCTCGATCAGCGAGGCGTTTTCACTAGTTCCCTAGTCATTGTAAAGGTTGGGTGTTCAAGGCATATGTTTAGTACACATGTACAGTAACTCCTGGTGTTATATTCTTGAAGAGTTGAACATATTCTCTATATTCTCATTTCCTGTTCTCAAACAAAGGAAAATAAGCTGCTTCAATGATTATCCTAAATGCTTTGGAAACATACTGCAATGATTCAAATCAGTTTCTTTAAGCCTCAATTGGCTGGTATCGAGGTTGTAAGCTGTCACAACGATGTCTTGTTGCGATCAAAACTTCTAGCGCCAGGCGGGACTCGAACCCGCACCTCCCTCTGACCGGGCGGAAATGCTCTACGCCATCACACCACCGGCGCCGTTTGATCGAACGCAATTGAGGCTTAAAGAAACTGATTTGAACCGTTTCTATCAAGACCATCAGCTATTGGTCCCATGTTGATATCAGCGGCCAGTTCATCCCGGATACGGGTGGGTGCTGATCGGTCCCACGAGGTGTGGATGTTGCGTTCGATCAAACGGCGCCGGTGGTGTAATGGCGTAGAGCATTCCCGTCCGGTCAGAGGGAGGTGCGGGTTCGAGTCCTGCCTGGCGCTAGAAGTTTCGATCGCAACAAGACATCGTTGTGACAGCTTACAACCTCGATACCAGCCAATTGAGGCTTAAAGAAACTGATTTGAATCGTTTCTATCAAGACCATCAGCTTAATTGGTCCCATGTTGATATCAGCGGCCAGTTCATCCCGGATACGGGTGGGTGCTGATCGGTCCCATGAGGTGTGGATGTTGCGTTCGATCAAACGGCGCCGGTGGTGTAATGGCGTAGAGCATTCCCGCCCGGTCAGAGGGAGGTGCGGGTTCGAGTCCCGCCTGGCGCTAGAAGCTTTGATCGCAACAAGACATCGTTGTGACAGCTTACATACTGCAATGGTTTAAAGATCTTTGCGTAAGCAGCGAAAGCAGGTGTCATTGATCGAAGGAAATATTTTGAAGAAAAAAAACATAACCGCCTAGCGATGTTTCAGTTGCTGTTTACTTCCTCATAAAGGACTAGGTCCTGCTTCACACTCTTTTTTAGGGTAAACAACTGTTTGCACATATAAGGCTGGAATGTCTCCAGTAGTAACCCACAGACGTAGTGATGGCTCCACAACGACTATTCTAACGGTAAAACTTAAGTAAGAATGGGCACAAGTATGGTCGGAGGGGGGAGGGGGTCACCATGTAGGACAGCCCTATGTCTGTGCTGTTTTTTTTGCAGCAATGGTATGCTCTACCCCTACAGTGAACTGAGGTGGGCCATTTCGTGACCCCCCCCCCCCCCGACCCTATTTGCGCCTAATAATGTCATGTGACGGTGCGTGAGGTAGGGTTGCAGTTGTTCATAGGGATTGCTACCTGCTCTCCTTATTGGGTTTGTATCAAAGTTGCAGTGCATTTTTAACGTATTTTGGTCAATGCGCATGGATCTCTTCGCTCTGCAGTGTATTTTTTCACGAGTCATTTAACCTTGTGTTCCCTCTCGAAAATGCTAAGGGTCTGTCCATACTTCGTGACAAGAGCGACTCGTCGCCCGTGCAAACTATGCAAATCGATCCCGCGCCGCCGAAAAGTGTTCATACTTGAGCGCCGGCGCTGTCGCTCCAGTCGCTCTTGTCGCGCTAGTCGTTCAGTCGCTGCTGTCGCCTGTTCATACTTCGTCGCGCTGCGCTCTCGTCGCTCCCGTCGCCCGTGCAAACTATGCAAATCGATCGCGCACCGCCGAAAAGTGTTCATACTTGGGCGCCGGCGCTGTCGCTCCAGTCGCTCTTGTCGTTCAGTCGCTGCTGTCGCCTGTTCATACTTCGTCGCGCTGCGCTCTCGTCGGTCCCGTCGCCCGTGCAAACTATGCAAATCGATCGCGCGCCGCCGAAAAGTGTTCATACTTGGGCGCCGGCGCTGTCGCTCCAGTCGCTTTTATCGCTCTAGTTGCTCTAGTCGCTTTTATCGCTCTAGTCGCTCGAGTCGCTGCTATCGCCTGTTCATACTTCCGCGCGCTGCGCACACCGCGCACGCTGCGCTCTCGTCGCTCTTATCGCTGCTGTCGCGAAGTATGAACAGGCCCTAGGAGACACATCTTTGGCCATGTTCATACTTCGCGACAGCAGCGATAAGAGCGAAGCGCGCGGAAGTATGAACAGGCGACAAGAGCAACTGGGGCGACGGACGTAGTGTGGTGTACGTAATTGCACCATAACGTCTACTTCGCGGCCTAAAATATCAAGTGAATAGAGGCCTTCACGTCTAACTATTCAATCGCATTAGTTTTTGGAAACTGAAACAGATAGAAGCGAACAGTCATATTACCTACATCGTCAGTCTGGCACTCAAAATAGACATAAAAGCACTACTTACCTTTGTATGAAGATCGTCAGAACAGGAATCGTTTCCTTCCAGCACTAGTGCGGTGTAATTACGTACACCACACTCCGTTCGTCGCCCCAGTCTTCCGACGCCGGCTCGAAGTATGAACAGGCGAGAAGAGGGACAAGAGCGACTGGAGCGACGGCGCCGGCGCTCGAGTATGAACACTTTTCGGCGACGTGCGCTCGGTTTTAATCGATATGCATGTTTTGCACGGGCGACGAGTCGCTCTTGTCGCGAAATATGAGCAGGCCCTTTCATTGCCCTGGAGTAGAAAGTACTTAACGGGCTGATGCCCGCTGCGATATTGCGCATGGTCGTGAAACACTAAACACGGTTTCTGTACTCTCCTCCGAGTCAGCGGAAGAGAGCACAGAACTAGGCAAGGGAAGGAACTCCGGGATCTGGCTGGTCTGAACTACCCGTTTCAAGATACCTTGCCGGCGTGCTGCGGGCACCAGTCCGCCTAGTACCGTGGAAAGTAGATGTCGCGGATGCCACGGTGGGTCCAGTGCAGGGTCTGGCAGTGAGAGCTTCATGTATTCTTCTCTGATGGCTGTGGTGTTGCCCACTTTGCAAGACGCCGTCCACGGGCAAGTACAGCTACTCTTCAAAGGTGTTTTAAACGTGGCTGCTCGGTTTTGTTCGGGTCCAAAATACGTCTATGCGTCAGCAAATCAATGGGAGGCAATCGTTAGTCCCGACTCGGATCCGCACTGACGACGCCGACAGTGCCTCCGGAGACAATTAACGTCGACTCGCACCGTGCCATCCGCCGCTTCGCGACGATCTCCAAGGCAGCCCTCGCCGCCGTGCGATGGCGACCTAGCCGAGCACGGGAGCCGGCAGACCGCGACCTCACTGGGGCCGAACTTCA
Source organism: Heligmosomoides polygyrus polygyrus (assembly GCA_947396885.1). Classification (NCBI taxonomy): domain Eukaryota; kingdom Metazoa; phylum Nematoda; class Chromadorea; order Rhabditida; family Heligmosomidae; genus Heligmosomoides; species Heligmosomoides polygyrus. The sequence goes on along the minus strand of OX377205.1, from coordinate 67,349,817 downwards.
CAGATCGATCACATTTACAACTACAGTAGATAACTTATTTAAATGGTTTACAAAAGCAGCGTAGAGTGTCGTACTGGTGCGCGCCCTACACACTTTCATATCAGAATTTCGAGCTCTATCTGATGGGCTGTACAAGAATGCTTAAAAATTACCCTGTAGAGACATTTTAACGCAGGCGTCGAGCCAACGGTTCACGAACAATTAGGCATGAATTTTGTATACTTTATTACCAACATTCTAAGCTCTATCTGATATACTGTACAAAAATGCTTAAAAATTCCCCTGTGAAGATACTTTGATGCAGACCTCTATACATTAAGAAGGTGAAGGCAGACGATAAATGCGGCCGTGGGATCATATTGCCTGTGGGAAGCAAGGCAAGGGTTTTTATCATTCACGAAGGATGCACTTTTATTCTACTGGTTTCAGAAGCCTGATGAAATGAAACGCCTTAGAAGGCGTGACGCAGAAAGAAGATATCTTATAGATAGAGCATTATCAAGGTATTCTATTTATGGTAAAATTGTGTAGTGTTCGAGATGAATTGCTTTCTATAGGTTTGCCGAACGCTACCATAGAAGAGGAGTGACTGCCAGAGAAATAAGAAAGTTTTGCTCCAAGATGTCAAAGCATGCCACTGGAAGAACAATTTAATATTCTGTGTGATAAAATTCAATTACAATGAATTACTCTTACACATGCCTAATTGTTTGTGAAGCCTTTGGCTCGAAGCCTGCGTTAAAATGTCTCTACAGGGTAATTTTTAAGCATTCTTGTACAGCCCATCAGGTAGAGCTCGAAATTCTGATATGAAAGTGTGTAAGGCACGGACCAGTACGACACTTTACTCTGCCTTTGTAAACCATTTAAATAAATTATCCACTGTAGTTGTGAATGTGATCGATCTGTTAAGTCTCGCCTTTAGTCGGGTCGCGGTCAATCTGCCGGCTCCCGTGCTCGGCTAGGTCGCCACCGCACGGCGGCGAGAGCTGCCTTGGAGATCGTCGCGCAGCGGCGGGTGGTACGGTACGAGTCGACGTTAATTGTATCCGGAGGCACTGTCGGCGTCGTCAGTGCGGATCCGAGTCGGGACTAACGACTATCACCCAAATCAATGACCTATGCTCACTTCATTGACGCATGCTGGAGCAGAGCATGCGTAGCAGCAAAGGTGTGTGTGTGTGTTGCAGCTTCAGTGTCTGGTGATCTAATGTCTCCCTCTACTGCTCGATGTTCTGTTTCTTTTCTGTTAAACACTTCAACGTGTTTCAAATATTTCGTCGTTTTAGTGGATGAATGAAAGTTAGAGCTCGAGCCTGCGCGAAGCGAAAGAAGTCGAAGACTTGTGACGAGGTTGCTTTAATCGTCGATTCTGGAAGGTGAGAGGTTGCAGATTGCAGCTACATAGAGAGTCTTTCCATTTGACCTTTGGCTTATGCATGTGTTCTTGCCTTCAGTGACTGCTCGTCTTCACAAGAGACCAGCTTTGCTTCTGAACCGTCTCAGCGAGCGCTGTCGACTTCGAGTGGCAGTCGGAAGAGAGTAAGAGACTCCACTGAGGTGAGAATTCGGGGCTTCTATTCCCGAGAAGTTTTAAGCGTTTTCCGAATGCTTCTGGGTTAGGTCTTCTGCATCTGTTTACCTGCGCAAATGTTTGCACTAATGCCTATGCTTGCCTTTGTCACCAGAGGTGTTTAACACCATCCGCTGCTCATTAGCAGATCTCTGGGAGCTCTGCTGGGCGTTGCCTGTTCTTGTTTTGCGTTTTGGTTACCCCTATTTTCATTATCGTTGAATCCACACCGCGATTTTCCTTACCATTGATTTGTTTAACACCATCCGCTGCTCGTTCATTACTAAATGCGAACTTACGAAAAGGTTACATTGATAACTTGGTAGCTGACGTTTACCACGTCCGTAGCGACGTCATACGAATTAGATTCGGTTTGCCTTGATAGTCGAGAAGTTTTGCGAAGCTCGTCTGCTATAAGTATGGCGGCGTCCTTCGGCCACGGCGACGTTCATAGTATTGGTCCCTGAAAAACGGCTCAGAGATACCGTAAGTATCGTTGGTTAAGTACAGGGTGGTCCAGATGAAGTGTTACGCGGAAAACTATATACAACTTTGTACAAACCAACTAAAATAAGAAAAGTGTACGAGTATTGGAAAGGCAAGAAAATTCTGCATAAAATATCATACACCACATTGAGAATGAGTTCCTTTAGCTTCAATGCAAACGTGCAATCTCTTTTGGAATTTCTTGAGGATGCGCGCGATAATTTCCGGCGAAATTTCGTCCCATGCCTTCTCCAGAGCTCTTTTTGGCAAATCCGGTGAACTGTGTCTGAAAGAGCAGCCTTTTTGCTCCAAGATTGACCAGATGGCGAAATCCATAGGGTTGAGATCGGGCGAGTTTGAAGGCCAAACATCCTTCGTCCACAAATCTGGAAGATTGGTCTCACACCATTACAAGCTCTTGGCACCGTGAGCTGGTGCCTAATCTTGCTGGAAGGTCCAATCCATGTCCTTAACATTTTCTTGTGCCCAAGGTATTACCACGTTTTCCAGGATTTGCTTATCGTAGATTTTGACTTTGATCTTAACTTCTTTTTGAATAAAAAGAAGCTGGGTCTTGCCCTGACCCGACATTTCAGCCCACACGATAAAGGACTGTGGAAAATGAGCTCATCCGACGTTGGCGGCTCTTGCGAATCCTTTTTGCAGCAGTTTCGGTTGGTTCTGCGCGTTTTGGAGTTGTTCGACGGCAAATATCTTCTCTTCTGTTAAGAGAACTCAGTCGCGCTTGTCACCGTGCGTAAGGGCCTTCATCTTTCTGCATTCCTCCGATTTTGAAGTCTTCAGTTCTTCCATGAGGTGCTGTCCTTTGGCAGATTTGTAGTAATACAATCACAGATCATCAGTCGTCAGTCGTAACATAGTTGAACGAATTACGTTGTGCTCCTTAGCTAGCTTCCTATTGTCCTTGCAAGATTTCGGTGTAACATGTCTTCGACAGCCTTTCGAAGGGCAGAAGTCCTTGCAGTTCGTCGTGGTCTTCCTCTCGGAGGGTTTTAGATCCCTCCAGTATCTTCGAAACGTTGTATGACGCGGTGTACTTGAATCCGATGCAGTTTGAGCATCTTTGAAGTCGTGGAAACGGACGACCCGCGTTTGAATGTATCGACTACTGCTGAACGATCCCTAAGCGAAACCATGTTTACCTAGAAGACTGGTAATAGGTGGACTAAAAGATACGGAGAGAACGAACAACACCGCAGCAAACCACAGAAAAAGAGAAATTTTCGAAAATGGGCTTTTTGTAGCGCGTAACACTTCGTGTGGACCACCCTGTACAGTGCGTTTGGGCTCTAGAACCCTCTTCGCTCCGGCCCTCATGGATGCGGAGAATGAGCGCGCTATCGCACACCCTACCATGGAGAGACCACACTGTGCTTGTTTTGCTTCTCTGACGGTGTTTCTTTCGACTAGAACATATAAATATTTTCTCCCTCCGCCCCCCTCATCCATACCTTCCGATACAAAAGTCATCTAGACAAACAATAACTAGGTTGAAGGCTAGTCGTCATTAAAGGATAAAAAAGGATAAAGGACGGCATTACTCAATCCCTTCTGGGATGCGCCAGCGCATTCTACTTCTACGGGATATCGTGGAGGCGACATGAATGCGTATTTGCGTATCATACAATGACTTGCGGTGGCCAGCCGATGAACAAGTCAGCGCTTTATCCTTCCCAGACAAGTCTGGTACCAATTCACAGACCCGGAGGGATGGAGGGCTTGGTTGGCCTGGGCGGGAAATCCGAACCGCGAACCTGGTATCGGGTGCACGCGACAGTCGCGCCTCCTCCGACTGCGCTACACGCTCCCCGGGCGCGTGTAGCGCAGTCGTCATACACTGAAATAATTTCTCGAATAAATAACGTCTAGTGTACCACTACTTTCTCTTTCTTTCCTACTTTCTTTCCGGATTAGCCCATTAAAGTAGCTTAAACGAAGAAAAAGTAGGCCGGCTGCTCACATCCACTTCACTTTAGCCTCCATCTGACTGCTCTTCCAACTGCCTGAAGCGAAGAAACACAAGTGACGACAACGAGGATATGGCCCCAGAGTATCTCCCATCTACTTCCGACGACAGTGCTCAGTTCATTGAACAGGAGGAACGAAAAACGGTAATGTGACGTCTGTTTACTAATAATCTATGTTACTGTTTGCAAAGACTGAATAGTTCGCTCTTCAGCTGTTCACTCCTGATCTTGAGGAGCTGCCTCATTCCTTTTCTGACAACGATGACCGAAGCGGTATGCTATTAGAGGGCGCAAGTGTAGCGCTTAATTATACCAATTGTGTGTGTTTAGGAGGCGCTTCTAGTGGATTCAACGAAGAACTAGAGAACGACGCATTCCGAGAACTGGAAGCGGGTCTCAATGATGTCATGTACCACCAAAAAGAGGCCCCTCCTCAGCTGACTGCTTTGCGTTGCAGCGGAATTGGTTCTCCAAAAAAGGTCTGTTAAAGCTTCTTCACACTACGTCGCGTATGTGTTGGCGTGTTTACTAAGTCGCTCAAATTCTTGATAAGTGTTTATTGCGACTTTTGTAGGGTGCCGTCACGAGGTTTTTAAGTGGGGCTTTATTTTTTTGGCTCGCATTTTAACCGAATAGTCGACTTCCAAGGTCTGCATTTGGTGCGGTCAGGGTGTAATGCCGGGAATAAAGATGCACCTAAAAGCCCTGTTGACTATTTGTTTTCAACAATAACGAATCTTGATGATGTTCCAAGAAGCTTTCATGATGACCAATGAACAGAATGGAACTTGTTTCAATTATATCGGAGAAAGTTCTGCATTACTGCAAGAATGCGTTAAAATTGTCCTCCTTATGCTCTGATTCACATTTAGGTTTGGGGTCTTCTATGTCGGAAAAACGAACTGATTCGTCCGAGCAGTCGGTTACTCGAAAAGCACCCTGAGCTCACTGCGCAAACGCGTGCGATCCTGGTCGACTGGATGATGGAGGTGAGCATGATCTCAAGTTCTTAATGTGTAGCATTGCTGAGTTTGATGGTACCGCTGTCACACTGCCACCACTCTGACCTCTTTTCTTAAGGTGTGTGGGAGCGAGAAACAACATCGAGAGACATTCCATCTGGCCGTAGATTACATAGACAGGTTTTTGGACTCGTTTCAAGGCATCAAGTCGCACACATTTCAGTTGGTTGGTACGGCTGCGTTGTTCCTGGCAAGTAAATACGAGGTGAGGATTTCGCCATCATTCACTTCTCGCTCAGTTGCAGAGTGAAAAGCATCTACTTTATCGAAATAGATGAATCATTAGCAGTTCTTATCAGCATCGTGGTAAGACATGTTGTGCTCCAGCCTAGGTTATTATTTATTTATATTGTTTTTTCAATATTGAAGTTCAGAGAGAGAAGCTATGTGCTACAGCGTGGACATTGCTTTACATGCAATTAGAATGAGCGAGTGAATTAGACGAGGAAGGAAGTTATTCCTTCACTTGTGGCTGATGTCTGAATTCGCCAGAGCGCGTGTTTTAGACGTGTGGTGGCAGCGCGGCACCAGTCATCGGAGCCAAATGCGCACTACGTTGACATAAATCGGTTACGTTTGCAGTGCTGTTGAAGATGAAAACGACACTATTGTAAGTAGTCTCAAGACTTCAGAGGTAGCGAAGGGATCGAAAGAAGTTTTTGCCCAAACTTCGTCCAAGGGGGTTATTCAGGATGCAGATGCTGTTCTGAAATCCGTTGTTAGTACCAGGCTGTCCAATAATTCTTGTCCAAAAATTTCACCATTTTTAATTTTCCAACTTTATTGAAAAACAAGTCAAATCAACAATATATTCACCACAGTTATCCACAACAGTGGCCCATCCATTGGGCAGGTCGCCGATGCCCTTCGCCCAGAACTCCGGGGGTTGCGACTCGAAGAAGTCCGCGATGTCGGATTTGAGGTTGTCGTAGTTGGTGAATTTTCTTTCGGCCCAATGGTGCTTCAGCGGGCGGAACAAGTGGTAGTCGGAGGGGGCGAGGTCCGGGGAATACGGCGGATGGGCAACCGTCTCCCAGCCGAGCGTCGCCAACTTCTGCTGGGTCTCCTTCGCCACGTGGGGGCGCGCGTTGTCGTGCAGCAGGTGGACCGAGGCTCGTCGGGGACGCTTTTCTCGGATGGCGGCGGTTAGTTTCTCGAGCTGATCGGTGTAGATGGAGGCGGTGACCGTCCTGCCTTGCGGGAGCAACTCGAAGCACAGCATGCCCTTGGCGTCCCACCAGCAGCAGAGCATGATCTTCAAAGGGTGTTCCCTGTCCTCGAGGCTCGTGTCGCCGCTCTCGAAACGATTGGACCAGCGCCTGACTGTGCGTTGGGACCCTGCATCCTCCCTGCACGCTCTGCAGATGTTGGCGACCGCGGTGCCCGTGTCGTTGCCCAGCAGCCACTCGTAGTACACGAACGTACGAATTCGACCTTGGTCCATTTTAGCTTGTACTGGTAGCTAGACGCGGCGACTGCGCCTTATATACCCCTAGCGTGGAACTGTGGAGAACCTTCTAGAAGGTTTTTACACTTGCCTGATATTATAACACTTCTAAGGAAAATTATAGAATTTTGAAAATTTTCGGACAGGAATTATTGGACGGCCTGGTTCTACAATGGAGTACGGTAATTTACGCTAGGTGCTGGCAAACATCCAGATAGCGTTACTCACCCGGACCTACCGTTACCTACCGTAATCGACAATCAGCACTACGAATATCGTCTGGGTGAAAATTTTCTCGACTTCTCAACCTCTTAGTCATGGAAGTGCAATAGTGTCATTTATGTTTATTTGTTTATTTAAATGCACTCGAAGGTGCACTACAACATCAACGAAGACTTGAAACAAACAAATAGCCGTCAAATGCAACAGTAAAATGAACGTTCATCCACAATATCTGTCATTATCAATATTCAGTATTGATATCTTACAACACTTATAATGAACAATTATTAAACGGCGTGAGTAGCAAACGGCTTGCAGCTAGTAGAGAGAATTAAGAACCCATGTCCTATCGTAACGGCTATCTTGTGGCTAAAAATGCGAAATAAAAGTACGAGATAGCGAGCAAACCGTTGAAGTCGCAGTTGTAATTGTGTTTCTCGGCGCTCTCCAAAGGCAGCTCGAGACCATTATACTAGATCGCGTTGTGACTCAATGTTCTTGGTGTTGCCTTTAATCTAGGAAACAGTTTTTGTTGTTGCGCTGCTTGTGCTCCTTTTATGTGTACACAAGTAAACGATACAGGTTGTTTACCTGCAAAGCTAGGTTTGGCCAGCTGCTCCCAACACAAATGAAAAAGTATTCTACGAGCCAGAAGATACTTTAGAGGATACTTCACGTAGGAGAGTAGGCGTTTGATACTATCGGCAAGTTGTACTGCTTCAAGGGTCCTCAGTAAATATTAGGTTAAGCCATAAATTTTGCAACATTTCTGTTTTTTTTTTAATGAAATTCAAAGTAAACCCTCTGAAGCGTTATATTCTGTTTGAAAGCTTGTTTCCTAGCGATCATTTTTTTTTTTGTTATGATTCGTTAATTTTCCTTGCGCTGTTGAAACGTTTTATTAACTAGGACGATGGCCACTCAAAGTGTGATTTCATTTTCAATTAGTTCAAACTCGGCAGCAACCCAGCGACAGGGGTCAAGCACATGCAGGAAGTCACCGGCAAGTTCACTCCTAACCGAATGAATTGTTAGCGATGCTGTCAGCAGTTCCTTTCCGCTCTAAAGGGCTAACCACTCCCGAAAAGATCAACTGCTGTAAACAAAGGCGCATGCCCAAATCGATCAAGTCGAATTCTTCTCAAACCACACTAAGACTGACCGCTGTTCTCCACTCCTCCCAGTGAACTGCCGCTCATCGGTTGCAGTAGATTGGAAGGTCGCCAAAATCGCCTTCGCAAGTGCCTCATGCGTTGACGGAAACCCAAGTAAATCGCTGTGCTTCCGACTGCCGAGAGCTCCGACAGCGGTTCAAGCTAGAGAGCCTGGATCGAATCCCTACCAGCGATAAGAAGCGGATGCTTCACTACAACTGTGAAGCCGGAAGGCAATAACTGGAACGCAACGAGCTAGGGGTTCTGACGTCAAAACCGGAGCGCCACCGAAAGAAGATCCTGCTATGCGTTTGGTTGATCTTTAGTGGTCCAGTGCACCGGGAGCTGCTCCACGTAGTCAAACCATCCTCTTCGCTCAGTTCTGCCGACAACTTGATTAGTTCCTGCGAGAATTAGTGAAGAAGAAAGTCGATACGAGCCAACGTTTCATCCATCAGGGCAACAGCCGACCGCTTACGGCACTTGAGACACTGGAAAAAAATCTACGAATTGGGCTAACCAAAATCAAGCAACCACCACACACCCCAGACACTGCGTCGTCTGACTGCCATCTGCTTCGGTCGATGGAGCACCTCCTCCGTATTGGGCGCTTCGCCGAAGTCGATGAGGTCATGGCACTGGTACCAGACTTCTTCAGATCGAAACCGACCGAATTCTACAGAGATGTAATCCACTCAGTTCATGAAAATCGGAAGAAACTCATTGATAATAACGGCAATTACTTCGTTTAAACCATTTTTCTTTTGTGATATAATCCTATTTTTGCCGGAAGACAAACTTTGTTGCAAAACTTATGACTCAACCTAATAGATTGATCTTATCTGTGCATAGCAACTTCAATTATAAGGGGCCTTTCTCGTTTCACCTTGTTATGACGGTTAGCCAAGCAACTGTGGGATGGCTCTTTTACTTTTAGCAAATTCTTAAAATACGACCTTATTTATAAAATGCTAGTAGATCTGATGTTCCAGTTTCTCCTTGACCATCTGAAAGCTGCTGTTCCATTGTAAAAGTAGGTATATCATTATGGATAAGGTTTAGACCCATTGTTGAAGAACGGGTGAACGACTCCATCCATAAACCACGAACGCATGCTCTCTCTCGGTCCGAAGGAGGGAGGAGGGAGGAAGAGGGGAGGGGGAGGGGGGCTTGAATTCATGGTTGACACCACGATCTCATGGATCTATGTATTTCTCCAAGACGAACGATTTGGTGGATTGCTCTTCTTCAAATTTTTTGTCGGTATAATGTTTGGGAACCGTAAAGGTTATTTTAACCTGCAGGAAGAGATTCGAGATTAGTAGGACGGAAGCTCTATGGAGAAGTTATTAAAGGCTAATCTCTGGAGCGAATGTCGACGTCCTCCACCAGTCACAGTTGAATGGAACCTGTGGTGGGTGAGTGGGTCCAATTTTTAAGGAATATCACGCAGAGCTTTTATGACTTGGCACAGTAGTGCGACTTGTTGCGCGTTACAGCTGTAGGCTCGCCCTTCGGTACCTACTTTGGTGCCATAGGGGAAGTCATTTTCGGTTTCGGCGCACGATCCATTTTGAGTTTTGGGTGCTGGTCGGTGTAACGCTCAAGTGCCACACTTTAATTGTCGCCTAGAACACTGTTCCGTTATTGTGGTGAATGTCGTGGTCCCCATAGTAGTAAATCCTTGAGACTCGAAAGACGTTTAAGCGTTACTTATGATTATTTTCCTGATGCGTAAGTGTACACGTTTCTCGTCATACTTGTGCAACCCATCCAGGGCATTAGATACAGAACTCCTACGTTTTTCGAGGTTACGCTGCCATCCTCCTTGCGAGGACGCATTATACTTGATGGGGAGTACAGATGGGATCATACGGTTTCGAGCTAACTCTCTAGATTCATGGAACAGACTTCTACGCCATTTACAAAATCACTGTTCAATTCGATCTTCGGATTTCGTTCTGTAGAACGAAACTGAGTTTCGGAACGAGATTCTCCAACGTGATATGCACCTATTAGCCTCTCAATAAAGTGAAACTACCAAAATGTTACGCAAAAAATGCTGTAACATCTTGGTTCAATCACTCGTGGAGTATTGATATTTTTCACATGGATACCATCCATGGTATAGAAGTGAGATAAAAAACAACATCAACAAAGAAATCCACATTAGCCTTCACTACACGTCGCTATTTCAATAAGAAAAATCGTGCCGAAATTAGTTTTTTTTTTTTGTTTCGGTTTCTTTTCTCACTAGAATGTTGGAGCTGTCTTGACACTCAGGATTTAGTTAAAATGCTGGTTGAGCCTTTTTTACCTAGTTCATTTTTCAGGAAATTTATCCACCAAAGCTTGAAGAGTTTGTTGGATATACTGACGGCGCATGCAGTGAACAAGACGTGAGTGTTATGGCTAGAAACTTCTTATCAGCTGAGTGTTTAATCTCCATGCTGCACATACTCTGTTTGTATTTATGTGGTTCACTTCGTTATCGTTTTTGTAGGGGCCTACATTTTGTAGATCACTGATCCATTGTTTTGCACATATGTAAATGCGTTTAGGCGTCCGTCTCAGGCGACAGAACTCTTCTGCTTAGTCCACGAAGCAGTGGTTGATTTCCATACCAATCTTTCCAATTTGGTTATTCCCGAGATTGCGTCGTCTGTTGATGTAATGGCAGCCTTTAGGTCCGAACGTTCGAGATCATCATGTTGAAGGAGTTGCATTGGTCGCTCGCACCTCTCACTAGCATTCATTGGCTCAGCATGTACATGCAGTTCCTTGGAAACAAAGAGGTACTGAGGAGGTTCAAAATGAACGCCGTCACCTGCTAATTCTTATTTCTAGGTTGTGAAGAATAACGGTGATGTTCACGTGGCTGACCAACCTTTCATTGTGCCAGATACATTGAGGGAGGACTTCGTGAATATGGCTAAGGCACGGCGCAGTTACAGTGCTTAAAGACAGGGTTCATTGTAATGTACGTTTGCTTCAGGTCCTAGATTTGCTGCTGCTCGATGTAACCTCATTGATGTATTCGTACCGAGAATTGGCAGCTGCTGTTCTCTTTGCCTGTTACGAGCCTCATTCACTCGTCCAGGAAGTCACGGGTTAGTGCTTCTCGTCTTCAAGGTACTAGCGCTGTGATGATATAGCGGACTGATATCTGTTTTTGTTTCAGGTTATTCGTATTCAGACCTGCTAAAGGTAGTTGAATGGGTTGAACCAGTGGTTAAAGTATGCGAGAGGCTACGAACGCTCGGAGACCCCATGGTGATAGTTGAGGGCGTTCGCGCAGACGATCTCCATAACATTCAGACTCACCCCGAGCAAGATTTTGAAGAGGTTGTGGTAGGTTAACCGTCTGCATCTTCTAATTTAACATACCCCATCCTCAGTGCTCTCATAACCGCAGTTCGTTGTTCTGTACTCCCGTTCGCTTATCGCCGTTCGTTCCATTGGTCCTACCTCTCCCACTTCGAACGCACATTTCCATTATCTCGCTTCATAACTCATCTATACTTGAGCGCGTTTCTCCCTCTTGGAAGCTTTGAGATTGCACACGTGGTATACTCTTCGAACCTCTGAATTACAAAAAGGGTCGTCTTGTAATGTCTCAACACATCCTATATTTCTCTTAAGGTAATTAGCTATTTGGGAACATTTTGAAATGGCAAGAGATGTGGCGGGGCGGCGCAGGACGTGGCTCCTTGGCATGGGTGTGCAGACTATACCTTTGTCCTTTTCGAATTTCGAATAGTCGAATATTCGACTATTCGAAAAAAGTTCAATATTCGAATTATTCGATTATTCGAATATTCGAGAAAGCCCAATATTCGAATTATTCGATTATTCGAATATTCGAGAAAGTCCATTATTCGAATTATTCGTTTATTCGAATATTCGAAAGTGGCCAATGTTCGAATATTCGTTTATTCGAATATTGGAAGGCTTCGAATATCGAATATTCGAATAGTCGAATATTCAAATATTCTTTATCAATCTCTTAACAAGTTAGTGGCACTCTTCTTCGAAAACCAGGGGAGTCTGACCTTGTGATAAAAAACGATATTTGAGTTTCGCGCATCGCTCAAAGTGCGCCGAATTGTGTGTACGTAATCTGACAAGAGAAATCAATGAACTTCCCGTGGAGATTTGAAAAATGACCTATTGCTTGTTATAAGGGCGTGTCTAAGAAGCACTGTAGTGGTCTTCAAATGTCCTGCGAGCATCTGGGTAGGTCAAAAATTACAAAAAACTGTAGCACTTCAGTGCTGGCAGATAAGGCGAAAGTGACGCCTTGATTGGCCTTGAAATACTCAGAAATTAACATGCAGATGCTATAGAGCTCTAATTATAGTTAGATGTTAGAAATCTGACAATTTATTAGGTCAAATGAATCATTTACTGCAGTCGGGGCGTGGATAGCGGGGAGAGGTCCTGGTTCGAATCTAGGCGAGTTGTTTACGGATTGCTGTGCGTTTTGGTAAATGTAGATCATATTCTCATTTTAACCATATTTACGAACATGATCGAAACATGTTGCTTCAGTCCATCTCTGGGATGTGCTGATCAGTCTTCGGATTCCTATAGAGAACGTTTCTCTTGTAAATTTTACTAATTTTAGCATCTCTTATAAAATGCATCATTTTTGACCCACTCCGTAGTATTGTACTCCGTAGTATTCGTAGCATTTGCATATAACACCAAATACAGTACTAACAACTAAATTAATTAGTCACCTTCTTCACTGGCGAGCCTCGGGGTGACTAATTATAAACATGTTTTGTATGAAGGCAGAGGCGAAACAAGACATGTTTAGTGTTGTTGCCATTGTTTTAGTTATTACTTGTTTTAGTTGTTGCTTGTTTTCCACTTGTGTTTGTTATAGTACAGAGTGATTTAGAGTTCATGTATACCCCAGGTTATTTCTAATTCTACTTCTTTGTTTAGACCTTGAATTCAAAACTGTTTGAGTATTAAAATTTACATATATGATTAACTTATTCTATTGGTCTTCTTGCAGCCTATTCTTGCTCGGCTACTCTCCCGCACTGACAGGGGGGGGGGCTTTGCAAACGTAGGTACTTGTATTAATCTCCATGACTTCGTAAGTAGATAATAAAATTTCGTACAAATGTTGTCCTGAGGGTTGACTGAGGTTCTGATCACGAAGCTGGCAAACGCGTTCAGTGTTACCGTTGACCACAATAGGCGACGGTGAGTATGTGCGAGAAAAGGTGCAGAATAACCGGCCGCGTTGTACTATTGTGACTCCAAAAGTGGAGTGGAGGTCGATTTTTTTCGCCCAAACATCGCCTGTACTGTTATTTTGGATGCTGAGCACGAATATGGTATCCGATTTCGACAATTTGGCCGCTTACGATATTTCATAGTGTGTGTTCGTGAGTAAGGATGGGGTTGTCATGACCACTGATTTCGTCCCTTCCTCGCCTTAGGAAATCATTTAGGCTGCTGCCACCAATCTGTCATTTCTTTTTCTAAATTATCCATTTTTCGTGCACTACTTTCCATCTCAAAGTCGAAGACTGGAAAGCAAGTCTGATCACATATGTAGGTGAAGAAAGCGATTCTATGTATTCAAACTGATAAACTTGATCACTCATGAAAATGTGGAATCACGCGAAAACGTTTACTAGATTTGCGATCAGCACCTCAATTAGCCCTCTAGACGACGTTTGGGCGAAACCAGCTTTCGATCTCCGGAGTTGTGGGAGTACAAGTCCCTAAACATACCTACTGATAGGTGGACGACGCTTGTTTCCATGGAAAATCCGCCAAGATTAGCTGTGATCGTTCGTCTGCTTTCTGCTGTTGTTTCTGTTTTTCCCTTATGTGGCGCGTCCTTTGACGTATTCATAAATAAATAAATAAACCTTCGATTAGCAGAGAGTGGTGGGGAGGCGATGGGCAGCAGGGGTGTGCGTTAAATTTTTTGATAAATTTTTAACGACCACTTTTTAACGAAAAATTTTCGCGTTAAAAAGGCAAGTTCGGTAAATTCGTTAAATAAAATGTCCCTTAGCTGCATTCAGTTTTAAACCACTAGGGTGCCTCTCGGACAATCCCCCACAGCGCTCAATAGGTCACTTATAGGATTCCCACGGGAAGTTCATTTACCTCCCTTGTGAGTTAACGCGAAGTAAGCGCTGCAAGCGCGGCCCTCCGCTGCGCACCTGCTTCCTTGTAAACGGCCGTCGAGCGTGCTGTGGCCATTCACGTGAATCGCAAGTGATTAGGGTTATGCCTGTACACAGATACTTTTACCTTCAGTATACTACGGGAAAATCTTCGTTTTGTATTTCTACCCCAGTTACAACAAGGGAACGATTAGAGCCGAAGGGGCTGCGGTAGGGAGGTAGAACTTTCAGGGGCCTAGAAAGCTCCTGCTTTCTGCCAGTAAAGACGTTGAAAAAGAGAGGAAAAGCAATGGCTATGGAGTACAAGAGCCAGTCATACTCCGTTTCCTATGAAAGTGAGCCATCCCCATTTTCGCTCTAACACTGTCCAAGTCGTAGTGTCTTGTCAGATTAGATTCCAACGAGGGTCCGTTTCTCTTCAACGGAACTAGAACACAAACTGAATGCCATTCATGAGACTCCAGTGCGCCCTTTCTGCACCAGATCGCCTTTGTGTCATTTCTCCGCCCATGACAATCATACTTTTACCACCTGGAAGCTTCGCTATAACATGAGGAAAGATAGCAACCTATAGAGAAAGACCTATAACAATCTAGCTCTGCCTACCCAAGGTGTTTCTCCCTTCTCGGTGCACGAATTCTTAGGGAAGCAAAACGTGCTTCATTGCCATTATACCGCTGTTATTGTCCTTTGGTCTCGTAAAGGAAATGGATGGAGCAGCCATCCATTTCCTTCACAGTGGGTAATAAAAAATAATTAAATGTCAACCACTGGGTGACGACAGTAAATAATAGTGTTCATTTGATTATTCGAATATTCGACTATTCGAAATTCGATTATTCGAAATTCGACTTTTTGAAAATCGAATATTATTCGATCATTCGAAATTCGAAATTTTGAAAATCGAATATTATTCGATCATTCGAAATTCGAAATTGTGAAAATCGAATATTATTCGATCATTCGAAATTCGAAATTTTGAAAATCGAATATTATTCGATCATTCGAAATTCGAAAGTTTGAAAATCAAATATTATTCGATCATTCGAAATTCGAAATTTTTTCCCAAGGACAAAAGTATAGTGCAGACCATTTTTGAAACACATTTCAGTGTACAGAAACGTATCCACCGTTAAATATCTCAATAGCAAGGAATGGTTCTGGGTGCGAGGAATACAGGGTTTGATGTGACTTGGTAAAAATTCGTTTGTTACGGTGCCGTATACCACGGGCTCCTCGTTTCACATGATCACTCATACATCCTCCATCCCTTTTCCGGTCTTGTCTCAGCTATAATACTCAGGGTTTCTATAACTGGCCTCTGAGTTCTCTACAAGTTTCTTTGTATTTCTACGGCCTCCTTTTCCATCAAAGAAGAAGAAGATTCTTAGGAGCTAGCTAGTGTTACCGGAGAGGACAAGAAAGGGCTGGAGGTAATCTCCCATCCCTCGTTTTCATCTCTGCAGTACGATCTGTCCGCTACAGAAAATAAGGTTAGGAGGTAGTATAGATGGTACTAAGCGCATGGCATCGCAGTCAGAGGCTACGACTGTCGCATGTCACCCCTGAATTGAAGTATTGGTTCAGATCCCCGTGCTGACTAAGCCTTCGTCCCTTCGATGAGTTGGTGTTAGACTTGTCCGAGATGAAACGCTGATTTGTTTGCCGGCTCGCCACCGCTAGTCAAATACTCTTTCGAATTACCTGCAGGACTAAGTGGGTTGCGTGGCGCATTCTAGAAAAGGGTTGACACCTTTGGGGTGCTCTTCTAGCCATGGCATTGGTGTTCCTTCAGAACATGACGCATACCTTACTGTTGAGGATTTTGTGGGTCGCGATGGCATCTGGTATCTTTTATTCCTCCTCTAGCGCACATCACATCATGAACGTTCTTTGGTGCCATTTTCACCACCTTTCATTTTCCATCGACTGTTTGTGGGAAAAAGGCATTAATGATCGGTCGGCGATTCCGAGTGCTTATTCACCATTTAGGCAGAGATCGTCAAGGAACGAGAAATAGCGAAGCAGGCTCGTGAGAGAGTGAAAGTGGTTTCAATAAATCGACGGAGAGGGCCTCTGAGATCGAGGTGTACTAATCCAGATCAGATCACGATTTTTACGTAATGTATCGCTTTCCGTTCTTTGTTTTCTTACTTTCACGTTTACCAAAAGTTTATCGTACAAAGAATTTGTTAGGGCTCAGCTCGGTTGTGTTAGATTTCGGCGCCATAGAACAATTAGTTCCTTTCTAAGTGGGCTTTCTGTGAATGTTTCTATTGACTGTATCATCTTCTTAGCTACTTCGCTTTCGTTCACGTCTAGTAAACCGGGTGACACTATATCCTCTCTTCGCGTTTGTATGTTTGCGCGTAATTTGATGTATTTTCTTGATATGATGGAAATGGGTGACCAATTCGCTGTAATATTCATTGTCGATTATCTGTCAGATAACTGTGTAGAAATAAATCACCGTAGCTCGAACACCTTCACGCTTTCGAATCCATAATGCTCTCGCGTGACACATTCGGGAAGCGGGTACTGTGCGATCAGGTGCTTATCAATCCTTGACGTGTACCTGAATGAACACCGTAGGTCCGCAGCTACTTCTACTGGGTAAAGAGCAAAACAAGCAGCAATACCACTCTTCCCTTTCAGGTGGTTTTAGGTCTAATATTCAATTCTACAAAAATTTCGGGTTCTACCCGAAATATGACTGCAGTATTATGAAGGAATCCCTCGGGACTGTCCATGTGTAGCAAGGCAAACTGCGGTGGCCGCACAGGTCCTACTCGCATCAACTTCCAAGTCTTCCAGGTGTATTGGATAGACGAGTTACTACAATTGGATAGCTATAAAATAAACATGACAGAATCGACACTAGCTCCAATTTCCTCCCTTGCGATAGCTTTCACTCGTAATATCCCTTGCTATTGGCCAGAAGCGCGGAATGTTTTGCTATCTGTAGTTATAAGCATCCCTGTGCCTAGACAGCGATTCTGTTCTTTTACTCAAAGGTTTCCTCGAGGATTTGCTTTTAAAAAATACCTTCCAGCCATTAAGGACAAAGTTATCAACGGCCACAACTTCCTTGAAGTCGGTGTAGCCACTGGAACTGTTAACTGCGGAGGAAACTGATACCGGTTGGTGGGCGCAGGAGCTTAAATAGGATTAAATAGGAGAACGAACACTGATGGCAACTTCACGCATTTCGGCAGTTTAAACACTCGTAGGCATTCAGGCGAATCCGCACCTCACTAACAATGGGCAACCTTAGCAAAATGTGTAATAGAAATCAGGTTGTCTGAGTCAGCGTCCAATTGCACGACACATTCGTAATGTGCTGACAGGCTGACATATGGGGTGCGCCAAAAATATGTCCACAAATTTTTGAACCTCTGCTTCCTACGAAATTCGAAATTTCTTTTTGAGTTAGCTTGTATCGCTCGCTCCTTACGAAGAGAATAGTCTTCACACCATGGGAGCCGCGAAGGTCCCGTTGACACAGAAAATAACAATCTCACGGGTCATCCTAAATGTAAGGAAAAATTCGCATTCCATCCACAAATGGTTAAGGACTTTCGACACTGCCTGACTGCACTGTAAAACGGTCGGCCGGCACATCTTAGAAGATTTCGAAAGCGTGAATCGCGTAATGCGAGACGCTAACCGGGGATAGTACTAAAAGCTACGAATAAGCAATACGAAGACATTTCTCATCTCCACTATACACGACCTGTTCGAGCCTAACTGGTTCGATCTAGCGAATGGCCTGAGATGAGATTTCGATCAGACATTAGAAAACGATTATGATGGCTGGATGTTCAACTATTGATACGACAGAAGTCCAGAGTTACAGCTGCTCAACGGCATTCTGGAAAAATTGTGGGCGACATTTCAAGGCACGGAGATTCCGTTACCGGCGCAGTTAACTGGCCGCTGGGGCGATGCTGGGGGATGGATCCAGCGACGACCTGCGCTATGTTGGTTGGAGTGGTGAGTGGCGCGCATTGGCACTTCACGAGGGGAAAGTCATAGGTTATTCGGCTGAGTTTAAAAAAGTTAGAAGGAGTCGAAAAGACATGGCGAAGTTGACACCGTTGACGAAAATCTGGAGGAATCCCTGCGAGATTGTGCCTAATTTTTCATTCACCGGTGGGAAGACAAAGACTTACTCGTCTGGCCGTGATAGTCAGATGGGAAGAATTTCCTCACTACACTATCGCTTTAATAAGAATATCTAAAGACAGGACAACACAGAAAAGTATAACACTACGAAGATTCGTTAGTCTCTCGATCACTCCTTTGTTCTGAATTATTTGGGAGGAGTTTGGCGGGAAACACTTCTGTGTTGTTGATTCGGCATGAAGACAACGATCATACAAAGGACGATCGCAACTCGGGTACCGAACCCAGGACCTCTAAAGCTCTGATGTACCTGCCCTACCTACTTCGAAATACAAGCCTTCCCCTTATCGTCGCTGAATGCTTCACACCGCAGCGGCCCACGGCTGTACACACTAAAGTGATCCCCATGTTTTATACCTTCGCTCGCAACCTTTTTCAGAGCAGCGATGTGCTGATGTAGTTCTGAGTCCAGAACTAGTAGAGTAACAGCCGTTTGCCTCCAACATAGGTCGCTAGCAATTTGACAAACTGGCCGGAACTAACCAAAAAATAGCTGAAACATCTTGAGTCCGACCTCTTCACCGATAACGCTTACAGAACATCGTGAAAATTTGCCAGAGTGAGGGCATGCCGAATTGGGTTGGTAAGCGTCGTCCTGATGGTGCTAACATAGCTCCTTCCAACTACGGCTTGTTCCGTGCTCGTAAAGCCTTCTAGCTGGTAAATCGTTCTAGGCGATCATTAGGCTCCATGACGTTACTGGAACGCGAAGCCAAATGGTGGAAAGCCCCAGAGCGATGACGGTCGCGCTTGGTCATCACCACTTGCGACCGTCAGCGCTCCGGATAAATGCTTCCCTGATTCTGTAGTGGATGTACAACAGGAACAGAATAAAGGAAAAAAGTCGGCAAACCTTTCTGTCGACCTAATCAAACCTGGTTGACGGCCGGGAATCAGAAACGGAATTAATTATTGTGACTATTATGCTTCTTGCTTCACCCTTTCTTGCGTCCTTATGCGTATGGTGCCAATATCTTTTAAAAGCATGCGTCATCAATTCACTCGAGCAAAAAGGGAGAAATGAAAAGAGGCACTACCTACTAAGCTGCTGATCAGCTAAAGGATGTCGGTCAGGATCTCCGGCCAATATTCGTGTGGTAGTGGAGTTGCCTAGCCTTAAATGGTGAAATAGGCCGGGCTCATTCTAAATGAGAAGAAGGAGGAGGCGATATCACTGCATACCTTTTCAACCATGAAAATAAAGCTTCCGCGAAATCCACATCATAGAACATGTCTCCTAGTATCACGAAAGACATTTTGGCCTAGAATCAGGTATCGGTTACACGTTGCTTTCTGAGCAAGCAGAGAAGCCGTACCTTTAGAAAGTTCTGTATGGATGGTAGTTGACGTCGATCAAGCAAGTTATCACTGCAAAATCGTGTCCGGCTCATAGATACATTGTTATTGCGGTAATTTATCGCTTTGAAACGAGAGCATCTGAAACACTAGGGTTATGTTATCTCCAAGTTCTCTCTTCGTAAAACCTCGGCATTTTCTTAGGATCTCAATACTGCTGTGCCAAACGAAGTTGTAAGGTGGTGTAAGGCCGCTCAATAAACTGATCCACCCTACAACCTCGTTTGACACAGCAATATAGACATACTAACCAGGGGAGGGTCTCAGGCGTATGTCTGAATGGGGAAATGGATATACTGCGAGAATCCCCACACTTCATATAGTAGA
This sequence comes from Heligmosomoides polygyrus polygyrus, assembly GCA_947396885.1. Taxonomy (NCBI): domain Eukaryota; kingdom Metazoa; phylum Nematoda; class Chromadorea; order Rhabditida; family Heligmosomidae; genus Heligmosomoides; species Heligmosomoides polygyrus. Next base: position 67,329,896 of record OX377205.1, on the reverse strand, counting down.
AAAACATATTCGTTTCACTGAGTCCTTGAACCCAAAGAGCTACGGGGCCTCGAAGATGGGGTACAGCATCACACTGAGAGAGCGCGCTCCCACGTGCATACGTGGGCGCGTTTATGTAAGGGACGCGAACGCGAATCGGTGGCCCGTCAGGGTACGACGCTGCTTCACAGGTGCTTGGCCAGATGTTCGACTCCCGTGTTATGCACTATTTTTGCATTTCCTCATGACCGCCGCCTCCTTCTCCAATTTGCTTCCTACACATCTCCTACACATCTGTTTCACTCTAAAATATCAAATAAGGGTCAGATTCGTGATCAACACCCTAGATAACCCCTAGTTTGGGCGAAAACGGTGACCACGACCTTACCATTGGTCACCCCTACCTACTGTAATTTACCGCACTCCAGCGTAACACGAGAAACGGATGTCAGATTCGTGATCAGCACCCCAAATAACTCCCTGGGCGAGGTTTTGGCCAGAAAAAAATTCGAACTGTCCTCGTCCTCTGGAGTCCTGATAGTTCAATAGTGCTTTAGTGGCAATTTAAATCAGCTTACTTCCTACACATCTCCTACATATTTATTTCACGCTAAATTTGCAAATAAGAGTTTCCTGTGGACTGTGTTTCACTCACTTTTCTCGCATTCTGTATTATACAATGTTTTGTGTTTTTTAGCAAATGTTAAATAGTATCCCCATAGGAGCTACGGGTTGCAGCAGCCACGGGTGACTAGGGCTTCCGAGGTCATAATCACCGATTTCGCCCGAACTTCTCCCCCGGGAGGGGTTATTTGGGGTGCTGATCACAAATCTGACATCCGTTTTTCGTATTACGCTGAAGTACGGTAGGTTACAATAGGTAGGGATGACTGAGGTCATGGTCACCGTTTTCGCCCATTCTTCGTCTATAGGGGTTATCTGGGGGTTGATCACTATTATGACACTTATTTGACAATTTCGAGTGAAACAGATGTGTAGGATATGTGAAGGAAGCAAATTGGTAAAGGAAGCAGCGGTCATGAAAGGTAAGGTTGTGTCTAGTAGTGCTATAATCGAAATCGTTTCAAGAGCGGTCCCGCAAATTTCTTACCAGAGCAACAATCGCCTCTGTCCGTGTAGTGGCGCCAAAATTCAAAGGGTTAATCGGCTACTAATTTGCTGTGCCTTTTCGATTGTTTTTTGGGTTCCAGAGTTTGAAACGTTTTCTGCAATGTCTTCTACAGAGTTTACTTTCGATGAGTACTTCTGCGCCACAACTGAAGGACGCCAATGCTGTATGAAAATGTAGAAATCGAGTAAAGGAGTCCGAGTACCAGTACGCACACGCCAAGCGAGCATAAAAGTAGAGAAAGTAATGGGCTATGAGCAGAGTGCTACAAGAAGGAACATATATCCTCCACTAGTGGAGGGTGCCGAGGATGATCCGCTAGCGTTTTGATAAAACCGCAGCCTTTCAGAACCCAACCCTGATATCAGAAATCAAAATAGTGATGATGATGATGATGATGATGATGATGAAACGCGCTTTTATGGTTAGTGATAAAGCGAAAATGCCAAAGGGATGGCTTTCTGACGACAACTTGTACAACGTCGCTGTCTTTAGGAAGCATTTTAGGAAGATCAGCCAGCGCCGTCTAGAAGAGAACAGTACAAGATCTGACATTCCCAAAGAAACAGAGTAAAATTCGGAAAGGTAAATGCGTCGCTCCGTGAATTACTTCCACCGACAGAATTCGGTCGCTATGGCCAACAGAAACGAAATTGAACAACACTGTTCAGTCTTCCTTTCCAGTGCTCTTTCGGTTTTCCAAGCGAGCTAAAAAGTTGCAATTTCCTTTTTGATACATTTTGGTCCTTGAGCCCTTCTTCATTCATAAGCGAGTTTTTAACTACGTTTTTTTATGAGCCCCTTCCCAGACCATCCTGAAAGACAGGACCAAGGTTTAAGAAGGCCGGAAATGAGCTATGTGCGGCACAGTACTACAACTTATTCGGTGGTGGGCGTCCTGATGTTCTCTTGACATCCCGCGGAATGCAGTCGGTGACGGCTCTCGTCCAGCTGGTGTTATAAAGGCGCGTTACGTGGCCGGTCCACCTAATTCTAGACAACTTGACCCATGTCGGCGAAGCTCGGAACTCCGGAGGCCTTCTCTCACATGCGTGAGTCGTGTCACTCCGAGCATCGTCCTCTCGATTCCACGCTGTGCGACGCTGATCGCGTGTTCATCCTGCTTTCGACTGACCCAGGTTTCTGAGCCGTATGTTAGGGCAGGAAGAGCAATGGAGTCGAATAGGTGAGCACGTAGTCGGACGTTCTTCGTCTTCTTCACGACTTCTTCGACGCTCTTGAAAGTTCCTCAAGCCGCTTGTTTCCTCCTGCTCGGCTCTGGCGTTAGGTCGCTGGTCGATTGACTTCGCGACCCAGATGCGCATCAGAAACTTGTCAGTTCCTAGCTTATCAGTATGCATTCATCATATCAAGAAGTGTTGTGATTACGAGTATATATGCTTATATTTCAAATAATTCCTGTTCTACACAAGTACTTTCAGAAGCAAGTTTAGCAGGGTTTAGCAGTTCTTACGCAGTGTCACTGAGTACAGTCCCGTTCTTCAAAGGTGTCCAAGAGAGAGCTCATGCGAAATCATGTCCGTCCTTAACTCACTCGTATCCACATCGTTGGCAATAACGCCGGCGCCCGCTCTTGTTGCGGCTATGCTGGCCGAACCGCAACCGCAGCCGAAGTCAAGCACATTGGCATCCCGAAACTCCGAGGGATTATCCAGAATGTACCTTAAGAACGCCTTGTATGGAAGCCTTGCGACAGGTAAGGCACCACTTACCTGGTGACTGCTTGTCCACCGGGCCAATAGAACGCCCAGTAGGGATCCTCGAATGGACAGAGCTCCGGCCTGCATCTCCAGAGAGGACTGGCCTCCGTGATCAGGCGAAGGCGAATTTCGGGTGTCAAACTCTGGTTCGTGGTGACGGTGTTCCGTAATATCCACTTCGCCACCCAACGAAACGACTTTGCCATGGAATCTGGTATAAAGCTGCTACAGGATGTCTGACAAACTTAAGCACAACACCGGTCAGAATTTTGCTGGCGCAAGAATGCCTGTATTTCTAAGTAGAGGTGTCGTCCAACTATTTGACTCGAAATTCCATATTTATAGCAGTGGTAATACACAGATGGTCCCAAAGAAATACAAGCACTGTTCGATAAGCCATAACATTTCTGCCTTTAAGGCTAGAGATGCTTAGTGCTCGTACGAAAGTGAAGAAAGACCATGTAATCACCCGAAACTTCATCCTCTACACTCGAACAAATGTGAGTTAAATCGTCGAGTGTTTTCTTCAGCACGACCAAGATTGGTACAACTTGCGGCTTACGTTTCGGTGTCGTGCCTTCTTCAGAGCCTGGAAAAGTCGAAGTAATCTGAGAAACTACCCTCCCAAATCCTATTTCATTCTGCAGGAACCCATCCAATAGGCTAAGAGACTGCGAAAACGATGCCGTAAGAAGTCGAAAAGCGTGACCAAGATTGGTATAACTCTTTATTAAGGACGAGTGCTTGGCTGTGACCTAAGAGCTGGCGCCGTACGTCACCCGCTCCGGGTTTTGACCTCTGGGTCATGACACGCTAGGTCCCTAGGGCGGGTGGTTCGTCCAGCCAAGGCGACGGTGGATGCCTTTTGTCCACATCTAAAGTTAGCCATGTTTTCGACTTCTTACAGCATCGTTTTCGTAGTCTCTTAGCCTTTTGGATTGGTTCCTGCAGAATGAAATGGCATTTAAGAGGGTCGTTTCTCGGATGACTTCGACTTTTCCAAGCTCTGAAGAAGGTGAATACGCCGAAACGTAAGCCGCAATGAAGAGTTATACCAATCTTGGTCACGCTGAAGAAAACACTCGTCGATTCCAACGCTAAAGATTGCCAAGATTCGTAGAGATTCGGACGTGGAATGTGAGTTAAATGCTTGCTATAGTCCCAGCCACGGATCTTTGAGAGCCTTCGGGCTCTCTTTTTAAAAGGGATCTCGGGCCGCTCGCCGCTGGGCCACGTGGCGCGTCCGCGGGTGGTGGATAATGGAATTGAACGCGAACCAAGTGCGACCTGTACTGCCCAGAGATGCAGGTGGGATGCAGGGGATGGACTCCTTGCTCCTGCTGTGTCGAGTCGACGCGTTCCTTACGCGTGGGAGCGGCATGTCCACGCACAGTGTGCGTGGATGTGCTGCGCCTGTCCGAATTGTAACTGTGTCGACCCGGCCAAAAAGCCTGCGCTCGGTAGACTGGGAGTACATGTAACTGTGTGTACTACAGTCAAACACAGCAACACTAAAGTGCCTCATTCCCCTGATCCCGAAAGAGCCCCCATTTCTGCAGTGATGGGAAGGAGCAGTACGGAGAGGCTGCTAAAATCTCAGGGCCTAACCAGGCTGCGCAAATTGAGAAGGGCTAGGATGACGATTTGCACCTACAGCGCCTGTACGCTCGCATCGGAAGCATCCATGATGATGCAAGCCAGGAAGATCAAGTACGACATCATCGGACTGACCAAGACGAGAAGGCACCACCCCCTACACGCCGCCTGCGACTCCGGAGAAGAACTGTTCCTCGGAACACGCAACAGCAGGGTAGTAGGCGGCTTTCGTGTTCTCGTCAACACGCACTTGGCCATGAACATAGATTCGTACGAGTCTCTGACAAGCAGAATGGGACGTCTGCGACTGAAGCGAGGTGGCTCCGTGCCAGCTTTGACTGTGTTCGTCACGTATACCCCAACATCGGACTAGGGCGAAGAACAGATCGAAGCCTTCTACGTGGAGCTGGAGAAGTTTTATAAGGAAGATCACACCTTCTACAAGGTGATCGCCGGCGACTTCAACGCCAAGATCGGGTCACGAAGGTCGCCGGAAGAACTTCACACGAACCCACGGTTTGGAGTGGAGCGAGCAAGGTGAAAGGCTGTCTGAGTTTTTTTTTATACAATACAATATTTATTGAGCCAAAAGTATTACAAAATATGCTTATCACAAAAAAACAGCGAAAATTGGCTATCAAAAGACCAGCAGAAGTGGATGAAAATTACTGTTTCAAAAGTGATGCGAAAAGAGTTGGTCAAAAAAAAATGCAGGGAAATGTTGCTTTTTTAGAGATCTGTGAAAAATGGTTTCTTCGAAGAATTACGTGATGCGAAAAGTGCTTTTATTCAAGCAGTGTTCATTCAGCAGTTTTTTTTTGTTTACAATACAATATTTATTGAGCCAAAAGTATTGCAAAATCTGCTTATCACAAAAGAATACAGCAAAAATAGTTCTCAAGAGCAGCAAAAGTAGAGGAAAATTATTGTTTCAAAAGTGATGCGAAAACAGTTGATCACAAAAAATTGCAAGGAAAGGAGCTTTTTTAGAGATCTGCGAAAAAATGGTTTCCTCGATGAATTGCATGATGCGAAAATTGCCTGAAATAATAGCGCAGTTTTTTAGTGAGCCAAAAGATATTCGAATCAAAAAACACCCCTTTGTTTTAAAAAGCCTTCAAGTTGTCGACTGAAGCTAGCAGATGATGACATAAGTAACGACGCTGGGAGCTGGTTCCATGTGCCCATCACTCGGCACCAAAAGGACTCTGCATGAAGTTGCGTTCGGGCTCTTCCAGGAAGTAGTCGAAAATGGTGACCTCTTGTTCTAATGACAGATTGCGACATTACTAGTGGGGAATGTTCTAATGACAGATTGCGACATTACTAGTGGACACAGCTAAAGTCAACATATCCCATGAGCAGCTTAAATAGAAACCCTTGGTCATATAGCATTCTTCTCAGTTTTAGTGAATTACCGCCGAGTCGAGTTAGACGCTCACGATAACTGAGGAGAAATTGGCCGTTTCTTGCGAATATCTCTTTTGTGAATCTTTTTTGAACGTCTTCAATTTTGCTGATGTACTGAACTAGAGAAGGAGACCACAGCGGCGTACAATACTCCAGGATTGGCCTTACATAAGTCACGAAGAGTTTAAAAAGTGTTTCCTTATTTCGTGTTTTAAAAGCTCGCAGGATAAAGTTTGACTTTGCATATGCTACCGACACAATCTTCTCAATATATTTCTCGTACGAAAGCCTGTCGTTGTACGTAACACCGAGATCTCGTACTGACTTCTCTATGATTAAACGATAGTGCCCGAGGTAAAAAGAGCAGTTGGGAGGATGCCTGCGCCCAATACACATTATCGATGTTTTTTCAAAAGAAATATCGAGCTTCCATTTTTCGGACCACTTTAACAGGGCATCCAATGCCTTTTGAAGAGCATCACAATTACTTATTGAGTAAATCTTAGAGTCGTCTGCATAAATAGAGCAGTTAACTTCCAAAGGAAGACAGCTAGGCATATCATTTATGTAGAGCAGGAACATAAGTGGGCCAAGACAAGTGCCTTGAGGGACACCGCTGGTAGTAGGATAGGTTGCAGACAATAAACCGTTCACAATGACCCGTTGGCTACGCCCAAGTAGGAACGACCGAAGGAAGTTTAACAGGCACCCACTTATGCCGTATGCTTCAAGCTTCTTGATAAGAAGGCATAGAGGAATGGAGTCGAAAGCTTTAGCGTAGTCTACGTAACAAACGGTCACATAACCACCGGAGTCCAGAATTTGATTCCAAGTGGAAACAGAGGACATGAGAGCTGTTAATGTTGACTTTCTCTGTAGGAAACCGTTTTGATGTTTAGTAATTAGGTTGTTTCTATGAAAGCAGTCATAAAGTTGTTTACAAACAATTCTTTCGAGGACTTTGCCTGTGGAACATGTGAGGCAGATGGGTCTATAATTCTTAACGTCAGCTTTGCATCCTTTTTTGAAAATAGGACTAACGAGACTAGAAAGCCACATCGATGGGACTTCCCCATGAAGAAGGATTTTATTAAATAAAAGTGTGAGCACTGGCGTTAGACCCAGAGCAGCTTTTTTAAGAAATACATAGGGAATTTTATCGGGCGAAGTAGACGTACGTAGTGGAATCCGAGACAGAGTTCTGTAGACTAATTCACTGTTGATATCCAAGTAGTCTAATTTAGCTTCGATGAATGGGGGACAGACCATATCATTTTCGGTGCTGCTTTTGTAGACAGACTTAAAAAAGGATGCAAAGACTTCAGCCTTTTCCTCCTCGGTCAAACACGGTTCACCGTTAAATTTTTTAATTGTGCCAATTCTATTACTAGCTTTGATTCTGGCATTCACCAATTTGTAGAAAAGTTTCGAGTTTCGAGACTGAGCTATTTTTTCCTCATTCATCAAACTCAGCACTGCAAGTTCGCGTTTAAGTTTCCTAGAAAAACGAAGGTATTTTTGAAAACCACTTATAGGGCGAGTTCGATGCAGTCGAGACACCTTGGAAACCAGCATGCGAATTCTAGCTGGGTAGCGGGTGAAACTATTTTGTTGCCTTAGGGGGATATATTTCTCAATAAGTGTGCTGCAGCTTTTAAGATACACATCGTAGCACTCATCAGTAGAGGAACAGCTTTCAAATCTGACGAGCCAGTTGATTTTTAGTAGTTCTTCACAAATTGCATTGTGGTCGCCGTGCATGAAGTCTAGAAGCTGAAACTGAGCCTTAGGCAAACGAATATGGGTCACTAAGTTAAAATAGACTGTTTCGTGGTCCGAGGTGGAGAAGGGAGGAAGGACGCGTACATCTTCTACAATGTCAACATTGTTCGTAAGAACCAGGTCAAGAATATTGGAAGCGTGGGTAGGAGTAGCGACGAGCTGAGTTAGAGCACTTCTAGAACAGAAATCGTAAAAGTCACGAGCAGAACCATAGACCGATGAATTTACAGCTGTCCAATTGATCTCTGGGAAATTCATGTCGCCCATTATAATGCAATTGGAGTTTTCGCCAATAGATGCGGAAACTGTGTCTAGAGCATCGAAGAAAGAACGGGCGTCGCAAGAGGGACTGCGGTAGATAGTGACAACATATGTGGGCAGTGGATTTGAGAGAACACAAAGAACTAAACACTGGCAATATGTTGAAAAATTTCTTGAGAGAATGAGATGATGGGGAATAGTGCTTTTAACTAAAGTCAGAACACCGCCACCATTAATGGCTCCCCTTCGGTCACACCTGTAGACTTCATACTTTGATTTTGTGGATAAAGTTGAGTCGTGAATGGTATCTGGCTTACACCAGGTCTCTGTTATGCTGACAATCAGAGGATTCGTGGGTAGTAAAAACTGGAGGTCTGGAATTTTGTTACAGATTGATCTTGCATTGATGAGTATAACGGTTTCTGACGTCTCAGGTAAACAAGAAAAGCTAGTGACTTGAGAAGGAGTCTGCGTTCCTAGGTTAATATCACTGAGATTATTACCACTGGGATTATTATCACTGAGGCTATTATCACAGGGATTATTATCACTGAGGTTGTTATCATGCGAAATAGAGCAGGTTGGTGCATTTATGAGCTACGGCTGGTTGAATGGTGTATGCTGATCGCGTCCATTACGACCTCTGATGGAGGGAAGTGTTTCGCTCAGCTCGTCATTAGACAACCTTTGCGTATCATCCCTGGTAAGCGGACGCCTAGGCAGCTCACGTGGTACTTTCAGTTTAACTATATTAAAATCGCGTACAACGTATGCCAGCTTACCTTCTCTGGCGTTGAAGTTTCCAGCCCCACGACGCAGCGCTCGGTCAACACTTAACTCCTCTACAGTATAATCCCTACGGGCAAAGGAATGGACAAACCGTTGCATAAGGCTCTGGCGAGCGCTCCTCATGTGGTCAAGCAGAGAATCCCGAAGAGCCTGGTTTGGCAGACAAATTTTGATTATGCGACCACGTTCGCCGGGCTTTCGGGGCTTCAAACTCACGGATCAGCTGATCGTCACCGGATGTCTGCACAACTTCCTTTAGTATTTCACGGTCAAAACGGCGAGTCAATTCCTCGTTTGGCTGCTCATCAATTCCTAGCCATGCTATTCTCATTGACTTCTCATCGAGTTTATCATGTCGACCAAGACCATCCACAGAAACTCACGGTTCCGGAAGCCTCCCTCCCTACGATGGAGCTGGATATCCCCCGGTGGCCAGTTCCACAACGAGATCGACCACATCACCTTCAACCGCAAGTATTGCCTGACCGACGTTTCCGTTGTCCCCAAGTTCTACACGGGATCGGACCATTGCCTCCTTCGCGCAAGGTTCCGCTTTTCGCGTCAAGGAGAGAAGGCCGCGAAGTTCAAGAAGAGGAACCCCAGAACAACCATAAACTGGGACCTCTACACCTCTCTTGCCGGCTTTTGGGAAGACGCCATGGGCAACATCAACGAGGAATACGACCACTTCGTGCACCATCTCCGCGATAGTGCTAAGGGAGCCGAGAGCTTGAAGACCACCAAGAGACGCCTGCCTCCGGAAACTCAATACTTCTACGCCCGAGTGAATCAGCACAAGCGTCAGGCAACTACCAGCTGACGTCCGAGCTTGCGAAGCTATGCAGTGCGGCGATAAAGGAAGATCTCAAGGAGAGAAGGGAGGAAGTGTTGGCTGAAGCAGCAGAGGCAGGGTTGAGCATCCGCAATGCCCGCCGGAGCTTCGCCAACTTCAAGACCAAGATGATCGCTCTCCGACGTCCCGACGGAACCGTCAACTCTTCCAGAAGGACCATGGAGAAGGTCATCCACGACTTCTACTCCGATCTCTTCGATAGCCACGTCCACCTGCCCCCATGCCATCTTCCGCAGGATGGATACGTCGTGCCCTCTGTTCTCCCTTCCGAGATCCGACACGCCATCTCGTCGGTGAAGAAACGTACAGCACTCGGTCCCGACAGGATCAGACCCGAACACCTGAAGAACCTCCCGCCAGCGCTCATCAACACCCTGGCGCGGCTCTTCACACGTTACCTGTCGGAGTGCAAGGTTCCATCTCAGTGGAAGACCATCAGGACCGTCTTGCTGTACAAGAAGGGAGACGTGCACGACATTGGCAACTATCTGCCTGCTGTCCGTAGTCTACAAGCTGTTCACTCGAGTAATCTTGAATAGAATTAGCAGAACACTGGACGAAGGACAGCCATGCGAGCAAGCAGGATTCAGCACGATCGACCACATACACACAAGCTGCCGCTGTGCCATACGTTCATCGACCTGAAGAAGTCATTCGACTCCGTCGAAATCGAAGCGGTCGAGGAGGACCTGCTCACTCAGGACGTTTTTACTCAGTCCACCAGAGTCCTTCGAGAGCTGTACAGTGGATTCACGAAGGAGATCTCACCATTCTACAGCGTCCTCGTCATCGACGTGAACAGAGGGGTTCGGCAAGGGGATACCATATCCTCGAAGCTTTTCAGCGCCCCCTCGAAAACGTCATGCGCGAATTAGAACGAGAAGACATGGGAGTGAAGGTCGACGGCCGGCAACTGCACCATCTTCGCATCGCTGACAACATCGTGCTCATAACACCAAGCATCAGCCAGGCGGAGCGACATGAGGAACGGACAAGTTTCTGATGCCCCATTCTCGCTCAACGGAACGAACATCTCCGAATGCTCCAGCTACGTGTATCTGGGTCGCGAAGTCAATATGGCCAAAGACCTACCGCCAGAGGTGAGCAGGAGGAAACAAGCGGCTTGGGGAGCTTTCAAGAGATTCGAAGAAGTCGCGAACAAGACGAAGAACGCTCGACTCCGCGCCCATCTATTCGACTCCACTGCTCTTCTTGCCCTAACATACGCCAAAGGGACCTGGGCTATTCGAAAGCAGGATGAACACGCGATCAACGTCGCGCATGTGGAATCGAGAGGACGATGTTCGGAGTGGCACGACTCACGCAAGTGAGAGAATGATGAATGTTTCGAGCTTCGCCGACGTTCGAAGATCAGAGACGCTGTCGCGTGGCCAAGTTGTCGAAAATTAGGTGGGCCGGCCACGTAATGCGCTTCGCATGCACGCGCTGGACGAGAGCCGTTACCGACTGAATTCCGCGGGATGTCAAGAGAACACCAGGACGCCCACCAACGCGTTGGTCGTTCTTGGTGAAAGCCCTGAACGACCGATGTGACGCTCCTCGTGTCCCTCGAGCTAGGAGGATCCATTGGACCACTCTCGCACGCGACAGGGACGAATGGAGACGCTGCAGGCGCCCGCTCGAGCAAGTCCATGATCAACGGGACGACAGGTGATACGCGTGATAATGCCAACGTAGACCGACCATATTGCTCTGCGACTCTCCTCAAATCCTACTAGAAATAGAGCACCAACGCACTACCGATTAAGTGTGCACTCTCAAAAATGCAAGCACTGATGAAAGCAGCATAATTTCGCCGTCAGTAAAGCGATCAGTAATAGAAAGAGTTAGAAGCATTGACAAGCATTTAGCCTCCGCATTTAGGCTACTCTAAAATGTGAATCTTTGGTCGACCGCATTGTGTAGTTCCTATGATCAATTCGTTTAGGGTAAAATGAAAAAGCAGAAAGCCTTCTGATCTCTGGCTGATACTTTCTGTCATATTCATCAAGTACACCTTAAGGCATCGGCTAAGCAAGTAGATTAAGCAAGGCATGCTGTTCATTAATTTTGAGATATTGACAGAAAGTTGTGACGCGGCCACAAAAGCGAGTACCAAGAAAAATATACACATTGGTCCCACAAGACAAATAATTTTGCATGTTCTAAATGAGCGACGCCCTTCTTTATGGACGCATAAAAAGCGTCGCTCATTGTAGAAAATGCAAAAATACGCGAACAATGTTAAGGACTTGAGGCGAGGCTTGAGAATGTCACGAGCTTTCGGAGGCGATTGAAGCACGATTTTCCAAAACGAGAGGATGCCAATCCTCATAATAGAGCAGCGTCCGTAAAATAGTGCGTGTCTCCGCCTCTGGTTGTCCCCATGGACCATTTTTCATCGAACTGTCCTCCCGCAAGGTGTGTGCCAGCGCAGTCGGAGGAAACGACGGCTGTCCCATGCACTCCAATTCAAGGATCTTGGATCGAATTTCGCCCCCAGGTCAGCCAAGCTTTTCAATCTCCCAAGGTCAGTGAACTGGTGCCAGACTTGTTTGGGGAGGAAAGGTCGCTGACTTGTTCATCAAGTGTTCTCAGTGTTTTATCCTTTCAAGGCTACTCCGGCACCAATTCACTGATCGCGGAAGGACGAAAGGATTAGGATAGATCCTAACTTTACCTAGACGCGTCTAGACTCGATCACCAACCATAGTTGTGCTCTCGAAATTTTTCCGAATACTCGCATGGTTTCGAATGCTCACAAGTTTCGAAAATTCGAATCCGAATATATTCGAACCAGTGGTTTTTGCGAATCATCGAAATCGAACACATTCGATAACGCGATTTTTGGAATATTCGAACTCGAATGTGAACGAAAAACGCTACCTCTCGAGTGCTCGAATTCGAAAATTCAATACAAACACTTAGAACTTTTTGTTTTGAATACACTGCGACATTTGGCCGTGAGATTTCCTATTCTTGGAGTCAATTTCGAAATATTTTCAAAGACGGAAAGTTGGTGAAGATAGGGAATCAGGAAAGCACCTAAGCGGAGCAATCTACAGAATCGCAACGGTTTTGGTCAATGTAATACACCTCAACAACTGGGATTATTGCGAAGTTCGAAATCGGGCCTGTCATCTTATACTGTTGCCCGTGCAGAGCCTAATACTTGCATTTCCAAGGTGTGTCTAGACGTCAGTTACACCAGTAGATGATGACCGCCAGCAAACAAAAATGAACAGGACATGTCCTCGTCCATATATCACACAGCGTTCCAAGTGATAACATCTGGGTTACAATATATAGCAGTATACATGCACGTTGTAACCTTATGTGTAACATTCGACTGCATAAACATGGCATCCACACAGCATTAAATAATTTCTTTATCCGGGTAAAGGTAAAGAATAACAAACAACAACTCAGTCAAAAAGACCAAATCCCATGTCTTCATCGGACTCTTCCTTTGGCTCCTCCTTCTTTGCTTCGGCTGCAAAGTTAACACTTCATGCTCTCGATATCCAGGTATTTGAAAAAGAAAGGCTAACGTTCAACAAATCCAATGCAAACGGGAATCCCTTCCCTTCGATCGATGTTTTATTCTAACAATAAATTGAAGACTTCGAAGAACATATGGGTATAGTGATCACCGGCTAACCTCCATTACCCACCTCCATCGCATTCATCGTCATATTTTAAAAAATGAGCTAGAAAGGGAAAGTGCGTCATTTGATTAGGAAACGATAAGAAATCGCAAAATTGTAAAAGCTCGGGACTAAGCCACCTGGCATGGAAAGCAGATTTCTTGATAGACCGGTTTCATTCCAACCTATTTGGATAACCGTATCCCCCTCCCCCAAACATTTGATTCATCCCAAAGTACCGTAAAATATAAGGCCACTACAAGTAGATAGAGTGAAGATGCAACTGCAATTCTACAGAGTCGTAGAAAAGAAACCAAGTGAGAATTTTGGGCGCCTGTGAAATTGCACTACTTGCATCGAATCTCTGCTTACTTCGAAATGGAAAAAACAAAGCTTTATTGAAGTGGATAGGAGAAATCCTAGTGCCCCCATGAAATGGGACTAAATAGACATTGTGGCGATCCGTAATCAAAAACTCACCTTTCGGCGCACTGGGTGCAGCAGCAGCAGCTGGAGCAGCAGCGGCTCCACCAGCTCCGCCGGAAGGCATAGAACACAATTTCTTCTTTCCTTCCTCCATAACCTCCGTTATTGATTTGCCCGCCAAAGCATCTACGACTTTGTTGGCATCTTCCATATCACAATCGAGGCCTCCTGCTCCTATAACACGTAGCTTAAGCTAATGCATACCACCAATATTATCTGTCAAACCTTCCAATAAAATGAAGTTTCACTATTATGTACTCTCTGCACTAAGTATGATCTTGACATGTATGCTGGTTCGGTCATGTCGATACTGTTCTTCTCAATCTTCGGAATTGATGCCCATTTTTTTAGCATAGATGCACGACATGTGCCACGGACTTTTAAACATTAAAAAGGCTGAATCTAACAAAAAAGGAACTCGCGCAGCGATCAGGTAGTGCACAAATTTCTCGCGTAGTGGACATTGTCACTATCAGGAAGCAAGTAAAATGCAGGCCCTGCATGTTACTTTCCCTTCTGTTTTTGTAAAAATTTAGGCAGTTCCGACATCCAATTGCGATATGCGGCAGGACGTCAATAGAAAGCTACACTGTACTGTCCATTTACATAGGCTATGAATTTTCGGCAGTTCACATGTTTCGGCAGTTCCCGTCCAGGTCAATTAAGCCTTATACCGCTTTGGGTCAGTGAATTGGCACAAAACCTCTCCGGAGCGGATAAAACTCTCATCATCGGGTAGTCATCGCAAGTTATTGTGTCCCGACTGCAATTTACGGTGCTTTTGGAACCCTTTTTGCAGCCCACTCCGGGCATACCGCACATCGTCCGCGACTCCACATTTGGTGCAGCTTCGCCAAGCTAACGATGTACGAGCACTTAGACGGACGTTATCTGCGATAAAAACATTTGTACCTGGCAGGATTCGAACCCACAGCCTCCGCTCCCTAATGGATGCTAGCCCACTACACCAACAGAGCTGTTTGATTGAGAACGGGCCAAAAACAACTATCCACAGAATACACACATTACGTTTTTATGTTCCCTTTCAGTCGAGTGCCACTGAAATTACAAAGGTTTCAATCGCTGTACTACAGAAAATATCAGATTTATAATCCGTATGGGGGTCATCCATATGTTACAATGAAGCAATCGAGTGCTTCGTAGGGCGAATTACGGATCGAGGAACAATCACACAATCAGCACGCACCTTAGCCTTGTAGCGTCATTCCAGTCTAAAAAGGTTGGCTAATTGTAGCATCCTTTCAGGGTGTTTGCCCCGGAAGAGATACGGTGGCTGGCCGACGGTGTCCTGCACATGCTCTGATTAACACGGTGCACCACAGCCATACGACGCAACCCGTACGACTTCCGTTTAGCAGGTACTGCGCTGCTGTTATTTGAACACAACTTCGCATACTTTCATGCGTTCTTTTTTCATGATAGATATGCAAGGCGGCTCTGTTCCCTTTGTTGCCCTGAATCACAACGTCGAATATCGGCGTTGTGATTCAGGGCAACATCCGGTATATCCTAACCTTAAGATGCTTAGGGGCTGGCTCATCATGATATCACATGTGATTGTTGGTGGTTCCCATCAAGAGTCGCGGAAAATGCGTTGCATGAAATAGGGCGGGTAAAATAATGGCGCAGCATCCCCAACAAAAGCAGAGGGTGCGGAGTCCCGTTAGCTCTGAGAAAAAGTTCCGATTATAACAAAACACCTCACCAACTGATTAAGTTCATTTTCTCTTAAGCAGCTGACTGGTAATGAGGTTGTAATCTCTCATTACGCTGTTCTGCTGCCATCAAAACTAGCGCCAGGCGGGAAAACCCGGACCTCCTGGTGACCGGGCGGGAATGCTCTACGCCATCACACCGGCGCTGTTGATCGAACGCAACACCCACACCTTGAGAGATCCATCAGCACTTACCCATATATCGGAATGAGTTGGCCTCTGATATAAGCATGCAACCAATTATATCGGCAGGTGTTTAGATCTGGTTGAGCACATAAGATTGCCAGGAAACCACTGCCATCTGCTCTGCTCCTATTCTAATTCTAATTAGCGTTCTTCGAACTTCTGCTGGACCACTTGGGCCTACATATCAGAATGCGATTAGCTTTTGAAGCTTTCTTGGTTATTTCACGATATATACACCGTTTAAGAAGCTGGTTGACCGAGAGACACTATCTAGTTTAAATTAATCTACCGGTTGTTTTCTCTTTCCAGTCGTAGTACTTTGTTAATCTTGAGTTTCGGCAATCCACATTTCTCTGTTATTTTATATCGTGTTTTTCTTTCTTGATTCTAATGGTGTTGTTCGTTTCGTGTAATTTGCATTGATTTTATTAGTCTATCTTCACTTTGACTTGAGTCTATACCAATGGTTCCTGTAGAGTTAGTGGTAGCTGCATGGGCAGCCTGTTTCAAGTTTCATTTGACACCTTGTTTTACGTCTACTGCGCATATAACATGGGTATATGCGTCAATAAATAATAAATAATAACTTATTGTGTAGATGTGTTAGAAGACGCAGGCGCTACGGAGCCTTACTTGTTTTTCCCTTTATATGAGCTGTGTTGCAAATGAGGCGCGTGTCAGCACCACTGGTGGCGACCGTCGTACGCACCCGATTCTAAGTTCTTGTTCGCATTTCTTGCCAAGAACAATCAAGCCTTCCATCCCTCCCGCGTCGATGAATAGATACCAGACTTGCATGAGAAGGATAAAACACTGAGTTGTCCATTTGCCGGCACCGCAAGTCATTGTATTGGACAAATACGCATTCAGATCGCCTGCACATCACTACTATATATTCCAATATAAGAGGAACTCGTGACGTACCCAATAGGGATCTATTAACGCCGTTATTTAACACAAGAATGAATTTATTGATTGCACACATTTACCCATATTTACGTCAACTGTTTTGCGTATGGCTATCCTTCGTTTTTGTTGCAACTGCAAAAGTGACACAAATGAGAATTACCCCTGCGTACACAGGAACGGTTTCCGTAATGTTATTCTGCCCCTAGAGAGCGTTTGGCGTGCACGCGACACGCGACGCGATGTGATGATAAGCTCTCATAGGCCTACGTTATACTTCGGCGACGCTGTGTTCGCGGAAGGCCACATCGATCACCCTATGCGATGAATCGATATGGGGCTTGTCATTACATCACGTCGCGCATCGTGTGCTCACTAAATGATCCCTTAGGATTTGGTCAACACAACATAGGCGCATTAGATGCTGCGACCACGTCTCGCAGTTTTGTACACAGGGGCAGAAATCCCGCTCACCTCCCATACAGGCTACCTAGTGTTACGCCGATGAAGTGCCTGATCGTTTGCCATTATAAGGTTGGAAGCGACTTCTGATCTCAGAGCAAGCGATCACAACTAAGACTATCGCGCATCTGGACAGAGATCCTATAGGTTGATTGGTGTCGACATTCATCTTTCTACCTTTCGCAATTAATATAAAATGTGTGAAAATACGGTACTTAGCGGACTAGCACCCTCATCACACCGGCAACGCATCTTAAAATGGGTTGAAATTAGATCAGCCAAAACTTGGAGTTGTTTCTCTTGCCTTCCATTTTTCTTCCTACAGACACCGTGTTGTGTGGTTTTTCTACAATACAAAACAAATGAAAAGTTAAAAAATTATAGAAAGGTGTAAAATGTTAAATTTTTAAAAACTTAGACTATAAATAATAAAACAATTTTACATGATATAAGAGAAATAAAAAATAAATAAAACTATTTTACATGATATAAGAGAAATAAAAAATAAAAAGGTTCATTTCGCCACTGTCTTCAGACGAACCTTTGTGCTACGCTCCTCCCGTGGCTCTTCAGTATGTGTAACCTCGCTACCGATACCAGCGCGCTAGGTAGCAAAAATATAAATAACAAAAAGTTTATAAATATGAAACTTTACACCATTGCTTAGAATGAAAATTTCCTCAACAACAAAAAAAAAAGCTAATAGGATCGCCCATCATCAAACAAACATTTGACGCCATAGAAATGAGGGTAGTGTGCAGCATGTACCCAGGTTGCGGTGGCGAGGAACTCTAAAGCCTATGTTATACTTCGGCGACGTCTGCGGCAGTGTTACGTGGGCTGCTACGCAGTGAGTAGCAGCCCGCGTAACACAGCGTCGCCGAAGTATAACATAGGCCTAAGGGAGTGAGAGAGGTGAGCACATCTCAGACTTGCACCATTACCTAATCCTAGCACAGAACTACTATATCACCGACCCATCGGTGAGTGCACTCTTGATGCAAGTATAGCACTCTCAACTCCGAAACGAGGTGCCTTCCATGAAGTTCAGGCCGCGGTCTTCCACGAAATCTTCCCACAGCTGACTGCAGATACCACTGCACATGACTTGTTCGTGTGTTCTAGTCCGCGGAAAGGACGTGGATAGAGTGAACTCAACCTTTAGATACAAACACGCCGCCAGTTGAATGAATTCTCTAAGCTGTTGGTTCTAACTTGCAATTTCCTTCAGAACACTTCTGCTGCATCTTCATTAAACCTTTTGAGGTCACAAACTTCATCCTAAAATGTGGCGCTATACTACGATGGCTGCACATTTATGACGATGAATTTTTGTTTTCTTATACTAGAGCTCACTATACTAGCACAATCCCAGTGTGGGGTGGGCTTCCGCTAGGAAAGCGAAGTATTCTATCCTACAGCAAGCTGTATATTGAGAATATCCAAGCCTTTAGGGTACTAAACCCACCATAGTCGGATAGCGCATAAAATGCTTTAAACAAATAAAAGAAAATGCATAAGAAAAGAAGAAAAGATGCACAGATAAAGCTTCTCACATAAAGCTTACCAAGGATAGCGAGAATATCCTTCGCAGACGGAGAGCCATTGCCACCCAAAGTAGCCAACAGA
This sequence comes from Heligmosomoides polygyrus polygyrus, assembly GCA_947396885.1. Classification (NCBI taxonomy): domain Eukaryota; kingdom Metazoa; phylum Nematoda; class Chromadorea; order Rhabditida; family Heligmosomidae; genus Heligmosomoides; species Heligmosomoides polygyrus. The sequence continues at coordinate 67,311,324 of OX377205.1, read as the reverse complement.
TACGCTCCCAAGTATTTCATACCTGCCAAGAAGAACATCTTGAATTAATCTCCTGCCTCTTTCTTGGAACCTCTGCATGGTAACTTTCTGCTGTACATGTTGGTAATGCGCCGAACACGAAGTTGTGCAGGTTACCTAGGCACTATTGTAATTTCATGACTCCAGAGATCGAGGCCGAAAAAAATTGCGCCCAGAAGTCGCCCAAAGGGTTATTTAGGGTGCTTATAACGAATCTGACAACCTGTCAGGATCTTGATCACCGACGTTTCCCAGACTTTGCCCGAGGAGAATTTGATATGTTAATCGCACCTGACAACCGCATTTAGTATTACGGTGGATTACGGTAGGCTATGATAGGTACGGGTAAGGCTGTCGGGGTGAAGATCACCGATCATGATCAATTCATTCTGGAGGGTTTTCGGTCCTCACCAACCGACTCCACCGTAATATTAAAAACAGTGGTCAAATTCATGATCATCACCTCAAATATAGACATATATATACGTACACGAAGTTTGGGCGAAATCGGCGATGATCACCCGACAGCCTTAATTATCCGGACTTACCACAAACAGCAATAGTCGACCCAAATTTCAGACGGATATCAGATTCGTGATCCGCACCCCTATTATCCCTTCGGGTGAGGTTTGGCCGGACTTTTTTCGACCTCTCCTCGACCGCTGCGTGTCGTGAAAGTTGTAGATAATTATTTCGAGAGAAATCAATACCTATCTACAACCTCGTGCTTGGCAGTATCAACAAATCAAGCAAAAACTTTTAACTGCTAAACAACGACCGAAGCGAATTCCAGAGAGGGACAGAAAATACCACAAAAGCAATAAGCATGAAAAACCTAAACGATGCACACACTTCTCGCTGTTCAAACTTCACATGATGGCACAACAAGAGACTGCGTAAAAAATTGGCTATAGAGGTAGAAACAATTGTCTTAACAACGATATAAAACAAGAAAAACCAGTTTAAAATTCGATTTTAGGATTTTGTATCTCTGTCTCGCTCCGATCTGCATTAAAGGCGCCATCGCTGTGGGACCACGTGCCACGAAATGGAGTGCGCCCTATAACATTTTGATCTAAGCACCTACTGCGCATAACGTCCTTAGATACTCGCTTTGGTAGACTGTTTCTGATGACGTGATCCAAGGTAAGGTTCGTGGTGTGTAATGTGAGCCGCCTAGAAGAATGCGGCAAGACTTCCCGTTCATAGCTGCCGCGCGTCTCACAGCGGTCCATGCGGAATAGCGATGGTCACTCTCCATAGTAGCCCACAAGCACCTCAAATCCTCCCTCGGTATCCTCACAAAAGCTGGTGAGTGCTCGTTCGCTGCGGGCATCACGAGTTCAGGGATCAATTTGGCCGCCGCGCGACCGCGACGCGGCTGTGGCTTGCGAGGCGACGCGAGCGGCCCGTATTTTCCGTGCGTTCATCGGCGTCTTCTTTGATTTCAGGTTCAGATTATCGGATTTTAGCTGCTCTCCTGAACGGCAAGGGGTTGAGATCTCCCAGCACCGCCTGCCCCACCCGGGCACTCATACCCCAGTGTATTTCCGACCGCCGGGCTTTGGCGAACCCAGGAATTCTCATGAGCTTCCTTTCGCCTAGCAGTCTGTTATAGTTGAGGTGTCGGCTTGTATGCGCTATTCGCTTGATGCTAGACGTTTGGGTTAAGAGTTTTAGATAGCCTTTGTTTGGCGGAAAGGTGTATTTATCGCTCTCATTAGTCGCAGTATTCTGTCCACGACACTTTCACTGATGTGTTTCCTATATGCCATCGAGGACGGTAACATACCTCCGTATCCCGTTAAAGTACAACGAACAGCTTCAAATTCTGGTGAACTTAACTTCTTCCTCCGTGCTTAGTTTATCATTGTTCCATGTAGCGTCGGAGATCCGCTATTCCAGTTTAGAAGATCAAGGTCTGCGGCTTCCGTTCTAACTTCTCGAATAGTTCTTTGGTTCCGTTTCGTTGAAAGAATGCTCTCATTTGCTTTTACCCAAGTATTGGTTGGCTCCTATTTGTTTTAACACTGTAAGCAGGCTAACCCGTTAGGGTGCGTATGTGAGCAGCTACACCTAGTTGCTCGTTAATGATTGTCTGTGCTAGTAAGAAAGTGACGCTTTAACAAGTATCTGTTTTGCAGCAAATGGGCGAGAACAGGGAATTTAGTACCAAGAGTCTGCACTGATAGCCACTATCGGGCTGAAATCAAAAGTGCTTCACTTGGACAGCGTAATAATAGGAACAGCTACTACATTGTGGAGCTAACGCCTAGCAATGCCGATAGATTGCGTGACCTAGGATTTATTTTAGACACAACACCCTCCATTAACAAGCACTGCGAGTTCAGAGCAAAACAAAACAAAGTCATGTATGCGGTATATTTACCTCACTACGATCGATTTAATTCTTTATCTTTATCTTTATCTTTATCTTTATCTATAGGCATCCACTCATGGGTGGACGCAAAATAAAATAACAACACTAACACTAGCACTAGTAGTAACCGAACAACAAAAAAAAAAACCAAAGAAGAAGAAGAAGAAAACGAAACAAAACAACCAGCACGACGAGAAATGAAAGGGGGACAAGAGGAAGCACGATAAAAGAATTTTAAAGAACAATAATCAAAAGTCACAGAAATCAGGCCAGCAAACTATGAGCAACGTTGGACAAGAAGAAGGCAGTTGAAATCGAGAAAAATTGAGTCTTACCGAGGTATAACCAATTTCTTAAGGAGATTTTTAAAAGTGCTGAGTTTGAGCCCTAGACAACCTTGTGCGATTAAGGAGTTGAAGGCGGAAACCACTCTTACTGAGAAGAACTTTGACCTGACATTAGTACGAGAAGCCCGAGTCGCGAGTTTGCGCGCGCCTCCTCTAGTTCTGGACTGAGCCAAGATGAAGAACCTCTTTGAAGAAACAGATGTGATCCCGTGAAGGATTTTGAAAGCTAGTAGGAGGTCGTACTTATCACGTCTGCTTTTCAGGCTGGGCAAGTCCAGCCGTTGACGCCTCTCCACCCCATTGGGGATGTCACTATACGGCAGGCCGCTACAGCGAAGAACTAGTTTTCTAGTAAAATTGTTTTGGACATTTTCTAACCGTGCAATGTCCTTTTTTAGGAAAGGATTAAATACAGCGGTGCCATTTTCTACTACAGGACGGACATATGTTTTGTACGCTTTGACGAGCACCTGAGGGTCTTTAGTCCTAAGAGCTTTGAATAAATTGTAGATGCGAGCGTGGGCCTTGGTGGCTATTGAAGTGCAGTGATTCGAGAAACTGAGTTTGTCATTGATAATGAAACCCAGGTCCCGGATTTCGTTGACCTGATTAAGGACCTCGCCATTAATCATGTACTTAGAGTCCGTTTGACCAGAGCCCAACGATAGAACCGCAGTTTTTTGTACAGCTAGAGGAAGGCCATGAGCGCGCGACCACGTCACCACCCCATCAATAGCAGATTGCAAGACCTCCTTATCGAGAACGGAGTTAACCACCCTGTATATTTTCAGATCGTCGGCATACATGATACAGGAGACGGAGGGAGGAACTGAAGCGGGGAGGTCAGAAGTGAATACAGAAAAAAGGACGGGGGAGAGAACACTGCCCTGAGGGACGCCACAAGGGACATCATAGACTGTTGATGTATCTTTGCCTATACGTACCTGAAAAGTACGATCTGTAAGGAAATCCTGAATCCATTGAACAAATCGGGGGTGAATCCCGACAGAGATGAGCTTGCGTATGAGTAGGTCGTGGGGGACCTTGTCGAATGCTTTGGCAAAGTCAAAGTAAATGACATGAACCTGTTGTCTGAGGTCTAAGGCAAAGGTCCAATCGTTGACGGAAGAAAGAAGGGCAGTTTCAGTAGATTTGCCATGGCTAAAACCGTGCTGACAATGAGGAACGATGTGGTTATCATCCAAGTATTGAAGTAACTGCTTCTTGAGAATTTTTTCAAAGATCCTGGCGAAAATGGAAGTAATACTGATTGGTCGAAAGTTTTGAGGCAGATTAAAGGGAGGTTTCTTAGGGACAGGCACAATAAAAGAGTGCTTCCACCGCTTGGGAACCTCACCCCTACAGTAAGAGAGGTTAAACAGGAACTCCAAGGGATAGGCGATTTGGAAGAGAACCCTTTTAAGGAAGAATAAGGGGATCATGTCTGGAGTTTCAGTAAACGAATTGGGGCAAGCGGAAAGCAATTTGATGATATCCTCTTTGTAGAACCAAGCTCCGTTAGACATAGCTGATTGAGCAGGACCGATAGAGCACTCAGGCATGTCCTGAGGACAGTGGTCGAAGTTTTTACTAAATTCATGGGCGAGTGCTTCGGCTTTATCAATATCCGTGTGCGCGAACATATGATCTCCAACAACTAGACTAGGTATTTTAGGCCTAGCTTTTAACCGAGATCTAATCAACCTATGGAATTTGGAGATGGAATTAGAAGCTAAAGTCTTACGTTCAACGTATACAAAGTATTTGCCCAGCTTCTTATTGACAAGGTTGTTGAACCTGTGAAAATCAGTGGTAGTAGTACCCCCCTGTTGGAGAGTAGCCAGCCACATTCTGTCTCGCCTTAATAGCATTTTTTGCAAGTATCCTGGCAGTTTGGAGGGACGCACATCAACATTAACGACAGGTACGTACATTTCAATAGCGTGATGTAAAATGGCAATGAACATTTCATACATATCATCGACGGATTTAAGGGGGGTGAATGACCCAAGCCAATCGATGGAATCCAGATACTCTCGTATAACATGGTAATCCGCTGAGGGAAAGTCTTTCCTGGTAACAAAATTGGGACGTGATTTAAATAAGTTGAGTTGAAACACCACCCTGGCGTGGTCTGAGTTACCTAAAGGGCTACCAACTACCAAATTCCTGACCAAGTTGGGAGCGTTGGAAAACAATAGGTCGAGGAACGATTTTTGCCGAGTAGGTTTAGAAATCAATTGAAGCAGACCGTGAGCTTCTAAGAAGCTAACAAAGTCTTTGGAGACCGAAGTGCGAGCTGAGGGGGAATGGATATCACTCCAGTCGATGTCACTGAGGTTGAAGTCCCCCAGGACAATGACGGGAGCGTCGCACGTGCAATGGTCACTTATAGCCTTTAAAAGTCGGTGTGATGAGATCAGGGGACAGCTAGGAGTACGATAAACCAGGATGAACCTGGTTGTTCTGAGGCCGAGGAAAACATCCATAACAAGAATCTCGTAAGAATCCGGTACGGATTCCTCGAAGATTGAGGTGGCATTGATGTAATTCCTGTAAAGCATTAGAACACCACCACCCTTTTTACAAGACCTGTCACGTCTCAGTCCAGAGTAGAGTGGGCCAGCGTGACCAATTATGGCTGAAAGTTCGATTGAGCTACGCAACCAGGTTTCTGTCAAGAATACCAGGTCAAAGTTTTCAAGAGCAAGAGTGCAAGCAAGTGCATCAGCATTTTTGACTAAGGACCGAACATTAAGGAGAAGACAGTTGATGATGGGAAACCGGGTGGAAAGGTCCGAAACTGGTAAACCCGAGTAAGACTCACCGAAGATATGTGGGGAGCTTGAGATGAATGTGAGATTTGCTGGAACAAAGTTTTCATTGCATTGCGATGTAGTCAAATGACCAAAACATGAAGAGGAGAATTCAAACTCTGGGCAATTACAACCATGAACACGAATCCGCAGAGGGTCTAGACGTTTCCCTGCGGTTGAGACAAAGAGACGGAGGCATTGGTAGACGAAGCACCGAGGTTAGAGGTAGTGACCGCATCAGAAGTTGGGGAGGGATGCGACACCGAAGCTTGAACACCTTGGACATTGCTATTGGCATTGAGACTGAGATTGGGGGCAGTATCATTGCTTGGATGCAACGCTTGCTTTTTAGCTAGACGCTCCCCACGTCTGCGCTCCCTTTCTTCTTTCGTAAGGGAGGGGCGTAAGTAGACTCCCTTATGAAAGAAGGAGCGCAGCCGTGGAGCGCGTCTAACAGCTACCTCCTGGAATTTGAAGGAAGGCAAAAGGACCTTGATGAGGCGAGAACGATTACAATCAGGGCGACCCATTCTATAAACAGAGCACGGAATACATTCGATATTCAGAAAATCCAATACGGAATGAACCAGCTTTGTATCATGAGAAGCTCTTTCAATAGATGACGAGGCAGATGATTCAGGGATACCAGACAATACAATGGAGCGCCTCCTTTCGAATTCATTTTCAAGCATAATTGAAGGGACAATAGATTGGGAGGCAGGCTGAGTGGGAGATTGAGAGAGGGAATGAGGAGCCGAGCTTGGGGGAGGAACAGAGGCTTGTAACAAAAGCTGGCGTAAATGGGCATTCTCTGCTCTCAGACTGGAGTTCTCCTCGACAATCTTTGAGCATAAATCTTTTAGGGACTTAAGTTGATCCCTGGTGTCGATGAGGGAATCAAGGATGAGCTTTACATAAGGAGGGAAATCACTGGTGGGGCAATCGATGAACAAGTTAGCGAGCACTTGATCCCTGTCAGGTGTTCCAGGATCGAACAACATCGGCCTTTTGTGCTTCTTTGTCGGTGGAGCGGATGACGAACGCGGTGTCTCCATAGACGATGCCCACAGATGAGATTCCGAGGCTTGCTGAAGACTGGACGAAGAGGGGCGACGAGTGATCGAAGAGGGGCGACGAGTGATATGAAATTAAACTTTGAAGTCGGCAAATCGCGATGCAATGAAGAGCCAAAAAGGCGAAGAGTATGACCTTTGATGGTGGCGTTAAATGATGAATGCGATCCACGCCACACTGGATCTCGTGTAGGAGTCGGTAGCACCCCTGGTCCGAGGCGAGAATGGTCGAGGCAGTCCGAGAAGCAAGTCGTGGAACAACGAGGCGTCGAAGAATACAGAATAGTCGATGCGTGCTCAGCTAGGAGAGGTAAAGTGCCGTAAGTCGATTCAAGTGAAGCTGAGTCGAGCTGGTCGGCGTGCCGTCTAGAACTTTCGGCGGCCGGTCGAGGCGGGAAGTGGACACGCAGCCGCACGCAGGGGGCGCTGGCACGCGAATTCTTCATCTATTGTTAGCATATGAATACTGTGTTAAACTTATAATAGAGTACGGCCACACAGTCTTCAGCCCTAAATGCGAGCGAGACTTTATTAGGCTTGATTCTGTGCAAAGCAGCTTTACTAGAAAACTGCATAAGAGTTCATGATTATCACTGCACCGCCAGACCATGAGCAGTTCGGAGAAATCAAATATTCAACATGCGCAGCCTTGCCTATCGTAGAGAAAGTACGGCATAATCACGATTTATAGTTTGATAAATGGTATACGCCTTTCTGTTCACTTTTATTCAATTTGTTTTTTTTTAACAAGGGGTGGTATCGAATCGGAGTTGAATTTCTGAAATTCCTCAAGAAATCAATTAACTGAACTCATTAAGGCATCGTAAAATGGTGGAACAGTGTTGTCAGTTTACCATTCTCTTAGACAGTTTGCTTTGCGTTCTGAGTAATCCTAGTGATGTTTGGTAATTTCTACTTCTACTTTCTTTACGCTGCGTTGTGTTCTGCGTTGCTAGATATTGAGGTGTGTCCGCACGGATATAGTCAATGAATAAAAATTCTTTCAAGACTGCTTCGTATTTTTTGGAGGCAGAAATGATTTTGGTATAGCAGCAAAACTGCTATAGAATTGGGTGGAATGCATTGGTTCATATAAGTTGAAAATTTCCGAAGCTTTTTTAAAAGGACCATAGATGCTTCTTTACTCGAAGTACTGTTCTAATTTGAATGCTGTTTTCGCCAAAAACATTTGAATCCATTTTAAAACAAAAATAATGATTTCCGGGTTCTCTTCGTTGTATATTCGTCCAAAATTTTCGAAGTACTACACCGGTAACTTTTCCGTCTGATTTCCACTGTCATATTATTGCAGTGTAAGTTATGGAGAAGTGGATAGCATCAGGTTTTCCTGTTGATGATCAATTACATGGACATCAGATTCGAACGGATATACTGTGAAACTACCCTAACTACGTGTCGGCTTTTGAGGTGCAGCTTGAAATTTCAAAAAAGAAGGGTGACGTCACACATATCTTTACTATACATGACCTGATCAACAGCTAGATCAAAGGTGAAAGCAACATCCCGCTAAGGCGAGAAACGCTGTAGGTTTACCTTTCGATCTGTGCGTTTTTTTTTGGCAAGGCTTTAATATATGAAAGATCCATTGTCGGACCATGTGCGACAGTTCATTAGAGATTTGTTTAGGATCTGAACTACTAACTATTCTCCTTCAATTCCAAAGCGTGAAGTCTTTTTGGAGGACGCGTTTGATTGTCTTTCGTTTCATAGTGTCATTCTTTGCCATCTTCCAGTTTGACTCGGTTTTTTTTTCAAGTTTATTTGCTAGAATAGTGAACTTAGCTTGGCCAGAAGGATACATATTTAAGAATTTGCTGATGTAGCCAATGAAGTTAGTCTGTGGCCGGGCATACTTCCATCGCCGCGCTCAGTTCATGGCCATTCCGCCGCACGCGATCGAATAGTCAAAGGAAACCTCGCCGCAGCCGTCGCAACAGTGGCGGTCAGCATGCGCGACGGCCTCCCGCGCTCATCGCGGGGATGGCATACTTTTTCGCGCCGTGCGCGGTGTTTAGCGTTGGTCCTGAACAGATCGCCGTCGCGCTCCCTTGCAGAGCGATGAGCGATGCGACAAGCACTGAGAAGTTCAAATTCTTTCGCGTGGCTGTGCAGAACTCATCGCTGCAATTCCATGGCGGCGACGGGAAGTGTGCACGAGGCCTTACAGATTTCCAATAAAAGGGAAGCTCTTGGATAAGTGCCTATCTGGTAGGTATGCAGGGTGTTTGTTTAGAGGGATGGTTTCGGACCAAGCTATAACTATTCAAAGTAGATGGTTCCTTGAGCTTCATTTTCATAGTTGATTGGATTGAGGCCCGATGTCGGTTTTTATTACCACGCTTTAGGCATGACCCACGAATTCGGCTACATTGCACCACCGCATAACACGGCCTGTCGTAAATTTGGGTGTGTGGTGCACCACACACCGCACACCGTCGTCTCATTTTCCCTCACGCCTCATCACTCATTTGTTCATTTCGTTACGAAATGAGCTTAAATGAATGGAAACGGCGCTACACACATTACTCGTGTTAGGAATTCGGGCGCAATGTGACTATGGAGGGGTCAGATAACTGGGCCACACCCCGGAGTCCCTTCCCTTGCCCAAGCGTCAGCGGAGGAGAGCACAGAACAGAATCTCTGTTGTTAAATTTGCTTTCAAATTTTGGGCAAGGGAAGGGACTCCGGGGTGTGGCCCAGTTATCCGACCCTCCATAGTCACATTGCGCCGAAATTCGACTTCCTAAGAGGGTGCTAGTGTGGAATTGAACCTAGGGGAATGAGATGAAGCCACACAAACATTGCCACAGCCACACAGACAAACAACAAGAAAGCAATTCGCGGTGAAATTCTGCTTTCTGGCCTAGCTGTGAAGAAGAGGCCTATCCAGCCTCCATTCAAAAAGGTAATCCTTACAGTTCACGACACCACACTCATTTGCATTAACTGTTTATGAACAGAGAGAGACCTGCGCTACAATACGAAAGGAGGTCGAAAAGGAGATATGTGGATGACGAGGAAGTTTTGGAGCAAGCCGAGAGAATTCTTTCGACTGACCACAACCTTCTGCAAACCCGTTTCATTTGTGGCATGCGCGTACCTAATGACGTGTGTGTTACTGACGAAATTGAATGGGTGAGCTGTTCCAACCTCACGTTGTGCAATGCTTGGGCCCATCTATCCTGCGCTTTCGATGTAGGTGGCGAATGCTCCGTTTGTAAGAAAGGTTACTGGCAATGGGAGTCGGCTTCTGATATATGAATAACCTAGATTCTCGTTTCCTTCCTCACGTACTAAATTGCTTCATCATAAATAATTGGTTTTCCGTACCTTCTATCTGGTTCTTCTCGTTCTAAATCGTCTTTCCTCTTAAATCTACCGCCATAATACCATCCATTCCTTGGTATCATTCTGTGCTCAACCACTGTACATATTTCGCAGGCAACGTATTCAGAAAGCTAACACATGACGTCATCAATAAACCTGCATGTCCAAAATCTGTGCTGCACAATACAGCTGGATTCAACCTTCTGCTAAACAAAGATCCTTTCCTATAATGTGTGTTAGAGGTTGAACTACCACGTCACCACCACGAGTATGTAGAGAACATTTCGAGTCATTTCCGAATCAAACTCCAGCCGAACAAGTTCTATTGTTCCACACTAGCACCCTCTTAGGAAGTCGAATTCCTAACACAAGTAATGTTTGTGTGGCTTCATCTCATTCCCCTAGGTTCAATTCGACACTAGCACCCTCTTAGGAAGTCGAATTCCTAACACAAGTAATGTTTGTGTGGCTTCATCTCATTCCCCTAGGTTCAATTCGACACTAGCACCTTCTTAGGAAGTCGAATTCCTAACACAAGTAATGTTTCTTTGGCTTCATCTCATTCCTCTAGGTTCAATTCGACACTAGCACCCTCTTAGGAAGTCGAATTCCTAACACAAGTAATGTGTGTAGCGCCGTTTCCATTCATTTAAGCTTATTTCGTAACCAAATGAACAAATGAGTGATGAGGCGTGAGGGAAAATGAGACGACGGTATGCGGTGTGTGGTGCACCACATACCCAAATTTACGACAGGCCGTGTTATGCGGTGGTGCAATGTAGCCGAATTCCATGACCCACATCAGGCCTAAGCGAATAATGCAGTATTGGGAAAGGAAGGAAGGTGCGAATATGCTTCGATCGATCTATTTTTCAAAAAACAAAGCAAAAAGAGTGCTACGCCACGGATTCTTCTTGACTCCTTTGTAACAATGCCTTTTTTCAAATTTGTCCTCGTGGGAGGGCGCGCTTCAACCTAAATATGTCGGAACGGCAGTAAAATTGAAGGTTGATTCTTGTATAGTGCGAACACAATAGACCCCAGAAAGCATCTTTCAGTTTGCTACCCAGAGACGACATCCTGTATGGGCTTGACTCGAATTCCTTGCGGTGCCCCATTAGGATAGATTCCGTTTTTGTTCTGAACGTTGCAGTGGAAATTCTATTGGCAGCACTAAGTCAAGAAACTATTTACAGAACGTGTTAGTTACTGTGTGAAATTAGAGCTGGAAATAATTGATTCGGGAAATAGTGGGTTATGGTCCAGCGCCGCGTCGTGCGATATTCTTAAACGTTACAAAGTAGTTATTAGGCATAGAGTGTGAAGCGAAACGATTTTGTCTCTTCTACCTGGGAAATTTTAGTGACCGAACTTTAGGACGAAATAGGTGAGGGTGAGTTTTTCAAAAATGCGGCAGAGAGTAGCTTGCCCTTACCGCCTTTCTCCTACCGTCTTGGCTCGGCTCACAGGATGCATGTCCTCCAGTTATAATATTTTGCTTGCTTTGAATTGTCTGATTTTCCTAGGTTTGCTTTATTCCATCACGCTGGAGACCCTGTTAACCAGGACACTGCAACTCATTGTCATTCAGTCCGCCACATGAGACTTATGAGCCACCAGGGGTGGCCAGTCTCATGTGTAACAAAAAGATTCATCTGGAAATAGGTGGCAGAACAAGCTACTTTGAAGAAAGCAAAAATTTGAATTTTCATGTTTGTCGCATTCACACTATTTATTATGCTCTCTTTACAGAGCTATCGTGGAACTAGCTTTTTTAGGTGGATGCCTAGGGCGGTGTTTTCCCAAAATTGAAAATCAGATATTAATAAGTGTACACCCGGTGAAAGGCCGGCCTACTGGAAAGTATGCTTCGGACTCCTTCCTAGTTGTTGCCTATGTTCCAGTATTATATTAAAGCCACGGGTCGAAGTCAGTAGTCAGTTAGTCCAGACCATTCGAGTGGTATTTGTACCTATGTTCGTTCGTACATGTCTAATTTCACTGCAATAGCTTGAGGTATTTACCCAAAGCCTGACTATTCAATACTGCTGATAGAGGTATTCAGATGCCGCTATTTGAAACAATACTCGAAAGTAGCAATGGCAATTGCGCATCACGTCAGGATTTACAGTATGACATCAGTGAGTGATCATTGCAGATAACTGAGGGCGCTTGATGTGCGTTGATGCTGGGCGCGTCGTCTCTAGACCCGTCGTCGTCAGCGTCTTCGTGGCATTCCGCTTCTGCTTCCGTCGGACATCCATCCTCTAACTCTCGCCCAGCGAAAGCTCCTCATTCACCGAAGTCAGAACCAACGAATCTTCCAAACACGTTTGCTCATGCCGGTGTTAAGGAGGAGTACTCCCGTGAGTTAGCCCTAGCAACTTTTATCGATTTTGTGCCGTTTTTTCCAGTTTACTGAATCTTTTCAACACACGTGGCTTGAATTGTGAAGCCGGACCAGTTTAATTTGATTCGTTTAAATCGAATTATTTTGAGTTACCGAGCAAGTCTCCCTCTCTCTTATGAAGGGATAGGGGTTGCCTGACTTAATATGGGATTCTCATAAGGAAGGGCCGGTGTGCTTACGAAGAAGACCAACATGTGGCCCATCATCGCATGTGTCAAAATTGGCCACATCTTGGGGTTCTTTGCTTTGCTCAATCTGTCAGAGAACCCAACCAGGGCATCTTGTACCAGCCTGAGCTTGCCTTCCTAAAGGCATCAAATATCTCTGTCGAACCGTCGTTTCTGGACCTTCATCAAAGCTTAGTTGCGAGTTGTTGGAGGAGAGAGATAATTGTCCTTTCGGTCCTCGTGTGGACAAGCCTTCAAAGTTTATAAAGTTGCTTCTCTATCGTTTAATACACAAGGAAAAATCTAAGCGTTAGATGGGTGACGAATTTGTATTCTGCACTGATTCAGCCAGAATGCCAACCAGATCATATTTTCATCCACTAAAAGTATTGAGCAATCTGAAGGAGTCACTGGCCTTCTTTGTCATCCCGTGTGGAGTTCGTACCGCGGCTTTCGAGCCTTCGTACATGTCCTTTATGACCGAGATCAGACGTTCTGGACACCCCTCCGTCGAGGGGATTTCCAAAGCACGTCCTCGGGTAGTCTGTCGTAGGCTTTCTCCAAGTCTAGGAATGCCAGGTAGCAGGGCTTTCGTTTCTCCCGATACTTCCCCATCACCTGGCGAGCGGTAGAGATTGCGTCTGTGGTGGAGCTCTCAGGCATGAAGCCTCACTGCTCTTGGGAGATGGTGACCATCTCCTTCAGCCTGAGTCGACCAGTCCTTCGTAGACCTTCATCGTGTCAGTGATCAGTTTGATCCCGCGGTAGTTGGAGCAATCGGACGCGTCCCCCTTCTGCTTGAAGATGGGGACTGCGATGCTGTCCCTCCAGTCATCTGGCATCTTACCCTCTATCGCGACTGAACTGTGTCAGCCAATTGACTCCACAGTTCCCAAACACCTTCCAAACCCCTACTGGCACCCCGTCAGGCCAGCTGCCTTCCCGGGCTTCATTTTCCCTGTGTCGTTGCGAACCTCTTCTTGCGTCCAGTACGGGATGGGTTCGTGCGTTGGCTGCTCTTCTTGGACTGGACCTTACTCGCTTTTGATGTTTTACGAGAAATCCTTGTCTTTACCTCGCACACGTAGCTCTACGAAATTGTGAAAATTACATTTTGGATAAATTTTGGGAACATAGTTTTTTTTGTGTAGTAATTCCTCTCAGGGCAGGGTAATGAGATCGGAAGGGGGCGACTGTGACGTGCACCAAGTTCCAGGTTCTTGGTAAATTTTCTCCCAAGCAAATCAAGCCTTCCATCTCGCCAGAGTCGGTAAATTGGTACCAAACTCGCATGGGAAGGATAAGACATTGACTTTTTCCCCATTGGCTGGACACGACATGTATGGGCCAAATTCACATTCAAATTGCCTCCAGATATCCGGTAGAAGTAGAATGCGGCGCATCCCAAGAACTGGATTGCTTAACGCCATCCTTTATCCGTTTGTAGCAGTTGGTTTCAACTCTATGATCGCCATGGATGTAATTTTCAACATTTCACTACACATTCCTGAAAATAGGTTTCTTACCAATTTTACTGGTTGGCTTGCAGTTGGAACTTGGTTTTTTATTGCCACTACGCAGTACTGTTTCAAAAAACCCTATGGAATGCTTGAAGATCTGGGACGGATCCAAGGAAATATTCTTTTACATTTTTGAAGGTGCTGGTGGTTTCTTTCTACACCTGTAATCCGACTGTTTTCAGACATAGAGCCTGTGGCTTCGACGAGCAGCGGCAAGAGCGCGACGTCCGAGGAAAGTGCTTCGTGTGAAGCAGATGCGAGTCGGCGGCAAAGTATGACTTCATCATCCTGTCCACCGGTCCATTGCCGTCGACTCACCTTTCGTCTGCCACCGAAATTCGCGCAGAGGCTAAAGCGCATTGCCAATAAGCAGCCGAACACGTTAGGCCGCATTGGTTGGTTTTATTTTAATTTTCGGTCAAGAAATTCCAATTTGGTTAATGAGTTAGCATCTTAAAACGGAAGGCCACCGAAGATCCTGGTTCCAGCTGTAAACTAGGTGGGCAACTTTAGGTGGAGTGTTGCGCGAAGGTGTGGTGGAATTGTAGGGGGTTTTGTCAGAGATTACTGCATCTAACATCACGGACGTGATGAGAAATTTTATGTGAGCTCAGTTGCCGAGCGAGTGAAAGATCACAAAAGATCACAAAAGTAGTGATCGACAGGATCTTATTAGTATTTACGATATTCAGACTAGGGCAGCATCACGCGCAGTCCATTTGCTATTTAACGGAAGGATCTCCTTCCAGACTGTGAATAAGAGAGCATGCAAGTATAACTGATCATTCCGTTATGTTGCGTTGATTGGGGCTGTTTCTGTCATTGCCGTTGCTTGTGTGGCAGCTTAATACTAGTAGATTTATGAACACAATAACATTTGTTTCGGACTATGAAGCGAATCAATGCAACGTTAAGAATAACAAAACCTACCGGTAACCCTAAATTTTAGATAACTCTCCTTAATCGACAAACTGTCATTGTAAAAAAAAACGATGTTCTAAAACATTTTCTCTGCAATAGGCCCATCATTCAGTCAAGCACATTTTCTGACAACTGAATGTATATTACCCGGTTAGGCTGCACGGTTGTGCGCTTTGCTGAGAATAACGCTCCCAACTGGACAACCGATCTCTAGTTTTATGTTTCACTTTCAAACCGCCTACTGCTTCAGGTGTGTCCAAGGTGAAGGTTGGTGATGGAGAGACGGTTTCCGTGAACGACGTTCCTCCTCCCCAGCCAGTGAAAGTGGAGGAGAAAAGGCCGGAGCAGCTACCTGAGCGGAGGTGCGTCCCGTACTGAAAACTGCTGTCGTTGTAAAAGTTTTCGATTCAAGTCGTTTAAGTGAATCCCGCCCACCTGCTCCTCCACCTCCCCAGCCTTCGAATCCCGCACCGGGAAGCGGGCCGGTCTGTCAACCACCGCCTGGCTACCACGCCGTCCAGCATCAACAAGAAGTTGGCCCGGCCGTTGCTCCCCATTCCATGCAGAGGCCGCCCCCTATCAATAACAACAGCCCGTTGTTAGTGAACTTGTTGAGGTAGTTTAGTGCAAGTTCGTGCCTTTGTTCAAGTTATATTGTTACCGCAAGTACCATCTTTGTCTTCAGCTCCCAGCAACAACCTGGTATGGTCGGAGGGCCTCCACCGAACGTTCCACCTCATCACCAGTCGTTTTCACCTGCGGGCTCCTACATGTATCCAGGTGGTGCTCTTCCACACCAGCATCCGCATCCTTCGAATGTTGCTCAGCCTACGGGACCGCCTGTTATGGACCCACAGCAACATATGGCAATGCAGCAACAGGTGAGCCTTCCTTCGCGGCAGAAGTTACCTCTGTGGACTGTTTAACTACCAGGGTAAGGCTTCAGGGCTGACGAGTGTTAGAAGTGCAATTCTTGTCGATTATTATTTTTGTCTCATACAGTACACTAGTGGTGCGCATTGGTTTGGGGGGGGGGGGGGGGGTGATAGGAGGAAGCGCCTGCTGTCTTAAACACCAGGGGTGCACACAAAATTCTGTGCGTTAAATTTTTTTAACAAAGAGGAGGCGGCTGCTGTCGTGTATACCAGGAGTGCACACAAAATTCTGTGATGTTTCGTAAAATTTCCGGTAAATCCTTAAAAAATACAATTAGCTGCAAATCGTTATTTCAAGTGAAAACAATCAAGGAAAACCTTATATTTTCAACTCCAAGAGGTCAAAAGCTAGTTCATGGAATGGAGTGTAACACTGCAATGTAAAATAAACAATTCAACATCAACAAACATAGAACAATAAACAAGCCTTCAGCAGCAAGTTATCTACAGGGTGTGGAATAAGAACAGGTATGGAACTATCATTCAAGGTGATCACCGACAGGACGTGTAATATGTGAGATCACGCAGATACGCGGAGTTCCCCTTCTTAGACAGAAAGAATCAATAAAAAGACAATTAAAAACCTATCAGTGGATGTCAACACGTTGCCAAAGCACGATTTTCGAGTGCCTGGTCTGTGGGTCCAACCCATTTTTTTGCAACGTCATGACCGTAACACGACATCGTGTCACACGGTCCCACACTGCCGAAAAGGTGTGACACGTCGTCAATGTGTTAACGTTCAGAAAAAGCAGCTTTCCTAATTTTTGTTATTAGCGTTTTTTTAAATCGTTTAAAATACGCCCAGTGACCGAAAGCATTCTCTCCGTCTCGACTGTTCCAGGTAGCGAGCAAAAGTATTTCAGGATAAGCAGCGCCAAGTGGGAATAGGCAGATGTTACGAGGGGGTCAGCCCCGTATCTTTGTGGATTCGTTGACGTAGTTGGGAGTTGGCGAAGAAATTTCTAGCTCCAAAATGGATTAAATGATAAGGATAAAGGACGCTGTTAGTAATCCCTTTGCGATGCGTCACGCATTCTACTTTTACGGCATATCGCAGAGGCGAATAGAATGCGGTGCAATGACAGCAGTGACCAGCCGATGAAGAAGTCAGCGCATTATCCTTCCTAGACGCTTCGGTGGCCTGGGGGGAAATCCAAGGCAGGCCAACCAAATCTGGTATAGGGTGCTCGCGACAGCCGGTAGCCCTCCCACTGCGCTACACGCGTCTCCAAAATCAATTATTTCCAAAAATTTAAACAATTTCAAACATTGGAACAAGAAAACATTGAAATACTTTTGCTTATATCAATAGATTTTTTAGGAACAGTGCTATTCGCAAGGGTGAGACCTGCAACATTAAGGAGTACTAAGGGTAAATGTGATAAACTCACTGAGAAAAAGTTCGTTAAAAGTTCTTAAATTTATATAAATTTCCACCAAGTCGTTAACCCAGATTTTAACGAAAAATGCCGTTAATTCGTTAAATCGTTAACCGTTAAGTGTGCACCTCTGGTACGAATCGAGGTCCATTATTCATAGCCGTCTAGACCAATCAAGTCTTCCACCAATCCGCGGTCGATGAGTTGGTATCAGATATTATTTCTGGGAAGAACATTGAGTTGTCCGTGAGCTTCACCACAACTCTGTGTAGACCTTCCTTTGCAACATCTCGCAGAAGTAAAATGCGTGGCGCATATCCCAAAGGGATTGATTAACGAAGTCCTTTATCTTCCTGATTTAAGAGAATTACGGCCACCTTAAGCGCCAAAGACGGTTGAAACGTTCTGCGATCGAACGAGGAACTACATGAGTTTTCTTTATGGCTCTTGGAATCGATACGTTCTTTAGCATAAGCGCAGCTAGGAATGCTCGGCTATTGTACATAAAGCGGCTGATTGAAATCATCGAGTGGAACTTCCTTGCTTTCTTTCGTTGGCCTTATTGCCATCTTAGAATAGGCGTTAGTCAATCCATTTGCGGAATGCGCCACGCATCGTTCTTAAACGACATGTCGGTGAGGCAGTTTGAGCGCGTATTTGGCTTATTAGTTACTTGCGAAGGCCAGCCAATGGAAGCGATGCGTTGAGCTGCCATCCTTCTCATGCTGCGGGCTGCGCTCCGCTTGATCCAGTCTTTCACAATCTTTTGAAGACCATTTGTAGCCGCAAATGTCGGACGACTATTCTGGGGCGATCATCCAGCGAGTTATGTTCCATGCAAAGATAGACTGTCGTCTTGCGCAGTTCAAGCAGGCGAGCGATATTGGGAACAGAAAGTCCTCCCCTTTAAAGATCCCAAATTGCGCCTTTTTGACTACAAGACTATCTGAAAAGCAGTGTGGAAGTGAAAAACTCACTATGTATGTTTAAAATGAAACGTAGAATCCAAAGAAAAACAATGAAAACATAAAAAAAAACGTGTAAAACAATATAAGAATGACGCGCGAAAAAAAGTATCATATTTATGGCACACCCTGTATGCAATATTTTCATTCCTTTATGTGACAAAGTCTTGTTAACTAAATTGTTTTCGAGTGTATTTGTGGAGTCACAGTTCACCTAATGGTGTGCATTTATATTACCGATTTTCCATTAGGAAGGAGAGAAAGCTAACTCTGCGACAGGTGGACTGGGAAGCTGCAATGACAAGTTTCGTTCAGATGCAAATGGAGCATCGGCAGAGGATGATTATGCAACAGCAGCAGCAAGCCCATGCAGCGGCCGTTGCAGCTGCACAAGCTCAGCAGCATTCTATCTCCGGCCAACCTCAGCAGGCTCCTCTGACCCCTGGCGGTTTCTACAGCCCTGCCACTCCTGTGCAGCAGGCGCAGAACCAGCAGCGCCCACCAATGGTGAGTGTTTATGAGCGTGTTTCGTCTGTTCAGCCTCAGCTTCCGTTTTCAGGGGTATGTGACGCAGCCACAAAATCCGCAGATGTTTGCTGGACAGCCACAGCCGCCTCAACAAGTTCCCGTTAATGTTCAACAGCAGCGCATGCAGACTTACCCAGCGCATGTAAAACCAGGAAGCATGCCTAGTGTAAGTCCTGCTGTGCCAGGGCAGTTTCGAGGACCTCCCGTTGAAGTAAGAACACCTTTCATTTGATGCTTGTTCATATCTACAAGTCCATCTTTAGGAGGCCGTGCAACCTCCTCCTCCCAAGAAGAAAAGGAAACCGACGAAGAAGCAACAGCAGAAGGAAGCTGAACTGGCAGCGGCGGCGGCAGCGGCAGCTCAGCAGCAGCAGCAACAGAATGCAGCTGCGCAAGCCCAGCAACAGCAACAGCAGTTCTACAATGAGCGCATGATGCATCCTGCTGCCATGGCGGTATGTAGCTGCTCTACGCTTATCCTCTGTAGTACGCCGTCGCCCAGTTTCATCGAATTTTGTTTGTTTCAGCCAAGCGGAATGCAGATGATGGGTCACCCCACCGGGTATCCACCGGGCGTCAGCTACCAAGGAGCGCAGGCGGGAATGCCCGGCATACCGGCTCCATACTCGGGTTATCCACAAGGATCTAGTCAGCAGCAGTTGCAGCAGCAACAACAACAGCAACAGCAGCAACAGCAACAGCAACAGCAACAACAGCAGCAGCAAATGTGGCATCAGCAGGTGGGGCGATGCAGCTATAATTTTCTCAAATTTCCAATTTTGGCGACCTCTTTATTCTAACAACGATTAGTTATTATTATTTTAATTCTTTCTTATTTTTATTATTAATTTAACAGCGGTACAACAACCCACATTGGTGAAATGATTCGAAATAATTGCGTTCAGATGCAGCAAAGAATGATGTACCAGCAGCAGCATCCCCAGCCTGCACCTGCAAACGTCGGCCATGCCGGACAGCCGTGGCCGGCCCAACGCGGACCTCCGGTGCCGTATCCGACTCCCATGGGTTAGCTAATTTACAACCTTCGTGAATCCGAATCATCTGCGTCAGTGGAACTCTTGTCACTTCATTTACATGCTGTCTGGAATTCCGTTGTTTTGCCTACCTTATAACTATGCTTCCTATAACCCAAACCACTAGTGTCAACAAAGATTCGGAGATATTTTTGTTCAAATTGCAGATGGAATGCATGCCGGGCCTGCTTCCGTGCATCCCACGGTGTCGCAACGAACATCTGGTTCTGGAGAGTACTCGCGAGATGGCACGTCACCTGCTACTCCTCATCAGTTCAACCCAGGCAGCCATCAAGGAATGATCATGGTGAGAGTGTTTGGAGTTACTGGAGAAATTTTTCGAAATTGAACTGGAATGATCACTTGTCTCGTATCTCCAGCGATATTACGTTGAGCAGAGCATCACACGACTTCATTGCTGCATCTTAGGCACCTCCGGCACCACACCCGAGTCATACATACTATTAGGTTGTCCGGAGGGTTCTCAGCGTTTTGAGTGCTTCACTTTGAACTACCACACAATCTTAAAGGATTTAGTCGAAGTAAGCACCGTTCGAATCAGCACGCTTTTGCCAACGGGTCACCTGTCGACTTATTCCATCAGCGAAAAAATTAGGTGGTTGGGAGTCGACAAAATCTACGAATGCCGTTTTGGTTTGGTCCTGATTGGTGAAGGTTTTACCAACGAGAAAGTTCTGAAAGTGTTTGAAAAGGTGGTAGTCGGTTGGTGAGAGGTCCGGAGAATATGACGGGTGAGGCAGAACTTCAACCCTTAATGCGTTCAATTTTCGAATAGTGATTTGTAAAACATGTGGGCGGGCGTTATCGTGCAAAAGAATAGGGCCCTCTGTTAACCAATGCTAGCTGAAGTTGACGCAATTTTCGGTGTACTTCGTCGATTTCCTTACAGTAGGACTCTGCTGTGATCGTTTGGCCTGGTGCCAAAAGTTGTAATGGACACACCAGCCGTGACCACCACAGAGTGACCTTTACCTTTTTTGGTGGAGATTCGTCTTTGGAAAACGCCTAGGGGTTCGTCGGCGTCTAACCACTGTCCGGAACGTTTCTTGTTACCATACATGATCCACTTTTCATGACAAGTGATCATTCGATCCAAAAACGCGACAATATTTGCCTCTCACTCAGCTCGTGGGGCACCCTCGAGCTTTTCACCTTCCCAAAGCGTTTCAAAGCATACGGAACAGCAGTTTTACTGACGTCTAGATCTTCCGCGATCCCGCGTACTGTTGGAATGGTTCAGCTTCCTTCTATTCCTTCAACTCGTCATCCAAGATTGCTCTAGGTCGACCGCTACGGGGGTCATCTTCGGGGCTGAAATCTCCGGTCCGAATTTTACTGAACCACTTGCGCACAGCGCCTTTTCCAACACTATTAGGCCCCCACACTCGATTGATTTGTCGAGCTGTCGAGGCTGCGGATTGTCCCAATTTGAAGTCAAAATAAATTATCGTTCGGAATCGCTCCTTCTTCATACTTCAATAAGCCCTTCAAGAACATAAATATAAAACAACACTGAAACAAACAGTTTAGTCAGATATAGCGAAAAGTTCTGTACAGAAATCCTTAATGCGCAATGCAAGTCGAATTTTTGCTTAATAATAGACGAATGAAAGTAGTAACACAAACGTTGAGAACTTTCCAAACATCCTAATATATCCAAATTGCTGATGTGTTTAATAGACAGCAGTTGTGCAACAGAGTTACCGTTTATGTGCCAAGCTTATTTCGACGACAAGTTCGCAAGGTATTTACTTCATAGAAATCTAGAAATGGAGACGTTGACGCTTTTCGGGCACCTCTTGCTTCTAAGCCTTTGTACGAATGCGAATTAGAGCGCAGCTGCTTTTCCTTCTACCCTTTATACCCTTTTCGAATAACAGCGCAAATCTAGTTTTCAAATGCTGTTCTTTTGTTAGTTCCGGCGTCATTATGCTTCTTTTTCCTTCTTCTTCTTTAAACATTTTAGGCGACTTCCTAATTGTAACATGAGATATTTAAATGAGAACTCTAAATGCTGAGATGGTAGTCAATGAAGGAAAAATACGCCTATTTTTTAAAGATTCACTTTCATAACTCAAAAGACTTTTTTGTATGTGGTGCTAATGTCTGATACTACCGTATTTCAGCGGCACAGTGCTACACCAATGTCAAGAGCGGACTCCCAAGGCAGCGTGTTTGGTAATACAGGTTTCGCTGTGCAACAGCCACAATCTGCAGGTCAACTAACTGTCGATGAGTGCGAGCACCCGGTAGACAAGTTGTTCACAGCCCAGGATGACCACTGTAAGTCTAAAAAATCAGCGAGTGATTCCATAACTTCTGAATGCCTGTCTTTCAGTATGTGACCTGGGTGACTTGGATGACATAGAACCTATGGTTGATTTGGGCGCTGGATTGCTGGACGACTTGACTGCTAATTCCGACCTTGGTGCCCACATGGGTGGACCTCATTCTTCTGATTCGTCGCAATGCGCCTCTGGGGGTGTGCAATCATCAAACGGAGATCGTATAGGTCGATATCGCTCTTTTCTTCATCGTTTCTTATGATGCTCAACGTCTCTGTTTAAGATTCATCTATCGCTTCCGTGGTAGAAATGGTGTCGAAGAGTGGTGCAGCGCCGCCTGTTTGTGGTGCTCCGGCAGTATCACAAACGGCCACACATCCCAGTGCAGTTGCCGCCTCCATAGCCTCCATGAAGCGACGACCGAGTAATGCTCAAATGGCGGCCAGCATCGTTGCCGTAGCGGGACAACAACAGCTGATGACTGGTTAGTCCTTTACGGTTGCTGTCAGTCACATGAGCGGTCTATCTGCGACAATATGTATCGTTTTCTGAAATTTCGTTGCTTAACACTGGCCTCTAGCTGACTGCCAGGTCGCACTGTTCTTCAAAGCCATAATGACAGTCTGTTGGAAACGGACGGTCTATTTTTATCTGAGTTGCCAAATTTTCAAGGCACAAACTTGTCTGGGTACTTAGCAGATTGGTGTCCGAATCACACTGGCAAGGCATTTTAAAACGGATAATTTAAATCAGCAAGACCTCGAAAGTTGTTTTCCTTGCCTAGTTCTATGCTCTCCACTGACGCGGAAGGTAGCACAGATGCCGTGTTATGTGATTGTTCTACGAGAACATGCCATCTCAATGCGCGCATCAGCCTTTTAAGTACCCTTTATCCGTGAAAATAAAACGGTTAATGAAGGCATGTAACATTTACTTTTTTTTGAAATTTCGAAATTTATTGCGTGCCGCGGCATGTAACAAAACAACACAACACAACACGATTACGAAAAGTCAACAATACGAGAATACAACAGCACAAGAGTCAGGAGAAAAAGTTATTTAAAAACGAACAGGCAAAGTATCGCTGAAAGCAAGACATTAGGCAGCGAATCATGTTTACTCCTGCAAGTATTCACTAACACCTTTTTTAAACTTGCCGAGACCTCCAGGAAGCTTGACTCTTTTGATTAAGTTGCCAAGCTCTATAGCACCACGACATGCGAAGAAGTCTCAGTGTTACCCTTGGAAAACATAGCTTAAGCTTGTTTTCCGTCGTAGACAAGGGAGTGTTTAAATAGTCCATCAGATTTTACCTCAGCCATACCACGAATGATCTTATATGTTAAGAGCGAGTTGTTCCGTATTCTTCTACCTTTAATAGATTGGAGACCTAGTTGTTTGCTCCTTTACGTGCTCCTGGGAATGCTATCATAATTTCAGTCCGAGGTGCGTATGAACACCTTCTTAGTGAAGCTGTTTTGATTTCTCTCTAGCCTTAAAATGGACTTCCTCTCGTATGGAATGTAACCACATATTCCGTGTTCGAGAAGCGACCTAACAAAGGCTGTATAGGCCTTAGCAATTATCGCAAGCTATGTTTGCCCAGGGTTTTTAATCAAAGTTTCAACCTAGTTACAAACCTTGACAACTGTGACATTACAAACATTACAATGTTCGTCAAAAGAAAGTATGGAGTTGACCGTAAAAGTGAGGTCCTTAACCTTGGCAACCTAAATGCAACGTCTTTGCCATGGAAACAGATATAGGTAAGTCCGAAGCCTTAGGCCAGTTGAAAAAAGTATCAATTGCAGGTTTCGAATTATTATGAGAATTGGTTTCTAGGCCTGAATAAATTTGAATGTCATCCAGGAAAGCTACAACCCACAGAGCATTACCTAGCAGTGATCCAAGTTTATATGAGCGGTTGTTGAATAACACTCGCGAAAGCACACCTACCTGCGGCACCCCATTGGGCGAATCTCGATTCGATGGTTAAAAAGAGTCAACGCCAACTTCGAATGTAGGACCTAAGAGGAAGGCTTCAATCCAACTGACGATTCTGGGATGGATGCCCAATTGAGACAGTTTCAATAACGGCTTTTTGTGCACACTGTCAAAAGATTTCTCAACGTCAAAGTTCATGACGTCAACGTTGATATTCGAGTTCAAAGTCCCGTCCAGTAATTTTGTGATTAAGCGGCGTGGTGGGGAAGTCGGCAAAGCCAACTGCAAAACGACTGATGCCATCGTAGGAGTCCTCATTGTTCCCCCACGTCATCCTTCTCACTAGTTGCAAGTTTCTCAATGACTTTAGACATCGTGAAGTGCTCTCTAGAAAGGTAAAGAACTGTCAGAATGAGCTGCTCATCATCAATTCGCAGTTGCATCTGTGGCCCGTTTACTTCCCCTTATGCTCGAATTTTGAGCGCCTCGAAAAGCTTGTTGACATTGTTATGTATGTCTGTCGTTAGACCTTTAATGATAAAGCTGTAGGCCGAACATATTCCTGACTGCGCCCGTCTTCCTATGAAGTGGCTACAGGTTGTTGCTCCATATAGTATTGCACGGAAAGGGAAATTCTGGCAGTCAAAACAGAGAGCTGAAAAGTCGTAGTGTCGCTCCGTTAGATGTTTTATGGTAAGTCGGCTCAGGTCGAATTAGATATACGTAACGATTCTGCAGAGCAAACATCAAGCTCTGTGCAAGGTTTCGTGTGACCTTTTACAACGACCTCTCTCCTTCACAGTTTGCCATTGTGACATGTTCCGGCGTAGAAAATTTTACAAGAAACATCCATTGCTTTTGCACTCATGATTGGCACCCTACCTGATATTTTAGGATCAGATTTCAGACCTGTGCCCAGCTTTGATTTGTCTGCGCTTTGTGATAGTTACGTCCTCTAAAGATGTGTGAGAATACTGATATGGACTCTAACCATTTATTGCCTATGCTTGGCCGCTGCGGCAGTTTTTACGACCGATAGTCTTACACGTGAGGGAGCTCAAGTGACGCCACGCTTGACCTTTTAATTTTCAGTTTTTTTTTTAAAGTGCGTGCATTTAAAATCGCATCTGGAATTTAGATATCGATCACTTTGGATTGGAATTGTAGGATTCTGTCTGGTATTCCATGGCA
Source organism: Heligmosomoides polygyrus polygyrus (assembly GCA_947396885.1). Classification (NCBI taxonomy): domain Eukaryota; kingdom Metazoa; phylum Nematoda; class Chromadorea; order Rhabditida; family Heligmosomidae; genus Heligmosomoides; species Heligmosomoides polygyrus. The sequence goes on along the minus strand of OX377205.1, from coordinate 67,286,039 downwards.
TACAATGCTTTAAAAAGTTTTATAAACGATGTACGGTGAGGTGGTACCTTACCATGCTCGATATTTGTATTTTCATTGGCATTTTTGTGGAAACATGTATTGTTAAGGCTTCATGTAAAGCTTTAGAAGACGCGTGAAAGTTTTTTGATCCTAGATGCAACAAGATCTTGTTGAACAGAAAAAAATCCAAACGTAAAGAACGGCATTCTATGTCGATATTTGTTTTTTTGCCTTCATCACACTTCTGCCTTATTTTTCTGTCATGTTCGCTTAAGTGATGCTCGTCATATTCTTGTGTTTATGCGCAGTGTGTTAGCAAAATGAGCTTTATGAGGAAATGTTGCAAGTCGTTGTTGTTTAGCGCTCTACAATGTGGTTCCTTTATATTTCAAACAGATGTAATTTGCCAAACGCTTAGTGCGGTTCAGATCACTGACCGTCGTTGTTTGGCTGTTATCGTGGTCGTTTCAGACCCTCGTTTCTCCATGGGAGCCCCGCATCACATGATGAATCCTGGTCAAATGCCGGTTCCTGTCCAGATGATGCCACCCATGGTAGCTTCTCCTGGAGCTGGTGAGCGCATTACAACGTGTAGCTTACAGAGTTCTTTTCAACGGAGTGGTAGTATAGTCTGTCCATTTTAGGTAATTTATCACTTGAACACAACGCACGAGCGCAGGTTTTTCATGGACGTGCGGGCATAACAAAAACCGGTGAGAACGGACCCGGGCGACTGGTCAACGGGCACGACCAGGTAGCGGAGTCACTCATGCCTTGCCTTTGTCTCGAGAAAATGTTCAATAATTTTCATGCAATATAAAAAGTAAGCAATTGTTTTCAAATTTTACATCTTCATTTTCTAAGCCAAATAATGGATTAAGACTTGTTTTAAAGTACAAGAAAGCAGTAATTTTTTAGAGATAAAAAGAATTTCGTTGTGCAGTCGTTCAGAGCTTCGCGATTTTCATTTGATGTTTGTTTGATTTGCAAAAATTCTGTTTGCGTAGAGTTACATTATCTTCACTTCGCCGTTCCTACTAAGCAACACTTTACAATACCAACCAAATTAAAACTAGACGAGCTAGACGAGTTCGTGGAACGATTTTTTTTTAACGTGCAAAAATTTTCTCATTTTTGTGCAATTTTCCTATAAAAGATTATTTAAATTCCACCTATTTTCACTAACGTAATTTATTTACGACAGTGCTTTCACCTGTTTGCGCAGCTTAGTTTGAAAAAGTGAGAAGTCTAGATCTGGAATGAGCACTAGAGTTTCCTTGGAAAAATTATTGTTTCTCGGAGTCTCTAGTCTAATGTGGAGAAAGCTCGTTTCAACTTGGAACATGTATAGTTTGATGTCAAAGCGTTTAGCTTGTTTGGAAGAGTGCCCAATGCCCAATAAAAAAGTTTGTCCTGAAAGTGTGCGATTTGACGTGAAAATGGAAGAAATTGTACATATGTGTATATATATATATATTTTTCAGGGTGGAGTGCCTAATGGCGCGCGTCGATCACAACCTCAGTCTCAACCAGATTCTGCCGAGGATGAGCGAATAGCTGAGCTTGTGAAGAAGGCAGGTTAACCGAATCCATCAATTTTTGAGAGTGTCTAAATCTTTTTATTCAGGTTGTGGCACAGGGTGAGAGCCAAAAGGCAGCAGCTGCCGAACAAAAGGTAAGCATATTTTGTGCACTAGAACGCTAAATTTCCTTTCCACAACTGAACCTCATCTTAGATAGAACGTTTCTTTACATTCCTTTGGCAATAGCTAGTATTTCTTGTTGCTAAAAGTGCTATTCAGGCGAAAGTTCCTCGAAAAAATCGGCGCAAAACCGATTTGAGTAAAGAAACTAGTCCACGTGACGATGAGGAACCCTTCATTGTCGATAGTGAGTTGTTCAGCCATTTTGAAGGTGATCTTTTACATTATACGTTTAAATATGCTTTCCTTGAATTTTTACTTTTGCAAAAGAACTGAAATTAACCCTGTGTGGTAACCATCTAACTGAAAAGCTGAATTATGAAAGAGTAAAGGCAAATAAGTCTGGTAGGTTCAATTGTAAAAATATGGAAGGCAAAGGATTAGCCCTTGTACGAAGACCAATTAGAAAGAGTAGCCTTCTCCGTGGTCAAATCACATATAGAATGTGTATGCCGATATTATTCTGTAAAAGATGCGGGATAAGACTCAGTAGTGTCCGTGTTTCTGCTCCCATTGCCAGCCTAGACATGAAGTGATGCTGAGTGTTGCACCGTGCTTGAGAATATCAGTGTTCGACGTGTGCGTTGGGTCGAAACTCAACGTCGATGCGTATTGACTTTTAGTGGCCTTCAGGTCTAATTACAATAAGTCCTCTAAGTCCATGAGTCTCTCAGTGTCACGTTAATGTGAAAAGAGAAGTTGCATGCGCTGCGAAGGTGGCAACATCGTGTGATATCAAGCGTGTGGTCTGCAAGGTCGTCTACGTGCTCTGCGAAGAATTCTGTGTTGGCGGGACAAAAAGGGAGGAGCACATGAGAGCTCCGCGTAACTCTCAATCCATTTTCGAAACATCGCACACTGAAACACACGCGTGAGCCAACGCTGCAATTGCGGATTTACACCACACAAGTATCTGACAGATGCAGGGGAGAGAAAGATCAAGGAGGCGCTAGAAATAGGTGACTGGGAACCACCGAGTAACAGTGAGGAGGAGATGAAGTATGCACTGATTCCTACCACTCAAATTAGTTGCGACGTGACCGGTGGAGAGGGCTTGACATATGAATGACCAGCCACGACCCGCCCATAGATAAATAGTCTTCGCATTCCCTGCACTTCATTTACGGCCGACCAGCGTCCAGGGTGACCTTGGGCTCGTATTAATTCGTACATCCCAGGTCCGTATTTCTTGTCGCTTCATTGTATATACTTCATGGACTATTGTATTTAGACCTGAAGAGGGCTTGATGCCCGATATGTTACCACTCAGCATCGACATCAAGCTTCAAACTGACATACCCATAGAATCGTCAAAATGAATCTCGGAGCCATCCGTGTTGAAGAACATCAGTATTGCTTATCATTATCATGTGCTGAGGCGAATATCCAAAATTCGGTGTCAGTTTTAAGGGCAATGTATTGGGCCATACGGCAGGCGGTGGTTTTAGTTAACTGACGGAGTTGAATTTGAAAAACGAGGAAAGGGACTATTTCCATCTGGTGTGGCTTTCTGCGAATAGGCGACGCTGGAGGATCTCATGAATAGCTTACGGTTGTGGTTGTCATGAACAGTTTCGAAAGGAAATTCGGAAAAATGATGACATTGTACCATCTTTCTGCGTAGAACTTCATATTTCTTGTATGTGTGGAGTAATGCAAATTTTTGAATGCAACGGATTTAATGTCCAGCCACGGTATAGGAAGTTGGGCGCTGTGCGGATTAGGTTGAAGCCTTTCCAGACGTGGATTTCTTCGGTGAGCAATTCACAAAGGCGTAGCATATAGCGCTTCAATTGCCACGGCTCGCCCTAGCTCTAGGATTCCGAAGGAGTTTGAAAATATAGTAAGCAAAGCGAGTAGAGAAACAGTGCACCCACCTAACGCATATTCCGCAGGAAATTGTCTGGAAAGTTCCTTCCTAGCGTGGTGTGTTGTCGTTTTCAAAGTAGCTCAAGTTTTCAAAGTGCCGTTGTGCAACAGACAGTGTGAGGTCCTCCCCATCCCCTACTAGGATAGGTTACTTGTCACATGTTTCAGTTGTTCTGTAAATGTCACTGACGATCATGAGAAACAGAGAACTTCAGAGATTAATCCCACATGTCTCACGTGTTCCTTATATCAGAGTCGGGAAGGTTTGAAAAAATGCACCGCGACCAAACTTAGTTTCTTTGCATTTCGTTCTTAGATTAGCTTTGCGCTGTTCGAACACATTAAAGACCCTCCTTTGGAATAGGTTTGCTCTCAGTCCAACCCCACTCAATTGCGAACTATTCGTCGCGTGCTATTTGGCTCACGGTAGCTCCTTCTAGATTCGCGGAGGCGTCCACCTGGCATGCCAACGAGCCATGTGCAAGCTGCAGCGTCAAATTTTCAAGCGACTATGGCACGCCAGCAGCAGTTGATGAAACAACAGCAGGTTCAGGTCGGTGGCTACTCGGACATACTGTGAGATATGGAGCGAAGCTGGCTCAGTAATTGTTAGCTTCTGGAACCAGGTTAACGTACGAACCATTAAGTATGTTGTTCTAATGTTCGCGAAACGTGCTGTCGTAAAGGGTCAAGGTCAACTTCCGAGCGAATCGGTCACGGTTTGTATAGCCATTTGGGCAACTAGTTTCGCTCTGTAATGAGGTCTAAGCAAAGGCTGCCAATTAAATATGAGTGTGAGTTTATTGATCGAAAATAATGAATACCGTACTTGACGGGATATTGGTAAACCCACGTTGCGTTATTCAACAGCTATGGAGCGGTGTTCTATGCCATTCGTTGTTATTATTGCTAGAGGCTAGAACAGACCTAGATTTTTCTTTCGAGAGAAAATTGTCCAGCGTGTGATTAGCGCTTATCTTTTTCTCTTGGAAGAAAAAAATTGGTAAAGATTTTTGGATTTTGTCTCGAGCTGTTAGGAAAGGGGAGTCACAGAATTTCTCTGTGATGAAACGTTCGGCGCAATGCAAGAAAGAAGGGGGCAGCCCATCAGTACTCAAACACAAACACGAGGTGACGCGGCATTTCCCAACTCGTGCGAACGAGTTTTTACCCGTTTGGTTGGTCCGTGACGTACAGTTTGACCTACGCCCTTCATGTTGCAACTTCATTACACGTACGTTCGCGTCAGTTTGCGTACAATGTGGGAAATTCCACGTCACGATATCCGACTGCTATACTCAGGGCGGTCGAAGACCATGGGCTACACCCTCCCCTCCTATTATTGCGCCGGATTTTCATTCGTGTTGTATGCAAAAGGGCGAAGTAGACGCTTAAACATCAGAGAATCAAGAATACGGGCGTAGGGAAGACGTGAGAGTCTCCGTATTTCAGTAAGAGAGTGCGAGTGCTTCAAGACTTTCTCGATTCTAGTCAAAAACATTCGGAATAGTGTCCCGGAAGTGTGACCAAAGAAACTCGGCATAGTTTCGGCGTTCGGTGTACTAGTTCAACACACAATCTTCGAAAAGATCTCCTCTTTTGTTAAAGTGGAGTGCCTGCGCGGCTCTTGGTGTAGTGCAACAGCTGGTGGCGCTGTTAGTGGAAAAAAGGGGGAGCATAGGCAGCGGACAGTAATTTGAGCCGTTTTGTTATAGTGCATTTTTGTAACGGGCGCTTGTTAGCCCGCCGGAGTCTCAGTTTGTTGCAAGCTCTCGATATCGAGGTTCTTGGTTAGGATCCGCATAGACCAATCACGCCCCATTCGGCGTCAATGAACTGGCATCAGACTTGTTTATCGATGCAGTGTTCTTGAGCTGTTCACCAAGATTGTTAACGTCTTTTATTAGGCTGACGTTTCGGCGAGTTTCGCCTTCTTCGAAACAACCTGGGCAGACTTGTTTATATTTATATTTATTCATGACGTGAGCTAAGGCCACACGTGAAAATACAATGTTAGAATAAAAACGCATAAACTCAATCAAAAACAAAAGAATACAACCGAAGGCACTCATTGCATACGCAAAAACAGCTTCTTTCTTCTTCTTCTGCAAGGGTAGACCTAAGACTTCCTCATTTGTGCTCAAAATGTGGTTAAACTCCTTTAAATTTCTGTAGGTGAAAAAGCTTGCTCGGGCTCGCGATTTTGCTACCGAAACAAAGTCTGAGCTTCCCTCTTATATTTCTTGCCAGCCTAGTGCCAAAAAGTTGAGTGGGTTTATAGAAACCTACCAGTGAGTATCTTAAACATCATGAGGAGATCAGCTCTTTTCCTTCTTATGAAAAGGCTTGGTAATCCTAACATCTTCGCTCTTTCGGCACCATTTGACATCTGATAATAGTACTCACGTATCCAGTTCACTATCATGTGATGAACCCCGACCAATCTTAATTTTAGTAGCAGCTTTGATAATGGAACTCTATCAAAAGCCTTAGAGAAATGAAAATAGATCACATCTATACGCTTCTTTTCCTCAACAGCTTGTTTGTGGTTGATAAAACAGTAAGTTCTTTGGCTGGCCACCACAACTCATTGTGTAGTCCAAGTACGCATTCAAAATGACTACACAATATCCGAGGAGGCACAACGTATGGCAGATCCCTAGCAAGATTCAATCAACGTCTCCCTCGTTCCTCAGCGTTATTTTTTGTAATTCCACGAGACGTTGAAAATTATCTTTGCAACTCCCAGTTTTTAGACAGCAGAAATCAGTGTTCACTTAGTAAGCTGATAAAAGAGGTTCTGGCAATAAGTGTTGGTGTATTCCATCTTTTTTATCTGAAAGCTGGCAGAAATTGGCATACAATTGCTTTATATTAGCATGCAGGGATGATTGTGATCTTCTTAACTGTATGCAGAGGTACTGTTTGAGTGGGATAGCGCTGAGTGAGCATGCATGTGTAGCGGGGCTTATCTCGTTCAAGCATTCTTCGCAGGTACCGTAGTGCAGTCCCAGGTTTCAGGTGGAGCAATGTTGGCCTCTTGCAATTTTCTTGACTTGGTGGGAAGAAAGGAGTGACGATTTCGTTTCTGATGACGCCCAACTTTTTTACATCGAAGATTTTCCACTAGAATATTCAGGAGCGCTTTTGAAAACAGTCATGCGTCTTGTCGGAGCCACATCGTGCGGTTGGTTAGGGTCTTGGTCGGTAACATAACCAAGGTAGCAAATTCGGTGATCTCAAAGCTGTAGTCTATCAGGTTCAGCGTTTCACCACTCCTGACTGCAGTTTTACATCGTCAGATTCATTCCATTTAGAACTGCCTGACTAAACCGTGATGCAAGAGCTAGTACTAGCCTTCGAGACTGTGCCTCTGAAGCTGTGCATTTTTTGTGATCTTTAGAGTATTTCCCGCGTATTCCAGCCAAAACAATGAAGCTGGGCTCGCCGCCAGCTGCTGTCCCGACGCCAGTGCCCGTCGTCGCACCGTGCGCTGCGCGCTTCCTCCTCGCCACCAGTCCTCAATCCTCATCACGGCCGGTCCGTTGCTGCTCAATCGTCATGTGCTCCGAATTCGCTCCTCCGTCGTTGGGTGCGTTGATTGTCCTGTATGTTGTTGATAAGGTGCTATTTGTTTTATACATTGCGGCTCTCGCGATATAAGGGTCTACTAGTCACAGTTCACTCCGTCGTTTTCGTTCTGTTTGATGTGTGCATGTTACTTATTTCTATTATATACATAAGATTGTTTTCGATGATCGTGATCGGTTGAAGTCGTTCAGCGACGGGAGGCATCACGTGAAAGTCGAGCTCCTTAACACCTTCCCTCAGTTTCCTGTACAACGCTGTCGCTAACCTCCCCTTCCCCACTCCCCCTCTAACCCTTGCTAGCAGCATCAGCGCATCATGCGCATTCACACATGCCCTCACTGACCTTTCTCGTATTCTTCCAGTTCGTAGCCCCTAGATCGAGTATAACTTATAACTAAATTATATATAATATAATAGCTGTCTACGGCCGGACCACTAGTTGAGCGTCTCTTCTACTCGCACACGCCTAGGGATGCCTTTCCGCGCGCGTGTGTGCAGAGATAGTAATTTATTATCGTGTGCCGAGTTGAGTAGGTGGTGTTCCGATCTCTTCCATTTTCTCTCTCACCCTTTCCCATGCGATGAAGCGCGCCCTGTGAGCCTGCTCGCGCCGCCACATGGTCACATCCATCGCGTTTGCCTATCCATTTCGCGTCGTTCGTTTGTGAATATATGATGAGTCTCGCAACCTATAGTTTACTACCATTAAGGCTATAATTTACGATGATCGTATGTGATTTATTCAGAAAGTATAAATATTGTAAATTTTATCGATCGACACACAAACAACAACTATACATCGGAGGGCAGGGTAAGGCTGAATGACGTGTGGCGAAGTAGTGTAGATCATGAACAGCTCCGTGCGCAGTCAGTGGCATACCAGCAGATTCGGTTTTGAGAAGGGGTGGCTGCCCATAGAGCTTCTATAGGGGTGCGACTGCAGGGAGGAATGCGGACAAAGGCAGCATGGAGGTAGACAGCAGTCCTTTTCGTGTTTGTATCTCAACTCTGATTCGACCTGAATCGGGTTAGATCAAGAGGAAAAGGTCGCAGCTAGGCAAGCCGCCTCGAGGTGGGCCACGCATTCTTCGGTGTCGCTGGAAAGGTGGAACCATCTTGGTTTGGGCCCGGGTTTTATCTGGTGCAGATCGAACAACATTGTCTTTGTCTCTTGTCTTTGTTGTCATTATCATTGTCTTTTTGGGATTGTCTCCTCGATATTCCATAGAGGTCAAGTGCGTGTCGCACCCCAGGTGGGGATGGATTCTATCTTATCTGTTTAGTGGAGTGCCGATCCTCTCCCCTGACACTACATTGGCGATGGTTGAAGCTTCCTACGTTGTGCAGTCAAGCACCATCATGTTGACTGTAGCGTTCGAAAAAAGAACCTCTCTTCAAATCCCAGGCAAGGTGTTTAGAGCAGGCAGTGGCAGTAGCCAAGTCCGCTAACAGCTCTAGATGTATCGATTCGTGGACGTTGGTACGGGTGCCTCGAGGATGATACACCTTTCGACGTCATAACATTGTGGAAGTACTGAGGGTGCGGGAAGTAGTTCCCAATGCTGCACTAAACTGAGCTAGAGAGCAAGTGAATATTGCTAAAAGTGCTAGAATACTCCTCGGTATTGTCTTATTATGCTATTCTTCTATTATTGTAGGCCGGGGCTGTCAAAGTAAGGACAGATTGTTGATCAGAAAACATGGTCCATCCTTCTCATCAAATTCCACGTGATGCCGTAGTGCCCACCTGGGGCCAGATTCATCAAACGCTTACCGGCTGGTAACGGGGAAAAGTACCGCCAAACCTTGTGCTAACGAATGTCACATCACGGGCAGGTTCATCAACGACACCGGCATCATCTTACGGTGGTTTCACCCGGCATATGTAGTAAGTGATACAGAGATACAGGTACGATAACCGATATACCGGTACCGGCCGGTAAGCGTTAGTGAACCTGGCCCCTGAAGTACTTGATATCCACAGTGGCGTGCGGGGGGCGGTAGAGTGCTAGCTGGTGAGTGGATTGTGGTCTACCCTCGAGAAAATTTTGTTATGGAATCACGACCAGGCATGAATTGAAGGCTTGGTTGGCATGGCTGGGAAGGAGGTGTGGTGGCAAGATTATTCGCGACACGAATAAAGAGCTTCACCTGCCAACTGCTTGAAATGTCGTTGGAAGATTTACGAGCAATGTCACCCTTGGAACGGCGGGTCTTAGCGCAGTCGGAGACACCAGCTATCGCAGGCACAGGATTGCAGGTTCCTGGTTCGGATTTCGTGCTCAAACCAATCTAGCTCTTCACAGCTTTGGAGTGAGTGAGTTAATAGCGGATTCGTCTGGGAAGGATAAAACACTGACTTGTCTATCAGCAGGCCACAGCAAGCCATTAAATAGGCCAAATGTGCATTCAAATCGCCTCGACGGCATCCCGTAGAAGTGAAATGCATGGCGCATCTCAAAAGTGACTGATTGACGCCGTCCTTTATCCTTTATCAGTTTTGAGGAGCGCTTCTGCATTGCACCATGATTGCCCTTGTTACCTTATTCTTCTAGGCGTTTACTCCGCTCAGTCGTAGGAACCGCTGTTGTTGTGGTCCGCAGCTACTTTGTCGTTTCAGAGGCCATTTTCTCGTTCTTCTGACAACGGTCTTCGACGAAATCACTCCTGTTGAGGTCGATCCAGCCTTTCTCTGGGGCTTCACGTGCTCGGTTTCCGGGTGTTTCGAGTTTTCGAACTCCAGGGCCATCCTTATGGGATGGTTCTCATGTCGTTTGAGGACATGCCCGTACCACTGGCGCTGCTTCCAATCTTTCAGATGGAATGGGGCTGTGTTCATTGCTTTTCCGTAACCTTCATTCAGCACCCTATCCCACCGTAGCAATCCCTGACCCACCAAGAGTGTCCCCATCCTACGTGCATGCAGCTGCCGCTCTTGTGCCTTAGGCTTTTGTTATACTTCGCCGACGTATAACACAGGCCTTAACCAGGGCTCGTCTTGTTTGTCCGTAGTGTAAAGGAGACTCTGATTATTGTTCTACAGAGCTTGTCTTTGACTTTGCACGTGACAGGATTTCAATGGACTGTACTTGTGACCTGCTCTGCTTCAAGAAAACTAACCAGTGTCACGGTATAGTGGCGTTGGCAGTCTCCCCGACTGCATACTTTGTATATGGTTGTGAACATAAATATAAATCTATAGAAATGCTTTGCCGAACTCCCATCTCAGCAAGAAGCTTGACACCAGGAAATGATCTCAGGCTTATGTCCTAGCGGCGAAAATGAACACCGCTGCGAATTTGGCTCCGTAAAACAATGTGTTCCATTTCTGGGAGATCCATGATCCTAGCGAGTAACAGGGGAGGGGTGGAAATTTATTGTACAATCGCACAACCTCACAATGCAATAGTTTTCCCAACATCGAATATGCAAAAATACAAAAGTGCTGTAAGGTGAGGAATCGAACACCAGATGCGGTTCTCGGTACTCGGCAGGTTCAAGGTCCCTACGAAAAATGGGCCATATTTTTGAAACTATTTCACGGGTGAGGATAATCGCAGCGGTGACCATTCTCACTACACCTGAGACTTCATTGGTAAGTCCAAACATGAGTCACGCGACTAACTACTTGATAGCAGGATTACCAGGGAAAGCGTGGAACTATTTAAGCAGGTCCTTTGTCCTCGTTTATCGAAGTGACTTTCTACTGCTTACGTCCATTTTGATGGTTTGGTCGCAAATAAAATGTGGAAGAAGCGAAGCACACTTGAAATCCAGTCAAGCTCAGCGTTCAAGGGTTATACCACATATCTTATGGTTAGTAGTCGAATCCAAAGCAGGTGCTAAGGTGTACATTACTTTCCACCAGACTTTAGTCAACCTGTACTCTTCCATCTGAATCTGCTGGTAAATGAGTGGCTACGCAGGGAGAAGGGCGAATACCCGAACAGAGCGTGATTAATAGTTGACAAAGGGAGTACTATTTTCTCCTGAAAGCTTGTAGATGGCTCAATTCCGTGAGGCGGAGATGCGACACTATCGCTGGCGTCGAGCTTCTTCTGAGGACCGGGATGCTGGACGAGTTGTTGGCTGCTGTTCGACTCGTATGCTGGAACTAGAAGCTTGGCTCCTGGATACAGAAATTAGCTGGCTATGGAAATATGCCTGGGACCCTGAGCCCCTTCCAGTTTTAGATGGAACTCAATGTTATATCTAGACTATTTGATGGATCTCTCGGTGTCTTTCGAATCGCGTTTTTAAAATACAGTTCCCTCTCGTTATAACGCGTTTGAAGGGACCGGAGAAAACCCGCGTTATAAGGGGAGTTGCGTCCTAACCGGGGCTGACCTCTTTTAGGGTCTTTTACGCTCAAATATATTTAGAATCGCTTAAATGGCTAAATATGGCTGTGGTAATGAAATATATGGTCATGAGGTGAACGCAAAGAACATCTTTAGATTAATAAAGAAGCCTTGTCTGTAGAGATACTCTCTGCTGTATGCATAAGTATAACAGGTATGTGTGAGAAATAACGAGTACCAGAGGAAAGTTGGAAGTGATCAGCAAAAAGACTGTGTATCTGGGGCCGGATTCATCAACGATTTACAGCAAGCCCCTGATGTTACAATATCTTCTGTTGCCATCAAAACTCGCGCCAGGCGGGGACATGGATCGCACTCTCTGCCTTCTAGGCAGGATGTTAACCCATTACGTAATCAGCGCTGTTAAATCGCTCACCATATCCGTCATATCCTCGTTGCGGTGGCCTCTCAGCTCTCTCCCACGATATTAGGATGTTACGTGCGCTGTTGCTGTAATCCTGTCCAGAAAGCAGAGGGTGCGGGGACAAGTCTCCCATGGCACGAGAGTTCTGATCGCAGCAAAACATCATGTGACAGCACATAGCCTCTTTGCAAGTTGCTGCAGGCTCACAACAAATGTGTAGGATATTGTTGGGAATAATCTGAGCTTTAAGCCACACCTGTCGTTCCTTATAGAGGAAACCCTCCAATTTACACCAGCTTCTAACGACTACCGGGAGTCTACCACTGTACTCGACATATTGCTGACTGTGAACATTTTTGTGGGCTACGCACGCATGGAAAACGCGTACATGCATCTCATTCATTGTCGCACAAGTGCTGGTCGAGACTACGATCGAGGCAATAGAAGAGTAGGTCTGATCGGTGACGCGGTCAGCATCTTGCTCGTCTTCATTTTCCGTGTGGGACCGTAACTGAGCCCGGGTCGCGTTATAACGGGAGTCATTTTGAACGCAGAGTTCCTCCCAAAACCGCGCTGTAACGGGAGTAGCGTTGTATCCGACGCGTCAGAAGCGGAGTTGATTTGTATTGCGTAAAGGTAAGCTGGCCGGGGCCAGGGAAAATCTACGTTGTACCGAGAGTCGCGTCTTATCCAGGGCGTTATAACGAGAGAAACTGTAGAAGGATGTAATCTGCGCCGGAGCAAAGGAGCGGAGACGAGATTGGCAGAGATTTCCCTGGCAAGCTTGCGCGCATTAAGGGTAACTTCTGTTCCGAGGTTCAGCGGAGCATTCTTTCGAAGCGGTCGAAGAGCCCTTTGAAGGGAAAGTGAGCGGCTTAGGATTACACTTCTCTATTCTGATAGTTTGTGGGTTAATGTCACATTGTGTCGCTTAAAGCTCTTATGATCAACCATGTTCAGGGATTCTAGAACTCACCTTGGAGCTCTTTCTGTAGCGGTGATGTCCTGTTCGACGCTTAGAGGATATCCTCGAAAGAAGTGCTAGGAGGAAGAAGATGAAAATCTCAACGATTTGTAGCGTAAACTTCTATAAATTGGGTACCTGTCGGTCATCGACTGCTTCAGGGAGGCCGTAGCAGTCGTCAATTCCGAAGTAGTCCACGATGGACGAGTGATCCTCGGCGAGCGACTCAGGGTTCGTGCGGGCGCTTGCATCGTTCAGAATGCAGTTCAGAACAGCTTCCTGAACAAGGCCGCCAGTATAATTCATTCTGTTTGGTCACATACTACTGTGCGCTCGCCCTATATTTCTCCTGCTCTCAGCAATGGCAAAACAATATTCGTTCAAGAAAACCACCGGAAGCGAAAGACGCAACGTCTTTTTGGACAACAGGTTAATTGAGTGTTTGAATGTCTACTCATGCCAGATGCAACGAACGCTTTTGTGAGAAATTCAGGACATTTAGGAAAACCAAACTTTGGTGAATGAGCGGCTAACCGAACTAGATATAAAAGTGACAATTCATATCATTCAGAAAAGCCTGCATTATTCAAGCATGAAAGAAATGAGAAGAGGTAATAAAAGAATTGAAAGAAAAAGTGATTGTGTGGTTAACTACTGAACAACAGGCCAACGATGAAGCAATTAGATGATCCTAAAAGAGGTTGTTCACACATCAGGAGATGACGAACTGACGAGTGAATTTGAAAGACGAAAAATTATATCACGTTGTTGTCCTATAGGAAAACCACCTCAAGTGTTCGTGGTCTTGTTATAGAAGTCTAACCACGTTATACGTTACCTAACCAAGCGCTCAGGGACCCCACGCTTACCCATATGTGTATCGTTCGTCAAATCCTAACTCAACATTTTATACATTCTTTTATACGTAGAGCATACACCGAAGAAAGTCTCCAAATAGACAGAGCACCACGCAAGGAGACAGCTAATCTCAAAATCCAAAACAAAAAACTTTTGTACGTTCTCCATGTTTACAATATAATTAAAATTAAAATCAACAATCTACTACGTTCAATAGCGCCGTTGAACTCTCATTCTTCTGATTTCAATAGGACTGCAAGGATCACCAGTCTGGTTGAAGGGCAACATCTGATCAACTCCCACACACCTCTATAGGAAACTGATTCCCCTAACAGTGCCAAATCCCCGACCAATTCGAACATAAGTGAAATCCGTCTACCTATTTCAGCTTCTATTCAAAGCATCCTAAAAATTCGATCTGCCTTCTTGAACAATACTTTCCTACTTTCCTATGCTCCCTCAGCCAGCAATAAAATTCCCGATCTTCTCCACTTCATTTCAGCTACTAATCCGCCCGTAATTTTTATCACTGACTATGAGATATGTCTCAAATCAGACGAGAGACTTGGTGATGTTCTTTCCCTTCAACCTGAGTATGAAATTTATCGATGTGAGTGAACTATTAGTGTGGCGGGCGGCTGAATTTTAGCAGTGGTTTATCGTGACTTTGCTCATCTCTTCATTTCTTCTAAGAATTTTTCAGTATACTGTCAACACTTGGGTATTTTTGCTTTCATGCTCCGCGTATCCCAACTTATATTACATCAGTCTGTCGTACATAGTCGTTGATGTGATAGGTTGTCTTTACGTTAGGCACTTGTTAACGTTTATCGCTTCGACAGTTAGTTGGTGGCTGAACTATTTAATCTCAACATGAATAAAGGCAAAAACCAACGCCATGTTAGCGCCCCGAATAACTCCCACGCAGGGATGTTTGAAAGGCGGTGGCCTTGTTATCATCGCTTTTGCCCAATCATGTATATCGTAACCTACCATAATGGGCTGAAATCTAAAATACGGGTGTCAGATTCTTAACCAGCACCACAAGTATTACTCTTACAAATGCCTCCTCGCTCCTTTCATAGGACTGATTCGTACCTGACTGCAAAGAGGAAACGTAATATATGCAGGAACAAATGGACAACGTTTCTGCTTCATTCGTTTTTTGATCAGTAGTTGCTTGCGGTACAGCTTTGACTTCTTTTACATCAGGAATAATAGTCGAACTGCAGCACCCTTCCATCCTTCGAAAACACACAAGCACTACCCCATTTTGACTGCCAAGGTTTATAATGCAATTATCGATGGATTGCAAGTAGCTGCGTGTGGGGAGCGTGATGGGATCAGGATTACCGATTTTCTCCAAACTTTGTGTATTCGTCCCGATATCACGGATGAGTAATGATAGGTCACTAGAATGTCGTGTGTATTACATGCCATCAAACCGCGCTGGGGGTGCAAGTGAGGCGTCCTGTCCCGAAGGCAGCGTGCGAGTTGAAGTCCCGTCTGGCGCAGACGTTCCACCCGCAACTAATCATCCAACTAAAAGCATTGAGAGGGGAGTTATTTGGGATCCTGGCTGCTAATCTGGATTCCCTGTAACTCTCTTCACGTTGGGAAAACATTATGAGTACATCACTTCGTCTGTGAGCCGCTCAGCTGAACGCCAGCAAACGCGGTTACGACTATACTTTTACTAGAAGTAATGTCTTAAATGAGAAAAAACATCTTATAGAAGCTAGACCACAGAACTGCAGAAAAGAGCGTCAAAAACCGAATGAGAACCGAAGCCACGATCGACCAACCATCTCTCTCATGAAACGAGGGTTCAAACTGTACACCACTCCTACCGTTGCGTCTGCGATGATAAGCCCGACGAATAATAGCTCAACTCGCATCCTCATAGCCAGCTAATAGCCGAACAATCAGAACTCGCCAAGAAGATCCGTGTTGCAGTTCTAATCTGCACTTTCGTAATCAGCATCTCAGGTTCCATCAAGCTAACTAAGTGGCAGTTCAACATCCATTGGAAGTTGAAACACCTCGCTGTTAAGGAGGACTATCTGCTATTAAAACCTTGTTCTTAGAATTGATATTAATCCCTTCGATATTGTTAAAAACGAATTATTCACTTTTTCTTATTCAAAAGGGTTGATAGAGGGTACAATCTTCGCATCCAAGGGCAAAACCACACAAAGAAAAGTTTCTTTTTCATATCACAATACTAACTGGTTGGAATGAACTGTCAGAAGCAGTTTGTTATTTTTCGAATAAAGCATTCAACTACAAGCAGAAAATTCTCTTGCGCAGAAAGGGTATTGGCAATGTCAACTACAAATTAGTTTTCCAACAGAGTGGAGGATATTTTGTTTAAACATATATTAGCTTTTCTTCAGTGAATGAGTTACTAAATTGCCTTAAGAAAGCACTTTCCACTCTTTCCACGCAAATCAACGAAGAAGTCGATTTTGCTAATTTTTAAGAAGCCAATTTTTTATTTGTTAATTTCTTTAATTTTGAGCGATGATGTGCACGATAACAAGGAACGGATATCTTTGCCGTAATGTTCTGTACAGA
Organism: Heligmosomoides polygyrus polygyrus; assembly: GCA_947396885.1. NCBI lineage: Eukaryota > Metazoa > Nematoda > Chromadorea > Rhabditida > Heligmosomidae > Heligmosomoides > Heligmosomoides polygyrus. Next base: position 67,269,752 of record OX377205.1, on the reverse strand, counting down.
ACTGTTCATATATCAATGCTTGGCTCAATAAATGCGCTGTTCTATCAGGGATACTAGTATTAATTTCCAGGTGTATGGTGTGACATCGGAATTCGTACATGACACGCCTATCAAAGAAAACCTACGTCGTAGTAGTACATTATTGACAGACATTGGAACCCAAGTGCGGTCTCGGACTGTACGCATCGCTCAATGCATTTCTCGATGCCGGTGGTGGTCGCAGTGTCGCGCAGGTATCCGACGAGGACGGTGTTCGCCAGCCGATCGACTGCTGCTCCAGAACACTGCTCGGAGACGCTTTCTACAAAACTCAAATCGATAAACCTAAACCATGCAATGTGGTGGATTTTCTTCGTCATCCGCAATACATCTGGAGAAGTAGACAGGAAGCGTTTCTCATATCAAATAATCAATCGAGGCAAACGGAAATGGAAGACATTAGCTCAACGGCAGCTTTCCAGGTCTCATTTGTAGGCTTAGGGTTAACAGCAAATGATGGAGGAAACTAACGAGAAACGCAGATCTTTTCGTAGAATGTAGTCGAGGTGTGAGGCGAGAGTTCATTTGATCTCGGGTTGGAGCTGAGAGTGCAGCGCTCCTTGCTGTCGTCGTATTCAGCGGAGGCGCACTGTACCGGATGGGAATCGGCCGCCTAGACCAGCAAAATGACCGGCTGTAGCCCGAGTGCTATGAGCGGCGTCACCTTGTTGGTGAGGCACGAAAACAGGCAGTCGTCCTCGCTGATGTTCGACACGGTGTCCAGGTTGCTGCCCTTGGCATTGCGGGATGCGCTCGAGCGTATGAAGAGGACGGCGGTATCGGAAGAGCAGTCGACTGAAAAGAGAGATCAGTGCGGAGCCTAGGATATGAGGAGGCTCGCACCTTTTGAGGGCAACAGCCGATAGGAAGAGGAAGGAGAGACGGCTCCGAATACGCTGAGAGAAGCGGACGTCTTGCACGTGCCTTTGTTGCTGCACGTCACTTCGACCTCGGGTAGAAGTGTGGAGAAGCCCTGACCGAGCTGAAGCGCATCTGAAACCGAGGCGAGTTGCAACGTGAACAAGCTATAAAAAGGCTCGCAATTCGTTGGAAAACAGAACCCCAAAAATGCTTGACATAGCTCCTGCGGTGGTCGCTACGCCATTGTGCCTACCATTCACGCAGGCTTCGACATCTGAATGCTTCGGGAGGTAGTAACTGTAGCCCAGCTGGTGCACCGTTTTTCCGACAGGTCCCTCAGCCTGGTCGAATATCTCGCATGTCGACACCGATCCCGAGTAGTTCACGGAGCGACATCTTCGATCCCTCAAGCAGCGAGACTCATTTTTACAGAGAACATTGGGAGGGGAATTATAATTATCGGATTGTCTTCGCCCCTTCTAGCGTTTGCCAATGCAAGATATTAGTTTCACTAAAATTCAAAAAATTTCAGGACAGCCGAGAACTTCCCACTGTTTCGCAGCTGTAAATTTTTGTGTTGTTTCAATTTTTGTTCATGTCATGTGTACGCTCTGTATGTGTGTGTAGGCTAGATAGGTTTTGAACAAATGTGGAACTTATAAAGTGTTTTCTGGGAGACAGACTTTAAACCAGTTTGTTTGATTGTAGAACGGTCAGTTCTCAACAGCCGTGTTAGCCGAATAGTTAGGAGTGCAGTCTTCATGCTCAAGCTGTCAAAGGTTTGACTCCACGCTCCGGCATGCCCTAACGTTGCAAAAACTGCAAAAGGCGGCAGCGATTTCAGCGACTCCAGGCTCAGGCAGATAGGCGGCTGATGGGCGATCGTCACAAACCACGGCCAAAATCGCAAAAGGATCAGTGTAAAGGCTAGATCGTCACCCAAAATTGGAGCGGGGAACCCCCACCTGAGCTCTGTGCTCAGTATGCGAGGACTATCGAGAGCCGAACGACCTAAGATGGTTTGATTAGGGAATCTGAGTGTGGGAACGCTGAAAGGGGAAAGCCGAGAAAGTGGCTGAGGTGATGAAGTGCAGAAAGTTCTGTGTACGTAGCGTAGTTGTGCTCGAATGACCTATTCGAATAGGTATTGGAATGATTTTCATTCGAATTAGAATATTCAAAAAATCGCGTTTTTCGAATGTATTCGAATACAAACATTCGAAATAATTTCGAGAGGACAACTATGTTCTGTAGGAAGTATTATGGAAATGAGCGAACGCCAGAGAGATTGGTGAAGGGATCAAGTTTTACTAAAATAGAGAGTACTCGAAGAGGAATGTGAGGGGCAGCTATAGCCAAGGCGCTCAAGGATTCGACAACTACCAGCCAAAGAAGAAACGATCGAATCATGTCTCTGAAACTGAACACGACGGAGGGTTATAGGGCTGTGTTGTTCTACGTCCCGTAGTTTGGAGGATCCGAACACGACAAGGGAACTCTCACCTTATGCTTGAGAAAGGTATAGGGCAGAATCATCACATAAGTTTAGAGTTCGAAGCACGAAAAGCCACCAGGAGGAGGTGCAATGGAGAGGGATGACAAAAACAGTGGGCCCTGCAACTGCGAGAGACTAAAGGTAAGACGATCAGGAAGAAAAGAAGAACTGAATGCTGCTCTTGACAAAAGACTTGGAAGAAGAGCACACAGGCTTGGCTGTGAGAAGTTCCGAGCGTCGAAAACGAGTTCTATAATGTTTACATAATGTTTACAAATCACTCGCATAGTGGGCGAAAGACACCGTGCTGAATCTCCTTTAGAAATTATCCAAGAGGAAAGACTGACTTAATTGGAAAGATTTGGCAAGGATAACGTTCTCTGTTCTTGGATACTTTCCTTCTTCCGGGTCTTGCGTGACTGACCTTCTATAATAAAAGTGGTACTTGCATATGGTATCCCGACGTCGACGCAGCGAAAGAAACGCACAAACGTGCAAATTTGGTCAAGCCCGACACCTTTTTGGAAGCTTACGAATAGTTCTAACGCCTACCGTGCACAAGATGTTGCGCAGTCGATTTCGCTGAGCCCAGTCTGCCTCTGCTTCGGAGCCAACACAGTCAGCTTTGTGTCTGTACGAACAAAGAAGCACAAGTCGACGATCCCTGCTTCAACCTAGAATGCTGCCTTTCAAAAACCGCAGTCAGAAGTAGGACAACGGCGGGGTTCATCTACACTGGTTCTCAACTGCGTCTGGTTGAAGACGTCTTGTAGGCTTGCAAAACGTTATTGCAAAGCACCAGTACACGGTACGAAAACAACCCTCATAAAGTCTTGAAAGCTTGCTGCAGTGCTGCACCAGTTCAGCAAAAAACCATTGCGAGACTTTCACTCGTAAGCTTCGTCACAACTCAAAGGGAGTTACATTCTGGTAATGTTATCGCTCCAAGTCGACCTAAAATGTGCAGCTTATCTCCAAAAACGAAGGAGCCTGCATAGTGATAGTCCAGATGGCCCGCAGTGACTTCGACGAGATTTTGTGAAGAATGGCTGATGATAAAATCCTCATTCGAATTGCCGCCATGGCATTCAGTATAATTATTATAGAATGCGTGGCGTATCTCATAGAAGAATTGAAGCCGCCTCGACCTTTCTCTATCGCCTCTAAAAATGTTTGCAATTCGATGGCATACCTCTGCGCTGCGGAGAGTTTTCTGCTCTGCATTGAACGGAAGTTGTGTCGGCAGCTGAAGCGCGTCTTCAGATTGTAGCACAAGGTTCTGTTCGGATGACAACTGCTCCGTAGCGCTGTGGAGCAGATTGACGAAGCTTCGTGCGTCATTCGTGGCAGAGTACGCGAGCGGATGGCCTTGAATAAGCATCACACATTCGAAACATGTCATACGAATTTCAGAGGAAGTGCCAGTGATAAGGATGCTAATACGGCAAAGCGTTCAGTAGGAAGCATTAGCAGACGGCTTCCAGCGAATGGGTTAAGGTGAATGGTCCTGCGCCACCCCTGTCATATGTTCTTCGTGCTCGCATTAACATCCAATGTTGTATTTTGCTTATTCCAAGCCAATGTAGCTTTGCTACACATCGATAGACACACATCGCATTGGCAGAGTGTTGAAAACTCGAACGGAATAGCGGGTATATAGAGATGTTACGGTAAATGTGATTGCACAATTGATGCACAGTTTTCTCAAGAAACACGCATACTCAAGCATACTTTGCGTTGTTCCTGTTCCTTCTGTATCAATGATCGATTTTGTTCATTTTCATGACCATTTTACTAAATTACAGGAGCAGGTGACCTATACTACTGCACCAGACTAGCGCTATATACAGTTGACGTTTTTCCTCGAGAGTGCTACCATCTTCCAAGGAGTGTTTTTAACATTTGAATTCACTGGGTTGCAAGATGCTTTGCTAGATGAACCCGAATTCTAGATCCCTCTGAACGTGTTCGGCCTTGAAGATCGTTGTTTCGCCTTACTAACGAGGAAGGTCAAAGAGGTGACCGTGGAGTTTCTCAAAGCGACCTATATAGGATTGTAGGGCGTTGTCAGGAAGCACCTTAGTTGTTTCCGAATTACCTTCTGACCTCTGGGTAGGTCAAAATGGCAAAAAACTGTACCGCTTCAGTGCTGGCCGATAACGCAAAACTGACGCTTGAAATACCCTTGTCGTGCTCAGAAATGATTCTGCAAAAGGTTTGGAGTAACAATCATTGCTAGAACGCGGGTTTTGATAAATTCCTAGTAGAAGCGAGAAGGCGCATTCACGGGAGGCGCTCCTATATAGGTCGCCTCGAGAAACCACTGTCACCGCTTTGACCTTCTTCGTAAGAATATGAATATGTTGCTCACGTAATGCAGTCCAATAAACTTTGAACAAAGTTAAGGGGGAAGAAAGCCTGTGTTTACGAGTGCTGGCACAAGGGACACCAGACTTCTAGTAAGAGCATTCTTCCTCGCTTGATGAGAAGTAATGGCGCTTTCAGGTCTCAGCCAATGAAATGTCCACCTTTTTGAAATTTTTTGTCGACGATTAACGGCCTCAGGTGGTTCCTGTCCGTGAGTGCCTGCGTTTTTTCAATTTCGTTTTCCTCTTGGTGATCAGCTCTCTGTAATTGTGAAGTTTACAAGCCTTGTGAAGCTTAGGAGCATCAGCCATTCTCGTCAGTCTATCTTCTTAAGTCTCTGTCCGCAGTCTCTTCTCTATTATTTGTATTGATTTGCTTTCTAATGCCTAACGTTAACACGTTCTCAACGATTTTCTTGAAACATGCTGCCTGACGAAATTGCGAGCACAACACGTGGAAACTGCTGGTGTTTACAAGAACGGTATTTCTGAGATGGAGGAGTTACACTCTTTACTTCAGCTCCATAACTCTAAGGCTCTTAGATGTTGAGAATATAAGCAAACGAATCTATGATAGATATAGCCCGCATAGCGGTTCTTTTCTGTCATGGGATTGACTTACATAGTTATTTAATACCCCATGCATTTGAATTATACGAGTTTGCTGTGTTACCTGAACTTGTTCAGGGGACGCCAGGCGTTCGCTCTCTCAGGTAATGATTTACGAACTGTTCTTCCAGATAGCTCACGAAAAGCCACACCTCAGCTCTTGTGCTTGAAGTTGAAATCATATTTGAAAGAGTTATAAAGATTTCCGTGACCGAACAGGTGCTCTCACGTCTCCTCTTCAGTGACCTAACTGTCAACCTCCAGCCACTGAATCACAAGAAAACCCTGGGTAATAGTGGTTCGAAAGTAATTATTAATAACATATAAGGTGGCGACGTTGTTCCTTCCTCCACGTGGCTCCACTGGAGACCGCTCGCTTGTGCTAGCCGAAATGAACAAGGACACACTCGAGTGCAGGCGACAGACCCATGTGACGGCCGGCCTACGAACAGTCCATGTTACATAATATAATTACCGGAAATTACTTAATTACTAACACGCATTCGCAAAGTCCGGCGAGTGTGGAAAGTATGCGAGGACGGCATCGAAGGGAAACTGTGTTAGCATAAAATTCTCGCAACGTGGGACCACCAGCGGTGTTGGCATAATCGTCTCAGGCCAACCGATTGCTGCTGCCTTCCTGATGGATGCCTCATCTGAATGTGCCCAAACCTTTTTTGACCTACACAGAGGTCCGCAGGAAATTTGGAAACCACTATGGTGCTTACCAGACAACGCTCTACAAACCTAAATAGGTCGCTCTGAGAATCTCTACGGTCACCTCGTTGACCTTCCTCGTAAGTATCACCTTGGGTAGCTATTTACGGAGCTGAGTGATGGCTCGTGTTCAAAGAAATTGAAAGGCGCCTCAGCGTAATGAAAACGAGGATGCTGCGGTGGACGGCAGTAGTTACGCGTTTGGTTTGAGCACGCAACAACTCCATACGGCAGAGGTACGGTGTCAGCCCGATATTTGGGAAGATGCACGAAGCTCGTCTGCGATGGGACGGCCACGTCCTTCACGCAAAAGATGAGCCCGTCCGGAAGATTGGTCTTAGCCTTGACGTGTCCGGAAAGCGGCAACGAGGGCTGCCAAAGCAGCGCTGGCTTGATACGCTCCATCAGGACTTGAAGATTGCTAGTTTGCACCCTGAGCAGGCACAAAAGTGGCGCCGACATTCCAGGAGAGCAGACCCCGCGACTAAGCGGGACAAACGCTGAAGAAGAACATATAAATTAACATTAAAGTACTACTGTATTAGCATTACTTTAATAATATAGATTCATTATTATACACATTAATAACATAACAAGCATTAATTAATATTGATAACACAACAGTGCAAGCATCTGCCCTGGTGGCCGCGATAATGAGAGGAGAACCTCACTCTCAGGAGTAACGTCGTCTGAGTAATTCTTACGTATTTCTACTTCAATTACTTATCTTATGGTGAACTGCAGCTGGCGCATGAGTATGTTCTGGCTTCATCGGTGAAGTCTACGCAGGTGTAAATTCAGTTTTGCCAGTTTTTCAGCAACTTTTCTCGTAGCTCCCACATTCCGATCAGTACACGTGATTTCGCAAGTGTACACTGCTATTTGCGCCACATCATGTAGAATTGATAGCGAACCGTAACGGGCGATTTCGATTGGGATCTCTGTGCACTACGAATTCTAAGGTGAGACTCACGTTTTCCCAGTCTGACCCTCTCGAGAGGAATTTCCTCTTCTTCTTCTTGGAGAGGCATCGACTCGTGGATGATTGCACCGGGTCGGACGATGAGGTCGACGCCGTGGAGGTGTTTGTTGCCCAGTTCAACGGTCACCTGGAATGTGCGAAAGCAGTGAGACCCATATTAGCTATTATATTAGCATTTATTAGATCTCAGCTCACGTTTTTTCCGCCAATTTCAGTGACCCTCCGTTCAAATACCCGTCCTCCTAGGCGCCTCACAGAGACACTCGAGCTCGGCTCAGAATAAGGGTGCTATAATGAGGCTGTTAAAGAGACAGGTTATGTGAACTTTGCCAAATAACAGACCGTTTCCCTTCCGTTCTTCTTCCGTCTTTTCACCGAATCGATCTCCTGAAGTTTTGCTCCCTTCTGAACCACCGACTTCCTCAGCTCTGTCTTCAAGCGTGACAGTTCCACCTCCACAGCGAAACGGGGGTCCTGAAAAACCCTGAGCGATGAAGAGAATGCTGAAGAGCGAGCAGAGCAGAAATCTCACCGTAAAATCGAATCATCATCCCTTATTAACTATGCACACTTATGACAAGAATGAGTAGAAGTGGAATGGAAACCTAAGCCACTCACTAATATTGGTTCAGTGATGCTCAACAACATGGTCGAGTTAGGTGCAGGGGTGTGGCATTGAAATGGCAAGATCATTTAAATGATGTCGTTTTAGTCAACATACCAAACGACAATATTAAACGTCAACCTGTGAAGAATAGACTCTACGAAAACCAGTGGTTATCAGATAGTTGTGTTATATTTCCATACGGCAAGATCGGAGATTGTTCTCGGGAGGGAGCAGTCTATCAGATTGAGGTGTCAGACATGTAACTGCACATATATAGGGGAAACAGGGAGAAAACTAGCCATTCGAGTTAGAGAACACCTGACTAGTAAGCAACGTTGTAACATCAGGACATCTTGGAAATCATAGAGCTAAGGAACATAACGGTAGCAACTTTGAGATTAGGTGCAAGGTGTTGGGGGTAGAAACAGAAATATCGGCAAGGAAAGCACTGGAGGCGTTCTGAATTTTTGCAAGAAACCATGGCATGAACGACCGGAACGGCAGGAACGCCCGTCAATTACGAATGACTTTCTGCCTTTTGCGCCAAAATGCCAGTTGTAGAATGGAAAGGGCGCATGTGCAGGTCGTTATCCGTTATATCCGTCCCTGCATAGTAAGTCTCATTCGCTCGGTCGTACTAACGGAGAGCTGTGGCTCCTTTGGTGGATCTAACGTAAGTTTATCCTCCTCTGAGTGGGCTTTCATGGGTGGTTTCTCTAAGGATGCGGAACCGCTAGAGTGGGGCTAGCGCTTGGTGGGGTAAATCGCATATCTAATATCTGCACCACGTTCATCCTCTGAGGAAGACGGAAGCGTTGAAACGTTAGGCCTGGCAATAAAGGTCCACCATAACAAACCTCGAACGGCACAAAGTAAAAACACTAACAACAATTATCTACAATGCCAAGGTTTTATGATGAGAGAAGCTGGAGGGGGACGAGAATTCTTTGACCTACATCCTATTTGGTAATAACGCCCAGTGAATTTGTCTATAATAGATTCATTCTAATCCTGCATGAATAGAATTGGCTGAAATCCACTATCGAGTATCATTCGTGATTGGAAGCAGAGCCTAGAATGTTGCTACAGTCATGTGGAAAGCATATATCACTGGTGTTTCTATCGGTTTACATTGCACTTCATACAAATTACTATACGAAGTGTGGTCAAAGCGAAAATTTCAAGAAGAGGTCTGACTGGTTCTGGCATTTTCGTTCTCCATTTTCAGTGGTTTGATTGAAAGCTATTGCATTTACCCTAATTGATTCGCTTGCTGCTGCAGACTCTCGGAGAGCAGACGTTTGTTACAGAACTGGCGAAGGGCGACCGGAGTGAGTGCTGAGAAAATACTAGTACCATATTTTAGTTTTCAAAATTGGAAAAATGCAGTCAAACATGCATAGAAAACCTGCGCTCTAAGCAGCTTTCGGTTACCGCGATGATTGTCGATCGATGGTTCAGAACTGAGAACACTTCAAAGTTGAGAAACGTCTTCTTTGCAATCTATCTACAATGAACAGAGCGTCTGAATTAAAGTATCGCGCTGTGGTTATTACCTGGTATCTTAATGAGCAATGGATGTGTAACTACCTTCCTGCAGCTATCTACATAAAGGGTGCGGCAAAATTACTCATGCACTAAAAATTCAATGGCATTTTGAAGTTAAACTTCGCAGATCAATTCTAACTACCAAATTTATCTACTACAATCATGGCAATTCAAAACATGCTAACAGTTTTCGAAATGATCGCCCTCCGTCTTCACACAGTCCTTCAGACATTCGACAAGGCTTCGCATGTGGCACGCAGGTATGGCTCGTCGATTTCGCCATAGGGTTTCAAAAGCGCTTCTTTAAGAGAGTCCAAATTTGGGTGTCTGGTAAAGCAAGCTTTTTTCTCTAAGACGACCTTTACAGGATAATTCATAGGGTTAAGGTCCGGAGAACAGGAGGGCCATTCGTCGTGTGTGATGAAGTCAGGCAGTTGCTCGGCGCACCAGTCCTGGACTACCTTCGCTTTGTGTGTTGGAGCAGAATTTTGTTGAAAGCGCCGGTAGGCTTCTTCGAAGTGGAAATCGGCCCACGGCTTGAGAGCTTTTTTCCAGAATATCCTTGCAGACCGCTGCCTTGATTTTCACGCCAGCTTCGACGAAAACAAGTGGAGTTTTTCCTGAAGATGTGACTCCTCCCGAAACCACAATGGAGTGAGGCTGTTTCGCACTTTCCTGAAGTCGTCTTTTGCGGTAGCATCAGCAGGCGGGTCCCTAGTAATCCTCTCATTTTGGGAGCTGAAGACTGGACTCAACATGAGAATCTTTTCATCGCTAAAGAGGATGTCTCGAGCGGGTGCCACCGTGAATCCTTGCAGCAACCTTTTACATCTTCCCATTCCTCTCTTCTTCATCCGCCGATGCCTAACCCTTTTGTAGTCAAATACGTATGGATACCACAATGTTCATTCAACATATCTCAGACAAGTAAAGCAGAAAAATTTCGGAAAAACGCGAAAAAATTTAAAATGTTTAGGTGTACGGGTAATTTTGCCGCACCCTGTATGTATATACCGTTTTCACTTGGTGCGTTAAAAATGGACTCCTGCAAACTCAAACTAAACCAGTTTGTTTTCACTTGAACCGTGTTTTTCCCAACTCATAACTGAAATAGGGTTACTTTCAAACTAAGCTGAACACCTTCTGAATAAAAGTTTTCTATCTATGAAGATGCGAAACTGGAGATGCCTCAAGGAAGTTAAACGTTAACTGCATGTCCGACTTTCCATGAATCTCAGCATGACGCGTTCTGTTGAATTGTTGGTTCGTGAAGCTGAGCACCGAGAATGTTCGGCTGACGTTTCGGCGGTTTCGTCTTCTTTGGAGCCTTTGGGTGGAAGCCGAGAAGCCAGTCACCGTCAGATGGAGGTGAACGTTGGTGAGTCATAAATTTCACCAATGTTCACCTCCCTGTGGCGGGGATTGGTGGAGCTTCTCGGATTCCACCACAAAGGTTTTCCGAATGTTTCAGGACTTATTTCAAAATTTTGGAAAGCGTAGATCTTTCGGTGCGACACACGATAGGATTGCGCCGTGTCTTCACTCGGGACGCATGGCCCACTATGTCTGTTAGATTATCACGTGTTCAATTGCTGTTCTCGTCCATCGTTTAGTAGTGAAATGATTTTTTAATTTTTAGTTTTGTCAGGAATTTTTCGCTTTTGCTTATGCTGAGCTCCTGCCGAAGCGAAAAATTGGACGTAAATTTTAACTTAATGAATACTCAAACGATGAAAGTTTTTTGTTGGAATACCATGCATAGGCTTAAGTTAAGTTTTTGAATTTACAGTTTCTTCGACTTCCTAGAAACATGTGGTTTGATTTGAAAGGTGTCCTACCAGCAAAAAGACGAGAAAAAGCGAAACAGTTTGGTAGGAAAACTGTTCAGATTGGTCTGAAAATAACATGATAAATAAATAAATAAATAAATATTGAATCACATCTGATTAACATTAATGGAAAAAGCCTCTGGAAATCTAGTTGTACTGTAGTACACCTTCGCTGACTCTTACGATTTACGATTTACGACGGTTTTTTTGTAAGTACAATTTACGATTGAAGAGATTTCAAATTTTATTTACCACACCCCTGGTTAGGTGTCAAGTCATTTTGAAATTAATGCGAATTATGGAGGTGTCAACGAGAAGCTCGAGTCACGCGATGGTGAGCGGTACTTGTACCGACTTGCTAAGAATCGCCATCGGCAGACCGAGGACATTGAAAAGTTTTTCGGCATCAATGATGAGAATGGTCGTCTTCTTATGGACCGCAAGAAAGCATTGAAGCGATGGCGCGATTACTTTGAGGAGATCTCCGCAGCAGAATTTCCTCATCCAGCCATCCCTTCAACGGCTTCAACCGACGACCCCGTCCAGAAGATCACCGTGGGGGAGACAGAAGCGGCTCTGAAGAAGATGAGGCCAGGCAAAGCGACTGGGCCCGACGACGTGGCGGCTGACCTGTGGAAGTCAAAGTTTTGGTATCCGGCTGAGTGGTTGGCAAGTTCTTTAATCAGATTGTAGAGGGGAAGAAGGTGCCCGAGTGTTGGCACCAAAGCACGACGATTCCGATTTGGAAGAAGAAGGCCAGTCCTGCAGACTACTCAAGATACCGTCCGATTCCCTTGCTTTCGCACAGTATGAAGATCTTTGAGCGAACTGTCGATGGACGAATTCGTGACATCGTCCAGCTTTCCAGCAATCAGTGCGGTTTCGTAGCTGGCTGTAGCACCATTCATGCCATACACGCAACCCGCCTTCTGATAGAGAAGCATCGCGAGAAACAGAAGCCAATGCATATCGCCTTCTTCGACTTGGAGAAGGCCTTTGACCGCGTACAGCGTAAAGTGATATGGTATGGGAGAACAGCTGAAACCTCTAGGGAGTTCCCCATCTCTGTTGGGGTACACCAGGGTTCTGCGCTTTCTCCACTCCTCTTTGTTGTTGTCATGGATGCCATCACATGAGATCTTCAGAAGCCCGTCCCTTGGACGTTGCTTTATGCCGATGACGTGATGCTCGCTAGCGAAGATAAAGATGAACTCGAGCGAGGGGTGCACATTGGTGTGATCGTTTGGAGCGGTTTGGACTCAAATTGAACGTGAAGAAGACCGAGTATTTAACGACGACGTTACCGAGCCCAGCTTCAGCAAGGTTAATGACACTGAGCTTCCACGCACTTCGGTCTTTAAGCACCTGGGATCAGCAGTAGCGTGTGACGGGAAACTGATGATTGAAGTGAATTCACGCGTGAGTGCAGCTTGGTCCAAGTGGCGCTCGTTGACTGGCGTGCTCTGTCACAGGAAGATGCCTAAGCGCTTGAAGTCGAAGATCTACAGAGCAGTCGTCCGGACGGTAGTGATGTACGGCGCTGACGTGAGTGTTGGCCTGCGACCAAGGAATTTGAAACGCTCCTCAGCGTCATGGGGACGAAGATGCTGCGCTGGACGGCTGGAGTCATCGGCATGAACCGCATCCGGCACGATGTCATTCGGCAGAAGTTCGGTGTCGCGCCGATAACGGACAAGATGCGCGAAGCTCGCTTGCGATGGTACGGCCACGTTCTGCGTGGGAAAGAAGACAGCGTCCGCAAGATAGCCCTTAACATCGAGGTATTTGGAAAGCGGCTTAGAGGTGGTCCGAAGCAGAGTTGGTCTGATACGTTGCATACGGACTTAAGGTTGCTGGTGTCCACCCTGATCTGATCTAGCGCTGGATCGGGAAATGCGAGGTCATGACACCAGAGTAGAGGACCCCGATACGAAGCGGGGCAGATGCTAAAGAAGAAGAAGAAGAAGAAGGCGAGGAGGAAAGGTCTGTCTTGTAATCCAACTTCAATCTACACTATATAATGTTGTGCATGAAGGAAAGAACTTAAATCGAAACCTCCATCATTTCCAGCTGTTCCCGGCTCGTCTTTCTCGGACCATAGTCTTCCTTCATCGCATCAACAACGTGACGAACGTCGCCTTCGACTCGATTATCGAAGTAGTAGCGCGTTCCCGAAACAACGTAGCCACCTGTAATTTAACTGTTGCAAACACGAACTTGTAGAAGTTACACTTCATTTTGAGAAATATGTTATATGTTACTTTTTTCAAATTCCTATCGACATTTCTAAAAATATCTGAAATTAGAGTGAAGCGAACATTATATTTATATTTAAAGTATTCGTTGCAAGCGTTCTCCCATCTAGTTCATAAAGCCCTGTCTGGCCTTATCCCTTTTACCAATCCTCAGTCTGCTGCAAAGCCAGACGTGAAAGTCGAGCCACTTGTTTCGGGAACCGTAACTGTAGCGAGATTATGAACTACAGGATGTGCCTTGTAAGTGGTACAAAGTCACAGAAGCAAGAAAGGAACACTACCACTGCACAAATGGTTTTGCTAAACTCAGGTCAGTCCAGTGTTTCAGTGTTTCGATATTATTTTACTTTATTATCTACCGAACTCGTTTTCCAGAGATGCAGGGAAGATTCAAGATCAATATTCAATTTAAAAAGTGCACTAATCGTAGGCGAGGATCCGTTTTATTCTCTCGGGGTCAAATGGTGAAGGAATGGCCGACGTTGATGGATCCGCTTCGGCACGACCTCACATTATACTACTAACCATATCGCGAATTCACTTTGAATGTACACCTGCCCTGTAGAATTAATTTTGGCCTTTTGATGCAGCAGTTCTATTCTAGCAAATGCGCTAGCATTCATCAGCCCTGCAGGAAAGGTGGGCGTGATTGGCCCACATGGGGAACTGATTCCATTTGCATCGCCTCCTCCTGGCTGACAATAGCTATTGTAAGACAAAATTGATAGAAAGACATGGTGAAAAAGACGCCTTCCCACGTAATAGTCGTGAATGCGACCATTGGATACAATTCAATGACCATTGTAGAAGCGCTGTTCTAGGCTCCAAGAAATTCTACTGTTTGCTTCAAATTAACCCGCCAGGAGTTGGGATGTTGCGCACTCTTCGGCGCGTCGGAGAGCGAGGAAGACTTTCAGCACTGGGACTTTTAACGGTTGTTTCTCACTTGCATAAGTGGTATTATGAGCCATTACGAAACGTCGTTGGGGGACCCATATCGAGATCACGGGGTCATCACAGGACAGCGTGATCTTCGACATAGGAGAATTACGAAATTCTCCATCGGCCCGGCTGATGGGCAGTAGACATTGGATCCGACACCGATCTTCCGGATAATCGGATGATTCGGATAGGCCATTTTTTCAAACGCCGGATCTTCGGATGATTCAGATGAGGGCAATTTCGAAAACCACGGATCTTCGGATGATTCAGATAACGCCATTTTCGGCCGAGCCGGATTTCGGATATCCGATTCGGATACAACCGGATAAGTGTTATAATAGGGGCACGCAAACTCTTAAAAACGGAACACATCAGTAACTCCGCGTTTATATCCTTGACCAATTGAAGTCGCGAGCGCGAAAAGCAGCTTGGAGCGCCTCACCTTGAATTAAGTGGTTATATGCCCAGGTAGCAAGGCACATGAATGCCCAGTTACATTATATCTGGCCTAGCTTAGTTCACCAATGGAGTGGAACACACCAGCGCTACGTAAAAGATGTCGTATTTGGCTGCGCTACGAGGGGAGCTCTCCGCAGAGCTATTTTGCGCTTCCAGAACAAACAAAAAACAGCTTTAGGACCCAAAGAACCAATAGCAACTCAATAGTGGGTTGGTAATGCACAGCGAAGTCTTGTAAAGGACAATAATGAAACGATTCCAAAACGCCCCGCAAGAAATTTCTCGTGCATTGAAAAGGGAATGGTCTGAAGTGTATGTCTGAACGATGAGAGCGAGTCATCCCACCATATCCCCCATATATATAGGAACAATCGCCACTCCTCAATTAGTATAAAAATGTGTTTCTTTTTTACCAAATCGATAAGCCCGAGAAGTACAGGATCCTTGAAGTTACAGTGGAATCGGCGCCTCACGAGTTCGGGAGTCTTATACGCCTGCAATGCCGCCGGCGGGAAGCGGCTCGCAGCGCAGTCGATAGCGACGTTGCTCCATGAGAGGGAGGTAGAGGGTTCGACTTTTCTGCGCTGCTGCATCTTTGCATTACAACTTATGGTTTGATTTGAGCGATTCTGACATCTGCACCATTTCAGATGTTTGCTGTGCAGTGCTTCCAGATGTATGCCGTGAGAGCGACTTTGTTGCCACTTGCTTATTACTGACCGGTTTTTTAACCAAAACTCAATTGGAAAGCTGTTCAACATAACGATGTATGAACGTTTAACATCAGTGATACACAGACACAAAGTACAGGAACCTAAGCACTGGTCACAATACGGGCAGCGCATAAAGGCTACTGGCTCCTTACAGTTTGCTTCCATATATGGACAAATGAGATCGGCTCCATAGGCGAAATCCAATTGAAGACGTTCCCTTTCCTCTGAAACAAGAGTTCCAGCCGAAAACGTTATCATATGCCCACTGCTTGCCAGCCTTTCCACGTCTATCAGTTCATTTTGCGGATCCCAACCTTCTTATGGTTTTCCACCACTTCCAGCCGTTCGTTTTCGTTAACTTCAAGTTGACGTGCTTCGAAGTCCTTGGGTATGCTAGCCGTTCGGTCAGGTTGGTGGCATTCCCATGAAAGCCGCTTATCTAAAGGTGGAACACACTTCAGCGCGAGCAAATGGATCACCACTCGAGCATCGGCGACTGTGCTGGTGTTAGGTTTTAGAGAACCTCCAGCAGACCTCTGATTTCCAGATGACAGGCAAAGATGAGAGAAAGAGTGTATTGATGCCGTTTAGGTCAAATTCCGGGATCCACAGACTTTCACGTTTTAACCACATGTGACGTCACATCATGGTCCCCTTTGAAAATCCGAGCAGGATGTTTTACCCAAGGTCATTGGCCGATGTATGGCAACAGACTGAGAGGAGCCTGCAGCATTTATACCCTGCCCATTGTGTCCAGTGCTGCTTTATGCACGTTGTACCTGTGTATCACTGGTGTTGAATATTTATGCATCCTGTTGAGTACCACAGCATGCAGCTGGAAAGTGCGCAGAAAACATCTGAAAATGGTATAGGCGTCAGAATCCCTCAAATCTCAACCAATCATTTAAAAAGCAGGAATGCAGCAGCGCATGAGGATCGAACCCCCGACCTTCCTCCCATGAAGCATCGTCACTATCCATTGCGCTCCGGGCTGCTTGTCGGCAGAGGCATCGCAGTCGTATAAGAACCCAAATTCGTGATGCGCGTTCAATTGTGACTTCAAGAACCCCCACTCCTTGGGTTTAACGACTTGGCAAAAATGAAACACATTTTATGCTAATTGAGGGGTGGCGATTATTCCTATTTAATAAGATGACTCCCTCTCCTCGTTCAGATATACGCTATCAGACCCTTCCCTTGTGAGAGAATTCCCGCCAAATGATTGTAAATTTGCCCGAAAAAGTCAGGTTATCAATGGCGCAGAGTTTGCCAGCAAGGCGCGCTAACCTCCAGTTATCCGATTTTTATCCGATTTTATCCGAATCATTGCGTTTTTCAGAACCATAGATCTTCGGATGATTCAGATTAGGGCAATTGTGAAAACCCCGGATCTTCGGATGATTCAGATGAGGACAATTTTAGAAACCCCGGATCTTCGGATGATTCAGATGAGGGCAATTTCCGACCGAGCCGGATTTCGGATAATTCGAAACCGGATAAATCCGGCCGGATATCCGAGAATGCATGATTCGGATCCCATGTCTAATGGGCAGCCTATGTCGAAACCATGGGATCATCACGTGTTCACGTGATGATCCTTTCGACATAGGAGAATTGGGAAGTTCTCGAGGAGGCCGGCCGACGGGTCATCCAGGCTCTTGCGTTAGCACTTAGCGGTCGCCTCTCGACAGTCAGCGTCTACATTCTCTACGAATTATGTTCTACAATGGCTGATGAGGATATTCATAACGGTGGAGAAGGACGAAACCAATCCTAATCCACTGATGGAACCAATCTATCAAGGCGACATCGTCGACACTGTGATACGAATGGACCCGAGGGATATTCAAGCTATTATCCAGGCAATGGGAAAGAAAACTACCTCTGTTGCTGATCAGCAGGCGTCGTCAAGTCAGTGGAGTGTGATTGCGGAGATCGTGCAAAGTCTAACAGTGAGGAACGAAACGGTTAACATCGCGGACTATCACCCGCAAGTATTTCAATTTCTGGATATGAAGTCGAAGTCGGAGTCTCTGAAGGCTATGGATCCGAAGTTGAGCGAATTCGTAGAATCAATAAAGAAAAAGGAGCAGGACGATGCCAGGAACGGGAAAGCGCCATCTCAGTACACTCCCTTTCATAGGCGGGATTCAGCATGGCGCCCTGTCCCCCTCTCATCTCATATGCCAGCCGAGTTTACTTCAACATCAAGACCATCCTATTCAATGCGTCGAACCTATTCCTATGCGAGACCGCAGCCGTCGCCTTATAGAAGCTCGCGGAATTACAGAACCTACTACGAAGAGGCGGAAAATGGAAGAAAGTCGTCATGCAATCTCTGTGGTAGAGAAGGACACTGGCAACAGGAGTGTCCGCAGAATTAGTAGTGAGTTTTTTGCTGGGCCTATGCATGAATTTCCCAAGGAGTGGATGGATCTCATGCCCAGTAAGTTGGTCTCGACCCCATTGCTCATGGGTACTCGTTGTCCTTTATATCAACACAGGGCAATCTATACAGGAAACAGAGAGTCAGCTCTCGAGCACTGCGACTTCGTTAATAGAGAAATTGCAGATCTGCTCGCAACGGGGGCGATTCGAGAAGTTCTAGATTCCTTCGAATCTCTTCACGTGCACCCACTCTCAGTTGCAAAAGGTAAAAAGTTGCGACTGATATTAGATTTGTCTCATTCGAATAAATTTATTGATGTACCGAAGTTCAAGCTTGATGATCTTGCCAGTATTTTGCACATCCTTCCCGAAGGAGGCTTTGTGGGAACGTTCGACTTAAAATGGGGTTACCACCATGTTCGCATTAATGAAGATCACGTAAGGTACTTGGCCTTCAAGTGGCAAAATACATTTTACCAGTTCCTCAGTGTCCCTTTTGGGCTTTCGTCTGCCTCTTATATTTTTGCTAAAATGCTTAGACCCTTTGTAAAAGAAATGACGGGCACAAAGGAGAGGGATTGCAATCTACATTGATGATGGCATTACTTTTGAGTACTCCAGTGAGGGATGTATGAAGACAATCTCAATTGTTAGGACCGATCTTATTCGTGCAGGATGGTTCTTCGCGGAGCAGAAATGCAACTGGTGTTCCACACAGAATCCTAAATGGTTAGGTTTTCTTATAAACCTATCAGATGTGCATGTTTCTGTTTCTGAAGAACGAGTGGAAAAAGCGAAAAAACGGCTGATCAAAATGATGACAAGACAAAATCCGTCCCTGCATGATAGATTGTGCTGGTCAGGTACCACTCCTTCAATCATCTCGTCTTGAATGCTGATGACAAGACAAGAGATGTACGAGGGCCGTTGGTCGAGAAGTAGTCAAAGCGTAGACGGAGGAATGGTCGCACAGAAAGACAGGGGACAAACGCAGGGCGAAAGCAGTGAGTTGACATATTGGCAGTACTGCCTCAGCGGGATTCTAAAAATGTCGTTGAAACCACCTCATCATGACTTGCACTATTCTAATGTCCTAGACTTTGATGCTTCTAGACAGCCATTTGCTACAATCTTCGGGTTAGATGCCTTCAAATCAATGCTAAAAGGGCATATTCTAGTCAGGACCGACAATCAAGCAGCTGTGCCTACTTTTGCTAAGGGTAGCTTACTTCTTCCACTGCATCAGATGGTACAAAATATTTGGGATATGGAGAAGGAGTACAATTTCCATGTATCCTTGAGATGGAGATCGAGGATGGAGAACAATGATGCAGACTGGGCCAGTCGGATTACGACGACTGGAGAATCTCAGATAGGATCACGGATAAATAGGGAACACCCAGCATGCAGTGAAAGGTGACTCATAGTTGTGAACAGTATTCCCGCCCTTCTGTAAGGCTGGCTTTACTGGAAAGATACCTTGAGTTCGCGGTGCCACGACTAAGTCGCTGACGCGACTTGGCTGGAGAAATTCTTCGCTTGGTGACCAGGCCTGACTCGGAGTTCTCTGCAGGTCGGCGATTTCGCTGGACATCCGCCGTCTCGCTTCCTCGTCAAAGAGCCGTTGTTCCGGCATATAGAAGATTCCTTGGAAAGTGGACTTCTTCAGGCTGAAACTGAAAGTGTTAATCGCTCGCTATCTGGAGGCGATGTCGGTGCTCACCCAGGTTTCTTCGTGGCTTTCGTTACCGGCAGTGGTATTGGTTGTGTTGCAGTGAACAGAGGTTCCTCAAGGCGATCGGAGTGCTCGTAGTTCGCCGGCCATTTTTTTCTGTCTCCTACATGAGCAAACATGTGTGCCGACTTAATTATATGATTTCTTTACTAACTGAAGCACAGGTAACCAGTACTGGGAAAAATCTTCTAATTTTGGCTTGATATCGAAGTGAACGCCGAAAACTTTCTCGCCCAGTGCTAGCAGTGAACGTCGGAAGAAAAAAATTAAAAAAGTTGCGTGTTAGCGAAGACAAAAGATCACCCTTAATAGCGTCGAACTTAACTTTCATCCAAAATTCATTCTGCAATTTTTACCAGCTCAGGTCCTTGACGCGCTGCCTCACCTTTCTTCAAGAAAGTGTGTGAACTTCTTTATTTTCCAGGGTAGGGTAGAGTATACAAACTCCGAAAGTTGAACGCGATGGCGGCAGCAGTTTTGATTGGATAGACTAACTATAAGATCGTCAAAATTGATACCATAAAGCTTGTTCACTTCCCATCACATTCGTGCAGTTCTCACCTCGAAGTATAAAAAATAATAAATGAAACAGAAAAATCGGTATTATCGATCGATACTTTGTCAACCTATGGCAAGTGATTCCGCCGTGGGATTTCTATCTCTCCCCTCCTTGCAAAGCTTCGTGTGCTTTTAGTTGAAAAAAAGAATCTCATACTTTCGTTTAACACTGTAGTTGAGCCACTTACCAAATAAGACTAGTCGTTTAAGGCATAACCTATGTTTGTCAAAGCACTCCTAGAAAATGAATAATGTCACTTGAACAGATGCAACCCGCTGACGTACCACCTCCAAGAAGATGTGACAGTGTAGTAGCGGTGGCTGTGTCCCACTTCGACGTGGCCATCTGAGAAGCTGGCAGAGTATTTGTCTCCTGTGTGTTTCGTCTCGAATGGCCGCTTTCGTCCTCATCGCTCCGGTCGAGACCTGGTACTATAGTTGTGCCCGAATAAATATTCGAGCATTCGAATTCGAACAGTTCTATTCGAATTCCAATATTCGTACTCAAGCGTTCGAAAAAACGCAATTTTCGAATGTATTCTAATTCAGATGCTCGAAAAAACGAGATTTTCGAATGTTATTCGAATTCAAATGCTCGAAAATCGTCGCTATTAGAATATATTCGGTTATTCGAAATTTTTGGGAGAGCACAACTATACCTGGTACAGTGCCACTGAGTGTCTCTAGCCTGACTGGAACAACCGCTTCATTCGCTCTCTCCAGCGAGTCAACCAGGGATTCTGTGACAGCGAATGGTGGCTCCTCGTCGTACTAAAATGTGTAACAACTTAGGGGTGGTTAGTTCAATGTGTTTCTGTGGGTAGCGAGAAGGAATTAGAGCACATGGAGGTTTACACATATGCGAAACGAGAAAATGTTGGCACACATAGTAAAGGGAAGCAACGAGAAGAGTCAGTGCGCGACACTATTGTTGGAAAGTGTGGCGTGAAGTTACTGAATGGTAATCTGATCTAGTTTCGAGATTGAGTAGCGGATAGGATCTTCATTGAATGATGCTTTTTGAGGCCAAAGTTTGCGATTAGTTGCCTGGACTATTAGCGAGACGCGAATCCTGAATTATGAGCAGCCGGGAGAATATTACAAACAAAGGTGCCGTAAACATGATTTTTTTCTGTTTGTCGTTATGATTTATTAGCAATGTGTACAGGGTCATTATGCACGCTTTTCTTTTTATGATGATACGAGCTGCTGTTCAGAACTTAAGTACTAATGAGCCCAGCCACCATGAATCCGCAATTTTTTCGTTTTTCTCTATTTACATTTTTTATATATTCAATATCTGTTCATACTACAAGTTCAGTTTGGCTAACACGGTTCTATACAAGCAGCTCCGAAAGGAAGCTTAATGCTGTTGCGGCAGGCCTGGGTATGATCGGCATTAAGACCGGACTCCCGGGTGCTTCCTTCTGTTCAAGCTGCTCGAAAGTGATTTCATATCTCAATCGGAATCACACCATAGCAATACTGAGTGCCAACCCCCGACTTCTGCAGATTTGAACAAGAGAAGCAATCTATGTTGACTAAATTCTTGGTAAACTAAGCTAACTTATCGCTGCGTTCCTCATTACTATCCTATGTATATTCATGCGTTGGGTGGCCTCCTTGTATCTGTGCTTCTGAATGGCTGAAAGCATTGGCCAAATTGCGGTGCATAGTGACATCATATTGTTCTTTTCTTCTACGTAAATTAATTGTAACGGATCGATTTGTTTTTCAAAGTCCTGTTTAATGTGCGCACCTTTGTGCAATTATAAATAAATAAATACGTGCGATAGCCCTTTTAAAGTATTTTTAAGCACATAGTGCTACTAGGGGTAGAAGGCAGAAAGAGAAGAAGACGGCAATATCGATGGGAAACAAAGCTTAAAACATGAAGCGACACGAACCTCCAGATCTGCAAGCGCGCTTTGGGACGAGATATCCGAGAGCGATCTTCCGGTAGGCTAAAGTACTATTCATCAACAAGAAGATGGCCAAGGATGATCTGGCTAGAATCGCACCAGTCGGCGAATCTCGTGCTTCACCGAGGTGGAAACGTCGTCGAAATACGTTTCATTCGTTCTAGCGTAGTCGTCATCGAAGTTGTCCTCCCAAGCTTTGTGTTTCGACCAGTTGAACTGCGGTCGAATCTAAATGTTTTCTATGCATTAAGAGCTGAATCAGCGTAGCGATATAGAGCTGTATTGGAAGGCCTCTCAGTGGAATCTTCTCGTTTTGGGGAGCAAGCTGAACATACGAAAGCGCGCGGCAGTCGCGGAGACTGCTGCGGCAAGCGCGACATCTGCATAGTATGAGCTGCTACAGTCACGAAGTCTAATGCTCTTCTTACTGCAAAAGCATCTTTTGCTACCTCTGCTCAGCTATTTGAGGGTTTTCCTGTGCACTTGATCAGAGAAAATGGATATTTCGAGAGGGAATTGGATGATCTAAGCGAAGAAATAAACAATTGCAACCATTGTGAGAAGATTTAGTTTCCCTTTATGACGAGAAGCTTCTAAAAGTCTTTCTTTCTAAAAGTCACATATCCAGATACATTGCAGTATAACTCAGGAGTTTGTTAGAGCTCTATTTTCCTCATAACAGCCCGTCCAGGAGGGATACGTCAGTGGCGCTCGTCGCGTGTGCGACGGAGGCCGCCGCACGCGCGGCGAAAACTTGTATGTTCGTACTACCTGCCTCTCGTTTTCTGCAGCGTTGGACCGCGCCACTTGTCTCACTTTTGGAAATCATAGAATTCTTATTTTGCTTTCAGCTTGCACGCAAACATAATGGATCAACAGATTTAGAGCAATTTCCTGGCCTTCGGGAGGCTCCCTGCTGAAGTGTGAAACACTGGCTCACATTTTATTTCTACTTTTCGCACCTGGAAAAAGAAGAATCTACAGCAAAGCTCAATCCACGACTGCTTTCTTCCTAGGCGGTTAGGCTACCACTTTCGTAGATCACGCCGCTTTGTCTGTTATCCTCTTTTTGACACACCCACCGATAAAACAGACGTCAAGAAGACAGAATGGGAACACTTTTTGTTGATTACAGCAGCATCCCTTTAACTCTCTCCACAATTCTTCATGCATCATGAATATGTGATGCGTACAGTGTTTCAGCAATACTTAACGCCGCTTTGCAGAACTTTGCAGCCTTCGATTCTTACAAGGAAGGGTACCAGGTTGCTGAGCTTCGAAGAACATCGCTGGATGCGGCTTCGAACGGTGATACCAATTATATGCTCCGCATCAGCAACGGACACCAGGGAGCGGAGCCGTAGACCTTTTTCGCTTGCTTTGTGGCCAGAATGCGCGCAGTCTTCCAATCGCTGAGGACGGGCGGCTCAAGGAGGCCGCAAACACCCCGAGCAATGGTGGTGCTGTGGATAGAGTAGCTGCACAGTAGGAATGACGTGGCTTGTGGTTCGACTCCCAAGAGTTTCAGCATTTCAAAAGTCGCAAAAAAGATCAGACACAACCAATGGAGGCACTTTATTCAGAGTCGGAACGAAAAACTTTGCCAGAGGTTGTGCAAGAATCATCGGCAGCTCTGCAGCTTAATGAGCATGAGGTAAAAAATGTCCACCATATTTCACCTAGCGGTTATTTCGGGATTCTGTGTCGATCCTATCATACTTTTCTACTGTTAGTTTGTCCACGGAACAAGCAGACGCAATAAAAGGATATCATACGAGGTCCCATACCTACCGTTCCCATACCTATCGAAGTGCCAGATATGGGCTCTAGATTCGTGATCAGCACCCCCAAATACCCTTGACCTTAAAAGACGTTTGCACAAAACAGGGAGCACCGGACATGTGTAATATTACTCGTGGCTAACGAACTTCCCCGTAATACTCAAGAAGGATGTTATACTCGTAGCACATTAAAAAAACGCTGTTAGGCAGCGTCGACGAAATTAGTTGTCCTGACTCGTATATCAACTGAAACGTATCATGACCAACCGAACATTGCAATGGTGCAAACGAATCTGGCCTCCTCAGTGTCGTTCTTTCGTTGTGATCCTACTTGGAGAGCTTCGATAAACCGCATGGGCTCTTTTTACGAGTTTCTTCAAACTGCAAAAAGCCAGCGTTTACGGGTAGTTGGTGCGTGAACCGTTTGTTCGTATTATATCACTTCTTTGTCCACTGCTGCTCGACCACCCGAGCGGTTCCCAACTTACTTGAGCTCAGTGTTAGTGGTTGGCCAGCTCTGAGCATAAATGGAGCGCAACTACAAAGTGAAACTGGTCCCCGATACCCGCCCAGGTAAGTAACGCCCATTTGAAATCGGCGTTCGTCGCTGAACATCCATATCTCAAGGTGCCGGTACATTTCGCGAAGGCGCCCGGAGGTGTGGGAACATACGGCGGGTGTGCAGGAACGAGTCACTGTTGCTACAGTAGTCATGGAAGCCAATCACGGCATCGATCGAACATCTGTTGACCGGGCCATGGTACGTACGCGATTACTCTCCGTTGTTAGTTCGGCAAATTTCTGGATGGATCCAGCGTCGTTTAAAGGAAGGAGGCTTAAGCCTTAAGATCGAGTGAAGAGTGTATGCGGGAAAGAATGGCTGGTGTTCGACATGTATATCTTCTTGTCATGACGAGCCGGTAGTCAACTCACTCGGCCTTCTACAAAAAATGAGCTGCCATATTACCTATGTGTCAAGATGTAGCGCAACCCCAACCTAAGTAGCGGTTATACATTGGATCGGAATTAATCATCTTCGGATATTCGATTCGGATAACCCGATCCGAATCATCCAAAAATCCGGTGTCCGCGAAATTGTCGTTATTCGGATCATCCAAAAATCCGGTGTCAGCTAAATTGTAGGTATCCAAATCATCCAAAAATCCGGGGTGTGCAAAATCACCGTTATCCGAATCATCCAATTATCCGAAGATTTTCGATCGAATCCATTGTATGAAATGGATCATTTTCGGATATTCGATTAGGATATCCCGATCCGAATCATCCAAAGATACGATGTTCGCGAAATTTTAGTTATCCGAATCATCCAAAAATCCGGTGTACCTGAAATCGTTGTTATACGAATCATCCAAAAATCCGGGGTCCGCAAAATCGCCGTTATCCGAATCATCGAATTATACGAAGATTTTTGATCGATCCAATGTGTAGTAGCGGTCAGGTGACGAATTCGTCAAGAGGTAGTAAGACGTGAGCGTGCTCGATGTCTAATAGATTCATAGGAGGCTGTTGCAAGCGCATATCTCTGCTCTTCTTTTCTCAGTGGTCAAATCACAGCTTCATTACTATTTTGTTAAGTGATAAGCGATGTCACGCTTTCGGAAATTCTTTGCTATTTGTGGTTGGGCGTGGTGTCTAGGGTCTACACTGCATGGCGAGGTGTAGTTTTGCACACGGTATGAAGAGGTATAGAATGGCATCGCTCTGAATCCTTATTTACCTACGAATCCTACGGAAGTCAAACGAATTTCCTGAGGAACGCACTACACCTGACGAGAATTGGGAGATATACGATAGTGCTACAAGAAAAGATTCAATTGAGATCCTCTGAGCCTCATGTTGTTGATACTGAGGATGTAAGTTGTTACAACGATGTTTCGTTGCGACCAAAACTCTAGCACCAGGTAGATCTCGAACCTGCAGAGCATTCCCGCCCTGTAAGCAGAGGGGTCGTATTCGAGTCCCGCCTGGAGCTAGAGTTTTGACCGCAGCAAAACATCATTGTAACAGCTACAACGAATGTTTACTGGGTGTCAGAGAAAGAGGAAGCACCACTTCCATGGAAGCGGGATCCTCACGTCTAGAGGACACTGCCCTGCGTCCTTTGGAATATTAACAGTCTTCTATAATACAACTTGGTCCCTAGTAGATGAGCGGTCACTTCCGTCCTGCACGTCAATAAGATCGAGAAACTAGTGGGCGTCATTGGAAACGTCGAGCGGAAAAGGCAAATTGCTTACCAACTGCTTACATTTGCTTAGCATTGCATCGGCAGTGCATCGCCTCAAACTGATGGAACCATCTCACGTCCACCTGTGATGGTGCCCTCGCCTTTTTCACCTCATCACCTTTTTCGTGTGTTCACGTCATTTCTGTTCGACACAGTCATGTCTTGGAGGCAAATCGAATCCTTCCATTTCTTTGGGCTAATATAGTCGAGCTCACTGGTGCATCCATCGTTGATTAAAATTGGTTATTTACAATAAAGAAGGGAAATCAAGGGTCAAGGTGTCTACTACATGTACATACATATGATTCTACTTAATAGGAGTTTAAGGTTAGTACTAGACCCTGGGTAACATTTGACGGTAACTCATCAGATGTACGCTGTAGGAGGGATGTGCTACGATTTTTGCTTGATTGATAGTGTAAAACGCTGTTTACATAAAGCATCAAAGTGAGGATATGTGTGTTTTTTAAATGTCTGTGCCACACCGTTTGTAAGTGCGAAACTCCATAAAAACCAAAATTTTGCTATCAATCGAAAAAAATCGCGACGTCTTAGATGAGGGCATGGCGCAGTCCTTTTCTTGGCACTAAAAAATCGCCGCCTTCCTGTCTAAAAAATCGGTGATTGAGGAGACGTGCCACAGGCGTCCAAGCTGCATGAGGATTCCGAGTAAGGGGACCAGTAGGAGGGGAGCCAGTGCCAGTGAACAGAAGATCAACAACGAGGGACCACTAGAGAGGGGGGGGGGGGAATAAGGAGGCCAGTATTTTCCCTCAATATCGTCCAATGTGCGTTGGGTTTCTGAGTGACTGTGGTATTGGGAGGAGCATTATTTCCGTCGAACAGTAAACGACGTCGACCTGTCGACCAATACTGATTAATTTTAATGATGTTTCTTCAGACTTGTATCACAGACTGATTAAAATTGTAAAAGTAAAAATGTTTCTCTAGAGCTCTGTTTTCATTCTCATGCATTCCTCTGTAGCATTCATGTAGCTGATGAAAGCCTTGATAAGCCGCGGCGCCTGCGTGCGCATATAAAAGCGGTGGTGAAAAACATTTCCCTGGTCATTTCTTCTTAGCTCCCCACATTCCCCCCCCCCCCACGCCTCTATTTCCTAAGGACTGCGCATTTAGGACCCCGTGCATTACTCAAAGGATGGCGCATTTTATCATTTAGTTGTAGGGCGCATTCTCACTTAGAACCTGCTTCCGCCATTCCCTTAATTATTGTTCGATGCTATTGTGTGTTGATTTTTTATTTAATGAGGTTTAATTACCCAAGTTTGAGGCTGTGCGTTGGTACAAACAACTGTAAGCACTTCGGATTGGGATTCTCGATCTGTTTCTCGATACGAAGAGAACGGGCACTTCGGAGAATAAAGCGCGTACATGCGACAGACGGTGGATGGGTTTCATAGGAGCAGTGAAGATTCTGCCCTGCCACACCCCGCTGCGCTAATCTATGATACAGCGAAGCCAGTTTTTTACTGTAATAAAACTATGAAGCCCTGAAGAAGAAAGGAAGAAGGTTGGTGTGGTTCTATTTTTGGGCCTTTGGGAATCGAAGACTCCAATCAGCCGTCTGGTGGCCGCTAGGCCGCTGAACGTCTGATGGAACAATAAAATGATAAAGGTCGGCTGAGCCCTCTTTCGGATACGCTTTCGACTATACAGCGAATTTCGGTGGATAACCGATGGAAAGCTCAGTGTTTTATCCTTCCCGAACAAGTCTTGCAAAAAAGATTTCCGCTTCCAATGCGGTATTTATAGTAATCAATTGTACTCCTCCGACTCACGTTGCGACGATAACTGAACGAACAGAGCCGAGACTTTGAGGTTTTCATAGAGCTAATTTTTTTGGATTCGGCATGTCCTCTACGTCGCGAGATACTGAGGGAAGCAGCTAATCTTTAATTTTCTCATTCAAAGCTTTTAAGGAAAGATATCGGTATCTTGAGAGATGTAGGCCAAAACTAGAATCAAAATTAAATAAAAATAGCACACCATGACGCATTCAGTGGTGCTAGAACAGTATAGTTACGAGTGATAGCCTTAATTAAATATGGGACACAAAGACCTGTTAGTACGCACATATGTTTTTGCAGACAAACAAAGGCAGGTAGAAGAAATGTTCAAATGAGTTGGAATACCCAGTACACCAGAAATCTGTGCGGTTAAAGCGTGTCAAATTGAAAAGCGAGCTAATTTTTCTTGTAAAGACTCCATCTCATTAAGTTCTCAGATTTCTTACCTGTTCAACTTCAATCGCTTCCACCAACTGCAGCGAATCTCTAAAGCATGATCTTAAAGCTACACAAAATATTTGAGAGCATTAAAGCCTCGCCTGCCAGCGGTACATTCTGAAAAAACATCAGCCCACCTTTTCTTGGATGAGTTGTCGTTGAACATGGCCAGGTGTCGCAGAAGTGGATTCTGGAGAAGTAGCTTCTGGACGTCGTCAACTATGGGAGGGTACGCTATATCTGAAGGCAACGTGATCGAACATTTTCATGCTCGATTAATGAACGATTGGAACTGTGATTTCACTCACCCTCTACTTCCTGCGTGATGCGATCAACGGGAATCTCCTTCATTCTTTCGTAGTATTCTGAAACAAAATTGGACTTGCCTCGCCCTCCGAACAACTTTTCGAACAACAATCATCGCATACGCTATTTTGAATTGTTTCTTCCCAGATAGTGTTTTCTGGAACAGATCTACTGAAACAAAGGAGCGGCCCGGACTATTACCGTTAGTACAATACTGACGGAAAGACTACATTCTTGTTTTCTAACAAATTACCAAGGAGAAAGTTAAACGTTCATCAGCTTTTTGATGGATGAGCCACGCACTCTTCTTTTACGGTATAAATAAAGGATAAAGGACGGGGTTACTCAATCCCTTTTGGAATGCGCCAGCGCATTCTACTTCTACGGGATGTCGTGGAGGTGAGTTGAATGCGTATTTGGCCATACAATGACTTGCGGTGGCCAGTTGATGAACAAGTCAGCGCTTTATCCTTCCCAGACAAGTCTGGTACCAATTCACCGACCCCGGAGGGATGGAAGGCTTGGTTGGCCTGGGCGGGTAATCCGAACCAGGACCCTGGTATCGGGTGCACGCGTCAGTCGCGCCTCCTCCGACTGCGCTACACGCGCCCTTTTACGGTATATCATCTTAGAAAATTGAGTGCGTAGTTGGTGTACGCATGGGGCGCGTGGAACGCAACCAGAGGAGGTGCGGCTATCGTTTTCACCCGAGATCAGGTTCCTGGTTGGGATCTTCCTCCAATCCTTCGATCCCTCCCGGATCGGTGAGCTGGTATCAGACCTGTCTGGGAAAAATAAAACACTGACTTTCATCAGTTGGCCATCGCAAGTCCATTTATAGGTCAAGTACCCATAGGAACTGCCTCCGCAACATCACGTAGAAGTAGAATGTGTGGCGCAGCCCAGAAAGGTTTGATTAGCGGCGCCCTTTATCCTTTATCCTTTACCCTTTATTTTGTCTGCACAATGGAATGCGGTGGCTAGATAATCAACGAGTCAGTGCTTCACCCTAATCAGACAAGTTTGGTACAAATTCACAGAGTCCAGAGAGATGAAATGTTTTATTGACATGGGCGGAATACCCATCAAGAGCCTCGAATCAAGGTGCACGCGAAAACAAAAGGCTCATTTGAATGTGTCACCGTAGCTTCCTATATTTAACCTATCATTCTCCTAACGCAGGAGCGCATTAGCAACTTATCTTGAATTCTATTTGATCCAAAGACAAAAGATAGCAAGATTAATTAGGTTAAGCTTAATTTAAACTAAGCTCTCAATTTTCCTCTAGAACATCTGGAGGTTCTTCTTGAAACGGTTACAGCAGCATATAAGGATAAGGATAAAGGAGGCGTTACTCAATCCCTTCTGGGATGTGCCAGTGCATTCTACTTCTACGGGTTGTCGTGGAGGCGATATGAATGCGTATTTGGCCATATAATGACTTGCGGTGGCCAGCCGATGAACAAGTCAGCACTTTATCCTTCCCAGACAAGTCTAGTACCAATCCACCGACCTCGGAGGGCTTGGTTGGCCTGGGCGGCAAATCCGAACCAGGAACCTGGTATCGGGTGCACGCGACAGTCGCGCCTCCTCCCACGCGCCCACAGCAGCATATAGCAATTTTTAATCCTTTCCCGATTCCTCCTTTCCAGCTCCTACTTCCCAAATTTCTGAAAGATCTGCTGCAAGTGCTTTGATCAGGAATCATAAAAATGTTCAGCGACACGGTTGGAGCCGTCCAAAGCGGCCTTTTTTGAATAACTTCTTTAGAAATCAAGTACTTGCGAAAATGAACATATATTTGAACATAGCAGCTCGAGCTCTATCCACTGGTATACAAACTGCTGATACTCGATGGACTTTTTTCACATCGATTTTTTTCTGATCCCTCTAGTTGCAGCTGGTCCCTCCTCGTTTGCCTTCATTCCCACGCGAATGATGGCCGATTTCGCCCAAAATCTGGATGTAGTGGTTTTACTGTATCTAAATCATCAACATAAATACCGCTTACGTGGAAAACTTCGGATTGCGACGGAAAATCCGTCGCAACCCGTTCACAGTTCATGTTCACAATTCCTCTAAATTTTTTGGAGAAACGATTGGTACCGTTCCATTCGCCTCTTCGCGATCTACACAAACATGCATACAACTTTAACAGAACACCCACGTTTTCGCCGTGGGTGGTCCAAAAAGCGACTGGAGCAGGCTTTTGCGATTAGAGCAGCTTATTCTCCAGGACATGCGTTTCGGAGTATCTCAAGCGTACGTTGCCAGTGCGCTATCATGCCAGGAATGCTCCGAGAGTGCGCCGTGCACAATGCACGCAGAACCGCATCGAGTGGGCGTGACAACATGTAGAGCGAGCGTTTGTGGAGTTCTATTGGAAATGCCCTGCCGTCCTATTCAGGAATTGTTCCAAGACTATTCAGTCCTATTCAGTACTATTCTGCATGTGCAGTGCGCCGTGAACAATGCGTATAGGATCGAACCTATCAACCTAGTGCTTGATACCATTCGATAGAGCTTTTCATGCTAAATTGAGCGATGTTATTGAGAGTAGGGAAAACTGTATTATGGGCGAGTAAGAATGAGGAGAACATCGACCGTTGTTGTGCGAAATTGCACACGCGGGAGGGTTCTGAGCGCGATAACTTTGCCACATGTGAACCTTTCCGGTTGCAGCTTTTGTAGGCAGTAAATCGTCCTACTAGCACGCTGAAACACAACAATGCAGCTTATGATTGGACAAAGTTACAGCGGTGAGAAAATGCAGGTTAGCCTTGTGTGGAACGATTTTTCCCAAATTCAGCCGACATCTGCAAGAAGACGAGGAGAGCTAACGGCCTACAAATGCGCCATCGAGCAGAACAGTTGAGGTTCTTCAAGAGGATGTTTTAACAATTCCCTAGCTGATTGCAGTCTCTTAGCTACAGCTGCCATTTAAGGGCGACGAACTTAGCGGTTGAGGTTTTCTGCGCCCTTATTCGCCCATGTTTGCGTTTTCGACACCCTCAATGCCACAGTTCTGTTCAGCTCGAAGAGCTCTATCGAGCTATGTCAATCTCGACGGATTTCAGAAAGGTCGATTGTTTGGCAATTTCCTATCGAGGACGGGCGCTACAGGCGATGACGTTACCGAAAATCGATGTTTTCGAAATTAACCAAATTTCCTCGTCCGAAATCATATAGGTGTTATTTGGGGCGCTGATTACGAATTCGACGTCCGTTTTTGAAAATTCCGCCGATTTCGGCAGGTTTTGGATTTTCTTCTGGATAACTGAGGTTGGTCGGGTCAGAATCACCGATTTTGCTCAAACTCGGGGCGGGGGCTCTTTCGGGATGTCGAACACGATGCCGAAGTCCATATGGGCGATTACACCAGGAGACCACCCATATTGAGGGTGATCGGTGTTCCTGACCCTCAAACGGGGAGTAACCTACTGAAATCGGCGGAATTTTCAAAAACGGACGTCGAATTCGTAATCAGCGCCCCAAATAATACCTAAATGATTTTGGACGAGGAAATTTGGCTAATTTCGAAATTATCGATTTTCGGTAACATCGCCTGTAACGCACGCCCCCGTATCAATGGGAAATTGCCAAACAATCGACCTTTCTGAAATCCGTCGAGATTGACATAGCTCGATAGAGCTCTTCGAGCTGAACAGAACTGTGACATTGAGGGTGTCGAAAACGCAAACATGGGCGAGTAAGGTCGCAGAAAACCTCAACCGCTAAGTTCGTCGCCCTAAAATGGCAGCTGTAGCTAAGACACTTTAATTAGCTAGGGAATTGTTAAAACATCCTCTTGAAGAACCTCAACTGTTCTGCTCGATGGCGCATTTGTAGGCCGTTAGCTCTCCGCGTCTTGCTGAGATTTATATGCCAAAAGATAGAGCTCGAGCTGCCGAGTTAAAATATTTGTTTGCTTTCACAGGAACTTGATTTCTGAAGCAGTTATTCAAAAAGGCCGCTTTGGAACGCTCCGAAGCGGTCATGTTGACGTGCGCAGCTTTTTCGGTCAATGACCAAAAGACATGTTCGGTACTGTACTGATCACGGCCAAAAGACAATGCAGGGACGTCATAGAAATGCCGAAGTGACCATTCTGAAGATCGATTGAAGGCTGAAGAAAGCAGCGCGGATTAGAAAGCGACGTGGGAAATTGCTGGTGTTCACCTCGTGGCGACTCGAGGACGCTCGCTCTCTCAATGACGGCCGTCCGCACGGGCGAGAGCAGTGGAAGTGCGCCGAGCAGCGCCGCCACCTCCATCGTCACCGTCCAGCTCAGCAGCATCCCACTCCCTGGAAGCATAGTGGAGTCTAAATCGGCGAACTGGAGAAGCGAGAGAGAGACGCGACAGTGGAGGATCGGAACCGATGAAATTCCAAGGAACACGAGCCTCAGGAAAGCGACAGCGGGGTCTAATTGGGTCTACTTCCACGGGCGGTGTGTAAGTGAAAGCGACGGTGAACTTATTGCAATAATCGACGCAGGGAAGACAGAAAGCAACACACGGGGAGGGTCTCATCTGCAGTGTGCGACCTTCCCATGTTGAGACCCTCCCCAGTAGGTAATCCTCAAAAAGCCAGCGTTAGGTGTAATCTGTTGTGCTAACTGATTTTGCACCAATTTTGACTCAATAATTTCCATTTTTTGCTTTTGCCATTCTTAAAATAAAGCCAACTAGTGCTGCAGTTTTCTGCTGGACATATTTTATGTTTTTTTTTTTGGCTCAACAAATGTTCTGTTCTGTTCTGAAATCACCCAAATGTTGTCCTCGTCAAATATTAATCTACCTTTTTATTCATCCATTTTTATTCCCCCATTCGTTCTTCTTCCATTCCTCCTTTTTTCTCAAGCAAAATTTAAGATTTTTCGACAAGTTCTTCTCTGTTGTTCTGAATACTTTCCACAGGTCAGAAGGCAGTGGCGAAACAAACCGTTATTAAGGATAAAGGTTGGCGTTAGTCAATACCTACTTTTACGAGATATCGTGAAGGCATTTGGGCACTAGGGCTGCGCAATGAGTTCAGGTGGCCATCCGATGAGCAAGTCAGTGTTTTGCCTTTCCAGACAGGTCTGGTACCAAGTCACCCATCCGGGGAGATGGAGAGCTTGGTTGGCCTAGACGGAAAATCCGAACCAAGAACCTTGAGTCGGAATCCACACAGTTAGTGTCTCCTTCGCCAATGCCACAACGCTTCCGAAGTAGTTATAGAAGGCTAAAAGAATACTGGACGGCGTTACTCAATCCCTTTTGGGATGCGCCACGTATTCTACTTCTACGGGATGTCGTGAGGTGATTTGGGTGCGTATTTCGCCACACCGTGACTTGCGTTCGCTAGCGATGAACAAGTCAGCGCTTTATCCTTTCCAAGCAGGTCTGGTATCAATTTATCCGCCTCGGAGGGATATAAGGCTTGGTTTGTTGGCCTGGGCGGGAAATCCGAACCATGAACGTGGTATCGGGTACCGGAGAACAGCTGGGCGAATGCACTACACGGGCCCTAAGTTATCACACCTCCTAGTATTATG
Source organism: Heligmosomoides polygyrus polygyrus (assembly GCA_947396885.1). NCBI lineage: Eukaryota > Metazoa > Nematoda > Chromadorea > Rhabditida > Heligmosomidae > Heligmosomoides > Heligmosomoides polygyrus. Next base: position 67,235,607 of record OX377205.1, on the reverse strand, counting down.
TTAGCGCTTCCAGTGTGGTTACTTTCTCTGCTTTTTCATCTTTATATTCCCCACAGTACATAAAATACAGAATTAAACATGCTCCAGTGTCTGCATTTACGCTTCACACACCACACATAATTCAGCACACAACTACACTTACACCTTCAGCGCTAGAGGTATGCTTCATCCTCCTACATAAGTGCATGAAGCCATGAAGTGATAGTAAGATTGTAAGCTCTCGTAACGATGCTTGTTGTCGTGATCAAAACTCTAGTGCTAGGCGGGACTCGAACCAGCACCACCTGTTAACTGGGCAGAAATCCCTACGCCATTGGTTCCACGAGGTGTGGAAACTTCATCCAACCAAACAGCGCCGGTCGTGCAATGGCGTAGAGCATTCCTGCCCGGTTAGCAGGCTGTGCGGGTTCAACTCCCGCCTGGCGCTAGTGTTTTGATCGCAACAAAACGTCGTTATGAGGGCTTATGAACAATCCGGTTAATGAGTTTTGGGCTTAAACTTTCTCCAGTGTAGAGTGGCAATTGTTTACACAGAGTACTCGCTGAGGAATGGTTGGTTGTACAGTGATACTCAGTCACCGTTTGTTAACTTATGGACGATATCGCTCCGCACAGGCGTTGGGTCGGCAGATGGCTTCGGATTTTCTGCATTGACTTAAGACGACGTTCGGAAGGCTAAGGTCGGCGAAGACTGAATTCTGAATGGAAACGCCATTAAAGGCTGAACCATCTAACAATTTCGTTCTAAACAGGACATTGTAAACCGTTGACAAATTACACCTTCTCCTAGTACAGAGGCAATTATGAATACTATGACAAATATCACAGCATGGTTTGAATTTACAAACATCTAAATAATTTTGTTATCGCACCTCTATGACGATGTGCCATCACAATGCCTGGAAGTAGGTATGAAGACAGCCAAGAAAAAACAAAGCCAAAACTCAATTATTAGATTTGATGGAGGGTTAGATTGCTTAAAATCTCCGCCGTCATAGAAAGTAATTGTAAGCAGCAAATGAAGAAAACTGGAGAAAAGGGCATGACGATGTACCAACGAGTAACGTGCTTCCTACACTCTAGGTTGGGTCATAAATTTTGCAATGTTTCTGTTTCTTCGCGATTCAGAGCAAAGTCGCTGAAGAGTTATAATTTGTTTGAAGCGACTTGTTTCCTAGCGAACACTGCGTTATTGAAGAGTTCTATTCTGCAGGACGATGACCACTCGAAGTGGAAAAAAGTGCGTGTCATCATTTTCAATCAGTTGAAGCACTGAAGCAACCCAGCGATGGCGGTCAAGCACACTCACTAAGTCGCCGGTAAGTTCATTCCCGACCGAATAAATTGTTGGAGACGCTGCCAGAAGCTCCTTTTCGCCCAGAAGGCCACAAAAGACAATCCATTCTCGGGACGACCATCTGCCGTAAACTTAAGGCGTCTGCACAAACCCATCAAGTCGGGTCTTCCCATTCCTCACAAGAGCTGACCGCTGATCCTCACGCTTCTCAGTGAACCGTCGCTCGTCCACTAAGGAAACTCGAACATACTGCTGCGTTTCCGACTGCCTAGAGCTCCTGGAACGGTTCAAGCAAGCGGGCCTGGATCAATTCTTTAGCAGCGATGAAAAAAGGGCACATTATAGTAACAATACAGTCGGATAGCAATGGCTGGAAGGTCAAGCCATCATCGACGCTCGCTTCTGATAACATCTAGGCCAGATCCAGCAAAAATTAGTGGAGAAAGAGTCGACACGAGCCGAAGTTTATTTCACAGCGGCAACGTTGACCCCATACATCCTTCAGACGGTGGCAATAAATCATTGAGAAAACTCTTCTTTTCTGAAACTGGGCGAAAATCAGCAAACCCTCATACGGCTTAAGGCCCCCGCGCAGTTCTGTGGCGTTGCCGCTGCCCTATCCTTAACCACAGCGGTGAGCGGCGTTGCCGCAGGAGTGTGTGCGTCTGCGCCGTGCGACTAGCATCTGTTCCAGTGGAGGAATCACTTCCTCCGACGTAGCCGCTTCACCGAAGTCGATGATGACACGACAGTGGTTGACGACTTCTTCAGATTGAAACCGAGTGCATTCCACAGAAATGGAGTCCACACAATGAATTAAAAGTAGTAGGAGAAACTAACGACAACCACTTGGTTTAAGTCAATCATGACAAACTACAGCCTTTTTGAAACCTTGAGAAGCAGAGGTCCTCATATTCTTCTTCAGGCATGTAAGACATATGTAAGGCCCATCGTAGAGTGCGGAACACCATCTTCAACCGTACAGTACTATGCATGTCCTTTGGTCAATTGCCGAAAAAGCCGCTTTGAAGCGTTCCAAAGCGGCTTTTTTAAATACCTTTAAAAAACAAGTACTTGTAAAAATAAGCACATATTTGAGCTCAGCAACTTAAGCTCTATCTTTTGACATATAAATCTCATTAGAGTTGAACAATGCGTATAGGCCCGACACAATCAATGAGCAACAGCGCTTGAGGAGATTTATCGGAAATTCCTAACGGTTCCAATCAGGAATTGTTCTAAGACTCCCTAGCATGCCTCTGGAGCGCGTCGTTAACAATGCATACAGAATCGAACCTTTCAATCAAATAGGCGCGGCATCCTGTAGAGTGACCGTTTGAGGTGATTTATCGGAAATTCCCAGCCGCCCTTCTCAGGAGTTTCTGCACACTGTCTCGGCGAAACTTTAGAGTGCACTGTGAACAATGCATATAGAAGAAAACCTATCAATCGAGTGGGCGGCTGCTCGCAAGTGCACGCGCGGGCGAGTTTGTAGCGCAATATCTCTATCAAGTTCGAATCTTTCCGAATGCAACTCGAGGACATTGTAGGCAGCACAAGTTTCTTGGCGTGATCTAAAACACAACGGTGTAGCTGATGAATGACTAAGTTAGAACGCTGCGAAAATGCGGGTGAGGGTTGTGTGACGCATTTTTTCCGACATCGGTGGACCACTGCGGGGAGACGCGACGAGCTAACGGCCTCAAAATGCGTGAGCGAGCAGAACACTGAAGACACCTTACGATAACTTGCTCATAGATGCCCAGCTGCCTAAACTGCTTTTGCGCCCCATCTGCTATTTTAAAGCGGCGGACGGGAACCTGTAAAGTTTCTTCAGCCCTTACTCGCCCATGTTTGCGTTTCCGACACTCACAAACTCCAAAGGCAAGCTGGACAGTCTCAGAACAATTCCTGAGAAGGGTGGCCGGGAATTTCTGATAAAACTCTTCAAACGGTCACTCTACAGGCTGCCGCGCCTATTTGATTGATAGGTTCGATTCTGTATGCATTCTTCACGGAGCACTCTAATAGCAAGCTGGACAGTCTTAGAACAGTTTTTTGATTAGGACAGCCAGAAATTTCCGATAAATCTCCCCAAGCGCTCACTTTACAATCTGTTGCTCGCTCTACAGAGATAGAGCTCGAGTTGCTAAGCTCAAATATACGATTATTTTCAAAAGTACTTGACTTTTTAAAAAGTTATTTAAAAAGCCGCTTTGAACGCTCCAGAGCTGCTTTTTCGGCAATTGACCAAAGGACATGCGTGGTAGTGTACAAAGAAAAAAGACATCAGACTTCTGGAGAGCGTTCAAAACAGCTTTACTCTCAGCCTAAGATGAGATGCTACGGCATCAGTTACTACCAGATACCAAAGTGCTGAGAGGGCCAAAAATGCTGTCTTTGCCAAGTCTTCACAGTAGGAAAAAAATATTCGATCTTCTTATGTTTTTCAAAATGCACACGGACAAGGTTTCTATTAACCCACTTCGCTTTTTCGGTTCAGCTTTGAAAGGAATAAAATGGGGGCAAACTCAGACTCCATGCTGCGGTTGTAAAATCGCGACCCAGAACAACTTTCTTCACCTGCAGAGGCACAAGGGAGTTCAACCTCATTTTGAATACAAATCAAGATGGCTTGGGTCTGCCTCTGCGTAAATGAAATAAAATAAATTATTTTTATTTTGTCTTAGCCTCACTTCTTGCAGAAAGACAAATTTTGTTGCAAAATTTGCGACTCAGCCTAACACTCTGCTCTATCTTCCACCGTGGTACATTCTCTAGTGCATTCCGGTCAGTAACAGATCAGAGAATAAACGTATAGTAAATGCCACTACATAGTACCATCACTATAAGCTGAGCTCTTTTTCATTTTTTCAAGATGCTTCGTTTTGAACTGATCACTTCTTGGTTTGAATCCTTCGAAATAAAATGGGCGTTTCAAATACGACGCAACACCTGCTGTTAACGAAGCAGAAAGAAACACTTTTACAGAGTGTTGCTAGAAAAACTTCTTTGAATGAGCATAAGATTCTTATCACTCGATCTCAGCCAACACTTTTAAGTTTATCTTGAGTTTATCTTGGTTCTGGAAATCAATGAGTTTGTCAATATGTTGTTTATATGGAGAGATCGTTCCATGCACTGCGATGTCGATTAAAATGTTATTGTAAATGCCGCTTATATGGGTATAAATTCAGAAGTACAGAAGCACTTATAACCAAAGAAACACAGCATCATTCTCCACTGAATAACTTTCGGTATACAACAGGTTCCGTATGAATCCCATAGATCTGTCCTCAATTTTAGGCCCGGCTTTCTCCATTTTTCAACTAATTACCACGGATTGAACACTGAAATTTCGGTCGCCCTAAGCACCGGTTGTGTTGCTTGCACCTCTGTATTTTGGGCGATGACCCGCCCCAGGTTCTTTCTAAGAGCACTGGGTCCTGAAAGAATTTTCTCCCACGTTTGGGGCCTTGTTCTCAATCATACGGTTAACTCACGAAATCCTCAACTAGAAGCAGATAGGATCAAGTTTTAGTCAGGAGTGGTGCTTGATTGGGAGGTTTCAGGTAGATCCGGTCCCGAGTTGCTAGCGTCTTCAGCTAACTACGCTGCAGGTCGGTTCCGGAGAACGCTATTATTTTTGATGACTTTTACTAAATTGTGTTGAGGACTGTACCAATGCGAGTTATCGACAACATATATCGGTGGGACCCTAAGCGATGGCTCGTATTGTAGTCGTTCGAACAGAGGCTTGCACTCAAAGGGACGAGGGATAATGGTGGGCGAATCCACCACGAAAAAAGAACGCGACGGTTTACGCTTGAACGAACGGATGGTCCTTGTTCGCCGCTTTTTACGGGCATCGCACACATCCGTCGCTATGGACTTTCGGAGAGACCAGTTGCTTCGGTTGGACTTTCAATCAAGGTCTGCATGGAAAGCGAAGGTGGGGTCTCCTCGAATGCTGCTCACCCAGGCTTTTTCAGCAAGTCGCACCCTCAATTATAGTTGGAAGTTCTTGGAACAAGGGAAATGAAAGTTACGCCGTTGACAGAACACGCTGTAAATGACTGTTTCAGTGGAAGAGGATACTGAGAAACCTGTGGAAAAGAAATGCTTGGGAACTTAGGGAGGCGCCAATGCCGTGCTGTTACCAATCTTTCATTTGTACTCATGACAACAGAAAGCGGCAGCGTCGTAGGGAGACATTCGAGGAAACTCCACCTTCACTTCCCATGCAGACCTTGATGGAAAGTCCAACCTCGTAATTGGATAATTGGTCTCGTATGAATATTGCTTTGGAATGGGTTACATGATCACGTTGTATTTTAAACGGCCACACAAACGAAGCCTTTGACGTCCTTTTCAAGAATAAATTGCCCTCATATGTTGTCATTTCTGTGACATTTATAAGCGACTATTACTGAATTCTAGAAAAAGTTGACTGTGAGAACAATCCCGAGGCAAGAACACGGAAAAGGCCACAAAGGGCATAAAGGGAACTAGTAGGGAGGGCCGAGACTATCTGCCTTTTCGATATTCGCAAATCGTCCCTTCTTCGAAAAAGATTATCAACTGGTTTGAACCGTTTGAAATCCAGTTGGTTGTGAAAATACACAGTTTGAACGGTCACGGGACATATAAGGTGCTGTGGCTGTTGGGACTGTAGAAATTCTTCGCTTTTGTGTAGAGCCCCCTATATCGATGACCTTGGAAAGGGTGGGTCAGAACAAAGTTGAAATTTGAACGCCACATTGGGGAGGAGTTTTCCAAAAAGAATCCTGTAAAAGACTGGTGTAAATCGCGCTCGAGTAGTCCCAAAAGCGATGGGGATGATGAAAAAAGATGGAGAGGGACAAGAAAAAGCTTAGCCTTATGGGAACTATGGGAAGTGCCTTGTAGAACCACTTTCAATAAACGAAGCAGATTCACTTGTAGTTTCTGTATGCCTTATGCTCTGACACCCTGTCAGATGGCAGTTGGACACTGTTGTTTTTTCTATATTGGAAATAGAATACCCCAGTGCAGAAGCATCCATCGCTCCCACAATCTGCAGTAACTTCTCCGAAAAATTCGGACTGAACTAACCGCCTTCAAATCTTGCTCGTCCCTGAAATATCCGATTTTGCCCCAAAAGCATCTGCTAGAATGATTGAACGAAAGAATGAGTGCGACCTGCCCGACGCTCTCACAACATCTTTCTTGATATTCCGTTTACTGCAAATTAGATGTATTGTTAGACTGGCCGAAAAGTCTTGAAACAAAATTTTGAAAACTTCGGAATTTTCTGGAAAAAATTCAAAAATTCTGGGTCAGTGAGTATTATGACAGTCGAGAACTTCTTCAATTCGCAATCCGGTGATTTCTGGACGAAAGGAATCGGCGATTTGCCGAGCAGATGGGAGATGGTTACATCGCTCTATGGTGAATATATTGTTGATGCCTAGTTTGTATTTAGAAAACTATTCGTGAATAAAAAAGATTTTTTGTTCCAAGACTTTTCGGCTAGCCTCATGCAAACACGTGCGGGCGACGCTAGCGGAATGCATAGCCCTTGCCTGCGTCGGGCAATGTCAGGGCAGGTGCACAATCGTCTTACATACACCTGCATACATATAGGTTCACCCCTTTAGGACGGGAAGCTGGAACAAGAAGGTAAGGTTCATTGAAAGGTTTCTGTGTGTTCGTCCATGGTTTGTGTGAGAAGTGAAGTTTGGAAATAGTGTTCTGCCCTCGCTTTATATGTTGAACGGGAAAATATTAAACCTCTTCCTGGTCTTCTTTTCAAGCAGGTCGGTTACCCGATGTTGAGCTGCGTCGTTGTTTTAAGAAAGAACAGTGATGTCCATTTTCCCCCTTGTTTAGCGCTTCGATGATCTCCCAAGGTTCTCACTTTGTTCGGCACTAGACATCCTTTGAAATGTTTGCCAGCGACCACCTTCCTTAGTTCCATCCCGCGTTAGCACAGAAAAGTTTGATGCCTTCTCATGAGCTTCGATTTGGCCGCTCAAAATTAAGTTTAAGAAAATTTTCGAGGAAAATTTGGGAGGAATAATCACTCTCTTTGGGTTTTAAAAGGCTTGAAAGTTATCTTCTTCACTGATCAGCTTCTGGGTAACGAATTCTAAACGTGTTTTGTATGAAGACGAAGGCGAAACAAGACGTACCATACAGCTCTTCGTTTTCTTAATAGACATAAACATTTGATGACTGCTCGAAATTTATGACACATTTTGCCGCTTTATTTATTTTAACTACGAAACCTTCCGCCAAAAACTTTAAAAAACTAACTGGAAATTTCTACCAAACCAATATCCATCTTACGTTTTGCATATATCTTGTTTAAAGGCGAAGGATCTATGCATAGAATCATTGCTTTTTAAAAGTCTCGGAAGCTTCATATAACTTGTCCAAAGTTGTACTCGAAAGCCTAAAAACACACATATTTTGTTCGCTTCTGTGTTTGATACATTTTTTCAACACTCTGATCTAATTATCAGGCTTCGCTCTTATCAAAGCTTCTATTGCCTCTCGTAAACTACTCCTATATAATTAAGCCCATCCATAACTAACAATCGGGCTTCATTTGGAAGCTACGAGGTGTGCTGCTCCGTTGTTCCCTTGAGTGGTTATCATTGGATTGATAAGCCATCACCCCAATTTGAGGAATGCTGAGAGGCTCCCAATCCAACACCGCATCAGCATGGCTCAGCAGAATTAAGTGCAAATTTATAAATAAAGAATCTCCAAATTTATTTTCTACGACTATAATTGAGTTCGCCATCGACGGTGAAAATGGTCTAAATCTAAAAAGCGGCGGAAACCTTCGAACCGACCCAACGGAATGCATGATAAATTATCACTCATTCCTGATTGCTACTATCAATTGACTACCATAGGTTTTAAGTTCCTTGTTTAGGCCAGTTCTACAGAGTGTGGCCGACCTCCCTGTCTCAGCAGGTTTTGTTCTCCCATCTATTCAAGAATGCAATCCATGTGTTCGTTAAAGCCGAAAATGAAGACGTGTAAAGGGTGCTGGAGGATAGCGACATTGAGCTCAACTCTCGTTAAGGTTGAGCGGGCTTCCACATTTAGGAAATAGGGAATCTGCCATCGAATGCGAACAAATGCGGGTGACTGACAAGCTCTGCAGTATTCCACACGGCTAAAGGAATCAAGCTGAATGGAAAGACAGATCGTTGGTGGAGAAACATGATGACTGGCCGAGTGAGATCGAAAGTGAGGAGGAAACGATCTCGGCTCGCTAATTGCCCACTGAATCGCGCCGTAGCGAGCGCGTCCCTCCAAAGGAGGAGAATTGGAGCAGGCTGGGGAAAAATCCACCTCATCGACTACCTGCTGTGAAATCGGCCAATTTTCAGTCTCATCCGACCCCGGGAGCCACGCGGATCGAGGAAGAGCATTGTGCGCCCGCTCGTTAACACCACCGACATTCGAATCCCTAACGAGGGTACAGCACCGCTGTGTATCTAGCGGACACGGACGGGATTGAGTTGCTTATCTAAGCTTGCTTAGTTCTAGAAGTGAAGTCAGAATCCATGAATAGGCAGATGAGAAATAGAACGGAACGGGCTGGCCTTCGTTACCCTTGCCAGGAACTTCGTTTAGATGAGCTTTACAAGCCTGACTAGTTTATGGACCTTTAAGATCCCTTTTTTAATCTGCTTGGGCTGAGAGCGGCAGAATACGAAAAAGAAGGCGGATCTCGATCAAGAAGTTCACTGAAACTCAGAGTTTGCTGGTTGAAAGTTCCAAACTACATTTCTGAAGATGGCCTAGAGGTGGCGTAGTGCTGATGCTCAACCTCGCAACAATGCGAAGATTGACAAGAATCTGCTAGAGGATGGGATACTGTGTCATTGGCGGATAAATCTTCTGGAATAGAAAGCCTGACGGAAGCAAGAGATCACTCTCGCAGTAATTCTGAGACCAACTCTTCATGTTGGGTAGCAAGTTATTGCGGGTAACATATTCCGCATCGCATATTTTTCCGAGTTCGCAAGCTTAAACGAGAACAATAAGCAACCTGAAGCATTCGTGGTGGTCCTTACAAATAGCCTTTATGAAGGGAGTTGCTTCAAGCAACAGCCATTCAGCAAAACTATCGTAAGAGCGAGGCTCGGGAATGAACGAATTTTAACGCCATGAGAGCTGGTTGCTGTTCAAGTCCGAAGTGGGGACCGGAAGAGGATTAAGACGTGACGGGCAGCGATGACGGCGAGAGTGACGACAGGGCCGTTGCGCGACGAGCTGGCATTGTGCGCGAAGTGGGGCAGTGAGGTCCTGCTGTCGAGGTGACTGGCAAAGGCGCTTACACGGCCAGTATTAACCCAGAAACCGCGCAGTGGATCTCCTCGATCCACGTCGCCTTCCGTCTGGAGTCCCACCGCAGCTGAACCGTCTCGGAGCGGCTTAAAGGGCGCCAGCCATTGTCATCTTTGATCTTGTCACCCATTGCCGAATTACAGTGGAACAAGGATTTCGATGAAAGCTGGGTCTGACGATTATCAAGTGCGCTGGAGTGTGCCATGGACTCTCTGTGTTCCTACGACACGCCTTAGACACACTCCAAATGATTATTCCTATCCCATAATTGGCTGCCACGGCCTTTCGTCGGTACGTCATCTTCCTCATACAAGTCTATTATTGATGATAAATAAGTTTCCTATAAATAAATTCTTTAAATATTTAGTATAAACAAACATACTTTCCATAACCCGATTGAATCTGATCGATGCATCTAAAATATAATGAACTAACAGAGAGAACGTTTGAGTTCTAGAGCATGTTCCTCTAGAACGCAGCATGTATTAAAAATTCATGATATTGGTTATTTCACCTAGGCTCTGGGCACCCGACGATGGGAGTTGGATTTCCGCGACAACGTGGAACGGGATTCACACCAATTTAGTCTCAAACTGTCACCGCTGTTGGTGTTATCCAGGCACCCATAGCTAATGGGCTGGAGTCGACAGCACGGCGAAGATGACGTTTGAAAACTCGTGCGACGTGGATCGCTACGTAGACACAACGCTCCTTTTTCAAATGCACCCAGAGCTGATCCTCCTTCTTAATCGCCTGTGCTAAGAAGTTGCTACTCTGTCGTAACGTGCTCAGTGGAGCAACCCAATGGACGAGGGAAGACATCTCGAAACCCGATATGCTCGAGAAAAGAGCGGTGCTGTGGTTTTGGCAAAGCCCAATGGTACACATTTTAGAGGCTAACAGATGAAGAGTGATGGAAAGGTTGCCGATTAATTCAAATTTTGAGAGTGAAATTTTGAGAGATTGCAAATAGATAGTTCCCGCAAGACGGCCCTGGATCACATACTGAAGGCTCAACCAAGCCTGAACTGACAAAGCATAGTTGGACTACCGTTCCTGATTCACCGCGCTCACCAGGACTTGTTCTCTTCGACTACCATTTTTCCTCCAGCTTTCGACACAGTTGAAGTGGTCTACCCCTCATAACCCGCAACGACATGGAAAGGTAACCAATATGTTCCTCACGGAAGATCCTTCTACGCTCTGGGCAAAGACATCCATGATCTACCAGTTAGCGAAGATTGGCCTTTGTTAACGGTACCTATCTTAGATGGGCGCGTGTAGCGCAGTCGGAGGAGGCGCCGACGGTCGCGTGCACCCTATACCAGGTTCCTTGTTCACGTTTTCCGCCCAGGCCAACCAAGCCTTCCTTCCCTCCGGGGTCGGAGTATTGGTACCAGACGTGTCTGGAAAGGATGAAGCCCTGACTTGTTCATCGGCTGGCCACCGCAAGTCATTGTCTGGCCAAGTACGCATTCATATCACCTCCACGATATCCCGTAGAACTAGAATGCGCTGGCGCATCGTAGAAGGGATTGAGTAACGCCGTCCTTTACCCTTTATCCTTATCCTTTACCTATTTTAGATAGCTCGCTTCAGATTGTTTAATATGGTGGAACAACCTACTCAAACTTTTATATCTGAAATGTGGAGGTCTAATATCGATTTTGCATCACCACTTTATCATTTCTATATGTCGTCAGGTTGACAAGTGGCAATTTTACGTCACAAATGTCAAATGAACTTATGCAACAACCCGGTTCCTAGTCGTTGTGCTAGAAGCGTTGACAAGCCTATTCGGCATATACTAGAATTGGAGCTGGACTCGTGCGTGTGGAGACCAGCTGAATGAGCCACGCTGCATTGGAGCTAGCGCTCTGCAACAAATTCTCCACAGTCACCAGGTTGGCCTTCACCTCTTTTCTTCACGTTTTCAGCAGACAAAGAGCCTGTATCCTTCGCCGTTTCATTAGGTCAGCCACTTCTCTGGATTTCCTGGTCAGCGTTCCTACCTTCGGAGTGCCTAGTCGAACTGGCTTCTTTAGCCAACGACGTTCGGTCCTCCGTAACCCTCGCATGCCGACCACAGAATTCGAACGGGGGTTCTACGCCTTACTTCCGGTTGGCGTCCTAGCCGTTACACCGAATCTGCAGCCACGTTTGATCATGGTTTGTGACGACGTCACCATCGCATCCACATTAAGGAATACGAACGTTCTTCTGCAGCTAAACCGTTGAGTGCCGCGCCACTGACCTCATTTTTGCCCAGTGTTCTAGGTGCCTTTGGTTGGACTACGAACCCGTATACTTAGTAGTGCTAACGTCGTAGTGTAAAGAGAACTAGAAAACCGAGAACGGTCATCAATACGTTTCTAATTTAAAAAAATTATCCATTCAGAGAATGTAACGGTTTCAAATTCAATTTAATTAAATGGCCAATTAAATTAATCAATTTTTTGATTCGAATTCAAATTTAGTTCAATTTCAATATGATCCACTAACGATAAGATCCGTCAATGTCCACCGACATATTACTGGGATACGAATGCCCTTGCTCCAGAACGTTGCGCCTTGGATACAATATCTGACTCCTCGATATCGTCGCAGATTATGAAGATCGCAAACTCAGCCCTCGTGGACTTTTCAACGTGTGGTCTGGCGTTATTTCACCGGAAGAACACATTGATCTGGTGTCCTTTTGTGATGCCAATACGGGTTTACAAAAGTTGAAATTTATTAGAGTAGATCACTACGCCGCAGCGTCGGCATTCAACTTGTTGCCCCTATCTATGCCGTAGAGCTATGCCAAAAGCAGCAGCAGTACGTCGGAGTTTGAGACGTATTCTGCCTCGTATCTGTATTATTCCACTGGACAAGGGGGGTAGACGTTACCGCTAGAGCAGAGCTTCCACTTCTTGGCAGCAGCCATACATCGGCGGGCGCCCAATGCCCACCTCCAATAAGGGGAGGGGAAGCTGTGTCGACCTAGCGATCCCTGTCGGACTGGGTCAGTGCGTGCTGTACCAATCAACCGAATTCTCAGTCGTTGTCACCTCCACTGTGCTGTCGACTCCAGTCTACTAACAACAGTTGTCTGAGGAACACCAACAGCGGTTGAGATACGAGACCGATTTGGTGTGGATCCGACCCACCTTGTCTCGAAGTATGTCCAAATCGAACTCTCATCGAGTTTGCAGAGTCTCGTTGGAATAGTCACCATCATGAACTTTCGTTACAAACTGTAGAGTATACGTGAAACCGTAAACGATCTCTTTTGATTCTTGCCGTTTAAAAGACTGTACATCAGGTTTATGTGAAAATACAAATATGAATACCATGACGTTGCGCCTTTGTGATCAGGAGGCATGAAATGCAAAGGTACAATGCTGACAAGAACTATAAACTACAATAGATTGAAGTGAATAATGGAGATGGTTTTGTAGAGCTGCTTTATTATGTTTTTTGTTTCTTCATGCTCGAGCAATGGCTCACAACGACCTCAAATTGCTTCTTAAATGAACACACTGGCAAACGTACGAGAACTTATGCGCCAACCTATTATTAGGTTGGTGAAAAAGTCTTGCACCCAAAATTTTTAAAAATTTTGGGTGCAAGACTTACAAATTTTCAAGATTTAGCAATAGCTTCCAAGGGCTGTTTGGTGCCACGTAGTGATAGCACAAACATCTAGAATATTTCGCATACTTGGCAATTTGCTTCTGAGGGCATATAAATACTACGATTGCAGTGAAGACTGACCGACTCCGTGACTCGGACAAGGCTTCGCGTCTGACTATCGCTCAGTCTCTCCTTGTTCGTTTTCGTAATGAGGACTTTCTCGAGAATGTCGTCACGGAAGATGAATCCTGGTTCCTCCTCGTTAACCATACTCAGCAGACCCAGTGACTCCCTCAAGAAGAACCACAACCTCAAAGCGGACATCATCCAGAGGAAGGTAATGCTGTGCTGTTTATGGGATTCTTGAGATTGGCCAGATCCTGCGCCATTGGACTACCACCTCTTTCGAGCTCTCAAGCAACACCTAAAGGGTAGGTGCTTCAACGACCGAACCGAACTGGAATTCGGGGTGGCGCACTTCTTGGAGTCACAGCTGACTTCATTCTGGAAGCAAGGGTTTCATGATCTCCCCGTCAGATGGCAGAAGGTTGTAGATGTAAATGGTAGCTACTTTGTAGATTGAAGTCGCTCACAAAAGGAACAATAACATTTTTAAAAAAAATTACACTGTGGTGCAAGACTTTTTCACCAACCTAGTACATAACATCCATTAGCTGAAAAGGAAACTACTGGCTCGTCATGCGAGTTCAAGTTCATGGCAGCTTCTTCTTTTCTTCGGCGCTTGTCCCGCAGTGGAGTCTGCTTTCCTAGTATGCTGGCAGCGCTTTTCTCGATCACATGCCTGATCGGCGAGGTGTCTAGTGTAGTAATCTAATTTACTAATCTAGCCATCTTCAAGTCCTGATGCAGCGTATCAGGCCAGCGCTGCTTTGGTCATCATGGTGACCGCTTCCGAGCACATCCACGTGGAGACCAGTCCTTTCGGACGGTGTCATCTTATGCACAAAGCACGTGACCGACCATCACAGACGAGCTTCGCGCCTCTTCTCAAATATCGGGCACCGCATACTCGATCCAAACACGCAACTTCGACCGTCCATCGCAGCATCTTCGATCAGTACATGTCAACTTAAGTTAGTAGAACCACTACCAGATACCAGCGCGCGTAAAGCAACATCTCTCAAGTAAACGAGTGGGTCGCTAACCAGTCCACTTGGAAAGCATAGGATTGATGCGTTTAACGGAACCGACTTTGAGATTGTTAGGGAGAGCTAGGAAGTAGACCGGTTTCAGGGTAGGATCGCTAGGCAGGACGAAGAAGAGGGAAGAAGTGTCGAGGATAGCAGAAGGTTATCATCCTCTATATAAACCGGCTACATTCTAAATAAACCATTCTCACCCCACTCGTGTGCTGCATACTGACTCATTGGGCCTTACCTTTAAAATAACATTTCGATGCTAAGTGCCCTTTTCCTCCACATATTCTACAGCCGGTCACTTTTCGAGCATTCCATGACCTCGGTTTCTTTACATCATTATCTCGTAAAGGTCTTGTATCTTTACCTATAAATTTCTGCCTAGGCTCTGTCCTAGGTTTACCAACTTGTGGAGTTACCTTCTTTGTTCTTATTACACATTCCCAATGTCGATGTGCCTTCTTTTAAATGACTAGCATTTTTTCCTACCCTTTCAAACGCTTCGGCACTCTCCAACGCTTCCTTTGCTGTCATCTCTTCCTTTTCCAACAGTATCTTCCGTGTATCCAGCGACCCTATGCCTCCTATAAACACCATAGTCACCATTGCATCTCTAAAATCCTTCACCTTTTCAAATGCGCATTCATTTGCCGCCTTTTGCACTTCGGCAAAGTATTCTTGCAGCGTCTGTGTGGGTTTTTGCGCCTTCTTCATCAACGCGAAACGCTCAGCCATCAACAATTTCTTTGGCTGGAAGTGGTGCTCCATGGCATCTCGCAGTTCTTCAAGCGGGACCCTCTCCAGTTCTTTTCCTTGCAATAAGGATTCCAGTAATTCGAGATGAACCACTTTGGCCATTGTAGAAGGTATTTCGGCAAGGAGAACGTTCTGGATTTTTACAAGAAATCCAGTGACAAACAACCGAAATGAGTGTCTTCCTGCCACACGTTCCTCACCGTTCGTGTCTCATTGTGAATTGTAGAAGGGCTGGTCGACGACAGTGGTGTACAAGATGCCCCCATTGGCCTCTACTGGTTAACTAACGCGAGCGAAGATCAGCCCTTGTGGTGGACCTAATTGGTGAGTTCGTTTCTCCTACTTGGTCCCTCCTTTGTGTTTGTAGGATAGGTTCGAAATGCTGGAGTAGTTGAGGCGCTCGGTGGAGTAGAGCGCAGATAAATTAATGACCTCAGAAGGTGAAGTCGAAACGTGTGGACCTGCTAAAAACCTCGTGTGACACAAAAAACGCAACTGACCAACAAATTTCAATGCCGAGTTTTAAAGAAGGAGAAGTTGGTTGGAGAACACTACCAGATAATACATCGAACTGTCAATGTTGCCGTTACTGGGCCTGCACATTTCGAAAAAAAGTCATCCAACGGTATCCATTCCGTGAAGAAATCGGTCCCTTAAGAGTGAAAGCTATCGAAGCGTTTATCATGTGGTTGTTTGGTTACGCTAAGGTTTTCCACTCAGCACCTTTTGAAAGCCGAGAGGAGGAACAGCCTCTTGATTTTATGCCAGGAAAATGCGTAGCACAAGGCAGATCGTCATTGCCCAATGTATTCTTACCTAACCTGGCTAACTTGCAGTCTGGCTTTGCCGAGAATCAAGCAAACTGCGTACACATACATTTTTGAGATCTTAACGGCGAGGATAGGTTTTGCCGGAGAATACCTAGTGACTCCAGCGTGGGATCGTGAACCTCTACAGAATATGAACTTCTACAAGTAAAGCTATGCTCCCATTGCTCGATTGCTCCCTTTCGCCTGCTTGGAATGTCGCAGTTTCATTACAGCTTCTTATGCTGTCCGAGAAGAGGACTCCCTTCATTCCGTTGAAAAGTCGGAGTGCAGAGTACTTCCTCACCGGTTGACGAGGTATGGTATCGAGACACCAACTGAACCTTCTATTTCATCTCATTCATTGAAGCCTTAGGAGCCTATTCCAACGTACCAGTTAATGATCCGTTTAGGAGTAAAAGAACCGTATCACAACAGCTATTCTAGCACGTGATATATGTAGAATCGCCCTCCCACCTCCGGAGGCTCTTTCGCAGATAGTGGCATGAAGAGCGAGCGCTAGCTAGCGTTAGCTCATGAACCGCGTCCTTCTTCGAGCTCTGTGGATACCGGTCTCAGTCTGACCTTCTGGGTACGTAGGCTGGGTGGTTTTCAGGGTTGAATGTTCTATCTGTAGGATGACTGGTGGTAGTCAACGGAAGTCATCTGGAAGGCTACCCCCCCCCCTGTACTTAGAACATCGGGTTTCGTCTCCACTTTCTTTGAGTATACTCTACAAGGCGCGTGGTAGCACAGCCGAAAGAAACGCCGGCTGTAGCGTCCGCTGGATTTCAGGCTTCTGGTTAGTATTTCGCGTCAAGGCCTATCAAGCCTGTTACCTTTCCGAGGTCAGTAAGTTTGGAAAGGTTAAACACGGATTTGCCCATCGGCTGGCAAATCGTTGTGGAGACCAAATTCGCTTCAGATTGCCTCACAACATCTCGTGGATGTAGAATGCGTAGCGCCCAAAAGGGATTGATTAGCACCGCCATTTGTCTTCTATTTTCAACCCCTATTGCTTCCTTAATGATCAAACAACGTTTTGATGAACAGTCTCGTAAACGCTCTTGATCTCTCAAAGCTCTGAAAAAGCTGGAAACCTGAAACGTTGGCCGAAGTGAGGCCAGTAATGGATCCTAACCACACCTCAACATCCTCCGGAACCGTTTTCATTTACCTCAGTCAGAATCACGAAAGGTCTTCGAAAGCTCTAATCGCATTCTAGTCCTGTATTTTCGGGCATTTAGGTCTGGAAGCATTCGTTCTATTCTAATGCACAACTGAACCCTCCGCTCTGAAACGGAAGTCTTAAAAGCCGTAAACAGACTGTTTATGAGTCCTTAATATGAAATGGTTTTTAGATATGACGAGCAACACCTTGTACTGGCCTAAGCCACGTGAAGGGCATAACAGAGGTTCGTCCGAAGACAGCCGCAAGGCGAACTTTTCTATTCCTTTCTTTTGTGATTGCCTACATTTTCTACTTCTTCTGAATGGAATTCATTTTGCTTTGCACTTTTCTAACTTGGTTTAAAAAAAACGCAAGGAACAGAACGTAGATGGCATAAGTAGACAATCGAGCTACTCGATCACGTTATTCTTTTTTCTGCCCTTTTGTTAAAAGTCATCTACTGTTCAGAAAAGTTGACTTCTAATAGAGCGGAATGTTTAATTAATAAGCTTCAATCATAAACTAAGATGAGCCGGCAAAACTGTTCCAATTAGCGTGTAAAGGACAGGAAGATGATGATGAAAAAGAAGCCGGGGCAGCGGCGAAGAGGACCAGAGCGCTGGAAGGAGGCCGTGGGAGGAGTGGCTGTGGCGCGAGTCGTCGTCGCGCTTGAATTGTCCTCGTAGAGCCAGTCATATGGAGGGTGATAAAGGCAGATATAGGCCATCCGCTCTGAAAAGGCATTTCTACCATTCACACTATGCATCGGAACCGATTCTGCGCAGCAGATGCGCGGAGATGTTTCCTCGTGGCCGCTTCACGAGCAAAAACCTTGCGGTTCTTCATATGGAGATGGCGACAAGGGAGATGCCAATCGAGGCTCCCCAGGAACTGAAAGGCATCTATTTCTCTGGTCTCAATCGTCTCACTGATTTGCCTGTGCAGTCGCCCATAGTAGCCGACCTCTGCTTCATTTTTTATTCACCAATGAACGTTTTCTTAAGTTCAAAAAGATGCTATCTGCGTGCCTCGCGAATGCGTTTTCAGTTTTTTTTTTGCACAACACATTTCTGGGGAAATGTCGCAGTGCGGTTACAAAGTTTTCTCCTTGCCATTGTTTCAAAAAAAAGGAGAAAACAAGGCAACGTAGCTATTTGGGAGCTTCTTTCTAGAACATAACGGCTGATGGAATCTTTCAGTAAGGTATAAGGGAAGATGCCTTACAAACCACGCGTAAGAGAGGGCTCATCATAAGCTCTAAAACAGGGCGAGGAAATTGGGGACTGCTCAACTCTCATTGAATTAGATCAGTATGAAAGGAAGAGAGGAGCCCAGATTTTAGAGTATTTGGAATCAATCCACTTGGAATTCAATGAATGTAACAAGTAAAATGTAATTGGGATTCTTCCTTCCTCCAGAAATGCATGCACCTCATCGACCAACTGGCTCCTCAGATAGCGCCGTGGGTGACATTCAAGTCCTTTACATAGCTGGCTGCAACTGAGGAAACACAGTGTCATACTGCTTGTCAACGGGAAATTTACAGAATGCTTCGAGCTCGATGGAACAAGAAAACCTTTGAAGGGGCATACCTTCTGAAGCAAGATTAGCCTTCTTAGCACCACAGATCAAACAACAGATTACAGACGAATTCGGAACACTGCGAAACAGTGTAAGCGTTCGCATCAGAACAACAGGTCGGAAATAGCCGACGCCCATCACTAGCAAAGAAACGAAAAGAAGAAAGCTAGCCTCGCACTCCTCATATTTGGATCTGGACCTCGAGATCGACACTTGAGGGGCAACTATCGACCCTACGTGCTAATCCGCTGCGCCGGTTATCATTCAGACGTCGTAGCACGCCATACCAACGGGCACTTTTCGTGATTTCCCCCTCATTGAACACACCACCCTCTTTCGTTTTCGCAGTTTGATGGCACACTAATTCACGAGGAGCCGACCTACTTGCCTAGAGCGCGAGTGTTAAAGGCAATAGTACGACAGTTCTCCAATGAAGCTCTTTTTCTGTGATGTCCGGAAATAAAAATTCAGTAATAAGCGAGATTCTATCAGTTTTGCGAGGCCAATCTATTGCAGTCGCATTGGCTGCTTGCCAAGACCATCGTCCATCGTTCGTCTATATCCTATAAGATCTATAAGGAATCTATCCTATAAAAAAAGCTACAGTACAAAACTGAGGTAAACATTTCATCATAATAACTGCTTTCACATCAACGAAACTATAGCTTCTATACATCATACACTGCGTTCAAACGTCATCAACCGACTGCAGTGGACTTCACGCTGCATGGCACTTACGTCAAGTCATCGGCAACATTCATGTGGCGCAACCTGTGAATTGTGCTTGTATTCGAGCGTCAGCTGACTCTCCCGAAATTCGAGACAGCGCTGGATGACTATGGCGTCCAAGACGGCTGATGAATCGCTCCTTGGCCTTTTGGTTATCGAGGGAAGCCTCCACTTCCCATTGAACATCGGATACAGACGATCCCTCCTCCGTCGGGGGCAGACATAACTCACTGAGAACATTTCGTGCTCCGCGGCTAACCATGCGTCGCCGAGCGCACGTCCGCGTGGTCCGCGTTTCAGCGCCGCGACGTCGCACGCGGCTAGCACGCGACGTCGCGTTGGAGTTAGGTCCTGAAGCCCTCCTCCGTGTGCCGTGTTTTGACGACATCGATGCTTTTGACCACCTAAGTCGCCACTACTCTCACTTACTCATATATCTTAACTTAAAAGCCCGCAAAAGACTGGAAAGTCAGAAACCAATACCAAGTTAGAGATCAGCACCCTAAATAACATAGGCAACGTATAAGTGACATTTTAACCTCGGTAGCCACAACAAACGTTTCTTGTGATCTTCGAACCGCTGAGCTGTTTCAAACTGTAAGGGTGTTGTAGATAACAAATTTTATTCTGTTCATGGATGGAGTGAAAAACGGACTAATTAATTGAGATAGCTGGGCGTAGTTATCGATATATCAATTTTCTTCAACAATGATGGAAGAATGCGAAAAAATATGTGAACGAAATGTACCGCTCACTCTACCTCGTGTTCAGGAAGAAAAGTTGAATGTAATATAACAGCATCGATATTTCACTAGCGTGTAGCCTATCCATTGTTTAACATATTCAGTTCGTTTCCGCCTTAAATGGCTTCGCATCCCAGTCACCATTCTTAGTCGGCAATTATGCCCGCTCTAAGCTCAAGGCTCAAAGCGCAGTTGACAGTGGTCTGAAGTGCCAAGTTGACCAAACTTTGTGCATGAGCATTATAGGCGATGCTCACTACAATTCTGGCGTCCGTTTTTGACACATTTTACATGAAAATCAAATCGTCTAGTCTTTCTGCGAGAAGCACAGTATTGCGAGGACTGGAACCTGTGACTTCGAGACGGAAGCGCCACCACTGCACTGCCGTCGATACTGAAGCTAAGCGCGCACGATATGAAGTCGACAGCGAAAACTTTGATCAGCCATAGCTCGCTAAGGTGATCCATTTAGCAAATCTGGTATATTTGTAATCTGATTTTTAAGCTCCTTCAGGTGGCGCAAGTCTCTGCTCGAATTTCCGTGAGAAGCTTAAGGCGTTCGCTGGTATGATCCAAGTTTGGTTCTTGTTTTTATCGAATAAGCTTCGATAAAACTTCTAATGGGCCTTGTTAGGGTTATTTGATTTTTGACCAGCTTGTGGGCAAGCTTGCACGTGTATATATCATCAATCTAGATTTGTTAATGGTCAAATGAGATCCTTTCTACACGGAGCTTCTCATGTTTCAGTTCAACACTCCATGGTATTTTTCTGATAGCTTAGCTGCACTTTCCAAAGAACATACGCCGTTCCAGCGTCGAATTTTTCATCAGTCGCGTTTCACAAAAATTAGCGAAGATGTGTTGGAGTAGCTTCTGGTCATAGTTCAGAAATAAGTTAGAATGCGCGGAGGTATCCTTTCTAAAGATCTGATGTCTTCAAGACCAAGTCAACATTCTGAAAGTGCTACATCAGCAACTGTTCAAAAGAATGCTCGTTAATGGGGTACACGAGAACAACATTTTGCTTCTTCTTCGCATCCCTCTTCAGCGAGATGTTGTTGAAAATATGTTCAATACTGGAGCAGGTGTAGTCTCTGGTGAAATTCTAAGGCTGGAATCTCCAAGACTAGCTTTTACGATGGCTGCGGAAAATGTTTACGGAACGCCACATTCACACAGCAGGAGACCTGGTGAGAAGCGAGATCTCTCATCGTCAGGTTGAAAAACTGTTTCACTACACCTCCGTTTATTTCTGAATATAAGCTTACTGCAGCAGTTCAAAGTTGTATTACTCGTGCACAGTTGCAAGACGATGTTATTCTAGTCTACATTGCTCCGATAACATCAAAAAGCATCTTGTCCGGAATAGACCTCATGACAGGCGGCATCAGATCATTGTGTTATTTGCCCATACACTAGAACCGACGACTGCTCAAAAAGTGAAGTAATTTACCAGATTCGGTGTAGTGAGTGTGGTAACACATATATTAGGCTGGGAAAAAATCCCTTCACACTTCGATTTTCTTTAACGTTCTCCCTGCAAACGCGCTGGCCAATATTGATTGCTGATTTCGTAATCCTATCACAGTTGTCTACCGTTCGCACGCGGACATAGGTCAAGACTGTTCTTGTATTCCGTTATTTATCCAATCTTCCGGAGTAAATGCCAGATCTACCTCATGGCCATTTTCGGCACGTCATTCTTCATGAATTCATTAAAGGATCTACAGCACCTCAGGCAGCCGACCAAATCAACGATACATACATGTGGCTTGGGATCTATTACTCATCGCACCTGTTATGAATGGTTTGGAAAGAGAGATTATTCAATCGAGGACAAAGCAAGGTCAGGAAGGCCAACTGAATCGGACGACACTGAACTACTCCATCTTCTTCGTACCGATAGTATGCAGGCGACAGGTTAGCTGGCAGAGAAGCTCGAAGTGTCTCATAGGAAAGTGGGAATCCATCTGAAGGGTCTTGGCTTTGCATGGAAATTTGGAGCTTTGATTCCACATGCCCTGTGAGACACTCAGAAAGGTCAACGGCCCTCCACCTCTGCTTCTCTTCTCTCCAGACGAAAGAAAATTGCTTCTGGCGTGGATTGTCACTGGCGATGAGTCCTGGGTTTTTTATGCCAACTTCCGAAGAAAAAGACAATTGGTACGAAAAGGAGAGAACCCTAAGGCTGCTCTCAAGCCCAATGTTCACAGAGGAAAGATTCTCTTGAGTATTTGGTGGGAGATCAGAGGAGTGATTTACTGGGAAACTCCCAGAAGTGGAGAGACACGTACTGCTGCCACATGGAGTGGCCAACTCCAAAAAGTCGCCGCAGCTCTCCAAGAAATGAAGCCTGAGAAGTAGAAAGTGACGATTCTGCATGACAATGCAAAACCACATGTTGCAAG
Source organism: Heligmosomoides polygyrus polygyrus (assembly GCA_947396885.1). Classification (NCBI taxonomy): domain Eukaryota; kingdom Metazoa; phylum Nematoda; class Chromadorea; order Rhabditida; family Heligmosomidae; genus Heligmosomoides; species Heligmosomoides polygyrus. Next base: position 67,212,988 of record OX377205.1, on the reverse strand, counting down.
ACTCACAGGAGAAACAATAAAGGAGCTGGGCTGGGAGGTAATGCCAATGTCTCTCAATCAAATTAATCTGGTTCATGACATACCAAATAAGAAATTCAGACGTCACGGTCACGATCTTGAACGCTTCTCTGCTGCGCAGCTGAAACCTCACTTGACAAAAGGACTATAACTTATTCGATGCTGCTGACTTATCAGGCGCAGGAAGGATTTCTTCTGAAGGCAAGCCTATTTCAGCAATAGCAATCCCGATTCCAAAGATGAAACACACGGAAGGAGTCGCGCCTCCAGGACTCGTTGAATACGTGAAAACATCGAAGCATTGTAGGGCTGGTCATTTACTATGATCCTGGGGTCTGCGGTTGAGAAAAGTTTTCCGAGAAGCACGAATAGGCCGCGGGAATACGGCCGGAAGGTCATTGTCAAGATTGTTTAAAGACCGCGGTCTGACCCATTGGATGCAAGTCGCCCAAAATTGAAAGGAATGGAATTTCAAAGACTAGGGGTCGTTCATATCGTCCTGCGCTCCCATCGAGAAATTCTGGGAAAAAGGTCTTCACCAGGGAGAAAAGCGGAAAAAAGAGAAATACATATTGTGAAGGAGCATTTGGATTGTTTTCTGGATGAGCCTAAAGTTATTTTATTTAGCGAAGAAACCGAGTTCAGTTTTCTGAACAGACTGGATACGTAATGCAAGACGTTGCCACGGTTTGGGACAATTGAGTAAATTTCAACTGTCAATATGAAATAAGGTGAAATATGGCGTTGACAAAGCCACAGCAGGTCCACTACTATCCGCAACTAGTAGGGCCCCTCTTCCTGATCGGCAACATTATTTAAAAGGAAGTGATAAGCGCCGACCTCCCCCTTCTTTCCCTACCAGTAGGACGCTGACAGCTTCCTTGATCTGTTCTATTCTATTGTGTTTCGTTTCAGTTCGTGGTTTCTTGTTCGATTCATCCTCAATCTCCCGCTGTTAGCAGGTCGCTGATAACCAACAACCCCGCACCACAAGGGGCCGTTGCTGTTTCTGGCCGGCGCTGTGGGGACAATAGATCCCAGGTTCGTAACACGAATAAGCTGCCCCAGAACTACAAAACCGAAAGCGAACTTGCCGTTGGCGATATCGTCCCTCCACGATGAGCCGCTGGAGGCTGCTCACCTCGGCCAGGTGAGCCATACATGGAGATTCGCATTACACATTGGATCCGGACGAATCATTTTCGGATATCCGAATCATCCAAAAATCCGAGGTCCTCAAAATCGCCCTTATCCGAATCATCCAAAAATCCGGGGTCCGCGGAATTGCGATTATCCGAATCATCTAATTATCCGGACCCTGGAGAAATGTGATGATTCGGATAAAATCGGATAACCCGTTCAATTTCCTCGCTCCACTTTGAAATTGTGTACCGTGGATAAAAGCACATTCAAAACGAATTTCGCGGGTGGGCACGCTGCTGAGTCATACGTTTTCGCTCCCCACTGTGAAATAGTGCCGTAATCACGTTGAATACATTTAGCACGCTGCTGAGCGTTAAGTCAATCTTGGCTTCTTTTTCTTCAAATGTCGTTTCACGCTGCCGATGGACAGGAAAGACGGGGACTGAGGGAGAAGAAGGATTAAGCACGTACTCTGTCCGGCACTTCGCGATTTCACACTGCATAGCATTCGCGCAAATGGGATTGGGGGTCGTCATGTAGAGCAGCTCCATATTGCACTTTGTGCTGCACGAGATTAAAATTATTATGCAACACTAGTGTGTCCTATCCAGGGGTGTGCGTGAATGAAATTTGAAACGTTGTAAATCGTAATTACGAAAAAACCGTCGCAAATCGTAGGAGTCGTCTGACCTGTAGCGCAGCACAACTGAATTTCCAAAGGGTTCTTTTTTGCGAATGTTAATCAGACGTGGTTCAATATTTATTTCTCGTCTGATTTTCAGCTGAAGCTGAGCAGTTTTCTTACTGAACTATTCAGTTTTCTTACTAAACTATTTCCCTTTTTCACGTCTTCTTGTTAGTGAAACGTCTTTCAATCTTTACACGTTTCAATTATGTCAAAAAACTGTAGACTCGAAAGCTTCGCTTTAGCCTATGCTTAGTATTCCAACAAAGAGGCAAGCGCCAAGCAATGACCACAACGCGATATTCGAATTCAGAAGCTCTGCTAATTGTAGAGCGATTACAGCGAAGGCATTTTCTAAATTTAAAAGTGTCCTCACGCTCTGAACCATCAGTCGACAATATCAGCTATAGCGGTAACCTAAACCTACCTAGAGCGCCGGTTTTCTACGCAAGTTTACCTTCGTCCTATTTCGAAAACTTTAAAATATGGCACTCTTATTTAATAATTCTCTTACACACTCAGGCTACACTTCGCCAGTTCTGTAACAAACGTTTGCTCTCCGAGAGTCGCAGCATTTTAAGCGGATTAGATAGGGTGAGTATCATAAACTTAATCGCACCACGAAAACGGGGATCCAAACTGTCGAAACCAGATCACTTTTTCTTGAAGTGCTACGCGCTCGGTTTCACCCCACTTTGTACCTCAATTTGCTCTGCCCTATAAAGTACAATGCAAACCGATAGAAATATCAGTGATTTATTCTATTCTCGTTAGTGTAGCAAGTTTCTAGACCTCGCTTCCAATCACGAATGATGTTCGATCATGGATTTGCGTTAACTTTGTTCGGGTGGGTAGCTTAACCGTGTTAAAAATTCACTAGACCTCATTACCAAACAGACGGTGGATCTAAAATACTCGTCCCTCTTTCTCTAAGAAACTGCCTCCAGTGTCTTTCTGGGGGCTGGAATAGAACGACCCTTGACAGTAGGAATGCGATGTGCTTTGCAAGCGCTAGTCCGATGCTCAGATTCTTAAACTGGCGCTTATTTTTTTTTACAGATATTATACTGCACATGTTTCTCCTCTTGAACTGCTCCGATTCCAAACGGCAGCCCAGAAGTAGTAGAATTAGTTCGACGAAGAAATAGTTCGAATTCGAGGAGCGTGTGCACAGAACGGTGTCTTTCGCCACAATAACACATTGGGTCATCAAAGACAACTCTCAGGGAAAGCGAGGATCAGCTGTAAGAGGAGAGCATTAGGTGGGCACATCTTTATAACCTGGTCCACATAAATTTGGACGCCAGTTAGTTGCTAATCAAAGATCACATTTACGAAAATTTTTGATTTACGACCCAAAATGTCATAAATCGTAAATCGTAAAAAATTCGGCAAAAATAGCCGTAAATCGTAATTACGCACACCATTGGTCCTACCTCATTGGTGAACTGCTTACAAGGGAACTGTCTGAGCGGTACGCCGGAACGGTAAGAACGAGTACTATAGGGAGAATCCCCGTCCTCCAAATAGTAACAGAACATGTTTTGTTTTTTCCGAATCCTTGAGACAAACGAATACGAGGGTGCAATGGTTAAGGTCCGCAGAGCGGGCTCTTCACGGTAGCGCAAGATCCCGGTGACGTGGACTAGAGGGCACGCCTCATGTTCGTGAAGTCTAGGGTTCGGTTCCCACGCTGTGTCGCGTTTTTGCACCTTTACCATAGTATCGGATTTCCATAGAGTTTTCGATATCTCAACTTGTGTTTGGCTTCACAGTTCCTGCCCAGTAGTACTCCGCTGCAGCCCAAGCCTGGAATCGCGATACAGTCCACTTTCCCCAGTTCTCAAACTTGTATAGTATAACAATTCTAGTATAGCCAAACCTTTTCCTCCGAAACGATCTGTCCTCCTGAAAACGTGATAGTGCCTTCACTGGTTAGTGGTGTCGTGGCTCCGGCACAATCCTCTTCTGGTTGAAACTCTTCGCCCCTTCTTCCACTACCTCCAACTTCTCCACTTCGTCGATTTCCAGCTGTCGCATTTCGAAATCCCATAGGATACTTGCTATCCTTTCCGCCAGCTTCATTTCGTCTTTCTAAGGGACAGCATCCATTGGAGATCCGCACTTCAGTGTCAATAGGTGAATGACCACTCGAGGGCTAGCAGACATTGTAGAGTCAGTGTTGGCGGCAGCAGCTTGTTATAACCGCGCGACTTTGTAAGCATAACAGAGGCGAGAATATTGATCGAGGTGGTAGGTCAAGTTGAAGATCACGAGGTCCCCTCCTGCACTGTGAGTACACTGGTGACACTCATCTCACCGACACTAACATGTTGCATTTGAAGCATTTTTCTGGCATTCTGCCGCTGTTTCACGTTGTTCCTGTGTCAGAATTTCTTACATCGACAATGAGAACAATTTATTGGAGTAAAAGTTTCTTACAAAGTCGCATTTGGCATGTTTCGGACATTGCAGGTGAACTACAAGATGTCAACGAATAATATGTAATAAAAACATCTTACCGTAGCAAACTCCAAAAACAAGTTCAGATATGGAAATCTCTATGGAAATCCGATACTGTGGTAAAAGTGCAAAAACGCCACATAGCATGGAAACCGAACCCTAGACCTCACGAACATGAGACATGCCCTCTACCTCTGTGCCACCCAGTCCACGACACCAGGATCTTGCGCTGCCGGAAAGAGCTCGCTCTGCGGACCCTTAACCATTACACCCTCGTACTCGTTTTCCTCAAGGATTCGGCAAAAACAAAACATTTTTTGTTACTATTAGGTTGTCACATAAGTTCTGTCCGATCCCGATAGACACTACTTTGTGATTGTTTTTTCATGTACAGAGAAAGTAATTGTAGATATGTTGTATACTATTTTGTAGCACTTGCTTCGCTCTATAAAACTTGGTGTATTGCTTTTAAAAAGTCGTGAGCATTGCTTCGTTTTAGGTGCTGGACGAAACCATGGAAAAAACGCACTTGTGGGTAATAATGCTTCATGAGTTCAAGCTTCGCCACAGTGTTAGCGAGGTAACTCAAAACATCAAGATGGCATGGGGAGAGGACTCCGCTAACGAACGCACTGTGCACAGATGGTACCAGAAGTTCCTGGTTGTAGACATGGACCTCGAAGACAAGGACCGCTCAGGACGACCAGCCATATGTGATGACGGATGTTTGAAAGAACGAGTGGAAGCCGATTCCCGAGGAACTGTGCGTGAGATGGGGAGAGAACTTCAGGTCAGTAGCACAACCATTTCGAGGCACCTAGAGGTGGTAGGAAAGGTGAAAAAGCTGGATAAGTGGGTGCCCCACGTACTCACTGAGGAGCGGCAGAGGTGTCGCCCGGAGATCTGTTCTTCCCCTACTATAAGAAACGAAAACGATCCGTTTTTTGACCGGATAATTACCTGTGACGAAAAATGGATCGTGTACGACAATCGAAGAAGATCAGCGCAATGGATAGATAAGGAAGAACTGCCGAAACACTTTCCCAAACCTAGCCTCCATCCGAGGAAGGTCATGTTCACTGTCTGGTGGGCCGCAACTGGTATTATCCACTACGACTTCTTGAAGCCTGGTGAAACCATCACGGCTGAGAGGTACTGTCGTGAATTAGACGTGGTTCACCAAAAGTTGCTTGAAATGCCTCCTGCACTGGTGAATCGAAGAGGACCGATCCTTCTTCACGACAACGCCCGTCCACATGTCTCGCATCTGACCATCCAAAAAATAAATCAGTTGAGATATGAAGTTCTCCCGCATCCCGCTTATTCACCGGACCTAGCTCCAACGGACTTTCATCTTTTCAAACATCTCGATGGTTTCCTCAAGGATAAAACCTTTACTAATGTAGCAGATATCGAAATTGCCTTCGAGTGTTTCATTGCTCCTAGAAATTCAGATTTCTTCCGAAATGGAATTAGTGCTCATGTATATCGTTGGCAGAAGTGCATTGATTATAACGGTTCTTACTTTGATTAATAAACTTTATTTTCGGCTGAGATATTACACCGCAAAATTGCCGTCGAAAATCGGACAGAACTTATGTGACAACCTAATATTTGGAGGACGGGGATTCTCCCTATAGTACTCGTTCTTGCCGTTCCGGCGTACCGTTCAGACAGTTCCCTTGTTAGGTTATTTCTGGTGTAATCTGACATTCATTTTCCTGCTGGGAAGGAGGAAAATCACTGAATATAAGGTGACCCCCCCACCAGAGGTGCACACGAAATTCTGTGCGTTAAATTTTTTTAACGGAATTTTTAACGAAAAAATTTCGTTAGATTTCCGGTAAATCGTTAAATTTCGTTAAAAATACAACTAGCTGCAAATCATTATTTCAAGTGAAAACATTAAGGAAAACCTCGTACGTTTCAACTTCTAGAGGTCTGAACTAAAGTACAAGGAATGGAGTGTAACACTGCAATGTAAAATGAACAGTTCAACATTAACAAACAGGAAAAATGAACAATCATTCAGCAACAAATCATCTATAGAGTGCGGAATAAGAAGAGGTGTGGAATTATCATTCAAGATGATCACAGACAAGGCATCTTAAAATGTTCGATCAGTACCCGGAGGTACCCGGAGTTCCCCCTTTCCTAGATCTTTTGTCCGACTGTTTTACGAGCATATACAATCTTGTGGGCACCAGTCCATTATGTACAGAGAGAACTAATAAAGGTAGAACTAGAAGCCTATCAGTTGAACGTTAACGCGTTGTCTAAAGCACGAATTTTGAGTGCCTGATGTGATCCATTTTTGCAAGGTTGGGACCGTGACACGGCATCGTGTCACACGGTCCCACACTGCCGAAGAGTTGTTACACGTCGTCAACGTGTTAACGTTCAGAAAAAGTAGTTTTTCTAATTTTCGTTACTAGCGTTTTTATAAAATCGTTTAAAATACGCCCAGCGTCCGGAAACATTCCCTCCGCCTCAACTGTTCCAGATGGCGGATAAAATGTTCTGGGATAAGCAGCGCCAGGTGAGGACAGGCATATCCAACGAGGAGGTTAGACCAGTATCTTTATGGAATCGTTGACGTACCTGGGGAATTTCCACCTCCAAAATGCATTAACCCTTTCACGACACGCGCGATTTTCATCTGAGTGCCGCATGGAACAGCGCGCATTTTTCCCGCGCGCTGATAATTTGAATTATTTTATTTGTATTATTTATTAAACATGAAAAAACAGTAACAAAAGAAGTTTCCCATGGACTATCTTGACCGTAGATATTAGTGGACTCAGCGATTATGTAATACTGTACCTTGATCATATTCCATGAACTATTTTTATGGTGGTGTCCGACGACATCGTCGGACAATGTCGTGAAGGGGTCAAAGGATAAGGACAAAGGATGGCCTCTTTCCATCCTTTATCCTTATCATTTAATACGTGGCAAATTCAATCTCTTCGAGAGCGCGGCGCATTCTAGTTCTGCGGGATATCCTGGAGGCGTTTGGATGCGTATTTGGCCATACAATGACTTGCTGTGGCCAGTCGATGAAGAACTCAGCATTCCCCTTTCCAGACAAGTCCAGTACCAATTCACCGAGTCCAGAGAGGTTGAAGGTTTGGTTGGCCTGGGAGAAAAATCCGGAAAAAACACCAGAACCCTGGTATAGGTTGTACTTGATAGCCGGCACCTCCTCTGACTGCGCTACACACACCCCTAAAATGCATTTTTTCCAAAAAAAAAATTAGAACAAATTCATGAAAACATTAAAATATTCATGCAGGTTTTAATATTTTTTAGAAACAGTCCTAATCGGGAGGATGAGATCTGCAACGTTAAAGGATGCTAAGAGTAAATGTGATAAACTCACTGAGAAAAAAGTCTGTTAAAAATTCTGTTAGATTTCTAAAAATTTCCGTTACGTCGTTAAGCCAGATTTTAACGAAAAATGCCGTTAATTCGTTAATTTCGTTAAATCGTTAACCGTTAAATATGCACCCCTGCCCCCGACCCAATTTGCGCCCTTTTTTTCTTGCCATCATCCTCTTAATGCACCTCTCCTGGTAGCTGACTAGAGGAAATACGCGATCCCCCACCACCCCCTCACCCATCGCCGATACGTTTGCAAACGTGAGAAGGTTAGTACTGGTTGCTCACTATGATTTCAAGTTGAAATTCAGGGTAATCGTTGCTGGACCTAATATAACAGGTAGGAACTTGATTGCCGTCGGTCCAAATCAATTTATGATAAATCGTTGCTGGACCACGCAATCATTATCTCTTTTGTAATAAATGCCCGAGGTCCATCATCTGTGAGCGTGAGATACTATTGAATAGAGAAAGTGTGATCGGAGAAAATGTAAACATTGATTCAACCGACTTGACTACCACACTCCACATGCTATGCAGAGCAAACGAAAGCAAGGCACATTTGTTCAGAAATCGGAAAAGTAATAGTAAGAGTAGGAGTGAATAGTGACAGTTATATTAAGAGTAACGAAACTTGGAATGTTCGCAAATTTTATGTGTAACGGAATTAAGTGTGAAGTCCCTAATGTTTCCTTCCTTGATGAGAAGTGAGAGTCTTTCGATACATGCACTGTTATTGTTAAACATTGAGTTCCTCTTTAAGGAATGAACTGCACCTTGCGTTAGTGAGCCGGAAACCGATTCGGATATCCAAAATCCGGGGTCCGCGAAGTTTCCATTATCCGAATCATCTAAAAATCCGGGGTCCGCAAAATCGCTCTTATCTGAGTCATCCAAAAAAACGGGGTCCGAAAAATCGCCCTTATCCGAATCATCCAATTATCCGAAACTTTTCGATCGGATCCCATGTATGCTGCCCATGTCATATTTGTGCATAATAGTGCAAGGACGGCCGGGGGATGACTGAGCTAGTCCGAAAGTTCCGTAACGTAAGCAGGACACGCGTGGCAAACCTGAAGGTGGGTACGTTGACAGGCCGCTCGGGCGAGTTGATTGAACCACTGGAGCAAAGAAGAGTTGGTTTCTGCGCGAGACCCTTCTGTGTGGAAGTTTCTGGACCACTGCTGGTCTCTAATAATCGTCTCCGAACGATTTCGTGACTCGATTGTAATGCCTATGGTATACTCCCCGTGTCGCGCTGGCGACGGATCTCGGCGACAGTGTTATGCGAGTAGCTACGATCTGCACAGTTACCTGCGCAACACTCTCGCCGCGACCCGTCACCGGCGCGACGCGGGTGTATTTATTTATTTATTACACGAGTACAAGTACAATCGTAAGCAATCCGTATAAAAAATCACCATACGAGAAAAGCAAATACAAGGTACACATATTATCTAGGTGAAAAAGTAAATGATGGACGACGCCTAAGGCATCAGTAAGTTATGGCTTCAAATGTAATTTCAGAATTCTTTTAAAAGCTTCATAATTCCCAGAAAGATTCTGTCTTCTGTGAAGTTTCTCATACGAAGGGAGGGTCTTATGCAAGAAAAAGAAGCGCCTGCAATTTCGCTTGGCTCTTTATTGTACTACCTTTCATGTATTAGATGCTCTGAACGTCACTATGTCAGTGAGCTTTATACTGCTTTCATCGTGAGCAATTTTGTAAAGGGCAATGTATCATTTCTCCTTCTTCATATCTCAATAGTGTCTAGCCCAAAATCATGATTCCTGATATTTACTTGATGTAATTTGGTCATGTGCGAACCCCAAGCTACGTACTATTAGGTTGAGTCATAAATTTTGCAATAAAGTTTGTCTTCCAGCAAAAACAAAACTATCCCACAAAAAACAAAAATTATTGATTTAAACGATGTAATTGTCGGTATTTTCTATGAGGTTTTTCCTCTTTCCATGAACTGTGAGGGTTACATCTCTGTGGAATTCGGTCGGTTTCGACCTGCAGAAGTCGTGCACAACCGCCGTGACCTCGTCGACTTCGGCGAAGCAACTACCATGGAGGAAGGGATCCATCGACCGAAGCAGACGGCAATCAGACGTCGAAATGTCCGGGGTGTATGGCGGTTGCTTGATTTTGGTCCAGCCCGATTCCTAGATTTTTTCAGCGTTTGAAGTGCCGTAAGCGGTCGGCCGTTGCCCTGGTGGAAGAAATACTGGCTCGTATCGACTTTTTTCTCCACTAATGCTTGCTGGAACTAGTCGATTTGTTCGCACAAGCAGGCGCCGAGGATGGTTTAACTACGTGGAGCAACCGCCGGTGCATTGACCCGCTACACATTCACCAAACGCATCGCTAGTCCTTCTTTCGGTTGAGCTCCGGTGTAGACGTCAGAACCCCAGCACGTTGCGTTCCAGCTATTACTTTTCGGCTTTGCAGATTTAATGACGCAACTGCTTTTCATCGCTGATAAAGATCCGATCCGGGCTCTCTCGCTTGAGCCGGTGCAGGAGCTCTCGGCAGTCAGAAGCAGAGCGTTCTACTTGGGTTTCCGTCAATTGATCTGCCCGGAAGTGGCTTATCGTTGTTGCTCTTCTGGGCGGAAAGAAGCCTCATACCATCTCTAATTATTTATTCTGTTAGGAGTGAACTTCCCGATGACTTCCAGAATGTGCTTGACCGCCGTCGCTGGGTTGCTGCCGAGCTTGTGCTAATTGAAAATGAAATCACACACTTTTTCATTTTCAGTGGTTATCGTTCTAGTGAATAAAACCTTTCAGCAACACAAGGAAAATTAATAATTCATAACTAAAAATGATCGCTAGGAAACAAGCTTTCAAATACGATATAATATTTCAACGGATTTACTTTGAGTTCCAGAAAAAACAAAAATGTTGCAAAATTATGACTCAACCTAATACAAACTTTCTGGTGAAACTGTTCTGAACTCGTTCTATCATCTCGCTAGCTTTTCGCGTGTATGGACTACAAATTGGCGAACCATACTCCAATATTAGCCTGCCAAAAACCCTTTACGCCTGGAGAAGAAACTATCATTTGAAGGCACGGTTCTAAACAGATTAAACATGACTTTTATAGCTTTGTTGGCTACCGTTGCACAATGCTTATCGAAATTCAGATTACTCGTAGCCAGAATCCAATATCTTTTATTTCTTCAACTCCATTAAATGGTATCACTATCCTTCAGAAGTTGAGCAAGTCGTACGTGTAAATATTAAACAGAATAGGGAACAGGATCCGTTCTTGAGGCACACCACTACTAACAGATCTGGGGCTGGAGGAGGAGTTCACACGAACAACGAATTTTCCAGTCAAGAATGATTTTGTCCATTCAATTAAACAAGGGTGTATGCCAAACAACCCCATCTTAGAGGGCAACTCTGTCGAAGGCTTTATTAAAATCGAAATGTGTGACATCGACTTTTCTTTTTTCATTCATGCATTTGGTACAACTGTTCAGAGTTTGAATCATAGCCGTTTCAGTAGACTTTCCCTTTGAAAACCATGCTGGTAAGGCAAAATTACTGCGTGCTTATCCAAATGATCAATTATTGCTCGCTTTAAGATTATTTCAAAAAGTCTCGCAAATATTGATGTAATACTGACAGGCCTAAAATTTGTGGAAACACCAAATTGCTATTTTTAGCTAAGGGAGAAACGGTAGATTCAACCCATCTACGAGGTACCTCAGCCCTCATGAAGCTCAAATTAAAGATACAAGTGCTCCGGCACGCCTAACGGCGTGTCTCGCACTTGCGCGTTTCGCGCGACTTTACAGCATCCCTGACCTATGGAAAGTAGCTTTTGTAAAACATAAAATTCGCTAACATCTAGGACCTGGTGCGTACTTTATCGGCATCAAGCCGTTCACCACTTTGGTACCTTTATCATAGATAATCTCTCTGGACCAGCCATTAACGTCATTGGTTTGTGCTGCGCAGTACGCCCCTCAGGTTGCTCCTTCGCAACCGTTCTTATGCTCAACAGCTAACGTTTCCACATATCCCTGACATATCTGCCGAAGCCAGGTTCCACCTTTACTGGTCTTCCCTCCCCTTCTTTTGTCCCCACCTTCCTGCTCCCAGCTCCTGGCCTACTTCTTTGTTTCCACTACTGACCCCCTACTGGTATCTTATTGTAGGTTCCCCGTCCTGGTTCCTCTTCCAGGTTGTTCCTTTCCATCCTGGTCGCTCTCCTACTCCACCCTAGAGGTCTCCCATACTACCCTTCTCCACACCCTTAGTGGTCCTCCCATGTTCACGGCAGACGCCGGTGACACGTATTCAGAATCAGGATGCTTATTGCGCGACGTAGGGGGCCGTCTTCTGGATCCAGAAGCTCAGCAGCGCGCGCAGTGGCCGCTGTGTCGAGCATGAAGATGATATGCATATGGCAGATTCCTTGTTCTCCGTAGGAATTCCATTACGGCTCCCTTCTTGTTGGTTCCCCGTCCTGGTCCCGCCTCCACGTCCCTTCCAGGTAGATTCCTTCCCACTCGGGATCCTCCTTACTACTCTTCCCCAATTAAGTAGGCCCACACTCACGACACTATGGCGGCGAGCGAATGCCCAGTGCGCGACATCGGTGTCACATCTTCTAAATCCGGTCTACCTTACTGGTAATGGATCCCCTTGCTGATCCTCCTTACTGCCGCCCTCCTTATTGGTAACTCCCTACTGGTCCCTTCTTATTGCCTAGGCCCTTCTTGGTGCCACCTCCACGCTTGCTTCATTGTTCCCCCTATCGACCTCCCCCTCCATTCTGATGCCTCCTCCAGGTCGCTCCCTCCTGATCGCTGTCGGTTCTCCGACATCGAAGCCCCCCTTCTACTCTTACCCCTTTAATCGCCTTCTCATGCTAATGGTACGAAGTCGGCGGAACGTCTTCTGAATCTCGACGCTCAGAAACGCGCGTAGGTGCTGTTATGTTATGCAGTAAAGAACTGCGCTTTACCTGCTGCAGAAACATCACACGTTCAATAGCATAGTGGTAGAAGATAGAAGATAGATAGGTAGATTGATATGTCACTCAGGTTAGATCACTCAAACGTCATCGACCGCTAATTCAATTATATAGTGGTAGATAGATGTTCTAGTGGACCGCTTATTATACGAGCTACCCTTTTAATGAGGTTTAATGGAATACCGTCAGGGGTTAGACTTTCAGACTATGGCCATTTGGGAAGCAGGCTTTGAATCTCCCATTTGTGGAACCAAATTGAATTCCAATTCCATTACAGTGAATCTGGATTTAAAGCATTCATCCATAGTTGCACCATCGGAAGCATCAACATATTCTGCAAATGTTGTTGCTAACAGATCGGCGTTATCATCATCGCGATGCTCAATCGGACCACTAGGAGAGCGTAAAGCTTGCACATGAATCTTCTCTTGCAGACGAGACTTTAACAACCTATAGAAGCCAGACTTGTTGCCAGTTCTTATGGTCCGCTTCTCAACTACAGTACTTGTACTGCGTAAACTTTTCAGCCTTTCTTTAAATTTATGTAACAAATTGCCTGCATACGGCCCAGTCTTCAGGTTTATCCGTGCGTTTGTCTGCATGCCTCTTGCATGCATCTTTAAGGGCCTTCCAAGAACAGGCGGAAGATTGGAATTCGCCGATATAATCTTTTTGATCGGAACAAATAGTTCAATAAAATGGTGCAACATAAACAGCATTTCATACTTCCCATCAACAGAATCAACATTATTGAGCGAAAAAAACGGATTAATGTCTCCTAAATATCTTATTATAACATCATAGTTAGCTAATGTGAAATCCCTTTTGGACATACATATGCAAAGAGGTGCTTGTATCTTGACGTCAAAACGGAGGACAGAATGATTACTTGATCAGAGGAGCACATGCTCTTCAATTGCTGACCGTTATGACCATGAGTGCGCTTCAAACATATTGAGGAAGTTTTCTGCTCTTGAGCTTGCCCGTTGATTCTAGGTTTCCCCCTCCAAGCAATCTCCGGGAAACTTAAATCGCCTAACAAAACGCACCGTTGATACATAACAGTAGTATAGGCTGGTGTTTTGAATAAGGCGAGTGACGGTCACTCCTTTGTGCAGATTGCAGCATAGCGCCTCATAAGAATCTGTAACCGACTCTTCGCGAAGATTCGCGGTTCGCGTTCGAAGGAAATGATATCTCTGTAGTTGACAATGTCATTGACTAAGGATTTTCGTATAACAATAACCTGGATTTCTCCGAGCATTTCAAAAATATTTGCAGGAGGGCGTATGCACGGACATACCAAATTTTCAAGGGTTTGGCCACGAAGAACAAGGATGTACTGCTCAAGGTATACAAAACCTATGCCAGACCAATTCTAGAATCTGGTACTACAGTCTTCTATCCCTCGAAGAAAAAGGATATAGAAGCAATCGAAAAGATTCAAAATAATTTTACAAGAAAGATTATGATTAGATACGTTTCTACTCTCGCATTCCTAGATCTGGAATTAGGAACAAATTTCTTGGAATTCATACTCTAGAAAGTCGTAGAAAATTGAGGGATGTCTGTATGTTGTTTAAAATAATTTCTTGACTGTGTGATGTGGACGGCAAAGCTTTCTATAACAGTATCGTCTATAACCAGGGGTGGCAATGTAAAATTGAGCTAAGGCTGGCCTAAAACTAGTATGCGAGCCCACTCTAAGAGCGGGATCGGCATTCATCTCCCTAAGAACTGGGCTAAGCCACTCCTCAGCCAATTTTGTTGCTTTCAAGCGTCTGGCCTCAAAAAACATCCTAACTTTTTAAGGTGTACCTCTTTTGTTTTGTCTACTTCACAACGTTGTTTAAATAGTTTTGTCCTTAAAGCGATTGTACTGTATTATCCAATCTCTTTTCGTTTCTCAGGTCCTCTGTTTTATTGTTCACGTCTCTCACGACTGTCTTATACGTCGTAATAAATTATTATTATTATTATTATTATTAATATTAGTGATGGAGGATTTAAGTGAAAGTAAGGCAACACCTTCGCCCCTTTTAATATTATGATCGCAACGGAAAGTTGCATACTTAGAGCAACTGCTGCCCAATATTGGTGTTATGTCAACGTGCTCATGAAGCCATGATTCAGTCAGCATGATAACACCAGTATTTGTTTCATAAGATTTATCGAGACATCTATTGTTCACGATTTAATGTTAGCTAGAGCGCGGGATGTGATTGAACCTTAATTCCTCTGAGGCCTTAGACGTTTTCCGACGGGGTGGAACAATCATGAAACTTTGTTTGGTATAAAACTGCTTGCTCGTTGTGAGTGCTCGACAAGGAATTGTCAATATGACTACAACTGTGGTTCTCATACACAGCGTGACTATTATGAGTTACGTGATCCAAACGAGAACGATTTGGAAGAGATGATCTTTCGGCTTTAAGGCGGTCCCGTTCCAATTTGGTTAATGAAGCTCTTATAAAAATACCTCTCTCAGAGAAATACCTTAAATGAGAAGCCCTATTTAATGCCATGGAAGCAACAAATGAAGTAGGAAATACAACTTTTAGAAGTGTGACTCTACCTGGAATAGGACGTCCCTACGGTAGGTAGTTACAGGTCGACAATCTATGGAAAATCAAGAACGATTCTAATACAATTAGCACCAAACGCCACTCAGCTGAAGGAATTAATTCAGAAGATTCTCTCATACCTGTGATGATAATAGATCGCTTTTTCTCTTTATCACAAGAAGCAATAAGGATCACATTACTAGTCTGAGTAGTACCTATCTGTGACTGGCGTTTCTAAGCAGATTGTTTGAGCAGTTCGATCTGAGAATCTAGATGTTGAACTTCAGCTTCTAGTTTACGATTCTTTGAACGTATACCTTCGTTTTCCTCCAGTAGCTGTTTGGTCTCCTTAATAACCGTATGAAGCTCTTCTTCCGTATCCAAAACACAACCCATAGCAACTTTCAAGTGCCAAGGAAATGAGCAATCATTCATTATCATGTTTTAGTATGAACACAGTATAAATATACCTTATTAGCAGGGATGTGCGGAATTTCCGTTTCCGTGTTTCGAATTCCGGTTTCCGGCCATTTTTAGCTCTTCCGTTCCGTTCCGTCTTCTGCCTGTTTTTGGACCGGAAGGCGGAAACGGAAATAGGCACTGTTCGACACTAGTTTTGAACAGAATCAGCTTATCATTTAAAAAGAATTCTTCTTCAGATAATTGTGAGAGAAATACTGTTTGACAACTCTGTATTAATATTCTTGGAATTGGTTAGACTACCAAAAAAAGTGCTCAAAGTGCTCAACGGCTGAGTGCAGGGCAAAACTAGTGGGCCAGGAAACGCTATTTGTGCACCGTACGCTAAGAAAGTGCACTCAACATTTGAATGATCATAAAATTCTTGATCCGTTAGTTACAAATAGCTACAAAAACGTAGTAAGCATATAGCGCAGTGTCATAAAACAAAGGCATGTGGCATGCGGTTGTCTGCTCCAACATTACATGAGTGTTCCTGGTCGAAGGTGTCAATTGAATTTCAATTTTTAATTTCGTTAGGTGTGATATTCATCCATATGGAGCTATGCTGTTTTAATGAAGCATCACGAATACCTACCAGGAGATGTTATTTTGATTGACTATGGTGACTTATTGAATTCTGATACAAAACTTGTGCTTCGAGAACCATCTAGGAACTATCCAGCTGTGTCACCTTGGGCGTAGGGGCTCCAGACTGGCACAGACTGAATATTACTATGGAAGTGTGGACCCACCATGACTTATCAGTCATCCACTTATCATCTTATTGTTAGATTCCAGAATGAATTCTGAGTACTAGCTTTGGTAACTGCTAATGTTGAGTATGCAGATATCTGTGCACCCGCGACCTCGTCCATGATGCCACAGATTTCCAAAAATGTTGAGAGGAATCTCTTTCCTGATTGGAAAATGACCTAGGTGGTTACTCTAGTTTTAGACTTCACCCGAGTCAGTCCTTTTAATGCGGGTCTGTAAGTAACCTCAAATGGTTAATTCGGTTAAGGTTCAGAGAATTGCAGCATTACAGAAGTCAGCGAAGAACCCGTCGCAGGGACTAGATATGGAAACAACGGAGAGACTGCATGCTGAAATAGTGAGAAATAGTGAGATAAGACCTGAATTTGTTTTCGTTTATTGCTCTAGCCATAGCTAAAAGGTCATCATAACAATATTATGAATTCATGCTTCGTTATACTATGTTACGATGAGGGTGAGCACTAATCCGTAGAAGATTCTTCCGCTCGCAAAGTTCTGGTTAAGAAAAGCGCAATGGGAGCCGCTTCTGACGCCGTTTCTGAAGCACTTTTGAAAAAATGGTGAATATGAGTCATTTCCGTTTCCGCGTTTCGTATTCCGGTTTCCGGCCATTTTGAGCGTTTCCGTTCCGTCTTTCATCTTCCGCTTTTTCCAGTAAAATTTCCGCACATCCCTGCTTATTAGCTTACAAGGAAAGCCCATGAACTTCCCCAATGGTTCTCAACGAGACCTATATAGTCTTGTAGGGCACCGGATGGATCACAGAACTACGCTTCGTTTTTGCTACGGGCCACTGAATAGTTCGAAAATGGCAAAAATGGTGTTACTTCAGTGCAAATTGATAAGGCATAGGTGACACCTGGAATGGCCCTGTCGGAAATTAGTTAAGCTGCTGACCACGAATCTGTCACTCTTTTTCTAAACTTCCACTTTGTTTGCAGTACTTTCTATCAAAGGTGGAAGCCGAAGGTTGGAAAATAAGTCTGACAACATTGAAGAAGGACGCGATTCCACTAGCGTGCACAGCTTTAGTCACCCATAGCTACCGTAACCTACCGTAATCGGCCGAAATTTTTAAAATGAATGTCATATCCGTGATGAGCACCCCAAGTAGCCCCCTGAGCGATGTTTGAGCGAAAAATTTTCTTTCGAGCTCTCCTCGACCTTTGGAGTCGTGAAAAGCAGTAGTGCTGGCTATTCTGCTTACATCCCGTTACTTACACACATCCATCGTAATCTTCTCTAATCTTTCGTTTGACCTAGAATGGTTGCCAGATTGATGATTTGCTTCCAAAACAATCCTATAGATGAATTTGGGACGAAATTTTTTCTCGCCCTCTAGAGTAGAGGGAGTGAGTGCAAGTGCTCCTATCTGCAATGCCCCCGACCCGGCTCCCGTAAGTGTGTAAGAGAAGGTTGAGGAAGAAGCACACAGAAAGTTTCCAATCACAGGAGGTGGATAAAATATGCAGTACTTGGGAACAGTTAGCTGAAATAGTGAAAATTGCGAGAAGAATAAGAAGCAGTCTATGAGGAAGTCCGAAGAGCAATGAGCCTGTCTTGATGAAGGGTGAAATCAAGGCTTGTCGATCTTGTCCACGAATGAGGTGACAATGAGAAAGACTTCCAAAAGTAATTGAGAACATGCCAAAGAGATCATATGTGGGCAGCATCGAACGAGACCTTCCTCAGCGAGACCCAGCTTCTTCCATATCTGACAACAGGTTGAAAGCGAGATCAGGACGCGAAGAAGGTACCCTACCGAGGCCGAAATGTTCTTTATATTGACAAAAATGCGGTGGCGATGTCCGTCCCTTCACGCGGTGCCACTGGAAACTGCCCGCTTTGCGAGCTAAGCCGAACACGGACATTCGATTGCAGGTGATAGGCCCTTGTGACAGGCCGGCCTACGAACAACCCAAGGTCACATCGCCTGGTTGTATGTCAGTTAATATTTTCCGAGATAGTGCTACGGCGTCGGCGGGAGCGGACGCGCACTCGCAAAGCCCGGCGGGTGTGAGAAGTATGCGAGGTCCCTGGCCCCTGGTGCGAGGACGGCGGGGGGGGGGGGGGGGGAGGTAGGGCACTGAGCTAGTCCGAAAGTTCCGTAACGTAAGCAGGACCCGCGTGGCAACGCTGAATGTGACGTACGCTGACGGTCCGCTCGTGCGATTTGGTAGAAGCACTGGAGCGTAGAAGAGTTGATTTCTGTGCTGTGCAGGAGACGAGGTGGTCCTGCCGCAAGTCAAGAGATATAGGACTTGGCCTCAAGGCCGTTCTATGCGGTAGTCCCAGGACCACCAGCAGTATTGGTATAATCGTATCCGAGCGTTTCCGATAGGTGGCGATGTCCGCTCCTCCACGTGGTGCCACTGGAAACTGTTCGCCTCTGCGAGCTAAGCTAATCACGGACATTCGAGTGCAGGCGACAGGCCCTAGTGACAGGCCGGCCTATGGAGATCCCATGTCACATCACATGGTTGATGACGTTAAGTGAGTATCGAGATAATACGGCGTCCGCGGGAGCCGACGCGCACTCGCAGAGCCCGGAGAGTGTGAGAAGTATGCGAGGGTCCCTGATGCGAGGACGGCATCGGGGGGAAACTGAGCTAGTCCGAAAGTCCCGTAACGTAGGCAAGACCCGCGTAGCTACGCTGAATGTGGGTACGTTGACGGGCCGCTCGTGCGAGTTGGCAGAAGCACTGGAGCGAAGACGAATCGACTTATGTGCGGTACAGGAGACGAGGTGGTCCTGTTGTAAGTCGAGGGACATAGGCCGAGGCTTCAAGGCCATTCTGTGTGGCAGTCCCAGGACCACCAGCGGAGTTGGTGTAATCGTCTCCGAACGTTTCCGAGACGCGATTATAAGCGTGGAACGTTTTAATGACCGCTTGATGAAGGTCGTAGTCGCTGCTGAACAGCGTATGTATCATTTCTTCTCTGCATACGCTCCGCAGGCAGGCTGTTCTGAGAGAGCCAAGGATGAGTTTTGGACCCTGC
Source organism: Heligmosomoides polygyrus polygyrus (assembly GCA_947396885.1). NCBI lineage: Eukaryota > Metazoa > Nematoda > Chromadorea > Rhabditida > Heligmosomidae > Heligmosomoides > Heligmosomoides polygyrus. The sequence continues at coordinate 67,193,496 of OX377205.1, read as the reverse complement.
TTGATGAAAAGACAGCAGAGGTACCGTCAGAAGACGCTGTCGTTATCGCAGGTGACCTCAACGGTCATGTGGGGACTGCGAAAGATGGTCGCAGCTGTCACGGCGGTTTCGGATATGGAGCACGTAACGCTGATGGTGAGCGAATCCTTGAGTATGCGGACTCGCATAACCTCATCATCGCGAACACCGTATTTCGAAAGCGTGACTCCCATCTGGTGTCGTTCTATAGCGGGAGCACCAAGACACAGATCGACTTCATCCTTGTGAAGCATCGCGATCGAAAGCTGGTTACAGATGCGAAGGTGGTGCCGTACGAGACTGTCGCCACACAGCACCGTCCGCTGATATGCACTCTTAAGTTCGCCCCTCCGAGGCTGAGGCATGTCGAGCGATGCGGTCCACCGAGAATCAAGTGGTGGCGATTGAAGGAAAACGCTGCAGCTTTTGTTTCTCGTATTCGGTTACCGACGGTGACAACCGTCGACGAAACATGGAAAGATGCAACCGATACGATTTTACAAGTTGCATGCTCTGAATTAGGCATGACTAAGCCTGGACGCCGCAAGATCGAGAAGCTGGCGTGGCTGTGGACTAACGACGTAAGAGAAAAAGTCCGAGAGAAGAAAAAATTATATCACGCGTTCCTGCGCGACAAGAGTGCAGACAAATGGCGTATGTACCAGGAGGCGAAGAAAGCGGCAAAGAAGGCCGTAGCCGTTGCAAAAGCCGTCCATTATGATGATCTCAGCGATAAACTCGAGACGCGCGATGGTGAACGACATCTTTATCGACTTGCCAAGGCACGCCATCGTCAGGCCGAGGATATCGAGAAATTCTTGGGCATCAACGATGAGAATGGCCATCTACTGACGAACCGCAAGAGGGCTATGAAACGATGGCATGACTACTTCGAGAGAATTTCGACAGAAGAGTTTGCCCATCCGCCCATCCCTTGCGTCCCTCCTACGCACGGTCCTGTGCAGAAAATCACTGTGGAGGAGACGGAAGCGGCTTTGAAGAAGATGAAGCCAGGCAAAGCAACGGGCCCCGATGATATAGCGGCCGACCTATGGAAGTTGAGGTGCTGGAGTCCTGCTGAGTGGCTAACGAAGTTTTTCAACCAGGTTGTTACGGAAAAGAAGGTACCTGGTAGTTGGCAGGAAAGCACGACGATCCCGATATGGAAGAAGAAGGGCAGTCCTGCGGACTGCACGAATTACCGTCCAATTCGCTTGCTCTCGCACAGCATGAAAATCTTCGAGCGAATTGTAGACGGACGTATTCGCGATATCGTCCAACTTTCCACCAATCAATGTGGCTTCGTAGCGGGCAGTGGCACCATCGATGCCATACATGCTGCTCGTCTTCTGGTAGAGAGACATCGCGAAAAGCAGAAACCGCTGCACATAGCTGTTCTCGACTTAGAGAAAGCATTTGATCGTGTACCGCGTGAGGTTATATGGTACGCCTTACGACAACACGGTGTTCCCGAAGATCTTATTGAGTGGGTGCGCATACTTTACTCTGGTCCAAAGAGTAGTGTGCGAGCGCCAGCCGGCACATCGGCGGAGTTTCCTATCTCCGTTGGTGTTCACCAGGGCTCTGCGCTTTCCCCGCTCCTATTCATTGTCGTAATGGATGCCATTTCGAGAGACCTTCAGAAGCCTGCCCCCTGGACGCTGCTGTATGCAGATGACGTAATGCTTGCAAGCGAAGAGAAGAGCGAACTCGAGCGACAAGCGCAAGCTTGGTACGACCGCTTGGCGATGTACGGGCTCAAGCTAAACGTCAAAAAATCTGAGTACTTGACGACAGACGTAAACGAAGCCGGGTCCATTGAGATCAATGGCACTGCGCTAGTACGAACGACAAACTTCAAGTACCTTGGATCTGCAATTGCGTCTGATGGTAGTCTGACGTTCGAGGTGAACTCGCGCGTGAGCGCAGCGTGGTCCAAATGGCGCTCGATGACAGGCGTTTTATGCGACAGGAAGATACCGGAACGCCTTAAATCGAAGATCTATAGAACTATCGTCCGACCAGTAGCGATGTATGGAGCTGAGTGCTGGCCTGCAACCAAGGAGGTTGAGACTCGCCTCAGCGTAATGGAAACGAAAATGCTGCGATGGACGGCTGGTGTTACGCGTCTGGACCGTATTCGCAACGATGAAATACGCCAGAGGTTTGGTGTCGCTCCAATTGCTGACAAGTTACGTGAAGCTCGCCTTCGATGGTATGGCCACGTTCTTCGAGCTAGTGGTGACACTGTTAGGAAGATTGGCCTTAACATAGATGTGCCCGGAAAACGGCCTAAAGGGCGGCCGAAGCAGCGATGGCTTGATACGTTGCATGTGGACCTAAAGGTTGCTGGTATCCATCCCGATCAAGCATTTGATCGCGTAAAGTGGCGTCACCACACCAGAATAGCGGACCCCGCCTCGAAGCGGGACAAACGCTGAAGAAGAAGAAGAAGAAGAAGAAGAGCGTTTCCGATACTCGATTGTAAGCGTCGAGCGCTTTGACGATCGATTAATGAAGATCGTTGTCGCCGCTAAGGAACGACTCTTTCCACTTCTTCTCTGCGTATGCTCCGCAGACTGGCTGTTCCGATCAAGCCAAGTATGAGTTTTGGAGCCTGCTTGATGAGAAGACAGCTAAGGTACCGTCGAAAGACGTCATCGTTGTCGCTGGTGACCTTAATGGGCACGTAGGCTCGTTCTACAGTGGGAACTCCAAGACGCAGATAGACCTCGTCCTTGTGAGAGATCGTGACCGAAATCTCGTCACAGACGCGAAGATCGTGCCGTATGAAACGGTCGCCCCACAGCCTCATCCGCTGATTTGCACGTTGAAGATCGCCCCTCCAAGGGTGCAGCATGTTGAGCGATGCGGTGCTGCAAGAATCAAGTGGTGGCGAATGAGAGAGAAGGAAACAGCAATGATTTCTCGCGTACGGTTACCGACAGTCACAACTGTCGTCGAAACTTGGAAGAAAGTGACCGACGTGATACTTCAGGCTGCGAGGTCAGAACTTGGCACTACTAACTAAACTAAACTTTGATCTTAACCAAAAAGCCGAGAAGCTACGAAGCCTGGACGACGAAAGGTCGACATGCAGGCATGGCTGTGGACGAACGATGTGAAAGAAAAGGTTCGAGAGAAGAAAGCGCTTTATCATGTGCTTCTTGGTGACAAGTCCGCCAATAACTGGCAAAAGTACCACGAAGCGAAAAAAAAGCTGCCAAGAAGGCTGTGGCCGTTGCAAAAGCCACTCATTACAATGATGTCTACGAAAAGCTCGAGTCGCGCAGTGGTGAGCGGTATTTGTACCGACTTGCGAAAAACCGTCATCGCCAATCCGAGGATATTGAAAAGTTCTTTGGCATCAATGATGAGAGCGGCCATCTTCTGACAGAGCGCAAAAAGGCCTTGAAGCAATTGTGCGATTATTTCGAGGAAATTTCGACTGAAGAATCCCCTCATCCGGCTGTCCTTTTTGTGGCTCCTATCCACGGTCCCGCGCACAAAATCACTGTGGAGGAAACTGACGCGGCTCTGATAATGATGAGACCGGGCAAGGCGACTGGTCCAGATGACTTGCCAGCTGATTTATGCAAGTCAAAGTTCTGGTAATCTGCTGAGTGGTCAGCCAAATTTTTCAACCAGGTTGTAGCGGAGAAGAATGTGCCTGATGTTTGGCAGGAAAGTGCGACGATCCCGGTTTGGAAGAAGAAGAGCAGCCCTGCAGACTGCTCAAATTACCGTCCGATTCGGTTGTTTTCGCACTGCATGATGATCGTCAAGCGAATCCTCGATAGCCGAATTCGCGAAATCGTCAAGCTTTCCAGCAATCAGTGCGGCTTCGTGGCTGGTTGTGGCTCTATCGATGACATACATGCAGCCCGTCTTCTGGTAGAGAAGCCTCGCGAGAAACAGAGAGCGGTGCATCTTGCCTTTCTCGACTTGGAGAAGGTCTTCGATCGCGTACCGCGTGAGGGTATATGGTACGCCGTACGACAGGACGGTGTTCCCGAAAAACTTGTAGAGTGGGTGCGAATGCTATACTCTTGTCGAAAGAGTAGTGCAAGGTGCAGCAGGAACCTCGACAGAGTTCCCTATCTCTGTTGGGGTGCACCAAGGATCTGCGCTTTCCCCACTCCCCTTTGTTGTCGTAATGAATGCCATTACGCGAGACCTTCAGAAGCCCGTCCCTTGGACGTTGCTCTATGCTGATGACGTGATGCTCGCCTGCGAAGACAAAGGTGAACCCGAGCGAGAGGTGCAAGCTTGGTGCGACCGTCTGGCGAGGGTCGGACTCAAATTGAACGTCAAGAAGACCGAGTACCTAACGACTGACGTGAACGAGTCCGGCTCCATTAAGATTAACAGTACTGAGCTTGCACGCACTTCGGTGTTAAAAACCTGGGATCAGCAATAGCGTCTGACGGCGGTCTGATGGTTGAAGTGAACTCACGCGTGAGTGCAGCTTGGTCCAAGTGGCCCTCGTTGACTGGAGTACTCTGCGACAAGAAGGTGCCAGAGCGCTTAAAGTCAAAGATCTATAAAACCATCGTCCGGCCGGTAGCGATGTATGGAGCTGAGTGTTGGCCTGCAACAAAGGAAACGGAAGGTCCCCTCAGCTAATGGAAACGAAGATGCTGGGCTGAATGGCTGGAGTCACGCGCCTGGACCGCATCCGAAGCGAAGCCATTCGGTAGAAGGTATTTGGTGTCGTGCCGATAGCTGACAAGATGCGAGAAGCTCGCCTGCGATGGTACGGCCAGGTTCTGCGTGGAAAGGAAGACAGCGTCCGTAAGATAGGCCTTAACTTCGAAGTGTCTGGAAAACGGCCTAGAGGGCGTCAGAAGCAGTGGTGGGCTGATAAGTTACAAAGGAATTTAAAGTAGCTGGTGTCCACCCTGATCTAGCACGGGATCGGGAAAGATGGCGACATGGCGCCAGAAAAGCGGACCCCGCCATGAAGCGGGACAAACATTGAAGAAGGAGAAGATTGACAAAAATGCAACAATCCCGCCTTATGCCGCAGAAATCCTACCCCGGAATCGAACCCTCGACCCCCTCCCGCAAGTCAACCTCGCTACCCACTCAACCATCCAGTCGCTGGCGCATCCGGCGGCGAATGAATCACCTGAATGTACACTGCAGCTTCGTCCAGGAAACGTAGAAAATTACTATGAGCAAACTGTAATTTGAGCTCCAAACCATTTGTAAGTTAAGTTCAGGGCACGACAGGGCCATTCCAGGTGTCACTTTTGCCTTATCAGCCCGCCCTGAAGCGGTACCATTTCTTGCCATTTTTGGACCATTCAATGTCCCGTAGCAAAAGCGAAACATAGTTCTGTGATCCCCGTCCGATGCTCTACAAGATCATATAGGTCACGTTGAGAATCTTTGGTGGAAGTTCATGGGCCTATGGTCCCTTGTTCCCTTGTTAGGTGGCTCACGATAAGGCCTATGGTATACTCCTGTCCGCTGCAGCGACGCGGGAGTGCACAGCGACGAGACGGCTCGCGATGCGCGTCGCGAGCCGTCGCCATCGCTGAAGCTGACATAGTTCACGCAGGTCTGCAGACGGAGACTTTTGCAGAATTTTAGCGAATCAGCTGATCCAGTGCAGTGACGAAATCGTGCTTTGTCCATCACACCCACCGTGAGTCCTGTCGTAAATTCGTTCAAGAGTCCAGTTAGACTAACTGAGAGCATCGCGCTGCAGTAATGATCAGACAAATGGGAGCGAGAGGTATAGCAAAGGGGATCAAACGCCTTAATAGCAGTCGGACACCCAATCTACGAGTCTTTCCTTTCTCAAAACGAGTTTACAGAGATTTTTCATGTAACAGAACAAGATTATTTGACCTCACAGAGATCGCATGAGTTTTTTCGAGACAATCCGTATTAAACCACAGAAAGCAAAAGCAGTGGCAGAGTCGCAAAACTCTAATCCCGCATGAGATGCAATACTGCTAGGGTCGCACGGTTCAAAAAAGGGTTGCGATGGACTAATCCGCCGCAAAACGTCGCATGCTCATAACTCCTCCAATTTAGATAGCTACATATTTTGAGAAAAGGTTGACATCGTTCTTGTCACCTCTTTGAGATCTCCACAATCACTTGTATAACTTCACCAGATCATGGGAATTTCGTCGTGGGCGGCTCAAAGAATGATTCGAGCAGACTTTACGCGATTGGAGCAGCTTATTTCTCATGACATGGAAGTTCTCGAAGTCGCATGACGTACTTTGCCAGTGCCCTGTAGTGTGCCAGATGGACAGTCTTTGCTCACTTAGTTGATTTCGTCGATTCTATGTGCATTGTGTACGGCTCACCCGAGTTGCATGCCTGACACTACTGGGCACTAGCAAAGTGCGCTAAGCTTAAGGGAATGTGTTCTCGAAAATAATTAGCTACAATCGCAAAAAAAACCGCGCCAGCAATTTTTTTTAGCAATCTCCTTAAAAACTAGCCGTTCAATTGGCACATTTCTGTGCCGGACATGTCAATAAACCTCCCTGTGACTCGTCCGACACAGAAATGTAGATTTCCGTGCCGGCGAGGAAGTTCAGAGGCGAAAAAATGCGAGGATCGGCATAAAAGTGAGAAAAACGGCCTAGAAAAATATCTCCTCAAAAAACTAGCCGTTCAAGCCGTCGAAAAAAAAACAAAATGAGTCTAGCCACGAAAAACCCTACGAGGAGAACAACGGAGACATTGCATGACCACCCAACATCACCAGACGTGTGTTGAAATTGCTGCGGTATGGTCACGAACCAAGGAAGTGTCGAAATAAGAGAGCGGAAGTGCATAGAATAGGGCACGACACGCGCTCCCCCTCCACGATCATCGCTGCCCGTCGCTAATCGCATTGCACTGCACTGCGACGAGCGACGGGCTGCGACGGCCGTCGCACGGGAGTATGTTTCACTCCCGCGACGCGGAGGTATAACACCCCTTTGCGACGCATCGCGGGATCGATGGCGCGTCAACTGACAACCGCGCCCAACTGCGCCGTCCGCCACTGCAGCGAAGGCGCGCCGTTGATAGTTGCCCCGCGCCCGTCGCTGGAGCGACGCGGGAGTATACCATAGGCCTAAACAGTTGTTCCCGCCACAGGGAACTCGTTCCCGAATACATTTAGATATGAGTAACAGTAATAGATATGAAGAAGTATAGTAGAATTTGATGACGTCGACAGTGATGAATGCCGCAAGCACGACCGTAGCTTATGATATGATAAATAAAATATTGATGCTCGTGGATAGATACTTACTTGATCCGTATGAGGTAACGACGTGAGCTATAGATCCAGCAGCTCCAGTTCCAGACGGAGAAGCAAGGTGAGTCGACCACTCACTGACAGACCATTTAATGATTGAGTAGGGATCGACGCTTAGGCCTATGGTATCGTCTTGTATATAATCGGCTAATGTCACGTGTCCGTCACGGGGAGGGGGACTGGAGTCAAGAGATGCCTGCGACAGTGCGGCGTATGCCAGCCGGGCTTTCTTTCAGCTTAACCGTGGGAAATTGCTGGCGAACTATAGGTTACTAGGAACAAAGGCAATCTGCTAGCATCGTGCTACATGAGTATGATACGGAGACCAAACAATAGCATTGCGTTTTCCGCCTAAAGCACACCGAATTCAGGGCACGCAGTTGCTTCCTTCCCGCGGATCAGCCTTCGAACTTCCAACGTTCCGAGATTCGATTACTATCATTCAACGACTTTTACTTAGTAAATACATAGCAGTACTTAGTTAGAAGAAACACCAAGGAAGAGTGCTGAGTAGCCGATGAGATCATTTCTGCAGTTTTGGTTTCGGCGGACGAAACGCGGCTCCCCGCATCACTTTTCCTCCTTCTTCGCGCTTCGCTTTCTTCGCCTGGAAATTCCGCCAGCTACCTGAGCGCTCATCACGAGACTCCTGAAAAGTAGGGAAACATTGTTACTATATGCCTTTTTGTAAGCCTCTTTACCTCATAATTTTTAGCGAACTCTTCTGCCAGTTTCCTTTTCTCCGCAGCCTGTTGGATTGTCTCTGCTGTACGTCGCCTAGAACAGCACGCTATTATTAATGTTCCTTATTCTTCTTGCCCAGCAAAGTCACCTACAATTGACCCTCTTCATCTTTAGTTATCAGAAGGGAGCGCTTCGGAGAAAGGTGTAATCAGCCTCTCGAAGGCAAAAGATTAGGTTCGAGTCCCGCCAGACGCAAGTGTTTGATCAGAACCAAGACACTTCGATTTCGGGACTAGGGCGTTATTCACTACAGCGCGACCACAGATGTCCAGTTCCTCCTACCATCACAGAACGTTCGAGTGAATGGGCGCTGAGGTACCTACTTCTCTTCATTCGCTCGCTCCTCCAGCATCTTCCTCTTCTTTTCTCGGTCAGCAAACACTTTCGTGACTGTAATCCACAGCTGCTTCTTGTACACTTCTGGGTCATCCTCCTCTATCTCATGAACTCCTGTTTCTTTCTTCTGTTTCCGCCTTTTTTCAGACATCTGAAGATTTATACGTTCACAATAGATGAAACAAATTCTTGTAGGTATAATTCTAAGAAAACGGGCAGCATCTTACCACTATGGACAGACGAGCTCGAGCCTCTGTGTAGCAATCCTTGCATCGATTAAGTTCAAGTGGGTTCTCAAGCTGCTTTATCGCCTTCTTTATGACTGAAAGCGGCGAATACAGCCTGAGCTCCGTATCAATAAAACTAGAAAGCGTAAAGGCGTCCTCAAAAACGACAACGGCTTGTAAAAACCTACTGTCGAACGCCTGATCGGCTCTATCTCTGTCTTCGGGGTTTTTATCGGGGTGAATAAGTAGAGACAATTTCTTGAACTTCTTCTTCGCTGCTTCTATATCCGAGTCTGGGTCGATTTGAAGAACCTGCAACCATATAGTACTTGTATATCCACTGGAGGTGAACTTCTCTATGTCAAACCTCAAACGGATTCAAGTTCAGATAGGTGGATCCTGGCCTAAGGAGGCGATCGAGCTGCTGTTGTGACGTCAGCACAGCATCTTCATGTTCGGTGGCTTTGATCTGAAAAGCCGAAAAAAATATTTTGAACTCAAAACTGACACTTTCCAGTAAGGAGAGGTTACGCACTAAGCCTGAGAGTATGCCCCTCGTCCTACTGCCACACGATATCGAATACACTATGCGAATGCATATGACTACTGCCATGCGGGGGCCAGAAGAGGGATATGTTCACGTTTCCAGATACCAATTCAATGACTTGCACTGTTAGCACAACATAGGGTCGACCCCCGCCGAAGCTCGTTCTTCTGATTGCGCTTCATTGCTGTCTCGCTCCGCATGACTTCCGTTGTCTATTTTGGTTGATCGAGGTAGAAAGCATATTCCAGTATCATTTGCCAAGCACCAGCAGAAAGGCTAGATTGATGTTGGCTCCCACATCATTCGCATAATAGCAGGGCAGCAGCAGAGCCAATGTGACTCTAATGTGTGTATCAAATAAGCTCCGGCTACAATAAATATCGTAAGCAAATTGAGTAGAACACACAGAGCAAGAACCCAGCCCAGTGATCTGAACCCCACCCACAGGTTCAGGATTCGAGACATACGAAACATTCAGGACGGAGATCCAAGCCAGTGTTGCGCTCGACCTTCGCAAGAATAAAGTAGCTGGATCTTCAGATGGATATGAATAAGGTCCATTGTCAATATTAGGGAGTTCGAATGGCAAGAAAAACTGTATGGTAATCCTGGGAGATCTAAAGGAATGCAAACCATGGGGGAACCTGATTATCAACGTTGAAAAGAACTCACGTCATTGTAGAACTGCTCAAAATTGCTCATACTTCTGAAACAGAGCTGTGAAGTCATCTTTACTACCATAGATAGATATAGATAGACATATGAGGACTGAAGATATCGGAGAAATACCGGAAATTAGCAAATCAACAACATTCTGCGATCAACAGTACTTTATTCGCATTCCAGTTAAACGAATCGATATACGAGTTAGAAGCGGCAAGAAAAAGGATATGGTAGCGTGTATTCCGTATTGCGTCGTATTCACATCAATTTCAAGGAAAGGTAGAAACTGGTTCAAAAACGAGAAAGACTGGAAACTAGATCTTAAGAATATATACAAATTATAGGTGTAAAAGATAATAAAGCGTAAATACAAAAAACTTCTTAGATTGCGGTGTTCCAGAAAATTAGACTAGAATTTGAATCGTATTTCAATTGTTAAGTAAAGGACAAGAGATCATTCAGAGAACACTGAAAAGGATCTTCCTGAGATGAGGTTCCACGTGATGAGGAGGCGGAAATAGGTCAAACTGAAGTGCCGAGCACAGCGGCAACTCGAATGACAGCATTTCTCGACGCGATATTCTCAGTATTTCCTCGGCCCGCTGCAAATGAAATAGGAAGGCGTTTGATGACGAGACACCACACATAAGCAGGACAACTCTACCTCGAGAACCTTAACAATTACAGGTTTCTTGTAGTCGTTGAGCTTCACAGCAACGAGGAAAGCCACTCCCGCCACCAGTTTCCTGTTGTGCTTTGAGATCAAGCCCTTAAAACAGAAAATATTGCATATATTTCCTAATACATTAACACACAGAATTCCAATACACCTTCACAACTACTCTTTCAAAGTAGACGAACGAATGCGCCACAGTGTACTCGTCCACGTCGCACTCCTTTGCCAGCTGCCATATGTCTCGCTTAATGCTGAAGAAAAACAGCTAAATTAGCGCGTAAAACGCCATAATGTATAAATACCGACCTTCTAAGCTTGCTATACGTCAGATGGATGTGTGGAAATTTCTCAGCAAAGGTCTCGTTCAGGTTGGCCTTAGCCACCTGAGCAGGTGCAAACAGTTTGGTCACTCCCTAGACAAAGCAAACATAGCTTCAAACACCTTCTCCTAGCTCATTTGGATTCAAATCTCACAATGAATCCATTGCAGCGAATTATCGTCCGACTTGCCGAAGCTATCTCTTCCAGCATTGAGGGGTCGTAGTCGTTCCGTCCCGAGCTGTCAACGTCCAGTTGGCACGATTCTTCATCTCCCGCGCCTTCACCACCTGGAAGCCTACTTTTAATTTCCAAATCAAGTCATTTTCAGTTCTCAAGGAATCAACAGATTTCAAGGAAAGTAGGCACAGAAAAACTGGTGCTGAACCCATCGACCGCACAGCATCAATGCCTTTCACGAGGATTTCTAGACAGCAGTAGTAGTAAAGATCGAACGCATCCCATGATTCTAGAATCCCATAAACTAAGAGGGAATGAAGTGATGAGGGCCGTTATCATTACTGAAAGGAACTACGAATTTTGCCCACAAGATATGCACGTTCGAGAACGTATACAACGACCTACGGATATAAACTCTCGGTGCCAGTCAAGCCTATTCCAAAGGAATAAAAGATATGGAGTGCCACTAGGTACGTTCTGCGGATTTTACTGTAAAACAACAAGTAACGGGGCACTAGTGTACTTGGTGTACCGCACTAAATCTTGTTCAAAATAGGTCTACTAGGAGTAATGTGCCATGGGAAGAACGAATATCATGGTCGTTTTTTTTTGCGGAAATGCCTTATAAACCCGCTACATTAAGTTCGAATCGCCCAAGGCCTTGCGACTCCGGGGGGGGGGGGGGTGGGGGGGTTACCATAGCATGCTGTGGCGTGGAGGCTTGGCGACTAGGTTAACAGCGAATGTAAATGCAGTCTTATCTCCTCGTTTCGATTATAGATTCAGATCTCATTTTCTTCCGGATTGGGCAAGGGAGGGAACTCTAGGATGAAGGCAATTTTAACGCGGATGTGCTAGTGGGCCAACCCCCCCCCCCCCGGAGTCCCTTCTGCCCGATTCTGTGAGCAAGGAACAGCTTTCCGGGCCTTTCGAGATTTCAAAGCTTCTGCCCTGGCTAGCCTCTGCTGCAGATTAGAGACGAGAAATAGTGCGCATCGGTAGAAGACGCGCATTCTGCGTCTCTTACCATCGCGCGCTATTTCGCAATTCCTTGGGAGATTCGAGCTTAATGTAGCGGGCTTATAAGGCATTTTCGCAAAAAACGACCATGATATTCGTTCTTCCCATGGCACATTACCCCTAGTAGACCTATTTTGAACAAGATTTAGTGCGGTACACTAAGTACACTAGTACCAGTAACAGCTGTTTCTTATCTCCCCAACTGACAAGGGAAGGGTCTGAGGCATAGGTCTAAACGGGAGAAATGGATAGTACCACGAGAATCTTCACTATTCATATAGTAGAAAACCATGTTTCGTTTTTGCTGAGTCCTTGAACCGGCGGTGTGGCGTTCTACCCCCCGTCCTTTAAACAGGGGCGTGGCAAATGTCTGCGTCTCCACTATCTCGTAAGGCAGCCACTGGACTCTCGAGCAAGCCCAGAGGGTTGGGGGGTGGGCGGGCCAGGGGGACGCGAAGGTAGAACGCTCCCCCTTGAACCCAAAGAGCTACGGGCCCTCGAAGGCGGGGTACAATAGGGCACCGACAACACGTGCCCAGTGCATGCGTGTGCGCGCGCTATTGTATGGGACGCGGCGAAAGGCTCTACCGCATGCGGGTCTGTAGCTCAACAGGTTGCGGGGTTGCTTCAAAGGTGCTAGACCAGATGTTCGACTTGCGTGCTATGCACTGTTTTTTCATCTTTTCATAACTGCTGCCTCCTTTACCAATTTGCTTCCTATACATCTCCTACACATTTATTTCACTCTAAATTGTCAAAAGTGTCAGATTCGTGATCAACCCCCCCCCCCCCGACCATGGCAGCTCTTGTCATCCATACCTGCTGTAACCTACCGTAATCAGCCGAAATTTCAAAAACGAATGTCGGATTCGTGGTCAGCACCCCAAATAACCCCCATCCCTAGGTGATGTTTGAGGGAAAAACTTTTTTGGACCTCTCCTCGGCCTCTCGAGTCGTGAAAGTACAATAGTGCCTTGATGGCGATTTAAATCAGCTTACTTCCTACACATCTCCTACACATTTATTTCAGTAAAAATTGTCAAATAAGGGTCTACTGTGAGCTGTGCTTCACTCACTCCTCTCACGTTTTGTATTATACAACGTTTTGTGTTTTTCAGCGAATGTTAAACAGCGACCACACAACAGGCACGGGATTGACCTGTCCAGGTCATAACCACCGATTTTGCCCAAAATTCTCCCAGAGGGGTTATTTGGGGTGCTGCTCACGAATTTGACATTCGTTTTTGAAAATTCGCCTGATCACGGTAGGTTACAGTAGGTACGGATGACTAGGGCTGCCCTGGTCATGAGGTTGATCACGAATCTGACCCTTTTGACCAATTAGAGTGAAATGTGTAGATGTGTAGGAAGCAAATTGGTGAAGGAGGCAGCGCTTATGAAAAAATGCAAAGATAGTGCAGAGCATGGACGTCGAACATCTGGCTTAGCACCATTGAAGCCGCCCCGCAACCTGCTGAGCCACCGACTCGCTTGCCGCACATCCTTTCGCCGCCTCCCATACAAAGCGCGCGCACGCATGCACGTGGGCACGTGCTGACGGTGCGCTATTGCACCCCTGCCTTCGAGGGCCCGTAGCTCTTTTGGTTCAAAGACTCAGCGAAAACGATACATATTTGTCTACTATATGAAGAGTGTAGAATCTCGCAGTACTATCCATTTCCCCCGTTCAGCCCTACGCCTGAGACCCTTCCCTGGTGAGTACAGCGAGAATAAAAAACTGGAAATTGGTCTTTTCCATCAAGAAACCCTGGCCATGAATGCTCCTGAGCAGGTCTTAATCGTCTATTCTGCTGTTATGACGATGTTTTGTTGCGCCAGGAGGGACTCGAACTCACACCTCCTGCTGGCTGAAAGGCGACAATGCTTTAAGCCATGTCAGACAAAAGTCGGTTAATGACCAAGCATGAAAGGGTTTGGAACAGATTTACTGCTCAGTTTCAACCCTGGCGTGTCTCTGACGTAAGCGACAATGAAAGGGTTTGGAAGCGAGCACGAAAGGCGGCCACGCTCCCCCAGCTATCTCGCAGAGGGGCATGTTCACTTTCCGTAATCGGTTCCAAACCCTTTCGGGCTCGGTCACTAACCGACTTTGGTTTGATGTTACACCACCAGCGCTGTTTGATCGCCACTCACCCGTAGGGCAGGACGAGTCGGTCGCTGATATCAGCATGCAACCAGTTAAGCCGATCATCTTGATAGAAATTATTCAAATCAGTTTTCAAAACTGATTTAAATCACTCCTATTCTTCTGTTGTTCCACCTCTGTCCTTGCCACTTTTGCTTCAATCCTGGTTAGTCTTAATGTTTCCAGACACATCGAGCAGTAATTTGGTAGCCTTAGGGAACTTTATAACAAAAATCAGCACTGCAGTATAGGCAGATATCAAAGCATTTATCGCAACCAGAAATTTACTGGATACGATCAAATGTGACAGGATCGAACCCAAAACGAAACTATTATTACCTTCCAGATCTTGTCATCATCATCATCAGTTATTTCCTTACAAAAAACCAAAATCGAAATAACTAATGGAAAAACACTATCTCCATAACCCACCACGTGACTCTATGCTATTCCGAGCAATAAGCGATGCGACTGGCGGAGGACTATGCATCACACTCGACTGGTGCTCGCTCGTCTAAAACCGTCACAACATTAAAGGAACCATTCAACAACTCATTTTAGCTTTTGATCAAGAGATTCTACAAACGACTATACAAAATTTTGAGTGTTGAGGCAAAAGAAAACCCACTCTTCGCTCTTCTCGACTCGGGCTCTTCCAAGCGACACCGCCCAAGGACACTACTGAACGTCGTAGCTTCGACCCAAGTTGCTCGAAATGAACATACTGAAAGGTGGTAGCAAACGTGTTGAGAAGAATACAGAATCCATGCGACCTTTCGACAAACCTCGACATCTTTAAAGTCGTACGGACGCAACTCCTCAACCGATTCAACAGCGGCATTCGGATTTAAGCGCTCTGTGCTTAAAAACAAGCTCAATTAACAGGTGAATGTAGAAGAACTCTCCATATGCTAGTGAGGTTCCTCAAAAAAGATTTCAGAACTCGGCAGTATTCCTGCAGGTCATGCCACCACCATCATACTACCTTGTGATAGACGACCGTGAGCGGCGCAAACGAGAACGATCTCGAGCTGAAGACTGGAAAGGAAAGTGCGAAATGACAACAACTGGAGCACCGGACGACGTACACAGATAGGACCGTGATCTGCAACCACAAAGGCCGAAGTTCTTCACCATTCATTCACACGTAGATATAAGAGGAAAAGGCGGACGGAGGGCACTATTGCACTTCAAGTCCAGAGGTAGAGGAGAGGTCGAAAGAAATTTTTCGCCCGAACTTCGCCCAGGAGGGACAGTTGTCTGTAGTGCTGATCATGAAACTGACATTTGATTGCCGCTTCATGCTGGAGTACGGTGGGTTACGATAGGTGCGTCTGACTAAGGTCATGGTGACCCAGACAGCCTTAGTCAGCAGTACCTACTGTAGTCGGCCATAATTCAAGAAGGATACCAGATTCATAATCTACTTTACTTTCATGGCCCTTTTGTCGGCTGGAGGTCCTCTCAGCGGGAACCACAACTCTTCCAGACCGCTCGATCTCTGGCTGCTTGCATTCAGTGAGGCAGACTCCGCTCTCTGAAAGACCTTGAGAGTGAGTCTGCCCATCGCGTTCGCGGTCGTCCCAGTGGTCTCTTAGGCATATGGTATACTCCCGTCCGCTGCAGCGACGCGGGAATGCACAGCGATGCGACGGCTCGCGATGCGCGTCGCGAGCCGTCGCCATCGCTGAGGCTGACATAGTCCGCGCAGTTCTACAGACGGAGACTTTTGCAGAATTTTAGCGAATCAGCTGAATCAGCATGCCTACGACTTGTGGTCCCTTTTCATATAGAAGTGTGGACGCGTACTTCTCATAATTCTTAATTGTTGGAGCTAAATTAAACGCAGTACTCTTGTTTGGAGCGAAATTAAACGCAGTACTCTTAGAAATACGCGGACGCGAAAAACCGAGTTTAAAACATTATTTTTAAAAACATGGAGCTCAAATGGCAGATTTGTGATCAACGCGTCACGATAACCATCTAATGACCTGACAAGCGCAAAACTGTGCGTCTTCATGCCTATGTGGAACCTGAGAATCAAAAGAAATACTGCAGTCAGCGAAGACGCGAAAAAAACCCCGATAGAAAAACATGACTTCGAAAAATCAGCGTTCAATTGGCACACTTCTGTGCCAGATATGTCAACGGGACCTCCCTGTGACTTGTACAGCACAGAAATGTAGATTTCGGTGCCGACAAGGAAGTTCAGAGGCGAAAAAATGCTAGGATCAGCACAAAAGTGGGAAAAAACGGCCTAGAAAAATATCTCCTCAAAAAACTAGCTGTTCAAGCCGTCGAAAACAGCCCCAAAATGAGTCTAGCCACGACGAAAACCCTACGAGGAGAACAACAGAGAAATCACATGACCACCCAACATCACCAGACGTGTGTTGAAATTGCTGTCGCTTCTGCACTGCGACGAGCGATGGGCTGCGACGGCCGTCGCACGGGAGTATGTTTCACTCCCGCGACGCGGAGGTATAAGGGGTCGTTTAGTGTGCACGCGACGTGCGACGCGATGTACGTATAGTGGCCAAATTGATCGAGCGACGCGATTAATCAATTCGGCCACAACACATGGCATCGCGTCGCGCGTCGCGCGCACACTAAACGACCCCTAACACCCCTTTGCGACGCATCGCGGGAGCGATGGCGCGTCAACTGACAATCGCGCCCCACTGCGCCGACCGTCACTGCAGCGAATGCGCGCCGTTAACGGTTGCCCCGCGCCCGTCGCTGGAGCGACGCGGGAGTATACCGTCGGGACCCCGCGCCGGGCCACTCGTCGCGGCCCGCCACGCCCGCCGTCCGCGGTGCACCCCTAGTCTGCGGACGTTCCGCGGATGCTCCCGCGGGAGTATAACAGAGGCCATAGGCGTTATGGTCTCTCGGGAGCCATTCTGTGACACGGAGATTCCACCTATCGTCCTTTCGTCGAAGCAGGTGTCCGGCCCAGCGATATTTGGACTTCTTCATGTACTGCAGCGGGTCTGCTAATTGCGACTTCTCCCGTAGCTCCGAGCTTCGTAGGCCTTCCTGCCATTGCTGTCGAAGGCTTGTCAACAGAAGACATCTCTCCAGTGAACGGTGCGTAGTTTGCATTGCTCTGGCGATTGTCTTGTTGTCGGCCAGGTTTCCGTCGCGTAACACATCGCAAGCAGTACAGAGGCGTTGAATATCGGACCCTGAGGTCGGCATCCTTGACCTGGTCGGTAACTTCGCGAATCGAACTGAACGCTACCCATGCTACGCGTCACATGCGGGCCATTTCAGGAGCGAGGTCGTTATCCATGTTCAGCTGTCTTCCCAGATAGACGTAGGAGTCGACCTGTTGTAGAGCGACTCCATTTAACTTTACGAGTCCCGTGTCACACCACTGGTTGACCATAAATTGCGTTTTGGACATATTCATGTGCAATCCAATCTTCATACCTTCCACATTGAGCTCGTTCAGCATTTCCTCCACTTCTGCCGTGCTGGTAGAGATGAGAACAATATTGTCGGCGAGGCGAAGGTTGCTCATCCGTTTACCGTCGACACGGTAGCCTTTCTCGTCCCAGTTCAAGTCCTTCATGGCATCCTGGAGTGCCGCAGTGAATAGCTTAGGAGAAATCGTGTCTCCCTGCCGTACTCCTTTCCCGATAGGAATCTTAAGCTTTCGATCGATTCATCGAGAAGTCGGATGTAGGGCAATGGCATACCAGCACGCACAAGCGCGTTCAGAATGGTGTTGATTTCCACAGAGTCGGACGCTTTCCGATAATCCACGAGGACAAGGACAAGTGGGAAGCGGCATTCGCGGCTCCTCTCGATGAATTGTGAGACAGTCTGAATATGGTGCATGCAGGAGAAATCCTTGCGACACCCGGCTTGCTCCACTGGCTGAAACTCATCCCAACAACGCTCCATACGGTTAAGCAGCATCTTGGTGAAGATCTTGTACACAACCGAGAGAAGACTGATGGATCGATAATTGTTGACTGATGGATCGATATTCTCCTGCTCACCTTTTTCGAAGATTAGAACTGTTTTCGACTCCTTCCATGAGTCCGGAATCCTTCCAAGTCAAAGGAATTGGTTGAAGTGTTTGGCAAGAAGTGAGGAGAGGGCACTGCCACCCGCACAAAGGAGATCAGCAGAAATGCCGTCCGGTCCAGGAGCAGTGCCTGGCTTCATCCTTCTGATGGCATGAGCAACTTCTGATTCCAGAATGGGAGGTACTTCCTCAGCTGGTGGCATCAAGCATTTCGGAACAGTGCTGGAAGAAAGAAAGAGATCTGTGTAGAATTCTTGAACGATGGCCTGCACCGCTCTTCGAAACGTTTGCCTTGTTCCATCCTTATTCACAAGGGCTGACATTGTTGCCTTCTGGTCGCAGATATCTCGTTTGCAGCGCTTTATGCTTGATCCTTTCCAGGCGGCTTCTAACAGCTTCAATCTTCTGTAGGCTTGAATGGACTCCTTCACTGCAATTTGACAGGCCTTCGAGATGGTGACTTTTTCCAGATGGGAAGCATTAAAATCCAGTTTGACAGCTCCACTTTGATCCAAGAGTTTAATCGCATGTACGTTGAGTCTTGTAGCAGACTGCTAGCACATTTCAACAGTCCTTTGGAGAGAAGGTCGTAGTCTTCCGATGGATCTTCAAGAAGATTCCAATCATACGACTTTATTGCATATTCCAACTCTTCAGACTTGAATGTGGAATCCATGCCGGTGCCGGATTATGAGTGTCACGTTTGAACATCCTCTTTTTGAGAGTGAGCTTCGCACGTACAAGACGGTGATCCGAGCCGTGTCAAATGAAGGCAGCAAGGAGACGTCAAACAGACTCCAGCGTCTGTTTGTAAGAGCATGGTCGATCTCCGAACGTGTCTCTCCATTTGAGCTTTCCCAGGTCCATCGCTGGTTTGAATGGTTCTTAAACATAGAATTTCCATGAAAGAGACAGCATGCGGATATGAAGTCTATCAGGCGCTTTCCGTTTTCGTTCCTTGAGGAAGTTCCATGTGGTCCTAGCCTCCGTTCGTCGTCATCATTTGTACCGACGGTAGCGTTAAAGTCTCCAACAACAACTTTGTAGTAACTCTTCTCGTCGTTGACAGTCCTTTAGAATAGCTGTAGAATTCCTCCTTTTCCTCGTCTGTGGCCGCAGATGTTGGAGCATATCCATTTATAATGTAAATGGTACCTTCATCTTTGGTTTCCAGACGAAGACCAGCTACTCGCGGACTGATGATCTCGTAAGTCTACTAGGTGGTGCACTGTCGAATTGACGAGAAATCCAACTCCGCCAATATTCTTTCTGTCCACCTTTGCTCCGATAATGAGAAGCTCGTTGTGGTCGGTCATTCGTATGGTTTCTGTTCTGCCTTTCGTTTACTGCAGGGCGATAACGTCGTAATTGATGCTGCGGCTTCTGTAAAGCAGTGTCCGAAGATCCTGCTCAGATGCGATCGTACGACAGTTATAAGTGCAGACGAATAGGCAGTTTCCGTGTCGTGGTGGGAGGGAGTTTCCGGTAGTTCGATTCCAATGACGTCCTGATAGTTTAACTCCGAGATTAGACGGCCCCTCGTCGGAGGTGGATGCAACCGACGTCGTAGAAGTCCACCTCGCGCGGAGGACTGGGGCGCGGTCTCTGTTGTTTGAGCCATGGCGGTGGTCTGGTTACTCACATGTTCCTGGCCAGGGATACGGCAAAGCATCGTGTACTGCGTGACCATTTGTACCGTTAGCCATCACTAAGTGATGTTCACCCCTTTACCGCGATGAGGTGGCACATGGAGGGGGATTCGTAATCAACACCCTAAATACCCCTTAGGAGACGTTCGGGCGAAAAAATTGTTCGACCTCTCCTCGACCTCTGGA
Organism: Heligmosomoides polygyrus polygyrus; assembly: GCA_947396885.1. Classification (NCBI taxonomy): domain Eukaryota; kingdom Metazoa; phylum Nematoda; class Chromadorea; order Rhabditida; family Heligmosomidae; genus Heligmosomoides; species Heligmosomoides polygyrus. Next base: position 67,173,471 of record OX377205.1, on the reverse strand, counting down.
GTCGTGAAAATACAGTGCCGAGAGAACTGAGAAGTGTGGAAAAAGCTACGCTCACAAAAGCAAGGGTGACGTAGGAAATAGCAGAGCAGATAGAAGAAGTAACAGAGAAAAAATGCGCTGCTACTACCTGTCAGACTTCGCTAGTGATGTTCTGAGGCGTCGGAGAAACGTGAACTGTGTCACGGATACGGGGGAGATGGGTCTTTCATCCGCATTTCCTAAAACGTCGAAGAGATAAAACACGGAGAAATCCTTACTAAATCGCTCAAATTTACGACAGGTATTCCACTTTTAATCACCGTAATGTAGCACCTCCTCGCCTTGAAGTCCAGCGAATCATTCTGCTAATTCAACTCTTAAGACACTCACTCTCAGAGGCAACGGATTTCCTCTTTAAAACCGCATCATCAACCGAACACACTGTGAGCATCTTTTCATCCGGGATGCTCCTCTGTCGCTGTCCGGCCAGAATGTCATCGTTGCTAACCATTCTAACAAATCGCTGCAGCACTGACAGCCTAAAATTCGGAACAAGCATTGAGTACAAGACGAGGGCTAACAGCTTACGTATCAACAACGAACTTCTTCGTTGACTTTGATTTCCGTGTTGTCGAGCCAGAGAAAAATGAACTGCTTGGGCTACAACTTCTGGCTGCTGTACTCATCGAGGCCTGAATATAATCGGTGAGGACGTTTGTATCCGACATATTAGCTCCCCCAAAAAACTCGAATTTCTTTCGTATTCTGAACCTTATCAAGCAGGATCCCTATCTTTTTTGTAACTAACAAACTTATAACATACAGTTGTAACTTCGAGAAAAGGCACTTCATCCTCATCGGCACATTCAATCGAAATGGATATCTCGTCATCAGCTATCGGAGCTTTGGGAACCTAAACTGTGATCAATAGTTACAAGCAATCCACAAATTATAAGCAAGAAATTGTTGTAAATACTTTGACTGTGAACTGACTACTGTACTAGAACAATGAGAGAAATAGGAATGTGCCAAAGAACCTATCAAAAACAAGAACTGCTACCAATTGATCACACTGCACATGCAGCTTCAAGGCGTCAATTATTTGTGTTAGATATTCTTTATGAAACCCTGAACTCATACAAAGAAATGAAAGAGACAATAAATAAAATCTACAAGGTTGTCGCTGCCAGCCCACTCCCCATCATCGAAACCATATAGCTTAAACCAGAAGTGTTACTCACGTTCATCGGCGCTGCGCCAAAAGCGTCCTTTACGTATTGCTTATGTACAACTTCTGCAGCTATCAGCAGAAAGCAATGTATTAAAGCCATTTTTCTATGAATGAATTCCCTTGAACGAATTTTACGATATTGTCACAAGTAAGGATGAAAGGCTTATGAATAAAGTCACATTCAGTCTAGCCGTTTCGGTGTGAAACTTGGATGCATTCCCCAAGTGTCACCGACCGCGACGGGGCATAAGCACCGGGATTGTCCGCGACATGCGGGTAACGTGCAGATGAGACGGCTTTCATCGTATGCTACTTATGACATGTGGCCTTACTCCTACGAATGCAAGCAATGTTATGCTGTTAGCTTGGGGAAGGTCATTTGTCCTGGTTTTTGCCAAAAGGCTTTACCTCGCATTTTTAACCATAAGTACCGACAAATGACGAAAACTGGGTGGCCCGTAATGGGAGACGTTAAGGTGACACTGGACAATTGCTGTGATTTCATCGGAACGTCACAAAACACCACAATAGGACTATGCAGTGTGTGAACCTCAGATCAGTTAAAGGTTTGCCTAGACAGTTGCTGTCGACACGTTGTTAGAGCAACTCAACCTGCCTCTTTCAAGGACCCTCGACACCAGACCTGCCAGGGAGACATAAAACACTGGTTGATAAGTCCAGACTACCTCTGTCATTGCACGAGCAAATACATTGGAAATAAGAAATTGAAATGGAAATATCTAGAGGTCGTCACATGGAAGCGTTATGCAAGCCGACGGGTCCGAATAGCAAACGCCTTCGCTTGTGAATGAAACACACCTTTTTAGCCGAGTTCCATTCTGGAGTCGGATCAAGTATTAAACGGCTCTGGGGTTAGTTAGATGCTACTAGCTTCTGGTCTGGCTTACCATACACACTTCTTCATGGACGGCCCAGAGCAGCATGTTTGTTCGAGCTGAAAAGTTAAAATGCCGCCACTACCAAGTCCAGTGTGTGGCACTTTCCGTTGTTACTAATTGATGTCGAATTACTCCTTTCTTAATAAGACTGCCGTCCTCGCTCCGTACCCTACCTTGTTTATGACCTCGGTCGTCATACCATGAGACAGTCAGTTTCTTCTTCTTCTTCTTCAGCGTTTGTCCCGCTTAGCTGCGGGGACCGCTTTCTTGGAATGTTAGCGCCATTTTTCCCGACCAAACGCCTGATCAGGGTGCAACCTAGTCATCTTCAAGTGCTGATGCAGCGCATCAAGCCACCGCTGGTTTGGTCGCCCTCGTGGCCGCCTACCGGGCACATCAAGGTTAAGAACAGTCTTTCAGACAGTGTCACCTTTTTCGCGAAGGACGTGGCCGTACCATCGCAGACGAGCTTCGCGCATCTTCTCAAATATCGGGGTGACACCGAACCTCTGCCGTATGGATTCGTTGCGTACTCGATCCAAACGCGTAACTCCGGCCGTCCACCGCAGCATCTTCGTTTCCATAACGCTGAGGCGCCTTTCAATTTCTTTGTCAACAGGCCAGCACTCAGCTCCGTAAATAGCTACAGGCCGGACGACTGCTCTGTAGATCTTCGACTTGAGGCGCTCTTGTATCTTCTTGCCGCAGAGCACTCCCGAGCGCCATTTGGACCAAGCTGCGGCGGAGTGGCGTTCTACCCCCCGTCCTTTAAACAGAGGCGTGGCAAATGTCTGCGTCTCCACTACCTCGTAATGCAGCCGCCTGACTCTCGAGCAAGCTCAGGGGTTATGGAGTGGGCGGGCCAGGGGGACGAGGGGGTAGAACGCTCGTCCCCCCCCCCAAGCTGCATTCACGCGTGAGTTCACTTCGACGAGTACACTACTATCGGACGCGATTGATGATCCCAGGTACTTGAACGTCGAAGCCGAAGATCACGTGATATGGCATCCATAACGACGACGAAGAGTAGTGGAGAGAGAGTGGAGAGACCCTAGATGTACTCCGATAGAGATGGGTTACTCCATCGTAGTACTTGCTGCAGCTTGCACTGACTGTTGGACAAGAGCAGAGAATTCGTATCCACTCTATGAGCTCTTCGGGGACTCCGTGTTCTCATACCATATCACTTCTCGCGGGACGCGGTCAAAGGCTTTCTCCAAATCAAGGAAGGCCTGATGCACCGACTTCTGTTTCTCGCGGTGTTTTTCTATCAGGAGACGAACGGCGTTATGGCACCGACTGTACTAAAACCAGCTAAGAAGCCGCATGGTTGGTAGAAAGTCGGATGATATCACGAATGCGCCCGTCGACAATCCGCTCAAAGATCTTCACGCAATGCGAAAGCAATCGGATTGGACCGTAGTTTATGCAGTTTGCCGGACAGCCCTTCTTTTTTCAAATCGGAATCGTCATGCTTCTGTGCCAAATATCGTGCACTTTCTTCTCCGCGATAACAAGGTTGAAGAACGTCGCCAGCCACTCAGTTGGTTACAAGGATTTCGACTTCCATAAGTCGGCCACCAAATCATCGGGGCCCGTTACCTTGCCCGGCTTCATCTTCTTCGGAGCCGCTTCTATCTCCTCTACGGTGATTTTCTGAACGGGACCGAATACAGGAGGAGAAGATGAAATGCTCGGATGAGCCAACCCTACCTTCGAGACTTCCTCGATGTAGGTGTGCCATCAATTCAAAACCATTTTGCAATCCATCAGTAGATGACAATTCTCCTCGTTGATGCCAAAGAACTTCTCAACATCCTCAGTCTGGCGATGGCGGACCTTCGCGAGATGATAAAGAAATCGCTAGCCATCGCGCGACTCAAGCTTCCCGTTGACGTCATTGTAATGAATGGCTCTTGCAACGGCTACCACCTTTTTAGCGGCTTTCTTGGCTTCTTGATATAGACTCCATTTATCGGCTGTCTTACCATCCAGAAATAAAAAAAGGATAAATGACGGCGTTATTCAATCCTCTTTGAGATGCGCCACGCATTCTACTTCAACGGGATGTCGTGGAGGCGAGTTGAATGCGTATTTGGCCCTACAATGACTTGCGGTGTCCAGCCGATGAACAAATCAGCGCTTTATCCTTCCCAGAAAAGTCTGGCACCAATTCACCGACCCCGGAGGAATGGAAGGCTGGCGAGAAACCCGAACCAGGTACCTGGTATCGAGTCCCTGCGCCTCCTCCCACTACGCTCCACGCGCCCTTATCACCAAGAAATGCGTGGCATAATCTCTTTTTCTCCCGGACTTTTTAGTTCGTTTCAAAAATAAAAACGAAAGAACGTTTCAAAAGCGCTATCATACGGAAGCCAGATGATAGGCGAACCCGAACTATCTCCCTTTATTCTTTCTCTTTATTTACACATCTCACCTGTCAACCTCGGACTATGAACTCTCCGGTGTCAGGGATTACGAGAGAAAATGCCCGAACCGCGCCGCGTCTGTTTCGGTGCGAGAAAATGCCCGCAATCAGGAGAGAAAATGCCCGCGACCAGGGGAGAAAATGTCCACAGCCAGGGGAGAAAATACCCGCAACCAGGAGAGAAAATGCCCGCGATCAGGGGACAAAATGTCCACAGCCAGGAGAGAAAATATCTGTGGCCACTGAACGGTTTTAGATAGGGTCCACTACAACAATCACTACAACAACACATATGGTGATCACGTGGACAGGGATACGGTATTTTTCTCATGCCGTCGAGTAGACGGCATGAGAAGTCCTGGGCGTGGCAACTGAAACAGTGGTACCATCACTTGGATTCCCTTGCAGACTTGATGGCCTTACCGTGATAGAGAAGCTTTGGAGAATACGAGGAACATTGAAAGGAGCGAAAGAAGCGTTCTCGCCCAGATCTCAATTTCTAGCACGTAAAACTAGAAAACAAGCACATCAACGGAACCTGGTAACTTAGAATTACTTTTCAAAGCATTGAGAACTGTAGGCCACATCAATTGTTGAGTTTGTTTTTAAGCCACATGAACGCCACATGGAGTGAACAGTAAGGTACATGCACATCAAAGTCATGAGAAGTAGAAAATGAAAAAATGGCAGAACTTGTTTGGGAATTTATTTACAAACTGGTTTTTAGGTTTTACTGAGGTTTTGCAGAGTCTTTCTGATGAAGTCTTTATTTTTGACCAATCATTTCCTTCTTTACTAAAACAGGATTTGAACATAGATATTTCAACATTCATTGCTTTTCAAGTGATTTTCATCTGATACACCGTTGGTATCGTAAATACTTGTTATGCCCTTTTTTATTAAAGTTTTTCTCAGTATGTGATTTCTATTTTGATCCGCTTTGTTGCTGTTTTTCTGATATATTTTTCTGATATTTTTTTCTGATATCTGAATAAAGGATTTAAATATCTGAATGGTTAGTTGCAACATAGGTTTTACCAAAAACGCTATTAAAGTGACCAGAACCTACGGTGTGGCACCTCGCCAAAAATCTTTCAAGCCACCTTCTCGAAGTATAGTGTTTTTCGAGCATGAAATTTTGCGATCAACTTCTTATTAGAGATTTGGTACGAATGAAACGTTGTGGATACGTCCGGTTAAGGCTCTTCTACGGTGTTTTCCAGTTTCAAACTTTCCTTAGTTTCCTAAGTGGTGATTACCGCTCAAAGTTGTTTTCTTTATTACGGCGCTTTTGCTATTCAACACATGATGGTGTGCTATAGATTCTTCTCGTCGATCCGGGAATTTTCTCCCCTGATCGAGGGCATTTTCTCCCTATTTCGGACATTTTCTCCGCACGCAACGCGCGCCGTGGGATTCGAGCATTTTCTCCGTAGACCGGTGTCAGGTGTATGCCTGAATGGCGGAAATGAATGTCACAGGGTGAATGTCCGCCGTTCGAACAGCAAAAAATATTTTTTTCTGAGTCCTTGAATCCAAAGCGATGGGAACTCTCAAATGTTTAATGTGAGGTCGCAATATCAGCGGCTTATACGTACTTCTTTGCCAACATAGTGAAGATAAGAGCTGATAGATAAGAGACCGAACCTCTTCGAAGCGAAGTGATGAGGGACGCTAATACGCGACACTTCTATGTTCAATTCCTCAACTATTTCATAAACGTTCGAAAACAATAGCTTTCGAACGTTTATGAAATATTTATTGTACTACAAGCTGCAAAACTTCAGTTCACTACAGCTGTTCATCACTTGCCATCCTGTTTATAGAATACCTTGTATTTCACTTGAAATTTTTAATTTTTTAATGTTTATTTTTTATAAATGTTCAATATAGCGCATTATTACCTAAACGTATCGAAAGGGTGGGCAATATGTCTACGTGTCAAAGACCTTGTAAAGCAAGCACTAGACTCCCGGACAAGAATGGGGGTTGAGGAGCGTGTGCCTGGGAAACGAGGAAAAGAAGGACCACACGCTCCCAATCAACCGTGAATAATTTGCAGGCTCTTTGTCTCAAGTTGCAAAATGGGCGCTGCGTTGTAGAGGATGCACAGGAACTTGGTCGTCGAAATTGCTCGACGCAAGAAGGAGCCATGTGGTGCCTGGGCGGCAGACAACTACTATTCCACAAGACGATTGGTATTCTTCTCTTCCCTCGGAAAGAAATAGACGATTAGGCAGCTTTTCGTGAGCATCACATTGTTGATCTCACCTCTCAAGCAGGTAACTTGCAGCTCAAGAAAAGAACTTTGGCTGCTAGAAGACTTTTGATAATTCAAGAATCAGGAGGGCGCACTCACCGACACTCATCCACCCTATGCTTATCAACTAATTTTTTGTCTTTGAAAAATCGGGACCTTCAATGTGTTTTTAAGGGCGTGTGGAGGCCACCACGCAGCTCCCTTCGTCGAACAATCTGCAGGTTCTGGTTCGTACACATCTACAGCGGGAAAGCCATTTTTCGCAATCTTGAAGAAGACAGCCTGCGAGCTATTCATGGTTGATTGGGGCATTTGTTATTTCCGTCGTCCTCCTGGCATGACGACCCCTTACAAAATGCTGAATATCTTGTTCGCCGCTTGGATCGCATTGAATAAGGACGTCATCCGCCGTATGGAGGATTTGTACACAATTCTATTGGGGACCCCTGGAAAAAAGTGTTCTATTAGAGTGTGCAGAAAGTTTTGCAAGAATTTGACAGTCTTCTTTTTAACAAAGGTAGCGCGCTAACGCGCCAAATTGATGCCACGGCTTAAACACCATATTGAGCGGGAAAGTCAGTATATATAAGCACCAGGGAATCATTTCTAAACCATGTCGGATGGAGCAATAGACGACTACCGCCGTCTACTGCTTCATTGTTATCGTTCTGGCCGCCTTTAACTTCAGCTCAACGCGAGTTGGTGTCGTCGATGGGCAGCCAAGCTCCCTCCCACACTACCTGCTACAGATGCTACAAGCGATTGGACGAGGGCTACTTTTCCTTGAAGGAATCCTTTCGCTGCGGATGTTCGCACTCTTCAAAAACCAGTGCTGTTCTGACCTGCGTGCAGAGTAATCCAGCACATAGATTAAGGAAAATATGCAAGGCTACTGGTGCTTCTCTTTCGACTGTTCGAACTATCCTCGCTAGAGGCGGATACCGAGCTAAGCGCCCTGGAATCATTCCCAAGATCCGTACCGTTGTGTAACGTCGTAGACGAGTGGAGGTGGGTCGGGATCTTCTTAATTGGTGAGATAACGACGGCATGGATCAACTTCGTTATTGCGCAGTATGAACAGTGGATATCAGACGAGAATCCTGAAAGGAAGCTGCAGCTGCAATGGTTTCCTGCAGATCGCAGGCCGCAGATGGTTCCGAAGAAACGGGAGCACTGCAAAAAGGAACTGCTCTCAGTTATTCTTTTCCTCAGATGGCTGTCTTTACTATGACATTCTTACTGAAGGCGAGACTGTGATCTCCGAAGTGTTTTATAGAGAAGTGCGAGAGATGGTTGCTCAGATTCCTCATTCGTTACGGCGTGGAAAACTCTACATGATCATGGACATCATGGACCCCACCATGCGAAGGCAACACAGGACGAGCTGAACAGACTCGGTGTCATATGGCTACCACACCCGACGTACTTTCCAGATCTTAGTCTCTGTGATTATCATGTCTTCAGGAGCCTCCATGCTTTCTGTAGAGGCAAGAGCCTCAACGATCGTAACGACGTCAAGCGCGCGATGGAGGATTGGCCTGCTTCACATTCCTCTTCGTTATGGAGAGAGGGGATAGCTGCTCCATCTGATCGTTGAAGGAAGGTCGTGGCTACAGATGGCGACTACTGCGAAGACTGATCAATCATTTCTTCTCTTGTTATTACTTGTTGAATAAAATCACTCAATTCTCTCAAAACTTTCTGCACACTCTCATATAAAGAGGACAGCAACCGATCAACTGTACTCGAATTTGACAGTGCAACCACGCAATACATATCTTGCCAACGTTTAACGACCATCGCCTATCCATAGCAAACCAACTAAGAATGCTGCAGGGTATGGGAGTAGCAGACTCGAATTTTCGCCTGTGAGGCAGCATCACTCACCACAACGCTCCCAAGCGACTTAGCGAGAGTCCACAACTCTTCGCAAGTCCTCCTATCTCCTCTAAACGTCAATCGCTTTTTTTGACGTGCCAAGCGTTGCTGGTGCGACCTCGCATTAAATTTGGGAGCTCCTAACCCTTTGGGATCAGATTCTTACCATGAAGTAATAAAAATACCACTGCTATATGAAAGCAAGAGATTTTCACTATAACATTCATTCCCACCTTTCAGACACATCCCTGACACCATGCACTGCCAGGGGTAGTTCTAAACCGGGTGATTCCGGAGCAAGAAGATGCACATCTCAACATTGCCGGACTGATCCGCTGGCATCCAATCGCGAAGCACCGAAACTCGATAGTACGCTGAGCTCACCTTCGAGTCGCACAGCGGTCGATTGAACATCCGTAGCTTGGTGTCCTCGTGACTACCATCAAGGGATATGTTGGACAGGAAATTGTGCGCAACAACCAGATGATAGTCTCCGCTACGCGGCTTCATCTTAAAAACTTCCGGATACTCCTTCACCAACTATTACACTCCCTCCGCCAACGTACTTGCAGTGACTCGTGCTAACACTTCCTGTACCAACACTACGAGTGAGACCACTAATATTTATTACCTCATACGGACAGCTGAAAACTCCTCTGCAACGGTGTGTATGAGACTGAATACTTCTGGAGGTAATAAGAACTTACAAAGAAACAAAAGCGAATAAACACATTCTGAACTCGATTCACAACACGTGTAGGAACACATAATAGACAAAGAAACTTGGTGATGAACAGATAACTTGCTAACTAACTTAAGCCGCAACATAGAAATGATACCGATGGGGACCCAAACTATGGCAAACTGATGGGAAGAATGGGGAACGGTTCAACACACACATACGATCGCCTTAGCGCGAGCGCGACGACGAACGCGATGACGAACGACTGCGCTTGCGATCACGCGATTTTGATCGCGAGCGACTGCGCGAACGCGATTTCCTGTAATGAGACAGATTAGTCGCCTTCGAGAAGGCGATATCGCGGATTGGCTGGCTCTCACCGTCACGACATGGAAAAGGCATGCGTGAAGGTTTACTCACATAAAACCCCATCTAGTCTATCCGGCTTGACTCCCACAGCTCTTGGTATGGTTAGTCGTCATCTCTTTGTCTGTACCCACCGTCATCTCTTGGCCTGTACCCACTCCTTTCCGGTCTAAAGAACATCTTTTATTTGGTAATTGCCGCTAGCCGCAGCCTTTACAAGAATCTTACGCTGTAGCAACCAGAACTTCAACGATTGCGAAATAGCTACCGTTTAAGAAAGTATTCATTCAATACATTAGTTCCACAGCAGCTTAAAATCTTGGCTTACTCTGCTAGAAACCTCCCTAGACAAAACAATAGCCATAGCGCAATAACTAGCAATCGCTCCGCTTAACTGCAGAGGTGTCCACGATGTAATTCTACTTCTTGCCCTGTTACAATTATTTTTGCGTTTAATCTACTTTTCCAGAGATTGCGCTTCTTGGAGACTGCAAATACCATGCCAAGCAACGAAGATATGAAGTTTAATGTCGATTTACGAAACGCTGATATATACGCACTGGATACAAATCAATTTTAACTGATCGCAAAACGATAGTGAACGAAATAATTGTTTTTTTAAGCAATTTTAACTGGATTGCAAAACGATAGTGAGAGAAATAATTGTTTTTTTTTAGCAATTTTAACTGGATTGCAAAACGATAGTGAGAGAAATAATTGTTTTCTTAAGAACAGAAATTGTTTAAATCTTTTAGTTCGTGGCGCCCTTGAATTTTCTAAAGATCACCTACAATTCAGGCAATGCTCAGTGCTACGAAATTCAAGCTTGAGGCTCGACATAGCCAATCTTTTCATTAGTGACTTTTCTGGATTAGAGCCATTATTCTGGTCTGATACCATATAGGTCAGATTAATAGTGCAACAAGAATCTCAAGCCTTTGCTCAATCCTACCAGAATCCCAGTCACGAAGACCTCCACGCCCAAATCGTGACCACTAGAGATGCTTTATCGAACTTAAAGAACTCGGTGGTGCTCAACATAGAAACTGAGTTCATAGAACGAGATTGAGAAAGGCAGTCAAACTGTAACAATCGCCTTAGTGCAGCTCTTTATCTAAACGCAGGTCATATTGCTCTCCAAAGCATTTCCCCATTTCGACCTTGAGCAACAATTCTAAGAAATACAAATACTAATACATGCTTTTTAGTACTGACCGGGTATGCGCTCGTATCGCCGAGGCGAGGAGATTTGTCACGCATTCCAGCGTTCTCAAACAAGTGCGCGGTGCCCATCTCAACTGACGCAGAGGGCAGCGCACAACATATCCGAGTTACTTGCCGACTTGCGACGTTCAATACCGTCAGGCGATGCGAGCACAAGAACGTCCAACACTGTTACTATTATTATCACATGCTTGTTTCTTCATAGCAATTTTACACCAGAACCAACAGGACCATTGGAAGCAGTTTGTAGAGCTCAGAACACTTCATCCCATTGCCGGCCAAGGTCCAGAGGTGCACCATCCGATAACAGCCATATTAGGGAACCAAGTGCCGATGAGAGCAGCCATTCCGCACAGAATATGTGACAGAACGTACCTCGATGTACGGATAGGACTCTTTGTGATGCTCCTCCTGCGTCTGAAAACACTACAGATCAGTGCGAGAACCTACACGCAACGGCGGCTACTCTCACTCTCCGAACAGCTACGGCTTAGGTGGCAGGCGAGAGAAAGAATACGCGCGAGATGAGAGTGCGTGGCACCACCCCAGCCACATCAAGCCATCTGCAGCTAACATACCTTCGGATTAATGCGATCTACTTCCTGCACCACACCATACCAATATCCATTCAGTTGGTGATCTCATCAACCAACAACCATTATCCAGCGCCGAACAGGCCAACATCTTCTATGTCCGCCGTCAGCAAAATCCATCAGAGAGCATACGACTTCTAAGAGGCAACGCGACCATACGCGCCACATCCGATTTCCCAGACAACATCATCACCTCCATCCAAAACATCAAGACCAACGCTAAAAAGTACACCAGACTGTACTGATGAATGGCCGCAAACGCCAACTATAGCGAATGGAAAAGGACTACTCAAAGGCACGATCTAAGCACGGCTCGAATCGTGCCAGTTAGCCTAACGAATTTTCGCTAGTCAAATAAAAGTCTCGAAGAAACTAAAGGTCGAAAGCTCTTCTGCTAAGAATGATTTTCGAATGGAGTAAGCTTGCCCAACTTCTAACTTGTGTGTGTGTGTGTGAAGTTACAGAATCCTCGCTTCCTGGTCAAACAACACCGGAGCGATAGCCATTTGGACGCAATGCACATACCATTATCTCACACGGAGTCAGCCATGTTCCTAAAGTCCTTGAAGGAGCTAAAGTGAAAGGTTAACGCGGCTTTATGAAAAGCAAGTGCGAGTGTTTCATAATACACCCAGATGTCGGGAATCGATCGCTGAGAAAATAATGGCGATTTTTGGTTTCGAATTCCAGTTAACGTATTTGTAACCACAAACGATCGCCGAAAAGCACACTAGTTGCTTCTGAAATTCATGACCTAGCTTGTCAAGCTGCACTACATGGTGTGATCACAAAATTCATTTTGGCGAAAAGTATACCACATAATATAACCAACCAAGGTAGCTATTGATGAACCGGGTAATGTAGTCAATTCTGCAACAAAAATCGCCATTATTTTCACAGCACCTACACTTGTTGCATTCAGGTGGCATGGGTCAGGCAAGAAGGCGAAAGCTAAGGATTCTCAAATTCGTGGACGGACTAATGGTACTGTAGAGCTTGTTGCGAGTGTTCAATGAAGTGAAAAGATAGTCAATGTTAGCAGGTAGATGGGCCTGTGGAAGTGCTCTTCGGATGCAACGTCGAAATTCGGCTACTACCTCCTTTGAGGTGATTACTCCCTTTGTGGTTCCTAAACCTGGCTTCGAAGTCAAGGAAATGAAGTCATCAAATAACAAATTGCGCAGCTGTATCCGAATACACTGCCACGGCCGTACGCAGACGTATGTTAGAGTATGCTTTCAATAGGAAAAACAGTGGAATGAGGAATGCAACACCTCATCAGCTTCTGACCAACACAACCACACTCCAAACATCACCGTCCACAAAAGCCACATGCTGTTTTGCACGAGCCACCTCAAAAGTGCGAGTGATATGAGCTAGGTGAGTTTAATACTGAGACATCTTAGACAGCCTGGTAAACCTTCTGCGATCTGTCCGTCAGTGCTTCTTTCCGACATACAGAAAAGGCCTGTCACTCGTGTTTACCATGGATACCTGCGCTAATTAAAGTAAAACTACCACAACGCTAGCTCACCGTCTTCCATAGGATCCGCCGTATCCTCCTCCTCCACCGCCGTAGCCTCCGTAACCACCACCGCCCCTGTCACCTCCGCCATAACCACCTCCGAACGAATTACGGAATCCGAAACGTTCGCGTCGCGGGAGGGCATGAGCAACTCGGATGCGCTGACGGCGAATGTACCTAGAACAATCGAGCTACAAACCTCGTATTACAGCTAGAACTTCCCAATGGACTTACGAGTCGTTCATCTTCCTGATTGCTTCCTCGGCATCCTCGTCTCTCTTGTACGTGATGAAGGCATAGAAAGGGTGGTAAGACGCAAGCCAAATGTCAACAACCTTTCCAAATTTCCTGAAGAAAGAATTAATGGAAGCGAACACGAAGACCAAAACATTAGAGTAACTACTGGCAACGATGATCAATGAAAATATGGAGCATACTCGAATGCCTTCTCGAGGTCGCGTTTCGAAATGGACGCCGTCAGATCCGACACATGGATCCTTCCGTTGACAACACGGCGACTGCTCGACGGTACTGGAGAGTAGGTCCGAGAGCGCGACCTTGAACGACGAGATCGGCGACGTTCTCGTCTGAAACATGGACTTCCATGCAGTCCAGCATGCACTCGACTTAGCTACCTCCTACCCGAAGAAGCCGCTCAATAATGCTCTCCATCACTATGAGATGGGGAGACGGGCATACTGCATTTAGTTTTATACTTATAGCTGCAAGTCTAGGCAGTGAAGGCTCTTTGGCTCGTCGCCACAGCACACTTGTGTGCGCTTTCAGAGTAGCTAGCTCTGTTCCTGGATTGATATAAGGCGGCAACCTCCCAACAACTAATGCCAGCCATTAACTTCCTCCCAATAATTGTTACTCTTTGTGCTTATGCACTCAACAAACAAATGAATAGGACTTTAAACTGCAGATAATATTCGCCGAGTGCACTCGTCATTCTTGACTTCAAACCGTCAAATACCAAGTCGAGCCTCCAAAATGTCAATATCATATCAAGGCACAGTTCAGAGCACGAGAGAAAAATCCGTACAAGATCACATTACATAAGGCCTATGTTATACTGGTAGGCACGTACCCAAATTATCTACTGAAGCACCATTAGGTTGTTGCATATGAAAGGGCCGTTTTTGCTACAATTTCTGATCGACTTTTCGTGGCTACGAATGTTCCTGTTTCAGGCATTGTATACAGTTTCTGAATGCGCAGAATCTCGGCTTCTTTAACATTTATAGCTTTTGTAACATAAACGCTTTTGCCGAGTTTCTGACGTCGTTTTTACGGTATGAATCAACGTGACAACAGGTTGCTTTACTTATATAAACGGAAAAGTGGACAACGCCACGGGCGCAGCTCATAACATCAACCCTACATTTGGGAGAGGATTTCGCTAAGAAGCGCACAATTCGCCACTTCGAAAGGTTTCTATCAAGAAAAGAAATTGGATAGATGGATCCTGCAGGAACCGATTGCAGAGCAGATGCTGAAGCACCACGGCATCCGTGGCGTCGGAATAAGGCTGCGGAATTTAAGGGAGCACGGGGACGGCGCGAAAAATCTATGGCGCATGATGAGCATACCGGGGATGTGGGCGGAGACCGCCTCATACCCGGCCGGGGACGGTTGGGGAGAGAATAGCATACGGACCCTGACATGAACGGCTCGTTCATATATTTATATCTAATTCTATCAACTCACACTTATTTAAAACCAATCCCAGCGTTAGTAAACGTAAAATGGACGGTACTGCACCTTCTCCAATCCTTCCCATGTTAAACTCAACATTTCTAGCTTATCTGTTCCTCCCACTCATTAGATCTCACCACCTGCCCGGCTGGTTTGCTGTTGCTTTTAGCGCACCTGAGCGTGCATGAATATAAAAAAGCCTAAGCATCCAATCACCCTGTTGAATTGATATGCCACGCGGGCAGCTATTTATAACAAAGAAGTATCGATTACGCTCACATGACTTCCCATATAGCGCCCTTTCTGTCTGCGTCTGTCGACACGACATAAGTAGATGACTTTGCTGTAGACACCTGCTGTAACAGGCCATTTTACAGAGAAGTGGGGCCAAACTAGCACACAGAGGTCACGTAAACGGGATCTATCCTAGTAGGTAAAGAGTAGCGCTGAGGTGACAGTTTCATTCACTACCCCACCAAACAACGCCACATTCTCCGAGTTCGCATGAGTTCCACCGTATTTAGCTGTAGCTGAAACTCCGCGTCAAATTAAAGGTAGGGATGAAGAAGAAAAACAACCATCACATGGCCCCTTCAATTAGGATAGATCAGACAAACCCTCATATGTACGCTAAAAATCTTAGCTATGGTAGTGGGAACTGAAATCAGGGACTACATAAGCTTCACTTCATCGCAACTTCAGACAATAAGTTGACATTAAACCGTCACATGGTCCAGTAACACCCTGGAATCCTTTTGGAGAAGTTTACGCTGCCTAGTGGTCCATTCAGATTCACTCGCCCCTGCGCAAAGGATAAAGGACGGCGTCAGTCAATCCCTTTGCGAGATGCGCCATCACTCCTCCGTAATAACTGGAAGGCAAACCGAATGACTATTTGGACCACACAACGATTTGCGTTAGCCAGCCGATGTTCAGGTGCTTTATCCTTCACCGACACCTGCCCACGAACCGGCGGAACTACGATATAACATCTTTGACGCCCACGCTACCTTTAGAAGCAGATGGAGTTACACCTGAAACGTACCCTCTACTCCTGCTTCGCGATCTGCTAGCACTGCGGCTTTTTGAACGAGAGCTAGAACGTGAACGGCTTCGTGAACGAGAGCGCGAATCTCGACGTGGCTTTTTCTCCTTCTTCTTATCTTTCTCTTCCTGCAAAACATCTCTGTAACGTCTGAGAAATGAGTGTCTAAATGAGTCCTCACCTCTTCGTCCTTCTCCTTTTCCTTCTCCTCTGACGAGGCTCTCTTCTCATCGCCGTTGTCCTCAACTGTTGGGAGTTCAAACTCCTGGCCAGGTACGGCCACTGCATCCGCTACACTCATTTCTGGAAAGCACGCAATGAGGACAGTTCGTCACCCGAAGATTGCCCGCTGAAACACGAACGACCCAAAGTCGATGAGCAGGCCCGTCAATACTGCACGCAGACCCCAAGCTGCTTTTAGCGCTGAAGTTCTGTGAAGAAAACGAGAAGGTGCCCCACCTAGCACAACCCAGGTGGAAAGAGCACCGCACACCGGAGCGAGGACGACGAAAATGAGCCGACTGCGGCTCGCGACCGATCGATAGCCGCCCGCAAAAGTACGTGAACGTCATCGCGACGCTACACAAGCGCCGAACGACAGTATGGCGAATTGCGGCCGGCAATTTACCAACGACGAGGGGCCGTATGCACTCCTCCCCCGAGGAAGGCAAGGTGGGGTGGGGTGTCAGCGGCGTTGGAGAGGTTGATTGTGGATGTCTTGTCGTAGTCAGTATGGGCAGGTGATAACAGCGGTGACGCACTCGCACTCCATCTCTTTCACAACGACGAGGAAAAGATGGACACTGCTGTGCTGCGAGGTAGCCTACGTCCTGGCGCTGACACACAGGGTTTGGGTTCTATTCTCAATCCCATTTCTCAGTCAAGTAGACTCCCACGCACTGTGTCACACTGTTCACAAATCAGATCACTGAGGTATCTTCCCTTCAAAAGCAAAAAAGTCGCGAAAAAGCGATGAGTAGTTGGCTTCATTCTTCTTCCTTTTGCTTCAGTTACTGGGGATAATAGTAAGTGAAGCACCATTAGTCCTAGATCATAATTTCCGCTCCCTCTTCCGGTCCAAAAACAGAATGCGGAACACGGAAGTAGAAATTCTGCACTTCCTGCTGATCACCCATATGCTGGTATGGGTGGTTGGCTCGTTGTTTCGCCCACACGGCCCAGAGAGGTTATTTAAAGCACGATCATTTAATTATACGGGGTTGGTCCCTAAAATTTCGATTGGTGACGATGGGTTACGGCAGGTATGGTTGGGTAGAGGTCTCCATACCTACAGTGACCTGCAGTAGTCAATCGAAATTTAAAAAACGGACCTTAGACGAGTGGTCAGCGCTTTGAATAGTCTCCCTAGGCCATGTTTAGGCGAAGAAGCTTTTCCACTTCTGGAACAGTGAAAGTGCAGTAGTACCTATAAACTTCCATTCATGGCGACCTTTTTAATCGCGGTTTCTCACAGAGTGCTCTGGTTGATTGTCGCGGATCTTTTTTTTTAGGAAGTTCAAAAGTGTTGTACCAGTGGAGAGTCGAATCACTTCGTCCTACCACGCCGCTTCCCTATCCATTGCGCTACCTCCGTTCGACCACCAGCTGGTTCCTGCCGGGAAGGCTCTGCATGCAAGCAGAGGGCCAATAAGAAAGGGTGACAATGGTCCACAACACCGCTCCCAGATGCGTTTAGCAAACACGGAACACACATTTGGCACGAAACAATAAATGGTTAACACTCGAACGCACCGTTCTTCCACATCCACCTTACTCACCGGATCTCGCTCCTTCTGATTATCATTTGCTTTCAAGCCTTCAACGCTATTTGGACGGCCAGCAATTTAGGAACCGAGAGGATGTCAAGGGGGCACTGCTCACATTTTTCGAATCACAACCGGTCACGTTTTGGAGAAAAGGCATCCATGACTTACCAGCACGTTGGACAATTGATGTAAAGAGTGGTTACTTCAAATGATTTGATATTGTTGTTCGTATGTTGTGATAATAAATACTTCATGCCCCAAATGTCCGAGAACTTATAACGATATAAAAACTGTAATCGTATCATTACCAAGGAGAACATTCAAACATATTACTACATAGTGTAATAAATCAAAGTTAATGCAAAATCTTTCTGTAAATAGGAAGAACGTATTTTAAATAAACGCAGCTGCTGAGAAAGATGCCAGATTTCGTCACTCATAACACTTATCCGGTCTTATTGAACGTCGAGGATGTCTCCTAATTGGGAGGGGCAGCGTTAAAGTTGCGGTTGCTTTCTGCATCCCACGACATCACACCCTCTCTGAGTTCGCATGGGTACCACAGCATCATTTAATAGTAGCTGAAGCACTGGAACAAACTTAAAGGATGGGGTGGAGAGGCAACACACCGCATGCCCTCCTCCGACTAGGATAGATCCAATGTCCAGCATTGTTATCAACCTAAGAGTGCTTATAAAACTTTGACCAATAATTGGTGTTTCAGGCCAGACCTAAGATATTGATATTGATATTGGAATTTATTGATATTCTTGATTCAAACACTCATGTAACATTCCTAGCCTCATACTATTCGCTAGCACATCGTTTCAAGAAATAGAAAAAAGAGTCCAGTTTGGAAGTCACATTGTCTCGACATCGGGATGCACCACCAGCTTGAAAGCAACGCAACCACAAAAAAAGGACAGCGCATAGTTAACGTCTTCCTACAAGAGAAATGAAGGCAGTGCAAAACAAGTAATGAGTTATTAGTCACCATTTCCGTTCCGTCCTCCGTCCCGAAAGATAGCGGAACGCGAATGGAGCGGAAGAACTAGAAACGGCCGAAAACCGGAATTCGGAAGACGGAAACGGAAGCTCCGCACATCCGTGGTGCTGACCGGTCCCAAGAGGTGTGGATGTTGCGTTCGATCAAACGGCATCGGGTATGGCGATGAGGGGAGGAGGGGACGTTCTGCCTGAAAGCGGTGCGGGCAAAGACGCGGGACAGTGCCTGCGGAGCCAATTAGCGTCGACTCGCGCCGTGACACCCGCCGCTTCGCACTCAGCCAGACAGCCCTCGCTGCGGAGGCGATGGTGACCCAGCCAACAACGGGAGCCTGTAGGTCGACCAGATTTTGTGTGATTACAATCGATAGAGGCTTGCATTGGCAGTCCAGAAATTGGGATTGACCTGAACCCTGCCATCTTCTATATTGGAATTTCGAGCTCTATCGAATGAGCCAGGAAAGAATCCTGCCTCAGGAACCCTTACAACATTTTTTCAGGCGCCTTTTCGTTAAATATCCGTTTCTATTTACATCAGAATTAACTACGAGGCATGCTTCCAGGCTACTGATGTGAGCTCTACCATCTCCTGTATTAGAACTTCGCCTCCATCGAACGATCCAGAATACAAAAAAGTTCGACTAGATTTTGTGTGATTACAATCGATCTCCTTAAGGCGACTTTTTTGGCGTTGTTCATTTTCGTTAAATATCAGTTTTTATTCACATATATCAGGATTAAATGCGAGGCATGCTTCTAGGCTAAAATTGCGCGAGCAATTAAGCAACAGCAATTGCGCGAGATATGGTAGAGTTCACATCAGTAGCCTGGAAGCATGCCTCGTAGTCAATTCTGATGTAAATAAAAACTGATATTTAACGAAAAGGTGCCTGAAAAAATGTAGTAAGAGTTATTGAGACAAGATTCTTTCCTGGCTCATACGATAGAGCTCGAAATTCTAATGTAGAAGATGGTAGGGTTCAGATCAATCCCAATTTCTGGACTGCCAATGCAAGCTGTCTGAGCCTCCTATCCCTCTATCGATTGTAATCACACCAAATCTGGTCGACCTGCAGGCTCCCGTGGTTGGCTGGGTCACCATCGCCTCCGCGGAGAGGGCTGCCTGGCTGAGTGCGAAGAGGCGGGTGTCACTGCGCGAGTCGACGCTAATTGGCTCCGCAGGCACTGTCCCGCGTCTTTGCCAGCACCGCTTTCAGGCAGAACGTCCCTCACCCGGCGAAGAGCACTCCTGTCCGGTTAGCAGGTGGTGCGGTTTCGAGTTCCGACCGGTGCTAGAGTTTTAGTCGCAAGTTTTAGTCGTTATAACACCTTAGGAGTACACGATTGTGACTGTACCAGCCTTCTGCTAACCGCTATACGGAACCGTACTTCGATTGTCACATCTCCGGTTGTTTTGGTGCCCTTAGGATCTAATTTCTGCCTGTAAGATAAATATTATATTTAAGGATTCCTTTTCAGTGCTGACACTAGGGGTGGGCTGTGTAAGATTAGGATTACGAGAGCCAGAAATAGTGTAAAATCTGCATTTTCACACACGACCTGACTCTGAATTTATAAAGGTTTCAAAGAGACCGTCTTTCTTAAATTCGAAGGAAATTAGGCAATACAGAAGGCTTGTTGACTGCTATATCCTATAGTTTCTCAGTAGTTCATCTTTTTGTCTGCGTTAGCATGTATACGTTTCTAGCCTACGTTGTTTCTAGGTGTCAGCGCTTGACTGTTCTTGTTTCTGTTGGATTTATCCATGTGCGATTCTGCGCCTGCAAAATAATGCAGTCTCTGCCAACAATTATCAATTTCCATTCATCTCCCCTATGCCGCCCCGACCCTATGGAACTTGTGTGCACACATGTTTTTCACAAATACATGATAGAAATCAGAACATGAGGATCGCAGACAAATCAGGCTCCCAATGATGTCGGCTCCTCATGCGAATGAGATGATCCGGCTCTCAAATTCTATTTCTTTCTCATTCTCCTCCAAAATAGCGATCCATGCTGCTTGCTTCCGAGGTGTAACAGACCTTCATACCAACGAAAAAAAAAGCATTTCTAGATGTATTCAATAATTACATGCATAGGCTGATATATGGACAGCGTTAACGAGAACGACGCAGGAGACGGGTGGTTCATTACGCTAAGCATCGCAATGCCGTCACCGTCACAAATGAATGCCGTCATTTGGTTCCAGTCGACGGTAAGACGATAGCTTTATTAGCTTGTTGTCCTCGCCTAGTTAAACGATCCGCATTCTCAGCATCATAAATCACTGCAATTTATTGCCGGTGTGGAGTTTGCTTCCATGCTACATGCTACATGAACTGGTTAGAAAACTGCAGCACGTGAGCTGTTTGGATCGAGTGGCATGATATATTAGCTGCGGATGACAACAAAAATCGCTTGTGCGACGACAGATCAAGAGATCGTGAGATATCTGAAAAAGGTTCAGAGAAACTTAATAACTCTTGCATCCAACAGGTGACATAATAAGCTTCTAATTTCGTAGATCACAAAAATTTGAAACATGTGGGTCTTAGGATGCAAAATGCTCTGAAATAGCAGTTGCGTGGAAGAAGAGGCTAGGGAGAGAGGCACAGTGTAATGGTAGCCAAATCCAGTCAACGGATACCTTAACTTTGAAGCTGCTCAAAACTATTAAAATTGATAGAGAAAGTTTTCATATGATTTTGAACAAAACTGGGTTCTGGAACTAAGAAACGATGTTGTAAATCCTTGTCTTCTGGCTTAATATATTAAGTTGGTGCGAAAGTTCCCGCCATTTTTCTCACTAACGCTACCTTATAGCAACCTATCTTTTGTTCACATAAAAAGATCAGGTATGTATAAGTTTACTATTCTTGATAGCTACTCTTGCATAACTCCTTATAGAAGAATGGAGCTTTCAAAGGAGTACATCCAAGGCCCCTTATTGTGGTGACTTCAAATTTGGTGAGTTAGCAGTCGCTTCGTGTCGTCGCATCAATGGTGCATTTGGGGAGGGCACAGTGTCCGACC
Source organism: Heligmosomoides polygyrus polygyrus (assembly GCA_947396885.1). Classification (NCBI taxonomy): domain Eukaryota; kingdom Metazoa; phylum Nematoda; class Chromadorea; order Rhabditida; family Heligmosomidae; genus Heligmosomoides; species Heligmosomoides polygyrus. The sequence continues at coordinate 67,151,857 of OX377205.1, read as the reverse complement.
GCACCGCACGAGAATGGTTCGCACGCCTTCGCAAAGACGAGTTTAACCTTCAAGGTACGTTCAGGTGAGGACGTGAATCCGATGTCGACAACGACCGATTGCGACAGCTGGTGGAATCGGACCCACGGCGGACTACTCGTGAACTTGCGCAGGACTTGGGTGTGCACCGTGCCACCATCGCCAGGCCCCTACATCAACTGGGCAAGGTGCACAAGTTGGCAGAGTGGGTTCCCCAGGACCTCACCGAACGCGACCGCCATCGATGTTCTGAAGTCAATTACACAATTGCTCTCGTACAAACGCACAGATAGTTGACTGAAGTCCGTCATCACAAGGGATGAGAAGTGGTGCCTGTACGTCAACATCAAGAGGAAACACTGGTTTGACAAGTCCAAACTGAGCAGCCTGAGCCACAGCCAAAGGAGGTTCCTCACCCGTCGAAAATCGTGGTTTCTGTTTGGTGGGATTACAACGGTGTCATCTACCACGAGCTGCTGGCCGTAACGAATCCCTAACAGCGGATTTTTCTCTCGGCAGCTGGATAGGCTGCACCACACGATCGCAGAAAGGCGTCCGAATCTTGGCACAATCCATTGTCTACATGACAATGCTCGACCACACATACTGCAAGAATGACTCGGCAAAAGCTTCCCGAACTTGGATGGGAAGTGCTGCCTCACCCATTGTACAGCCCAGATATTGCACCAACAGGATGCCACCTTTTCCTGTCTCTCTCCAATGCCGTGCAAGGAAAAACGTTCGATGACGAGGACGACATGGAATGCTGGCTGGCTGGCTTTTCGAATCAAAGCCAGAAAAGTTCTACGCTGACGGGATCGTGAGTCTGCCAGAAAGGTGGAGAAGAGTGATAGAACATGATGACGGTGACTTTGTTTCTTGATGTGTTTCGCTTTTTTTTGTAAAACTAAAAAGGCGTCTTGAAAATGGCGAGGACTTCTGCAAGAACCTAATACATTTAGGTTCAATGTAGCGAAAGCCTTCAATGTTTGGATAAATTGTTAAATATTTGTGCAGAACGGCAAAAAAGAACTACGTGCCTGCTCCACGTCGTTCCTTAACTCTTCGCAGGAGAACACCTTCTTCATCGGCGTTTGTCGCGCTTCGTCGCAGGGTCCGCTTTCCTGGTGTCGTGATGCCATCTTTTCCATTCCTGCTTGATCAGAATGGACGCCAGCTGCTCTCATGTCCATGTCAACGTATAGAACGAGCGCTGCTTCGGGCGTTCCTTAGGCATTCCTGACCTTTCCAACTCAAGGCCTATCTCGCCAACTCTATCTTCCTTTCCACGCAGGACGTGGCCGTAGCATCGCAAGCGAGCTCTGCGCATCTCAGCCACCGGCGCGACACCGAACTTCTGCCGAATGGCATCAGTGGCCAGCGCAGCATTTTTGTCCCCATGATACTGGAGAGAGCACACGAAGAGAAGGCGTTTGCACCACTCAGTCTTCCCAAGATATACTTTTTCATAGGCATGACCCCTCACTACTTAGCCAAAGAAGAGTCAATCGTTTCCGATTCGGAGAGATTCCCAAAAAAAGTATTCAGGAGTGGAGCAGAAGAGCAGGGAACGAGGATCTTTCTTGTTTCTTGTTTTGGCGTTGGCGAGCCTCTATAGACGCTGTGAAGCAGGGGTGTGCATAAATGAAATTCGAAATTTCGTGAATCGTAAACCGTAATTACGAAAAAATCGTCGTAATTCGTAAATTCCACACCTAAAAGGTATCCACCTTCCTATGTATTGTTCGTTTACTAATAAAGGATTAATCAAGGACTTATATGCTGTGGCAATAGGGATACGCTTTCATGCCAGCGTCTTTTTGTAAACGCCTAACAATCTTGAAGGTGTTTTGTTAACACCAGCGGATTGTAAAGCGGAAGGAGGATTGAAACACATAATTTTCTGAATTCGGATCGAATTGTACCTGCAATTCCTATTGGAAGGGTCCCAACGAGTGCAGGAATGAAACCTTCTCAAATTTGAGAGCAAGAGAAGACATTGGTAGGTTGAATGAAATCAAATAGGAGTGTAGTTGTAAGAGAGAGCAAGAAGAGATTCCCTAGAGAGGTAGGTGGCCGCAATGTTTCTTCAGGACGTCAGGTCAGCGCAATCGCGACACAATACCGCTAAATGAGCGCTCGAGCTGCTACAACAGATCAGCAGTGTCGTGATCAGTTGAAGATTTTAAGCGAATAGTGGTACAGTTTTATTGCACTGCATGCCAGACATTACTCGTCGAAGACTGAGCAGCTGCACTGCAGATCGCCATCCACATTTCCGGAGGGAGTTGTCGCTTTAAGAAGTCGAAATTTCTGCACCCTATCACTTGACCTCTTGATGCTTCTTGCACTGAGTCTCTGTTTCCTGCCAACCCGCTGGCGCATCTCTGTACTAAACCACTAAGTTGAAGCATGGATCACCGTGTCTGAATGCACTAGCAAAACGTACTGCCTACGGAAGGTCTGGGAAGTGTGCTTGCTTGCGATTTTGGCAATTGACCACCGGCCAGAAAATGGATAAAATGAGCTGCAAACGCGGATTTTTATGCTCTCTTCTTTGCCCACGACGTGAAAGAAATGAGAGTTTCAATAACAGCTAAATGGCTGATAACTTCTTCGCTGAAGTGTGCAGCAGGTTCAATGTGGATGCAGTCAAATTGGGTATCAAGTGAATTGTCGTGGAGAGTGGAATCTCAAAAACATCGAGAAAACTAAATTTAAGCTAAATCAATAAAATTTAAAAATTGATTCAAAAGTTCAGTTTTGCCTGAAACCTCAATTAAGCAAGACGGATGTCGGTCAGGTCAACGCAGTTATGTGGCTCCTTAATTTCACTTCTGCTTTTAAGGCTTCCATCCGTTCTAGAGTGGTAATCACATGCCGTATAATAGAGCAGACTATCGCACAAGTCTATGTAATTTTTTATTAGAAAATCTTTATTTTAAAAGAAGTTATCATGATGTGACGCAAAAAACGCACTTTGGGTCACAAAAGCCGAACGAACAACACCAGATAGTCCATCAGGGCAGCAGAGTAAGTAAGTAGGCACCTCAATTGCCCTTGGAAGAAAATGCCCTGTGAGAAATTCGTTGCTCTTACAAAGAAAGAACCTCGCCGGCTTACAACCTTAAAGGAGGCAATTTAAAGGAAAACGCTGAGGCTCAGTCTTTGTGGCTTCTTTCAAACCATGAGAGGCCAGCTGATCCAGTTTCACCTGTTTGTAAGTTAAACGATGCATGTAATTGCAGACTACAACAACTTTGTCACACCATCAACCTCCATCTCACGACTTTTACACCTGCAGTGGCTAACAAGTTCTTCTACAGCTGCATCGGCACTTGGAAAACTCCTATTCAACCATAAGTTGGCATTTTTGACCAGAGGCTGGAATTGTGTTCCATCGGATCACTAATTGCGTTGGCAAAATGACTGACGAGATAGACGATATATTCTGCCGATGATACACGAGAGCATTAATTCTATTTCGGAAGAAGTCTGAATTCCTAGAAGCAATGAAACACATTAAAGGCAATTTCGACATCTGCTTCGTTGAAGTTTTTCTCCTTGAGGAAACCATCGAGATGTTTGAAAAGATGAAAGTTTGTCGGGGCTAGGTCCGGTGAATAAGCTGGACAGCTAATTACCCGGCCGAGAAGCTGATCGTCTTCGTTTTTTATAATAAGGAAAAACAGATACCCAGGCGACCCTCTGCTGCTCCTCAGGGAGCTCGTGGGGCACCCACTTATTCAGCTTTTTCACCATGACTACCTTCTGTCCACCATCTAGGTACGTCGAAATTGTTGTACGACTGAGTCCAAGTTCCTTGCTGATCTCACATATATACGGCTCTTCCTGGATCGGCTTCCACTTTTTTCGTTAGCAGGGCCCTTTCCCCATGCCATCTTAATGTTTTGAGTTGCCTCGCTCACACTGTGGCCAAACTTGGACTCACGAAGCATTATTGCCCGGAAGTGCATTTTTTCCATGGTTTCGTCCAGCACCTAAAACAATGCAATGTTCACGAGTTTTTAAAAACAGTCCGTTAGGTTTTTTAGAGCGAAACAAGCGCTATAAAATAGTATGCGACTTATGTACAATAACTTTCTCTATCTACGAAAAAACAATCACAAAGTAACGCCTATCGAAATCGGTCTGAACTTATGTGACAACTTTACTAAGGATGCTACATTCCAGAGGCTGGTTCCGTACTATGTAGCTTTGAAATGCCTAGTCGCTAAAAAATAGCCCAGGCGTGGGGGAAATGCCGATATCTTCACCGCTGTTGCCTAGTTTCGAAAGGACATGGAGGAAGTAATGAAACCGCTGAATGAACGAGGACTTTGTCCGAATCCCCTTTATTCGCCTGGAAAAAGAGCTCTTGCGGTGGCTTCACGAGGCATTAATAGTTAGCCAAGGATAAGGACAAAGCACGAAGAAAGGCGTTGATCAGTTCCTTTTGGGACTCATTATACAGGTAAGGAATGCATGAAAGGCTTGAAGTAATGCTGTACAGAAAAGCACGTCTTCTGTGACTCAGCAACTCTATTGCCTCGATGGCGGTGAGGCCCAAGTAAATTTGTTGAGAGGAATAGATGGATTTTCTGTTTTCGCCAGTAGTTTTATGAAATTAAGGAGCGTTGTCATTAAAAGAGTCGATAACCTTTAAAATAATTCTTATTGAAACCTCAAACATGTCATGCTTCACATAGGGAAAGACACGTTGAGAGACGCCAGCTACAACTTCGTACATCCCTATCGCCTGCCAAAGCAGCTGAGTGAATTCTCATTTCAAGTAAACCAAGGAGCGTCTGCTCTATCGCTTGAAACTGACAAGAAGTTCAACCGTAGAATCGAACTCAAGAAACCATCGAATATAGGCGCCCGACGTGGTGAAGGCGCCTTCGAGAATTTACGAAGCCTTCAGCCACCAATGTGTCTGTTAAGCTGATCTCTCCAAAACATGGTTTGCCTTGGTTTCTTGACATAAGCGACGCCCTCTCTGACCAACAATAATCGACGAGGCAGCTAATTCCAGATGCCGTCTATCTCTTGCGGAGAACAGGTAACCGACTATCACCTTCGATTTCTTTTTATGCGGTGATGCATAATCAATATGTATGCGAAAGTTCCAGTTCTCCAGGCATACGTTAGCATACATCAGGCTTGACGAAGACCGTAGTACTTCATGCACGCCGATGACTTCATTCCTAGAAAACCTTATGTCTGGAATGCAGTCAAGAACAAGGAAAGGATTACTGCTGCCACTGATCAGGATAAGACGAGAATACCTCGAGCACACGCCTCCGCGGCAATTGAACTAAACGTCATGTTGAGCAGTTTTGCAATCTTCCAAGGAAGCACAAGCAGCTCGGGATTAATTTGCAGCTCAGACTGTCCTGTTACTTCTGACTTCTGTAGATTTATTTTAGTAGTTTCTCTGTCTGAAATAGGCTCTGGCGGTTGGGTGACACTAAGTGGTAGTGCAGTTGCTTTATGACAGCACTAGTACACTTTTTCTCTGAGGATGACCACAGAGTTGAAACGTCCGGCGGATGAATTTTGAACCCTAGACCTCATTGAGAAAGAAGCTCAACAAGCGCATACAATTATTAGGTCTTTTGAGTGAAACCAATGGCGTTCGCATGGAGACCACAGAAGAGTACCCTTCAGAGCCCCAAAATCATGGAACACACCGTGTTTTGGGGGTGCATTAGATTCAGTCGTGAAGAAGCTCTGTTAGCGTTGCAACCAGCGGTGTTCGACTGGATGAGCTGCGTTACTCGGCTCGACTTCGCCTCTAGGTCGGACGTGTCAGGAAGGGTTCCATTGGGCAGGACGTAAATACAAATAAGCAATGTATTGCCGGTATTTAAATCAGAATTGGACAATACCATGGTAATTTCCTTTCTCCAACAGAACGAACTGAAAGAAAAATTGCGCCTGAGGGGTGATCACAAGTGCCTTACAAGTAATTGCATTGATTGTTCGAAAAGTTTTGAGCCGTTTGGCAATTCTTCTTCATTATTAAAAAAACGAAAGTATGTATGACACCTTCGAGTCGCTCGAGCAAGGAGCATCAATTGGCCCAATTTCTCACTGGCCGCAATGACTGGAGAAGTTGTTGGCACCCACCCGAACCATTCGATGATCAAAGGAGCGACAGGTCATGCAGGTAACTCAAGTTTTCCTTATTAAAGGGCTTTTTAAATGGAAATCTAAAAAATATAGCAGGGAAACATTCTTTGCATGTTTTGAGCGAGTCTAAATTTGGTATAATATTATAGGTTTCTTCCACTAGTTCTTACCACTTTAAAGTTTTCTTAAACAATTTGAATTGCTGTTTTTGTTGCGGTTTATTTATCTTTGTACACTTCTGTTTTTAAACGAAAAATAGTGGAAAGCATTCTAAAAAGAAAAGTGAAATTTTATGGGAACATGACACTTTCTTAAGAGTTATCGTTATTTTCATCCTTGTATGTGATAGAAAGCGGGCGCAAGGAGCGCAGCAAGCGGAGGTGCCGGCTGTCGCATACACCCGATTCCAGACTCATGATTCGGATTTCTCAACCAGGCCAACCAAGGCCGATTTCTCGGTCGTGCATCCGTCCGAGGTTGCTGAATTAGAATCAGGCTTGTCTTTGTAGGAAGATAGATTAAAGTCTGACTTGTTCATCGGCTGACCACCGCAAGCCATTGTAAGAGTCAAGTACGCATTCAAATCACCTCCACGACATCCCGTAGAAGCGGCGCATCTAAAAAAGGATTGACTACCGACGTCCTTTATTTGTTATTTATCCTCTGTATGATATGTAGAGCATTTTCAATCACAGCCGCAAAGGTGCACCGAAATGTTTGGAAAACCAGCGAAGAGACGTAGTCGAGCATAGAGCTGATATATACGCAAAATGTTGAACTGGCTGAGGAATGAGTGTTGCTGTTTTGGAAAGACAGAAAGATTACGTAGCCATTCTTTCAGATTTCATTTTTTGCTGCTTCGCACTGCACAGTCACCAATATTTCGACCAACGATACAGATCGGCCTGAATCGGGTTGCTGAGGGAACTGTGCAGGTTTGTCCAAATTAGTGGGCAGTATTGAATGAATGGAGACAAATGCTAGAAAACCCATATGTACGCCACATTGACGTGCAGGCGAGGTATGCGATAAGATTAGCAAGCGCGATTCGAATCTCAAATCCACTCATATTGTGCAGCACTCTTTCCTAGCTATATCTTCAATTCAAATATTTTTTAAATCCACTGATATTTGCACTCTGTTTAGTTCAGCTGATACTTGTGGCGGTGGCCTAGCTCCCCCTAGAATTGAGGCGCTATTAAAGGAAAGGGTTGAGGAGGTCTGAGGTGTGTAATTGAGGCTAGAGTGGGGCTGGACTTAGCAGTGCTCCTGACCAGGGGTGTGCGTAACTACCATTTACGATGTACGAGCAAAATCGGCTATTTTATATGCAACGGTCCAATAATAAGGGTAAAATGATAAAGGACGGCGTTGCTCAATCCCTTTTGGGATGCGCCACGCATTCTACTTCTACGGGATGTCGCGGAGGCAGCTTGAATGCGTATGGACTAGCGGTGGCCATCCGATGAGCAAGTCAGCGCTTTATGCTTCCCAGACAAGTCTGGTACCAATCAGGGGTGTGCGTAATTAGAATTTCCTATTTTACGATTTACGACATTTTCGGCCGTAAGTAGTAAATTTTCATAAATGTGATCTTTGATCAACAACCAACTGGCGTCCTGATTTATGCGTACCGAGTTACAAAGATGTGCATACTCTGATGGTCTCCTCTTATAGCGCATTCTCACTTTCCTTTAGAGTTGTTTTTTGTTGTTCTAATGTGATACTGGGGTAGAACACACCGTCCGTGTGTACAGGCTTTTCGAATACCTTTCTCTCCGCTTAACTAACTTTGACATTTCTCTAACATTGTGAGGGCTGTCGCTTGGAAGCGGACCCGTTCAAGAGGAGAAACAAGTGCAAATCATCAATAAAAGTAATCTCCTGTCTAAGAGACTGGGCTCCTCAGTTTCCGACCGACAGCTAGCAAGGCAAATCGCATTCCTACAGTCAAAGATCGTTCATTCCAGCCCTCAGAAAGACATTGTAGGCAGTTTCATAGAGAAAGAGGGAGGAGCATTCTTCATCCTGTTTGGTACTAACGCCTAGTAAATTTGTTATAATAGATTCATGTAAATCCTGCTGAACAGAATTGACGCAAATTCACGACCGAGCATCATTCACGATTGGAAGCGGGGTCTAGACAGTTGTTACACTCATATGGAGGGGATACACCATTGATGTTTCTACCGGTTTACATTGCACTTCATAGGACGAAGCGAATTGATGTACAAAGTGTGGTCAAAGCGAACAGTTCAGGAAAGGGTTCAGGAAAAAAACGGCTCTGGCACTTTTGTTGTCCCCTTTCAATGGCGTGATTGAGATTATTGATGTGATTCAATGGTGTTACATTTGATTTATATTTATTTACCCTATCTAATTCGTTTAAGATGGTGCAGGCTCTCGGAGAGCAAACGTTCGTTACAGAAGTGGCGAAGTGTAGCCGGAGCGTGTGCAGAGAATTATTAAACAACAGTGCCACATTTTAAAGTTCTCAAAATCAGACAAGTGTAAAGGGAAAACCTGCGTAGGAAAGCGGCGCTCTAGGGAGGTTTAGATTAGCGCGATGGCTGATGTTGTGATTGTTCAGTCAGGAATTACGATCATACTGTTTCGGCGGCCAAAAGCTTTCAACCATCTGCGGTTTCAGGGCTGTTTCAGGACTTGCTTCAAAATGTTGAAAAGCGGGGATCTTTTGGTACGACACACAACGGGATTGGGCCGTGCATTCATTAAGAACGAAAGGCGCAATCCATCGTACGACTCAGTATGCCTGTTAGATTACTATATGCACAGTTGCTGTTTTCGACACATTATCAGCAGTGAAGCGATTTTTTTAATTTTTAGTTTTCTGTTTTCGCTAAACTCCATTAATAGGCAAGCTAAAAGTTTGATAGTAAGCTAGGAATTTAATGACTATTCGAACGATGCAGTTTTTTTGGAATACCATGCATAGGCTAAAGTAAAGTTTTTGGAACAACAGTTTTCTCGACTTTCTTGAAAAGTAAAGTTTGACCTCAAAAGTGTCTCATTAGCAAGAAGACATGGAAAACGGAAATAGTTTGGTAGAAAAACTGTTCAAATTTAGTTAAAAATAGCACAACAAATAAGGAAGTATTGACTTACATCTGATTAACATTGGTAGAAAAGCCTCTGAAAATTTAATTGTACTCCACCACAGTTCAGGTGACTATTACGATTTAGGGTTTACGATTTACGAAATTTCGAATTTCATTTACGCACACCCCTGCTCCTGACTATCCCACCGCCTTCCCTTGTCGTTTGTTGTTCACAGAAACCGCAGTCGATCATCTTTTCAAGCAGTCCGTGAAGGCAAAGCATCTTTTCTCGGGCTTACTGCTTGGCTAGATTGTTACGCTCGTCTATTTGAAATAGAGACAGATCCAAGCAGGTTTCGTCCACCGGGGAGAAACTCGACACTGCTCCATCCAACTGCCTTTCCTTCCGGTCATTGGAGCAGGTTCATGGGAAAAACACGAAGATTCGTGCCGAGGTCAAACCGTAGCGACGAGACGAGACGACGAGGTCGAGCCCGCCTCTTGTCGCCATGCTCGATATGTTGTAATGGAGATAACGGAGGGTTTCAGCAATGTTAACGAACAACGCAGATCTGTAAAGAATTCGGTGGAAACTTCTGCTCAAACTCAATGAGCGATGTTGGTAAACCTTTAGCTGCGATTCCTCGAATTTCTTCCACCGTTCTGCTGGTGCCCTACCTGTTTGCCATGCAAACCTTGCCCCTCCCCGGGGTGTGGGCGGAACACGGTGGGCGGGTAGGCAACCAGCCAGGACCACCCAGTCGCGCTCGGAATTTCTCGTCGCAGACTGACGACGATGTGGTTCGTCCGGTTACTGCTCGTCGTTGTCTTCACGACCACCACCAACGCAAAGTCGCTGAGCGGAGCCGACGCCAAGGTATCGCCGCTGCTCTGATGCTTTTTGAGCCTCCAGCCCCCGTTTCGAGGACGCGCTAGATGCCCATGCCACGACACGCGACAAATCACCCTCGTAATCCGCGTGCCGCGCACTCACCGCTTGCTCGAAATCGTTTAAGCGCCGCTGACATTCAGCTAATACTATAATCCATCCGGTTCGGTTTGAAGGACCGTGACCGGGTGCAGATCGGTATCGCATTCAGAATCTGCATCTCTTCCAGGGCTCAGCATGTTCCTACGAAAACGATGCGATATCCCTGTCGTGGACGTACGACGACGTCAGCACCGACGTTGTCTTCAAAATATCCACCAGATCAGAGCAGAAGAATTTTTGGACGGGCGTCTTTTTCGGAGATGAGCAGCCTGTAAGATGAGCTCACATGAGCTTGGAGCTGCATAGAGCAACCCCGGAATGTTTTCAGGAGGATGCGCTCGGCGTGTTTGTGAGGAACGGCCAGATCGGTGTGATGGACGGACATGTCGCTGGAGACACACTTCAGATGGACAACCTCACGAACGTGCAGTCGCTTCACTTCGATCTGCAGGATGACGTGCTGACGGCGGAACTTGCCAGGGCTTCGTACACAAACGATCCCAAGGACGCGGACCTTTCTAACTGCATCGTGGGTGCTTCAAGTCTTTCTTTTGATGGCCACCATGCCTCATAGGTTGAGCGCTAAAGGCTTATGGAGAAGCGTGTTTTTTAGAAAGACCCAACCTCTGTAAATCCGACGAGAGACGCTTACCTCCAATTTTGAGTTATCCCTATCTCACGGCTTCCGTTCATTGACAGGCTTCTATTAAACATCTTTCTCTTGGTCTGTAGTAATTGTAGTAACTCTGTAGCAACTCTGAAGTAACTTTAGATTGGCCGGAACATTTTGACACGATTGAGTTTGTCGTATTGGTAAGTAGAAACGCGTTCTATTGAAGCTTCTGACATTCGAATTTGTGGCCACTCCGCGAAATGGTGTGGTCCATGGAACTCAGAATTCTTTCGGAAGCACCTTTAGAAAAGATGGTGCTGATTAGGTAATTGAAATAACTGCTGGAAGCCAATTCCTGGTCACAACATATTTAAAGAGCTATGACTTTTTATATTATATAAAAAATGTATCATATTTATTTGTTTATTTTTGGCGTAAATTACAATCAGTCATACGCGTATAAGACACTAGCGCAAACAAAAAAGATAAAAATATGTAACTAAAACCATCTAAAGATCTCTTCGGTTAAAACGTGCTTAAGCTGACAGACAGACATGTTATGAAAACCATCAGATCTGCCTATAAGCTGGTTGAGTTCCTTAAGGTTCTGATAAGTGAGGAAGTTCGACCTTACCTGTGACCTTGGCACTTGGAGATACAATCTAAGTCTTCCTACTCTACAACTCGTTATTGAGACATCAAAGAACTCTATGCTTTCAATGGAAATTCCGTTTGTGAGAATTTTAAAAAGCATGATCAGATCAACCCTTTTCCTTCTGCTTCGTCTGGAGGGTAAGCCAAGTCGCTTGACGCTTTCAACTCAATTTGGAATGTTAGCATGTCCTAGCTTGAAGCACCTCATTAACAGTTTACGTGTGTAGTTATTTTGAACGCTTTCAAGTAATTGGATGAGCTTCTTCAGACAAGGGTTAAAAACGGAAGTGCAAAACTCCATAATGGGTCTAGCATAGCACTTGTATTCACAAGAGCCCGAGGATCATTAGTTTTTAAACTCTTAAACAGATTATAAGTTCAATAGTTAGCTGACCTATAAGAATGCGTGCTTTAGAGTTTGCGGTGTAGCTCAAGATTAGAATGGTATGAAAATGTGAATGTGATTCATGTTTTTTATCGTTTCCTTTGCAAAAAAGAGCGTACAGTGTTGCGATAGAAGTCTTGTTAGCTTTATCCTAGTTTAGAAATGATATTCTTTCTTATCCGGTTGTAAGAAAAATGTGTTTTGCCAAGTTGAAAGCGCGGTGAATTTGAACTCTAGTCACGCATTAATATTTTACTCTAAAAAGCAGAAGACCTGCTTGTTTCATATTCAAGTGTACTCGAAGAATTCCTGACGTCCCTGGATTACCGTAGCATCTTTTTCTGAAGCATCTATACTACGCTTCTCCTCACTTCTAGCTTCATAAGTGATACTTTGCTCGAAAACCAAGGGCGACATCTACAAGTATGATAACAGCTAGCGGCAAAAGAAAACAGCCTCTAAATGAAACAGTGTTTTGCTCCCGAAGTTAGACCAACACTAAATTGAGATGATCGTCGCTCTTATACATTAGCAAACTACTACAAATATGGTTAAACATGGTTGGCTTTTTCAATTGTTGCTTTCTTTAGGGAACTGATACCGAATCGTAATGAAATAATGTGATGCTGATTTCGCCTCCTGAAATTATAAGTGAGGAATCTATTAATTTTACAACAGAATGCAAATCCCAAATGGCAGATGAGGAAGTTAAAGAACTGTCACAAAGGAGTGACGTATATGACAATTATTTAATTTGAGCAAAAAAGTTTCTTCTGGATCGAGTTGTTGTTTCCCGAATATGGGTCTCGAGAGCTGGAAAAGCCTTCTTCACAACTAACTATATCAAGCGTTAAACGTCAGGGCCGGTTTTGTTGGTTTTTAGCTGCACTGCTGTTGCCGTGTGCCACATGTTATGTACAGACAAGTGCAAATCAGGCCCGATGGCACTGTCGCCTAGCCCTGGATCGTATCAGTTCGTGTAATGGCAGTAGCTGCTTGTCTGCTCGACATGTTTTGTTCGTTGCTCCATTATCCTATGGTACGTTTTCTAGGAATGCTGAAACGATGCTTGATTTGTAGAAGTGGGCGCTGACTGACGAAATATGCCCAGGAAATGCAGACGCAAAATCATATAGAGAAAGATTGAGCGACGTATCCTGATGAGGACAACTAGGAAGTATCTCTGATTCCTTCTCGCACTGGTTTCCAGGCCGATTAATGTCGCTTATTCAAAAACGAATAGCCGAATTTCCCATGAAAGTCAGTGCCTGATTAGCCTTTTTCTCTAAGTTTCTCTCCGTGGAAGAAGAGGGGCAGCATCATGTGAGGAAATAGCTGATCCGAAATGCTCTTGGAAACATAGGAGGGATGATTTCTGTGATACACGTAACTCTCGTGAGAAGCGAAAGAATAATGTTGAGGAATCTAGAGTATAAACCTAGTTTTCGCGTGAATTTCTGATATCCTGAGTTGCTCGAAAGTGACGGCCAAATTCGCTTTCCTAGGAACAGCTGCGAAGGGGTGTTCCGTTGTTCATCCGATATTATGCCACGTTACGCTTTTCACTGTACAAACACACGTAACCAGTTTGTTAGCCGAGATGAATAGCCCGTTGTGGATGTGATGGCTGCGTCAGATGTGACCAGCCACCACACCTGGTCTAAGATGCATAAGCCAGATTAGTGACGGATTGGTGATCATTGTCGAAAGGAAAAGCTCGAGCCGAGGGTCCATCCCTTCTGGCCTCTATTCGACAGCAAACAGTTGCTGGTTAAAGCCGAGCAAGGAGCGGCTTGTTCCAATGTCCAGCTCAGGAGGCGCTGTTGTTCTAGCATCCCTATGGATCAGACTTTGCAGAGCTTAACGGAAGAGCTGAACGCAAAAAGCAACGAATGGCAGGAAGAACGTATGTATGAATGCATGTAAAAGCGACAGCAAAGACAGTAATATATACTCATCAAGGTTCTGTTTCCAACTATCTGCTTTTTCCTCTTCATGTTACCACTACCACAAGGTTCACTACACCTCTCTTTCCATTTGTTGCCTATGACCTTGCTACGATCTCAGTTTTTCAAATTTCAAACTGAAACTTCCACATTATTCAAAAAAATTGAAAATACTTAGGCTAAGCATATGCTATGTATTCTAGCTCAATATTTGTTTAATTTATTATTTAAGGCGCACAGTTTGTGCATAATTAAAATAAAAAAGTGACATCCACTGGGTAGGAAATTATAGGAAAGTTGATAGGAAAAATAAAAGCCAGTCTATTGTACAGCCTTAGGTAGACCGTTTAGTTCCAATTCTGTTCCAGTTGTGGAACAGAGGCACTGATGTGCCCGATACACCAGTATAGATAACAAATTCCTTGCTGAGCCAAACCTTAGTATCTCACAAGGACTGGGAAAATAGGAGAAATGTTGCAAATGCTGTACAATTGTGTTCACAGAAGCACTACAGTTAGGACAACGTTCTTTTCTATTCTGACGCAACACAAAACATTCTCTGACACCCTGAGCCTAAATCATGAGATAGATTGCAAAGGAAGAGAAGAGCAGGACAAAAGGAGCAGTAGGCAGAAGCATCCTTTTATGTCGGATGGGGATGCAGACCACATCGCGGTGACCGTGGGAGGGAAAGATGATGGAAGCAAATATGAGGATCTGGCTGGTAAACTATGACAGACACCTGTAGGTCACTCAAGCAAAGCAGTTCAGATAGCTTTTTTCAACAGCGAACACCGAGCCAGCTGACAAAACTGCGTCTTTAAGTCATCAGCGTAAGGGATTCGTAGCAAATATGAGTAGCAGCAGATGAAACAGTTCTCAATGTCATGTTTCAACCATGCATGATTTTATCCTATAATTCTGATAGAATTTTCCAACAGATTCTGTTAGCTCTGCGCCACATGTGGCTGAGCGCGGTCTCTGTGTGCCATATGTTTGGATTATTTCTTACCCTTCAAAAGCAAAACAATCCTGTTTAGGCTATTTGGAGAATGCCTTAAGTGGTTGAGCACTTAAGGCAATCCTACTAATATTTATGAGTAAATTACAACTTTTAAACGTCTGCATTGGTGATGAGATCGGATGCTGAACGAAAAACCAGAATTAGAAATCGGCATCCATTTATCAAGGACGACCTCGTAGATTCAAAATTTTCCGATAGAGAATGGAATAATAAATTGACTTTTAAAATAGAATTCCACTGTACCACTGTATGAGAGCAATAGGTCTCATACAGTGGAATTCTACGAGAAGTGTGATCCCTTTGGAATAACGTTGAGATGCTGTCTCACCCGTTGTGAATTACAATAACAGGGTGGGCCAAAAGTAATAAGACTCTCCGTGCCGTGCCATACATGTCGTGACTGGAGTTCGGTTTTGTGCTTCTCGTATTTGTATGTTTGTTTGCTACTTACTGAAGACCACCTGAGAAGTGACCACTTCCGCCCTTTCCAGAAGCATGCCGAAACCCCAGTCTGTCTCATGCCGAGACCCCTATCTGACGAGTTGACCTGTGTCGCGCAAATATCGCCCAATTCCCAACTCCGAGCAGCCTGGACTCAATAGTAACGCAAGATGAGAAGTACGTCTTCTACCTTAACCTTGCCAAGCAGCGAGTCTGAGTGAGGCCTGGTGACCTGTTACCAACCTTCGTTCGGCGGGATGTTCACGGCGAGAAGCACCTTCTGAGCGTTTGAGTCTCCGCCCGGAAGACCGGTATACTGGAAGCTGTTTTCCAAAAGCACGACAATGGACTACAAGGCCATGGTGAACCAAATAGAAGAGATGGACCGGTGACTCGCACTTATTTGGTCTCAGCGGTTCAAGAAGTTCCTCCTCTTCGTCGGCAACGCACCCCATCGGGCAAAAGTGACCACGGGTAAGCTTGCTCAGCTGGGCTACGTTCACATGCCTCACCCATCGTATTCATCGGACATCTCCCCATGCGACTACCACTACTTCTTGAGCCTATAGGACCTCATGGTCGGGAGGGACACAAGGACCCAACAGATCTCGACAACCATAACGAGCAGTGGATTAGCGCCAGGCCCAAGCAGTTCTGGAAGCATGGGATCAGGAAGTTTGCTGATCAATGGCAGCGAGGTCATTGGCCTTAATGGCGAATACATCTCTCAACATAGTTGAGTTGTAATTGAGTTATAAAAAGATAAAGAAATTTTGTTGAATTTGTCTCATGACTTTTGGCCCACCCTAATAGAGTCAAGCCATGTAGGTGTGATAACAAGTCTGATTGTGAAGGTATGAAACACGATGAGTCAGTTTAGTTTTCGTTTCACACGAGCTCTTAGACAAAACCGGACAGATAAAATATAGCTAGTATAACTTGGACAGATAAAGTATACTTTACACTTTACCCTTTGCTCATCAGTAAGGGAGGGAAAGGAAGATCGAGTTGCTGCAAACTAACCAAAATTCCTCCTATTGGGGCTGGACGTGGCGAATAACAAGCTATATAGGTACCACCAGAAATAATGCCTTTTCTTATGGCTAGGTTAGAGTTTCCTACTTAGGGTTTCCATTTTTCCAAATTGGGTTGAACTCATTTTGGCATGACTCGGAAAGGCCTTGACTTATCCGCTAAGTGTGAAGCTAATCACTGTCAAACCGAGAATCAAAAGTCGCTGTCTTGTGAGTTCCTGATGGTGAGTTCTGCTGGTGTTTCATCAACCTAATCACTGAGGCCATTCTTCGAGCGGTACCTACCTCGCTTAATAATTGTTGTGACGCGTGAGGAATCCGGAACAATGCATCAGGCCAGCCTCTTAGACTGCATCGTTGTCTTCTCACACCACGAAACTGGTTGAGGAGCATATGTTATTGTAGCCGTAGAAGTGCCAGGTCATAGTGGAGACCACGAAGGGTGACGGATGGAGTGGGTTCCAGTGCCTGTTGCTGTGCTGCGCCCTACGGCGACGACATTGAGGACACCGATGAACTTTCCGAAAGCGCGGCGACGATTCTGACCAGATAACAGGCAGTTCCACCGTTGCATAGGTGTGATTAATCCCAGTAGTTTCGCCGACGCACTCGACTGGTTTGCTGTTTGTCTAGGTGGAATAGCTAAGTGGGGTTAGATATGAGAAGGTGACTGGATCTGAGGTGATGACTCACTCGTCCATTAGAATTTAGATTGACGTGTTTCAGACGTTCTTCTTCCCGCTCGAAGTCATCCAGCTCGACAAAGACGGTCGGGTTCAATTGCCAGAGCGAATGGAAACTCGGAGAATCTGTGACATAACTGTTACCTGCAGCAATCGGGATCGCCCGTCAGGTAAGCTTTTTGTTAAAACAGCTGTAATCTTAATGATTATGGAGAGGTTAAATCAAAGACAGCGGTTTTCCTTGTAAAAAAATTATGGATATTTTTTCAGTAGTTCATTAGTTCTAGGAACGATAAATATTAGGTAAATATTAAGCATGAGCATATGGAGAGCAAAATTTAAAACAGCGTCCTTACCTTCCTAGCAACCCAGAAGCTTACAAAAGATCTGAAGGACCTGAACAAAATTAACCGAAGAGTGAAGGCGTCGCTTTTTGGGAGCTACTCTAACTTCCCCTGAAAAATGATTTTCACCTACATGGAACTCGTCATCGTCTCTCCACTATAACGATTCGCCTAAAATTGATGGCCCGGATTTCCCTTCTGAAATGGCTCATGTGAGAGATGTATTGCACTTTTGAGTTTATTTCATTGTTTATTACCAGGGTATTTTTATTATTTTTTATTATTTTGAGTTTATTTGAATATTTTTCCAAGGTACGGGTCATAATCGTATGCGGTAAGATGGTAACAATAACACACTAAAGTAGGTATCGATAGCTAGGTATCGGAGCAACGAAAGAAACAAAACGAAACAATCCTAACGAAACCTCAGTACAATTAGTCGTTTAAAAGAAGGCAGTGACATGTTAACAATGTTCTCATGCCCAGAAAGCAAGATGTTGCGTTCCCTGATGCTTCCATAAATGAGGAAACATGACCTCACTTTCTACCTTGGAAATGACAAGTAGAGTCTGAGATGACCTCTTCAGCTAGTATTCTAAGGGACACCAAAAAACCCAATTGGGTCAGTGGATAGCCTGTCAGAATTTAGAGGAACTTAACTAAACCCGCTCTCTTCCGTCTAGCCTGAACGCTAGACAACTAAGCATCCTGACCTTGTAGGGCACACTCGGAACATTGTCATAATAGAGATCACGACATCTCAAAAAAGCCTGCGAGTAAAGTTATTCTAAAAACTTTAAAGATGCTTTATGTCCTTCTCTTGACAGGGACTGAGAACTGAAGCACAACATTCTATAACACAATGGGCCTTACTTAAGATTTATAGGCTCTCAAAAGAGTAGGTTCGTCTTTTGGTTTTCAGTACCTTAAATAACTTATGAACTCCGTAGATAGCCTTCTTTATAAATGCTTTATAATAGTGTTCAATGTTGAGGTTACTGGAAAAATGGAAACCTGAATCTCGGGTACTGACAGTTGTTCTAAGAGAGTTATCCCTTCTGGATTGCTCAGTTTGTTCCCGCGGCTTAGGCACCACCTGTTTTGAACTTAAAGAGAATGGAAAGGCTTTGTGGATTCGGGAGAGGAACCTTTCCGAAAAATTCCCCAAGAAAGAGTCAACAGGTTTTAAATGTTTCTTCGAACGTTGAACGCTGTTTGCCATTTTCTAAACTGCAACAGTACGACCACCTTCTGTGTGGGAGAGAGTGCGGCGTCCAAAAGATAGCCCTTGACTTCGACATGTTCGAAAAACGGTCAAGAGGACGCAGAAAGCCGTACAGGCTGCAAATCAACTTGAAAACACTTGGTGTCCAGTATGATCAAGCGTTGCGCCAGAAAAGATGGCATCCGTGCACCAGAAAACCGAACGCCGCGTCCAATAATGACGAGCGCTGAAGAAGAGTATTTAACTATGAAGATTCGCTACACATGCACCCTTGGTTCTGTATCTTCTTCTTCTTATCCTGACCGGTTAGTCCCGCGTAGTCGCAGAGTCCGCTGTTCTTGTGATCCGTAGCCTTCGCATACTGACCACGGAACTAAATCGAGAGTTCTGTGCGCCACTTCGGTGGCGTCCTAGCCTTTAACTGATTCCACTGCGACTCCTGATCTTGAAAGCAGTTGGTGTGAATTGATCATGGTTTGCGACTGGTTTCTCCATCAGCCGGCCACCCTATGGAGTTCATGTCGCCCTTTCTTGCCTTCGGGGTGCCCCTTTCCTGCCTTGCAGT
The DNA here is from genome assembly GCA_947396885.1 of Heligmosomoides polygyrus polygyrus. Taxonomy (NCBI): domain Eukaryota; kingdom Metazoa; phylum Nematoda; class Chromadorea; order Rhabditida; family Heligmosomidae; genus Heligmosomoides; species Heligmosomoides polygyrus. Next base: position 67,132,740 of record OX377205.1, on the reverse strand, counting down.
GGTTCAGAGTTTGCTAGGCTTCCGAAGAATTGTCGAATACCTCTAAGCTTGAGAGATCCTTCTTTGACAATCTCCGCTGTGCAATGCAGTTCGACGCCTTCCCCCCCCCCCCCACCCCCTCCCCCACGCCACGATGAGGCGCTTAACCCTGTGGGAGACCCTAGCTTCTGTGTGATGCATCAAATTTTCTAGAAGTTCCTCACGTCTTCATTCCACAGGAGGACGAGCGTACAGTAGCAGCGCAGCCAATGACCTCAGTTCTCAACACCAATGCCCAATTTTTTTACCAGAGTAGTGTTTGGGTAGGTGTTTCTGTCCATGACGGATTCCCTGGTAACAAGAATGCCTTGCTACGATTAAAACACTAGCGCCAAGCAGGTCTCAAAGACACACCCTTGCTACCAGGCCAGAATTACATGCAAGCTCGTAGGCATACTTAACGGATTGAAGGATATTCTTTCGTGCCCCTCCCTGCCCCAGTTTTGCCCGACCAAACATTCTTGTGGAAGCCAATGACCTCGGCTCAGCCGCCCTATTTTAATAAAATGAACTGGACGGCGTCTAATTGAAGTGTTTCTTGTCGATTTTCTGAACTTGTTGGCTAGAGGAACTTCATCAATGTCCGCTCCTTGTCTATCAATGGCTCCTTCAAATTTTCATCCGTATTCTTATTCGTTTTTCTATTCGACAACGTTCGAGTTCTACTCACTCTCAAGGTCGGTTAGACCTTTGTAGAATTTACCGACCGGCAGTGTTGTCCTGGCTCAGTGAGGGCTAACTTGTTCTTGAAGAAGCAAATAGTTAGTGGGAGACGAGGGGCAATTAGCCTTTCTTCGTCAGTGGACACTTCTGACACATGACGACTCTTCTAGCTTCCCCAAACATGCCTCCTATCACCTATCTCTCCAATGAGACTGATGCCATGGCTAGCCATACGTTTCCTTTGTCTAGAAGACGCGGAAAGGTGAGGTCTGTCTCACCAGTAGTCAAATGTGGTCAGCTTAGTTGTTGATTGCTGCATCACATGATCTTACCATTAGTTCGTTGAGCAGCAATGTACCTGCATACAGGTTATCTGAACAACGAGTCGATAACATCGTGCAGTAATCCCTCACGGCCTTTCTAATATTATCCGCTTTCCTCACCTTTCATTACCACAAATTCGTTTTGAATGACGGGCGCATTTTACGAAGCTCTACTGCATGTAAAACACTGCCTCTAGGGTTTCCGATCATGAGAGTCGTAGGGCAATCGACGTGTTCGATGAACGTGTTCTTGACGATCACTAGCCATTTAATTTCTTCTAGAAGCAGCTCGTCTGCCAAAAGAGAAATGACAGATGGGTTATGGGTTTGGCCGACACATTATGATGGAAACAAAAGGTGTAGTGGGTAGCCATCGTATCGTACATAGGAAGATCAACACTAAGTGAAGGACACTTCGAGTGAGCATGAACGGTTAGGTCGACCCAGTGCCACCATTATGCATTGTTTTTAGTCAGGCATTTTGTTTCCTTAAGCATTTTCACAATCGAAAATGGAGTGGAATGACTGGTAGTCACGTCGGGCGCTGTCCTCAACAAATATAGAATGAGGTACATGTCGCGAAGGTGAGCAGCATTGGTAGGCCTCCTGTTCGTGCATTCCAGCTTGAGGATTTTTCTGTTCGTTGCACTTTTCCAGTTGCAAACCCAGTAACCCATTACGGCGTTCTGCCTCGTTTCAAACCTGCGAGGACCAAGGTGCGTACTTTCAGAACTCGTGAAACGATCGGACGCGTCGATCTGTGAGCACACACAGGGCAAAAGTACCGTATCGTGGAAGGCAGTCGGCGATACGGTAGAGTTCCTGGTTGGACAGAACGCGGAGAAGGGCCGCTGGTGGTCGGCAATCGGCGTCGGACATGGAATGGAGGTGCGTTTAGTACACGTGGATGTGACATTCAACAGTATGAAAGGCGAATGCGCCTAGAAATAGTGCCGGAGCAGTCCTTATTCCTCATAAGGATGACGTAACGCTTGGAGTACGGGAGAGTGAATGTAAATCGGAGAAGGTGGTGCAACAGGCAAGAGGCGTCGATCGCGCTCGCATTATGAGTCCATTTCAGTTCGTTTCGTGGCCGTAGCATTCAGGCCTTTAACTCCTATAGATACGGCACTCGGCGCAAATTCTTCCTTGAACGGATAAATTTGTAATCGTGCACACCGTCACAATAGTACCTCTACGATATCGCCAAAGACAGAAGGCACACCTCCTCCTGAAGAACTGTTAATGAAACCCGATCTCTCTGCGACCGGTGCACTCTTGGCCATAAAGTGATGGCTTGTACCCTGCACGTTTATGTTTACGCAAGGCTTTAAAGCACGACTAAAACGTAGGCGGATCCTCAGGGAGCAGAACAGAAAGGGCAACTCTCTCGTGCGTGTAGACGACGGCGGACAAGTGAGCGCTCCAACGCAGCCAGCATGAAGCGTTTCAAGAGAATTACTGTGAAGTGACGGAAGAGTCTAGGTGCAGGATAGAACAGGTGGCTGACCACTGCGCGAATATGCCGCGTGTGCTGATCCCAATCTGGACTCCAAAGGATCGACCCTTGAGTGTTTCTTCATTTTCAGTTATGTTCTCTCTACTTATTGGCTAAGCGTACTAACCCGTCTTTATGATGTCTACAGAGTTCGAAATTCTAGTAAATTCTAGTTTATTTGAAGGTTTGATATTCACGAAATCCATCTTCTTGAAAAAAAAAATCGTTTCAAGACTTATACAATAAAGAAGACAGGGTTATGCTAAAACGTTAGGTCAGGTGAGTCTCGAACTATATTTGGCGGGATGTTTGAAGCACCTTGAGAGTGTGTCTTCGTTCTACTGACGTCATCGTGCTGTTCTCGAGTTCTACTGCAACGTCAGAAACTATGCTAGCCGAGCTAAACGGAAGGAGAGGGATAGAAATATAAGTCAACCTTAGAAAGACACAATCTATAAAGAAAGCCTATTTCGAGGGAAAGGGAATCCCACTGGGACGCTCTCAGCTTAAGGAGACGACGTACTGCACCTTCAACGCTCAGTGCACATGGCAGAGGAGGTGAAAGATGCGCGGTATAGGAGTCGCAAGGCCGCATACATAGACCGCTCGTACAAACCTCTCGTGTCAGGCCTCTCGTTAGGAACTGACTTGAACTCACACTGGACACCTAAGTCTGGTGGTTTCGGGCCCTCTTCTCATTTGGCGATTTAAAAGTGTTATTCCTCAGCTTGAGCACATGTGTCACAGTTACAAGGAGGCTGTGTTAGTCGTGAGCACCCGAATTTGACTTCATGTTCGACTCGTTGGTAGGAGAATAGGCGCTTCTTCCCTGGGTGATCGTCTTATCGGAAGGATGAAGACGGTAACACTGAATGCTTCTCGACTGTTGAGAATACTCCATTAAATAGACGAAATATACGTTAAAACTTCTTCAACAGTGAAGAAAATAGAAATAGAATGAGAGGCTCAACCCTAAAAGGGTTGCTCAGCGTTATTTTTGATCCTCTTTACACCGAATGTGGCGTGTGCCTAGCAGCTCTAGATGTAAAGCTCTCCAGAAACAAGAACACCGCTGAGGATGAAGGACTAGAAACCACCACGAGGATGTGCCTGTTTGTCAAAGAAATTCTTGAAGGCAATTGTTAAATGCGGCCAGTTTTTTGCGAAGAAGGATGCCAATTCCAGAGACCACGAACTATGCCGCTCGAAAGAGGAACTCATACCAAGAGCTTTAGTCTTGAGGGCGCCGACTTGCGAAAACAGAACCTTATAGGGAAATAACTTCATTATTTAGGTACCTCTTGCAGTCAGATAAACAGACTTTTCGGCGCTTATTCACTAACACGATATGGTCTGTTGGCGGATAGGTTATCGTCCAGCGCTAGTCGTAGACGAGGCTGGCAGACATCAATCTCAGCCGAGCAAAAGACCTTGGCCGACGACAATTTACGTCAAGATGACAAGAGCGTGCCATTTTTTGGAGTTTAATTACAGCGCGAACGATTTCCACTTCTTTGAGTGATCTTGACAGCGTCTTCCTAGGGAAAGTGTTTTGAAACTGGAAATTTCCGCGTAGCCGTCTCTAGGGGCTGTCGAGGCCCAGCTGCCTAGATGTTCCAAGCCTGTTGTAGGACTGACATATAGTGTAGTGGAGAGGCCAATGACCCTTGGCGACCACCTCACTATGGTTTGCATCGAAAATTGCACAATATAGGTCGCAAGTTGTGTTTTGAAAACGATTAATTGATTCGCCACTCCACAGGACTTCCTGAGGTCAATGCATCAGGCCCCTTCCATTCTCAAATTTGTGGGACCCTTACGAAACTACTGGAGCGGCTGAGCTGGGATCCTGACACAGCAAGCTGGTCTCTGTGACCCTGGAGGAGTCATCCGTCTTGCTTCAGGACTGGTTCCAGAAGACTCTTCGGTCTCTGTGTGTGCTTAGGCGCTGACCTTGGAGGGTTCACTGAGCCGAATGATGTAGGCTTGCTTGTGCTAGCCCGGTATCGCTCGGCTGGTGAACACGCAGCATGCTCCATTAATTCGAGCCTTGCCCGAAACTCGTTCCACCATCTCACTCTTCTCAGCAAACACTATGCGATGTGGGGCGAATCCCCTACCTAGGTTGCATTGTCGTCCTCCGAATGGGTGACGATCGTGGAGGTCGCGGAAACACTAACAGTTCAACGATGTCGTTATAGACCACCGAGTCCATCGTGCACCTTTGAGCAACCCGAAGTAGGCCGGTTTTGACACATTATGCTTCATTTCGCATGGTCTCTTTCGAGATGGGATCAGCTTCCACTTTCTGGAAACAATTTTTAAACAGGCGTGGTGCGGACGAATGTCTTCCGCCCCATAAACTTTACTGCTTCGGCTGGCTTGGTTCAATTCCAGCCAATTTGCAGAAAAAAGTTAATGTAAGACTGCTTATGAGCAACGCGTTTCACGGCTGCTAGGCGCATTTCAATTCGTTGAAGAGGGACAATTTCAAGGCGGGACGGACGACGTGAGGCTTCTGCTCACAATAAGGCCTCTTATACAGTCGACTTTAGTGCTCAACTGTCAAACTCTTTTTAATTCTTTTTAAATTCTAAAACTGTGAAAGAAGATCTCGAACGCAGTTCTTCTTCACAAAACACCCAGCAGAACGGTTCTTCGAATTTGCTCTATCCTGCTGTCTTGCCGTGTTCTTTACAAGTGCTCTCGAACGTGGGGTGGTGCTGGGCTGGGTAACACAAAAATTTGCACCCAGAAGGGGCAGAATAAGAACTCGGTTACGTCTGGAGCACAAGATCTGTTCAAGGGATTCTTATAATAGCCAGTGCCTGGCTGACAGTGAACACTGTGTGTTGCGGTCTTCTCTGAACGAAAAGGAATCGAGGTTTGGCCAGTGATAGTAACCGATCGAGGCGCAAACGGACGAGTTGTTTTTGCCGTTCTCTTTTGCTGCTTGTCGAAGACGGAGGGTTCACCAGCTGATGAATGCAATGGCTAGCCGTATCCCTGCTTAACTAGCTCGGATGTCCCGAGAGCGTTGACGAGTAAGGCTACGAGTGTCAGGCAAAGCTTGAGCTTCACAGCAGAAACTCAGCCTGTGGTTATGGGGTGATGGGCAGGGAGTCATTCATTGGAGGCTTCTCAGTGGCCACTCCCGAGTGGAGTTGTTGCCTCAGTTCACCGCTGTCCAATAATCACAGACATAGAGGGGTAGGACTATAACGCAGTGTTGCTCTACTTCACGGTTAGAAGCGAGCTTGCCAAGTAGTTCAACAGCTGGACTGAACATCGGAGAAATACGTCGTCTATCTGATACACTCTACCCAGGATTTCAACTTGTTGCGCAAAAATTGGATCCATTTCCGTAAAAACGAGTAGGTCCAAGAAAAGCTGCTCGGAATCGAATAAGTCGCAGTTTTTTAGTCGCAATCAACCGCAAACGGTTCTTGAATAGCAGGAGAAACGGGCGGTTACACATTGAGCAGGGTAACACAGCCGTGCTTTCCTGATTAAGCGGATTGGTGCCGCTTAACATAGACCCAAAGTTGTGAGACTCAATGTATAGTAGGCAAAGCTGTATAATAAGGGGCTCGTAGGTTAACTTATAAAATCCAGGACATCCAGTGAATTCTTTTACGAGTGCTTGAAGGAATTCAGTGAAGGATCAGATGCGTGGTTGGTGATCATCATCTTTCCTTTCAGGACCTAAAAATGGCCATCGCATTTATGGAGAATGGAGTGATGAAGTACATCGGTGGATATCAGACACAGGGCTACGGAGTGCCGAGAGCCGACACAAGTGTGAAACCATCACTCAATCCTAAGGTCTGCATTTATGTGTGTGTATTGATCCTAAGCGTGGTTTTTTCACAGTTTCTAATTCAAAGTTCACTTTTTGCCGTCATACAAGCGAAAGTTTCTTGCGATATGCAACTGCATTTTGTCAGATGCATAGGTCATCCCATTGTGGATGGAAATCTACAGCATTTGGCCTAGTGTTAGGCAGTTTATAGTTGTGTTAGGGTCGAAAAAGGTTGGCTGAAGATTTTACAAATACTTTTAGACTTCGAGGGTCAACAATGGAAGGTCGTTTGTTCAATTCAGCCTTCCAATGAGTGTTTTCGACCTATACTCGGTAATTCTTTTTGGTTGATTGACGTTCTAAGTCTATGAGCATCCAATTGAACAATTATTTGCGACCCTAAATGTTTTGAAAAATTCAGGACGACGGCGGTTGCGTCACACTTCAGATATCTGTGCTCGGTGGACGCTGGGCTGGGAAGTTCGACGTCAAGAAACACGATGTGAGAAATGGGACTTCATTTCAGAGCCCATTATTCAAGATACAGACAATGCACCTCTCGGCTCGTAGTTTCGATTCGGAATCGATTCCGTTCCGACGCAATTCAAACCATATCATCACTCTTGGGAGGTGAAGCGCTGTCAGACATTTCTAAAAGAGTACACATCCAATGTGGCTAGATGGATGGGATATGGCCACTTGTAGGGCAGGTTGGGACCAGCGGTGCGCATGTTAACGATTTAACGAACTTAATGAAATAACGGCATTTTTCGTTAAAATCTGGCTTAACAACTTAACGAAATTTTTTAGAAATTGAAGAAATTTTTAACGGACTTCTTTCTCAGTGAGTTTATCACATTTACCCTTAGTATTCTCCAATGTTGCAGGCCTCATCCTTCCGATTAGGACTGTTCCTGAAGAAACTATTGAAATCAGCAAGAATATTTTGATATTTTTATGAATTTGTTTTGAATTTTTGGAAATAATGCATTTTGGTGGCGTGTGTAGCGCAGTCGGATGAGCAGCCGGCTGTCGTGTGACCCTATACCAGGTTTCTGGTCCATTTTTTGGGATTTCCCGCCTAGGCCAATTAAGCCTTCGATCCCTCTGAAGCCGGTAAATTGGTTCCAGACTTGTTTGGGAAGGATAGATAGCTGACGTCTTCATCAGCTGGCAACCGCAAGTCACTGTGTGGCCAAATACGCATTCAAATCGCCTTCACGGTATGTCGTAGAAGTAAAATGCGTGGCGCATACCAAAATGGATTGAGAATTTAGGCCCTTTATCCTTATCCTTTAATCCATTTCGAAGATATAAATTTCTTCGCCAAACCCCCAAGCACGTCAACGAATCCAAAAAGTAACTGGTCTAACCACCTCGCTAGATACGCCTATCCTCATTTGGCGCTGCTTTTATCCACGAATATTTGTGCCCGCCACCTGGAACAGTCCAGACGAAGAGAACGTTTTCGGCCGCTCGACGTATTTGAAGCGATTTTAGAAAAACGCTAGCAACAAAAATTAGGAAAGCCACTTTCCCTGAACGTTATCTCGTTGACAACGTGTCACACCTTTTCGGCAGTGTAGGACCGCATGACACGTTGTCATGCCACGGTCTCGACGTTGCAAAAAATGGATTGGTCCCCCGCACCTTGCACTAAAAAAAAACTGTGTGTTAGACAACGTGATAGGCTTTTAATTGTATTTTTATGAATTCTTTCTATACTTAGTGGGCTGGTGCTCGTATCGAAATTGCATATGCTCGTAGAACAGTCAGTAGAGAGAACTAGGAAGGGGGCGGGGAACACCGAGCACCTGCCTGATCGCACATTTTAAGATGCCTTGTCAGTGAGCACCTTGGATGACAATTCATGCCTGTTCTTATTCCACATCCTGTAGATAATTTGTTGCTGAAGGCTTGTTTACTTTTCTGTGTTTGTTGATGCTGAATTGTTTTTTCACATTGGAATGCTACATTCCATCCCTTGAACATTAGCTGTTGACCTCTTGGGCAACTCCTGTTCTCATGAGATAGTAGTGGCGAAAGCTAAATATGGGAAAGCTGGGGTCTAAGTTGCAGTTTCTAAAACCGTCCGCTGTCATTGCGTCCAACACTGCACTACAGCGCTAAATCTCTACAAATGACAGAAATGGACGCGGTTTGCATTTCTAGAGGACACCAGAAGCGGTTGTTGTGTGCGGTATCGAGCACTGTCGAGATCACAAGACCGTGAACCAGAAGGCCGAGGTACAAATCAGGAGCACGACGGAAAATCCCGAAGCAGAAGTTGTTGAGAAGCAGACGGAGAACCCTCTTCAGAGTGAGCTTGCCGTTTTATGTTTGACGGCTTGATCTGTGACTTTTCCTTAACATCCCCCTGTAAGGCATTGTAGAATCACTTTGTAAATGGATAGGTAGTCACAGCTCTTGTTCGACCTCTAAAACCATCCGGTTAAGCTCATAACGTATGATAAATTGGTTTCACATTAAACGAGCTGATGACATTGAGGATTTTACGGTCAGATATTGCGGGAAGTTAGCGTTTCATTTCAGAGACCCCCGACACTGATCCAGTTGCTGAAGAGGAAGGATTGCTGAAGAAGGACTCTGCTAGGGAAATTGACGAGACTGTTCGTGAGTATCATTGTAATTATGCTCTGCACAGTAAGTGAAAAATGTGATAAAAGAGTGGGAGGCATGAGGCACGGTTGACAGAAAGCCTCAGTTGCATATTCAGGGCGTGATGCAGTTTGACTTTGCGTTAAGAGTAGTAGTCTCCTCTCATCAATATTTATTTATTTATTTACATGCATATGTAGCCGCACGAGTGTGCGCTTGCGATATAAACAGACAGTAACAATTACAAATGCACTGTTTACCTTTTATAGCCACTGGCAAAACCTTGACAAGAGCATAGCGATGTACTATGAAATGCGGTTGGATTATTAATATGAAACAGTGGACTTATTGAGGACTCACTATAATTCAGAATTCAGGGAGGTCAACAAACTTCAAAGATTTCCAAAATGACCTATTGAGCGTTATCGGGGACTGTCTAGAAAGCACCGCACTGGTTGTCAAAGTTTCTGCGGGCATCTGGGTAGGTCGAAAATCGCAAAAAGCTTTACCACTTCAGTGCAGGCCGACAAGGCGAAAACGACGCCTCGAATGGCCTTGTAATGGTCAGAAGTTAACCTACAAAAGCTGTGGAGCCTCAACTACAGTTAGATGTTATGTGTTGTTGATTAGATTTGACAATTTGTCAGGTTTCCTGAAAAAAAAATCTGCAGGGTACATTCAAATGAATGCACTGCAGCTGACTAGGTGGGCGAGTGGATAGCGATGCAGACTTGAAGGAGAAGAAGGGTATAGGATTCGAACTCGGGACAGGGATCTACGGATTGCTTTTCGTCTTTGTAAATGAAGAATACGGCGACGGTTACGTGTTACGGTTAATCACAATAGGTGACGGTGAATATGTGCAAGTAAACGGTGGACACAGAATAACGGGCAGAATACCTTTATGACTCCAAAAGTCGAGGAGAGGTCAAAAAATTTTTCGCTTAAACAACGCCTAGAACTGTTATTTTGGATGCTGAGCACGAATATGGTATTCATTTTTGAACATTCGGTCGACCACGGTAGATTCTGTGGGTGTTCGTAAGGATGGCGGGGTCATGATCACTGATTTTGTCCTCTCCTCGCTTACGAAAACTAAATATTTAAGCTGCTGACCAGGACTCGTCATTACTTTTCCTAAATTATCTATTTTTCGTGCACTGCTTTCTATCTTAAAATAGAAGATTGGAAATCAAGTCTGATCGCATAGGTGAAGAAAGCGATTTTATGTGCTGACACTGATTACCCTGATCACTCATGAAAATACGGAATCACGCGATCACGATAAAATCTTTACCAGATTTATGATCAGCACCTCAGTTAGCCTATGGACGAAGCATAGGCGGAATTTGCAGCATTGCTTTAAATCGCATCACCCAGGTTAAAGTGATATTCTGATGTCAGTATAACACTCTGGTGTTCAAGGTACAGTTTACATCGAAAAAAGGTGGGTGAGCAAACCCAGCATGCAGATCCCCAACCTCCGGGTCTAAACCCTTGATCTGTTTCCTGCAAGTTCGCCCACGTATTCACTCGGTCACCCAGCGCTGGTCCCTCGCTCTTCAGCGTCCTACCTTAATGTTCCACTTCGGTTACTGAACTGGTAACAGGCAAATTGTGAGTTCGCTGTAATTCCGCAACTGTTCCAGCCCCAATCCTTTTGCCGGATAGACTTTAATCACGACATGGCAGTTCCAGACGTCAGTTTGGCTTTATCGGCCCGCACTGAAGTGATAGGTGTTTTGCAATTTTTGACCTACCCATATGTTCGCAGGAAATTTGGAAAACCTGTACTGTGCCTTCCAGACAATCCCCTACAACCCTCAATAGGTCGCTTTTAAAATTGCCGGGACGTTCATTGAGCTCCCTTGTTAGGAATCAGAAAGGCAACCAGTTTAGCTGTTTTGCTGATTTCCTGAGCTAAGCTGAGGCACCCGATGACACGAGTCTGAAAAAGAATTTTTGCGCTTTGTCATCAAAGGTCGACACTTATCTTTGACTTTTTGAATGGCAGAAGGCGCATAACAGCCCCTCTGATGATAACTGCGGCACAAAGGATACGCTTCGAACGCTCTGCTCTACCAAGTGAAGTGATGGAAGCCAAATGTCTTTCGTGGAGAATACTCGCCCGAGAATAAATCACCACATTGGTGGAGTCTGGGGCAAGACTAGTAGGATAGTGGTACCACGAACTTCTATTCATGTATTGCTTTTGCAAGAAAACACGCTCATATTTCGTCTTGCCAAGAACTCTCGCCCGTGCTGAAATCAGCCGCACAACTTCCGAAGTGGTGTTGGTATTTGATTTTCATTGAAAAGACATCCTTCTATAAACACGCTCGTGAGTTTCCGTAGACGGACTGTTTCTCGATCGCTACACTACGAACACCTGCAACCACAAATCTCTGGAATTTCTCCAAATTTCTTCTCTACATTTGTGCGAGCAAATTGTTATTAGGCAGTCCCTAATTTTAAACAAGATCCTAAACGTTTAACTTCTAAATCACCAAACAGGATAAGAAGCCTCCTCAGCGTCAGTGGCAGCATTTAGTGGAGGTAATTTTATCGTTCCTTTCCTTTATACTCATAACAAACAAGAGCGATATTGAATAACGAATTTAATTTCTGCACTGGAAGCTATGGCGGTATATATGGATTTAAATCACGGCCTCTCCTCAGCTTACAGAAGATTCGTTTCCGATATAACATAGGACATCGAGCGGCATCGAGCCAGCTCTCAACGACGCGATCTCATTTTCAATTCTTGTTATAAAACCAAGTAGAGTTGGAATGTTTTTTGCTTGTTCATTTTGCTGTTTTTATTGGCTTAAATAAACAGAAATATAAACAACAGATCATATTCCAACAAGGTGCTGTGCCACTTAAGAAATTATAACAAAGACTCTTAGAAGTTTTGATTCCATGAACTCACTACTGCTGGCCTGTGCTTGAAACCTTTTTCCCTCACAGAGAACCTAATCCCGCCGCGCAATAAAATGGACTGACAAGGATTTTTCAGCCGATAAAAATGCATCCGATTTTTAGGAGAGGTACCACTTGGCGTCCGTCAGACGCTGCAGTCCGTGGACCCAGATTCGAGCGGCATCGAACCAGCACTCAACGACACGACCTCCATTTTCTCCTCTGCCGCTCAAGCCATCGACTCGATTCCAGAGGGTACCTTTCTTAACCTTTGGCAACGCAACCTCTTTCAGAAGGCTTGCGGTTCCTTCGAAAAACTTGTTAGTTCTACTGTTCATCTTGGTTGGTAGAAGTTGATTTCAATAGACACAAATTCAGCGAACACTTGAGAGAATCGAATAGAAACAGTCCTTCTCGTTGCGATTATGAATCGGTAAACAACGGTAAACAAGAAAGATCTCACAGTTTGGACACGTGAGCACACCTGTATCCTCTGCCGTCTTCCGGTGAAAATGTTGCCTTTAAAGTCACGAAATGGAAGTCGGTTATACTCGAATGGCTACTTCAGCATTGCTTGCGAGGAGTTCACTGCCTTGTAATGTTCAAATAACAACTTTTCAATGGTAAACTTCAGGCTCAGGATCCGGCGATGTTGGCTCTGGTGACATTGGCTCTGGCGATGCGTCCGGTGCTAGCGGTGAAACTGCCAATGTTGAATCTGCACAGGACAACGAGGTAAGGAAATCAGAGGTTACAACACCAGCCAATAGTTTTTGCAGGTAATGACGTTAGAAGCTTCATGATTGAAGATTCCCCACTCTTTATTTAGTGTCCCTCCTCCATACCTTCACCTCGGGCATGGGCGATCCTTTTCAGCCATCGAATCATATTAATCTAATCATTCTCTTCTTGAAAGTTGAAGGACAGATACAGAATCAGATTTTGCCATGCATTGGTTATACCATGTTCTCTTCGAAAATCGTGTGCTTAATCATTATGCACATCCCACCATATCAATAAAAGCCATAAAATCTTCAGATCTTAAACTTAGCAAAGCACCTCGTAATCTAAACAACAGAGACATTTTTAGAACACAAAATCAGTAAAAAAAAACCTTCGATAACGTCAAACTCGTAGGTTCGCCGGTTCCGTGCAAACTTCTCTGCACCCAGTTGTTGTTGGGACCTCTAATATTATAGCAAGGACAGTTCACGACGGGTCGCTCTTGTTTAGCTTGAAACGTCTCCACTTGGCTGACTTTAAAGAACTGGTTCACGTTTGTTTATAAAGTGCATCTGAGTGGGCAGATTTGCGCTCTGCCTGGATCTGATAGCCCTGGAAGCCACTGGAAGAAGATGAATCTTCGTCCAGTAGTGGTCGGACCTTCAGGACATCAATGCGCTTTCATGTCTCAGTGACGAAGAGATTGTCCGCGGTTCTCTACTTCTGTACATAATGATTCTGCTAGCTCCTTGCCACCTTTGCAAACCCCACTGCACACACAGAAACGAGTTTGTACGACCTTCATGACAATGGCTCTAAATTCGGCAACGCTGTCACGCTTCCTTTTGAGACCAGTTGCTGCTAATACACTTTATAGGATTTTCATTGATGCTATATTGTAGCAGTTATATTGAAAGATTTTTACCACCAATTTTCAGCTCACCTCCTCTGGGACTCTATCTTCTGAAGGAGCCGTGAGTGTTTTCAAAGCACATGCTCATTTTGAACTTTAATGTTTTATCGACTTTCTTTTCAGCTAAAGCTAACCACTGTTGATGGTGAAGCCCACAGAACCTCGCCGTTACCGACATCGAACGCGTCCTTATCAGATGTGGCTCCAAGTACGTAGACATTCCTCAAATCTACTACCCTTAAATTTGGGTTGAATGTCCATACCAAGGGCATGATTGGCCAAGCATAGGTGTTCACTCTGTTCACTTCTATTGAAGCCAAGAACGCATCTTCAGTTTCTACTGATTTCTGACAAATAGGATTGGTTATAGTCAACTCTATACTTTCCTCGAGGTGGTCTACTTAAGGATTTTGATTAAGAATGGCGTAAGACAATATTGCTTTTCGGCATTCTTAACGCATTACTCCGCCACTGGATATTGTAGAGCCTGCTTCGAAGTTTACACTAGTACACAGTGAGTTGCGGTGGGACAGGGAACTCGATAGTTCTCCTAGTTGCCTGAAACACCGATCCCAAGGACAGGAGGCTTGTTTGATCTCGGCTTGAAATGAGACGGAAGCAGATTTTCTAATCAGGCGAGAAAAGGTGCCTCCTTCGCCTCCTTGCATTGCGCCAATTCCTCCAGTCCTAAGACATTATAAGGTAAAGAATAAGGAAGCTGGAAAGAAGAGAAGAAAGTATGTTCTTTAGACCACACAGTACAAAGAACACGGAGAACCAGAATAAGAATAAGGGAAATCATTGGTGGAGATCAGCTTCGTGGTGGGTGAACATTTGAGGCTTTCGGGGGTGGTGGTTTGTTGCAGTATACGGTATCCGAATTGTTGACGTCTATCCGACATCTATCCTGAAAGGCAAACTAGTCACACATTTCTCGCTACTCTTTTAGGATTTTGAAAGAGATTCCTTTCATCCTTATTTCGTCGCCATTGTCCGTTTGGTTGCAGTAAGATTGAAATTCTTATGCCGAGCACTGTGTTTTCTGTATGCTACAGTTAACACAATTTTGTATACGTCCCGAGCTTCGAATAACACTGGAGCGCTACTTGGAATGAAACCTCTTGCTCCCTTTGCTTTTGTGAATTGCTGAATTTGCAGCGCCTGCAACAGCTCCGGTTATCGACAGCATTCCACAGACGGCTGAGGCCGAGGCAGCAGAGGTCCCACTGCCAACCACGAACCTTAGTTCCACCGCTTCCGTTGCCGCGACGACAACGACAGAAGCTGTGAATGTTACGGTAACCTCAAGCACCACTGGTCGACCTCTAGTGCTATCGAGAACAGTGGCGCCAGCCGTTGCGAAGATTCTGAAGAACGGTGGGTTGCTCCCTGCAAATCCACCGCGTCTCCGTAGTTCACGTTTATTGGTTTCAGGGTGCACCGAGGACCACACCGACTTGCAGGTCTGTGAGCGGTACTTTGCCGACTATCTGGCCAAGGTGAAAGAGTGGGCCGACAAGCACAATCAGCTGGTCGGCGAGCAGATGTGGAAGGCGTGCACGTTGCTGTCGCAGGTGAAGCACGTGCCGACGATGTGCTGCACGACGTTCCGAGCCACCTGCGCCACTCACCTTCAGACGAGCGTCTAATGCTCCCCCACAACGGGACTAGTGGTCCTGCTTTCTGTACCTATCCCTTGCTCATCACTTGCGCGACTAGGAAACACTTGCCTTCGATGTAAATCACTACGCATTGAACGAACCCGCGGGCCATCTCTTCACTTTCTTGTTCTCCTTGTTGCCTCTCTGATACACTGATGCTTTGAGCCTTACATACTCGACATTGCGGGATATCGTACCATTTTTGTGTCACTTACATTCTTTTTGTGTCAAACTGTGATACTTGTGCGGCTTTTCTCTTCTCTCCGAAAGCCCACATCCAATCAGTGACAATCATGCTGCTTAAACTGTGAAGCTTTTTCCTCGAATAAAATTCGCTTTATGTCAATGATACGGTCAACTAAAATTAGGATGCAGAAAAACCTCCAACAAATCTGTGGTTTCTTCCCAAGAGAGAAAGCTACGGAAAAATCACCTCAACTTGCGACTGCGCCGTGAGGGAAAAGAGGTTATTTTCAAGAGGCTAAGCTTTGTCGCTGTTTTACATCTATGTTTATCCTGCACATTTTCGTAGAGTTGTACACTAGTTCAGCCTCACTGAGACTGCACGAACTAGGAAGGGCGCGGCAAAATTTATATGAGGTTGGTCAAAAAGTCTTAAGCCAATTCTGCGAAAGTTGTAAAACTTTCTATTCTTGATTTTGTAGTTGTAGATTATTCTCGAAACCTTTCCGAGATAGATGCATATAACCACGTCGCCCTCCTCGACTTTGGTCACGATGTTAGTTCTAGTAAGGTACTTTCTAGCCACTGTCTTCTATGAGAGGTGTCGAGGCCCTGGAATGGTGGCAACCGGTCGATGCAACAACAGTTCATTAGGAGAGGACAGCTTCGCTTTCATTAACACTGTCAAACGTCCGTTTGTCCACTTCAGAAAAGAAGGCACGAACTTCCAAGGCGGGTCTCACGATCAGTCAGGACTCCCATACAGTGGGAGACTCAGTCGTTCTCAACGCTGTAAAAGAGGACCCGAAGGTTAGCACAAGCAGCCCTGCTGCGGGACTCGCGTGCACCCATCCAACAGTCCTCATTCGCCTCCAACTCGGCTAGAGAAAAATGCTGCCTCCATTGATCCGTAATGCCTTCAGCGATAGAATGCGGCCCATGAGTATCCATCTAGGTATCTATTGGTCACTGTCTTCTTCTGCGCTCGTACCGAAAGGAGTGTCTGGAAGACCTGATTAGTGGGGATGAGAGTCCTCTACGATTCCTGCACGCATCGTGTCGATTGGCTCTCTCGAGGAGAAGACCCACCGACGCAATCCAATTTGGACCTCCAACCCAAGAAGTCTCGCCTTTGTTTCTTCTCGTATTCGCAGGAATGTTGCATCACAAATTGCTCTCGCACGTACACTCCGTAAGCGTAAAATGAACACCGACCAGCTCCAGAAACAGGAGCACGCAAAAAAACGTTCGAACCAATCTTCTGTCCACCTACTCCACCATCACCACAGGCCTCATGTAGCTAAAGAGATCGTGAGAAATTGGAGAAGCTGGACTGGGGCACGGTTTCGCATGTTATAGCGCCTCTGACAATCACCTATGTCGTTTCCTGAAGCAACCATAGCGGAGAAAAAGGTCACCAAAACTTAAGATGTTGAAGGGCGGTCAGCGAATTCTTCATTCACAGTCTCCCATTTCGGGAGGAGGGGAATCGCTGAGCACTCATAAGCTGGGAGGCAATAGTGACTAACGATGGTAAGGTGCGCTGCCTCCACCAGTGTCGGCTGAGAAGAAAAAGCGAACGAAAGCATATAGATTATTCAAAATGGATGCTTCCCCGAGCTTCATATTCTCTCTTCGATTTATGTGATTGCTTGAAACTCGAAGTTGATGTTTATTGGTGACAACGTTTCGGGCATAGGCCCTTCTTCAGATCTGAATACAATAATGCTACTTAGCACACACATACAGTAAAGCGGCAAGAAATACGGACCTGGGATCCACGACGGATTACAAGGGGAGGGAAGGGCCAAGGTCTTCTTGGACGTTGGTTGGCAGGAAATGAAGTGCAGGGGTGCTCGGACTCTTTATATATGGTCGAGTCGTGACTAGTCATTTATATGTCACGATGGTCTTCAGCGGTCACGTCGCTAGCCCCTATAGAGTGATAAGACTCATCGCATACTTCATTTCTTCACTATTGTTAATCGGTGGCTCCCAGTTTTTTATTTCTAGCGCTTCCTTGATCTTCCTCTCTACTGGGTCTGCCAGATTTTTGTGGAGGATAGAAATCCGCAATTGCGGCGGTGGCTCACGCGTGTGTCTCAGGGTGCGGTGCTTCGAGAATGGATTGTCCAGGTAGCTCTGAGGGTTACGCAGAGCTCTCACGTGCTCATCCATTCTCTTCCATAGTGGTCTCGCTGTTTCACCTATATAAAATTCTTCGCAGGACAAAACCTGGTAGACCCAGTAGAGAGAGTTTCAGGCAGTGACATAAATCGAAGAAAACATATAGAAATGGCAGTAAACAGAAACAAATCAAGTGAGCGAAGAAAAATTTGAGAAGCAAGCGAACAATTAAACAGATAAGCACAACAATTCAGAGTAAGACAGAAAATAACAGCTGGCAAAAGAATATAGTAATGCTGAAAAAAATGAATAGGAACAATCTAATATGTAAAAAAATTGAACAAAAAACAGAAAAAATCTAAAACTTAAAGAAAACTAGACAAAGACTAAAAAACCAGTAGGAAAGAAAAAGTTGTCTTTAAGATATAATCTAAGATATAGATCCAAATACAAGGTTGAGAGCAGATCGATTTTGTTCAATTTTCTACCAAAATCAGAGGAGTTTTTAGCATCCAGCAGGCTTGAAGGTAACTCAATTTGTTTACTCAATTTGTTTCTGTTTTTGGGTTCGCGGGTACCTGTGGGGCAGTCTCCCCAAAACCTTCCTCCCTACTATATGGTTTAGGCCCACCATATACTTATCCTATGGGTCTACAAACAACCGTTCCAACTGTCTCGACTATTACCTATGCCGTTCATTCACTAAGAGCAAGGTTGATGGTTACTACCAAATAACAAACTTTGGTACCCTACATAAACCTTTAAAATGTTCTACAAACTGCAATAAATGTAACCTCATCAAGGAAAAACCTTTTGTAATATCCAACACTACGAAACTTAAAGTAAATACATACGTTACTACCGAAGCAAACTGCAACAGCACAAACGTTGTCTACTGCCTCAACTGTTTATGCTGCGGTTTCCAGTACGTAGGACTCACTACAAGAACGTTTAAAGACCGTATGAGGGAACATATTTACCACATCAAAAAACGTGACAATTTCAACTTTTTGTACAACCATTTTAGCAATATTTGTAAGTGTGCAGATTATTCCTTCTCTATCTTGGACAATCTGCCAGATAATACAGATAAAGCAGTTTTACAAGAAAAAGAGTTCTTCTGGACTAAACTTTTAATTACTGCCTATCCATTTGGAAACAATGACTGCGTTAAATCGTATGGGAACATATCTAGTATCAATAATCCCCTTACTTACAAACCTAATCATCCATACTTTAACCTCAAAATTACTAAGGGAAAAAATCGTCCGGCGCATAGACCTAAGAAACAAAAAACTCATGTAGATATAGCTAAGCAGGCCCAAGCATTCATTAACGTTGTTAGAGATACCTGTAACATTAGTATAATCAGGTGCTGTTTATACAGTCTCAAAAAGAAAGTAATTAATTTCTTTATAAAAAACTGTTACGAAGGTAACCTTTTGGATCAGCTTTGCAAGGAAAAACTTTTATGCTGCTTTGCTTGTTGTGTAAGTTTCAATTTACTAACACACAGGAACGTAACAGTGTTTCACAAAATTTTTATTGCATTTTGAAAACTCCCTTCTTACATAGGTTTTTAGATAATACCAATTTAAATAAGGTGGTAAACTTGAAAAGTATTTTAAACATTATTAAATCAAACTCGAAGGTAGGTTTCATTCCCATCAGAATAGTCTTCACTTATAACCCTCCCATTTCAAGAACTATATTCAATTATAATTACACTCTGAAAAACATTGATGATCGTAAAATTACTACGGTTATAGAAAGTAAATGCATTTGCACTGATCCGTGCTTTAAAAACTTTGTGGATCCACACTCAGGACATATTGTTACAGGGAATACTAAAGTCATAACTAACCACAGCATAAGAAAATTGCTAAACAAAGGTTGCAAATTCAGACCTACCCCTCAAATCAACAAAGAAGCTGTCAGATATTGGATACAAAGTAATGTCGAAAATTATACAACGGTAATAAAAAACAAATATAAACTGAAAAACAATGTTAGTAATTTGATTCGTTCCATATTGGAAAGAAACTTTAAACACGTAATCAAGCCTTTATTTTACAAACCCATTTACCAAACAAACGATAGTGTAGACAATAAAACGTTTCGGGAAATCAGAAGTCTTCAAAACACCTGGGTTTTTTGCCCCTTAGACAAGGCTTCTAATAATTATGGTATTGTATGCAAGAAGTTTTATCTTCAATGCGTTATGAAAGAAATGGGCTTTAGTGTGGTTAATAAAACCATTACGTCTTCATCTACAAATAACACGTACACCTTAGTAGACTCTAACACCACTGCAGAAATTATTCAAAAACACATTAAATTCAATACTGTTAATGAACTACAATTGTTGCCGCGAAGTAATATTCCAATAGTTTATGGTATACCTAAACTACACAAAACACCAGTTAAATTCAGGTTCATAACTGGTGCGGCAGATAGCAGCCTTAAACCACTCTCCGTCTTTCTAGCTAATATTCTTAAGTTTATTAGGAATCATTTTAATAACTACGTCGACACCATTAGAACTAGAAATAGAGGATTTATAGGATATTGGTCTATTCAAAACATTAATATAAGCGAACGGATACAAAATATACGAGGGCACAATATAAAAGTTTTTTCAGCGGATTTCACCAATATGTTTACTAATTTACCCCACTGCAATATTCTGAACAATATTAGAGAGATACTCAAAATTTGTTTTAAAAATGCTAACAAAAACTTCATTGCCTATAATGGTTATAATAAACCCTTCTACAGTAACTCTGTAGGAAATAAAAACTATAAATATTACACTATACACGATATTATTTATTTTATAGATTACCTTCTTAGTAACAGCTACTGTAAATTCTCTGACCATTTGTTTATTCAAAAAGTGGGAGTACCGCAGGGTAGTAATGCAAGTCCTCTTATGGCTGATCTAACTCTCACATATTTCGAATATGTTTACTCTTTTACTCATCCTAATCTCTACTTGTTCATTCCGTTCCGTTACATGGACGACATTTTAGTTGTCCATAACAGCAGCACTAATGATATTTATAACAAACTTATCAACGTCTATAATAATGTCTTGAACCTAGATATTACTCATGACAACGACTACTCGTGCAACTATTTAGATATGGAAATAAAGAGCTCAGGCAATCGACTAACCACTAAGCTTTATAATAAGACAGATTCCTTTAATCTTAGTATCAAGAGATTTCCTCATTTCGATGCCAATCTGTCATCTAATATCAAAAAAGCCACGATCTATGCAGAAATTCTAAGAACTGCACGCACCTGTAGTTTTAAAGATGATTTCGTAACTAGACTTTTGCATACTAAAAGGCAACTATTTGAGTCAGGATATGACAGTAACTTTTTCAATTGCTCGTTATTTAAATGCATTCATATAAACAAATTTATCCAATATAAATACGATCTAGGTCACTCTAAAATTCAAATAATGGACTCGTTATGTAAGTGCTTTGATTAGTGTTGTTTCCAGCGGTTCATTAATTTTATCACTCTTAACACTCTTAAAGTCCTAGTACATAAACTACAAAAACATACTGCCTAACTTATTGGGCTCGTGGTGGTGGACTGGAGGGCGTTTGGTGGTTCGGCGTGGGGGTCTACCTCATCATTATTTCCTCCTTCACCTTAACTAACTCCTTCCCTAACAACCATTCCCCCTTTTCAACTAATCCAGTCCCTTCCCCGTGGTGGATCTTCTCGTTGAGCCACGTTGCGCTCTCCGTGCCACTGCTGCGAGTTGCTCTTTCTATTCTAATTTACTGCTACCCTTCTTACATCTCCTTAACACCTTTCACTCAAGGTTTATTCTTTTCCGGTGGTATCCTTATAGCGTTAATTATCTATAACATCTAAAACTTGCTTCTTTACGTTCAATTATTGCTCGCCAAATCCAACTTCAACAGGAGGAGCTCAGGTTAGTTTAAGCAGCAACTCCCTCTTCCTTCCCCTCCCTTACTGACGAGCACAGGGGGGAAGGATACTATGTCCGTTTGGTTTTCGTCTAAAAGCCCGTGCGAAACGAAAACCAAACTAATTTTTTTTTCATACTTTCATAATTAAATTATCACAATTATATGGCTTCACTTATTTATCATTTGTTCAATTTTCTACCAAAATCAGAGGAGTTTTTAGCATCCAGCAGGCTTGAAGGTAACACTTGTTTTTTAGGTTAAAAAGCTTAAGTCTTTCCTCATAACTAAGAATCGTACGAGCATCTCTGGGACTACCCACACACCTATATACATATAGACCAGAATTTTTGTAAAAGTTCTCTGCCCCTCTTCAATTTTAGCTCAAAGCTTCTTTGTGTAAGGACTTCAAACCTGAGAGCAATACTCTAGTACTGGAATGACATATGTCTTGTATGAGCTAACTAATACCGAGCTGTCATCACACTTGGTGTTTCTATAAGTCAAAAACAGCATGGAGAGAGCTTTCCGAACTATGGTATCAAGGTGATTCTCAAAGGTACAATCCAAGATCTGATGAACTCCGAGGTCGCAAACCTCGGATGTAGAAATGAGAGTGCAATCACTGAAACAGTACTCGTTATTGTGTGCATTGCCAATATGAAAGGCTGAAGTTTTGGAAAGATTAACGGGAATTTGCCAAGCATTGGCCCACTCTATCATATTATTGGCGGACTGAGACAAGGCCTGAGCCTTGTTGTTATCATTATAGATTCCGTAGACCTTTATATCATCGGCATACCCTTGTACCTTTACACGAGAGTCTGTAACTAAACTCACAGGAAGGTCGGAAGTGTATGCGAGGAACAGAATTGGAGAAAATACTCCACTATCTCGTAAGGCAGCCACTGGAGTTTCGAGCAAGCTCAGGGGTCGGGGGTGGGCGGGCCAGGGGTAGAACGCTTGTCCGCCGCCATTGGTAGAGGATGGTGCCATGCGTATTTCCATTTTCAGGTCAAATTAGACATTTTCGGAGACATGGTAGACGATTTTGAAACAAAATTGATTTGATTATCTATGAAATCAAATCGAACGTTTTCGAGATTAAGCACTGATTTTTCTGAGAAGTTTGGTAAAATCTTTTGTGCAAGGAAAAAATATAAAAAATATAGTGTATAAAAAATATAGATATGTAAATATAGTGTGTCTTTCTTTAAGATATTTTAAAATTTATCAGAACCGAAAAGGTAGGTACTGTGATGTATATTTCAGTGTGTTCTTCTGCCAACGAAGTTTTTAGGTGGAAACTTCATTATTGCCCGTTGCGACGTTGTCGTCGTCGTTTTGGTGAGCACAGTGTTCAAAACCTTATGCAAATTGCTAATTTTAATAACATAATGAAGTTAAAGTTTTTTCTAAAGTGCGGAAAAGTCGCTAATTTTTCATATAATAAAAGAACAAGTTGCATCATACAGTCTTCCAGCACCTCACGATTTCCATTTAAATGATAGTAAAAATTCTTGAACTGTCATACATCATGTGATGTGACATGGGTCTTCGTAGGCCGGCCTGTCACAAGGGCCTGTCGCCTGCATTCAAATGTCAGTGATTAGCTTAGCTCGCAGAGCGAGCAGTTTCCAGTGGCACAACGTGAAGGAACGGACATCGTCACCCGCGATGGTGAGCGGTATTTGCACCGACTTGAGCGGACCCGCTAACTGACTAACCAAGAGACAAGGAATAAGAAAGCGATCCAATTCAAATAGTTCAATTAAGCCTAAGTTGGATGTCTCTAAATAACAAACAACTCAAACTCCGCTAGCTCCCCTCAATTTGATTACTTGGAAGGTCGATTTGTTGCTCTATGTTTTAGTCTTACTTTTATGGCTGATTGTGGGTCAGAGACAATAAAGTGTATGAAATACAAGTGTGAGAAAACAGCGGAATACACACTTCATTTACATTGGGAAGTGATGCATCCCAAACAGGTATCCTGCTGAGTGGTTGGCTGAGTTCTTCAACCAGGTAGTAAAGGAGAAGAAAGTCGGGAGTGTTGGCACAACAGTACGACAATTCCGATTTTAAAGAAGAAGGGCAGTCTTGCGGACTGCTTCAATTACCGTCCGATTCGCTTACTTTCGCACAGCATGAAGATCTTCGAGCAAATCCTCGATAGACGAATTCGTGCAATCGTCAAGCTCTCCGACAAACAGTGCGGCTTTGTGTCTGGTTGTAGGACCATTGATGCTATACACGCCGCCCGCCTCCTGGTGGAGAAGTATCAGTATCAGAAACAAAAGGCAGAGCATATTGCCACCCTCGACTTGGAGAAGGCCTTCGACCGCGTACCGCGAGAGGTTATATGGTACTCCTTGCGACAACACAACGTACCTGAGGATCTCATAGAGTGGGTGCGGATGTTCTATTCTTGCCCCAAAGAGTAGAGTGCAAGCTGCAGCTGGAACCTCAAAGTTTCCCATCTCTGTTGGGGTGCAACAGGGTTCTGCGCTTTCTCCACTTCTGTTCGTTGTCGTCATGGATGCTATTACGGAGATCTTCAGCAGCCTGTTCCATGGACGCTGCTTTATGCTGATGACGTGATGCTCGCTTGCGAAGATAAAAATCTTGAGCGGCGGGTTCAAGCTTGGTGCGATCGTCTTGCAAGGTTTCGACTCAAATTGAACGTCAAGAAGACCAAGCACCTAGCGACTGACGTGAGCGAGTCCGGCTCCATTAAGATTAACGGTACTGAACTTACACGCACTGAACTTGCATGCAAATACCTGGGATCAGCAATAGCGTCTGACGGTGGGCTGATGGTTGAAGTGAACTCACGCGTGGAAGATACCAGAGCACCTGAAGTCGAAGATTTACAGAGCCGTCGTGCGGCGGGTAGCGATGAACGGCGCTGAGTGTTGGACTGCGACTAAGGAAGTTGAAACGCGCCTCAGCGTCATGGAGACGAAGATGCTGCGCTGGACGGCTGGAGTCACGCGCATGGACCGCATTCGAAATGATGCTATTCGGCAAAAGTTCGGTGTCGCGCCGAAAGCGGACAAGATCCGCGAAGCTCGCTTGCGATGGTAGGGCCACGTTCTGCGTGGGAAAGAAGGCAGCGTCCGCAAGATAGGCCTTAACTTCGAGGTAATAGGAAAGCGGCCTAGAGGGCGCCCGAAACAGCGTTGGTCCGATACGTTACACACGGACATGAAAGTAGCTGGTGTCCACCCTGACCAAGCGCAGGAATGGAACAGATGGAGTCACGACACCAGAAGAGCAGACCCCGCGACGATGCGGAACAAACGCTGAATAATAATAATAAGAAGAAGATAGTAAAAATTCTGTTTGCGTGAACTTACAAGCCGGTTTGAGGTACAACTGAAATAATTATCGAGAGCATACATATCTTTACTTCTCAGTCTTAAAAGCAGAATTTACACCATCATTCATAGGAAGTCCGCGACGTGCTGGGGAGGCATTGTGAAATCTCATCTTTTGATATACTCAAAAGTTGCTGCTTTTCCGCGGTTTAATCTTTAAAAGATTACCTTTTCTATAAAGATAAAAATTCAATAAAGTTCCAAGCAGGGCGCTCACCTTTATGGGAGAAATGAATGGCATATTTTCTAAGAAAGTGATAGTAAGTTTCCTTAAAACAAAAATTAATTATCAAATTGAATCGCAACGTTTAGGTGCTCAATTCATGCAGATTCGGTTTTATTTGGAAGATGTTCAGAAGTGTTCAGTTTGCTCTGAAACGGTCCATTATTACCTAAAGACCCCACTGTTATGTACAAAAGAGCTCAAAAGAGCTCTCCTTCGACGACATTTGTATAGTAACTCGACGCCTCTGCGTATAATAGGATAGGTGATTTTTAACAATTTTGTGGCGACAGCGTCATTATGCTATTCATGGGCAAGACTACATGTTTTTTGTACCTCTACTACCACACTGGGGCATTATTTTCGGATTCAGAACATGTCCAGCCGTGCAGCGAGCACTCAGAGCCAGAGGAATAGTAAAGAACTCGGACGTACCAGGCTGTCCAATGATTCCTGTCCGAAAATTTTTAAAATTCTATAATTTTCCTTAGAAGTGTTATAATATCAGGCAAGTGTAAAAACCTTCTAGAAGGTTCTCCAGAGTTCCACGCTAGGGGTATATAAGGCGCAGTCGCCGCGTCTAGCTTCCAGTACAAGCTAAAATGGACCAAGGTCGAATTCGTACGTTCGTGTACTACGAGTGGCTGCTGGGCAACGACACGGGCACCGCGGTCGCCAACATCTGCAGAGCGTGCAGGGAGGATGCAGGGTCCCAACGCACAGTTAGGCGCTGGTTCAATCGTTTCGGGAGCGGCGACACGAGCCTCGAGGACAGGGAACACCCGCTGAAGATCATGCTCTGCTGCTGGTGGAACGCCAAGGGCATGCTGTACTTCGAGCTGCTCCCGCAAGACAGGACGGTCACCGCCTCCATCTACACCGAGCAGCTCGAGAAACTAGCCGCCGCCATCCGAGAAAAGCGTCCCCGACGGGCCTCGGTCCACCTGCTGCACGACAACGCACGCCCCCACGTGGCGAAGGAGACCCAGCAGAAGTTGGTGACGCTCGGCTGGAAGACGGTTGCCCATCCGCCGTATTCCCCGGACCGCGCCCCTCCGACTACCACTTGTTCCGCCCGTTGAAGCACCATTTGGCCGGAAGAAAATTCACCAACTACGACAACCTCAAATCCGACATCGCGGACTTCTTCGAGTCGCTGCCCCCGGAGTTCTGGGCGAAGGGCATCGGCGACCTGCCCAATCGATGGGCCACTGTTGTGGATAACTGTGGTGATTATATTGTTGATTAGACTTGTTTTTCAATAAAGTTTAAAAAAATTAAAAATTGTGAAATTTTCGGACAAGAATTATTGGACAGCCTGGTACTTCATCAAAAGTTTAATCGGGCGATCAATATTGATCGACGTTGTTGATTTTTAACGTTGGCATCAGTTTTCGCGCAGACTTGAGTGATCGAAGTGGAAGTCACGCGAATACGTGGCCAATGAATGTGTTTGATAGCGAGTAAGAAGTTTGGATCTTTCGGTCAATGCTGGTCGATAGCTGACCTAGCGCTGGTATAGTTTTTTCTGATGCTGAATGTTTAAGGATGGGGAGGGAAACTGAGGTTAACCTTAACTGACTCCATCACTACACTGAGAAGGAGGATTGTGAAGCATGTAGGACATGAAGGAGTTGCGAAAAGGTATCCTGAGAGACAACGATGTTGAGAATAGCAAACCGGGCTTTGAACATAGAACAGCTTTGGATAGTGGTGCGGCAAGGATGCGGGCAAATATTAGGTTTTTGCATATAAAATGGCCGCTCTTGCAACTCGAATTCCTGTCGATTTTTCGTGGTTACGAATGTACCCGTTTCAGACACTGTACATAGCTACTGAAAACGCAGAATCGCCGCTTTCTTACCGTTTATATCCTTTGTGACACAATTGCGCCTCGACGAGTTTTTAATGCCGGTTTTATAGTATGATTCAAGGTGATATTTGCGTGCTCGAATTATATGAATGGAAAAGTGGACACAAGGCCGCGGCCGCACCTCGTAACGTCAACTCTGCCTTTGGGGAGGATTTTGGTAAGGAACGCACAATTCGCCACTAGTTTGAAAGGCTTCGACCTGAAGATGAAAGTCTTGAAGATGAAGACCGAGGTAGGCCGCTATCACTCCTTAACGATGACAACTCAAACCCATGGTGGAAACAGATCCACGTCAAGCTGTGAGGGAGCTAGCGCAGCATTTCAACGTTAACGGCAGCACTATCAGTCGCCACCTAAATGCGATCGGAAAAGTAAAGAAATTGGATAAATGAACATTACCCCACCGGCGCTGTTTGATCGAACGCAACATCCACACGTCGTGGGACCCATCAGCACTCACCCGTATATCGGGATGAGCCGGCCGCTGGTATCAGCATGGAACCAGTTAAGCTGATAGTCTTGATGGAAACGATTCAAATCAGTTTCTTTAGTGCTGATGGGTCCCACGAGGTGTGGATGTTGCGTTCGATCAAACAGCGCCGGTGGTGTAATGGCGTAGAGCACTCCCGCCCGGTCAGAGGGAAGTGCGGGTTCGAGTCACGCCTGGTACTAGAAGTTTTGGTCGCAACGAAACATCGTTGTAACAGCTTACATCCTCGGTACCAGTCAATTGTGGCTTAAAGAAACTGATTTGAATCTAAGGAGCCTTTCTGGACAGGGTCTTTACATGCGACGAAAATCGGATCCTCTATGACAATCGGAGTCGCTCTGCACGATGACTGAGAGTCCCAAGGGTGTCGAAACCAAGACTCCATCCAAAAAAGCTCGTGATGACCGTATGGTGGACAATGGCTGGTATAGTCTATTACAATTTCTTGAAGACTAGAGAGACTGTCATAACGGAGAAGTACTGTGCCGAAATTGAAGTGGTGCAGCAAACGTTGATTGACAAGCAGTCAGCCGGCTTTGATCAATCGAAGAGGCCCAATCCTACTGCACGACAACGCGCGTCCGCACGTTCCAAAAATTGCTCTCCAGAAACTGAATGGATTGAGAGACAAAATGTTTTATGTTTCATTAATTCTCGCAGTTCTGATTTTTGCAGGGATGGAATGTCTAAACTATTGTCGCATTGGAAATAGTGGGTTAATTGTAAAAGTGCTTATTTCGAGTAATGAAATTGCTTCAGGGCAAAGTTATGATCTGACAAAGTTTTAAACCAAAATCGTCCATTTCGTATGCAACGACAGAGTACGACATCATTAGGCTTATCGGACTGGGATAACTGCAAAGCAGAAAGGATTTTTCAAGCTATGCACTGATGTCTGTTGTCTCATCGTCAACTTACATACCGCAACGCATGTAGCGTGCGGGTTCCACTGTTCGCCTAGGACAATGGCTATGGGGACTTGCACTATTCAAACAAGAACATAGTGGCCAGGTATATCACAATAAATATGCAATGCAAGGTACAGGTAACAGGTACAGATCTACACACGGTGGTAATACAGGAATGTGTCAGGCATAGACATCAGATCATTCTCAAACGCATTTTTTGTTAAACTAAAACAAATACAACGCTCTGTTAATATCTACATCAAGCAGTGTATGCAGCAGAAAGTATGCTCATTCGGAAGGCACATCTTCCACTTTCTGCTTAGGATGCTCATGAACAGCAGAAAGCCTTTGCTTCGCCTTTTCCTGAAACCGCCGAAATCATCGAAATTGCCGTCACAGCTTCCAGCTTCAAGAAAAACTTATCTCGCAAACACACCCACATCCAGAAAGCCGATGAACGAGTTGTACGGCTGCAGACAGCACATGTTCACTGCGACGGTAATGTGGAGGCAGAACGCGCCAAGGTACATCCAGAAGGGACCGAACGCATCGTAGAACTTCCGCTCGTCGACGAAGTGGCTTGGAATCGAGTTTGTGAAGTCATTGCGATTGCCTAAAAGCGAATTTTAAAATCTGTTCGGATAACCCGATATGTCCTTAAAGCATACAAGCACAAGCACGGATGGCGGAGACACAAGCACGGATGGAGCTTTTCTTACACCATATTTCCAGAGTCACTTGCTCTGGAAATATGGTGTAAGAAAAGCTCCATCCGTGCTTGTTTCTCCACCAAACGTCAAACACATGTCACGTTTAGGTGGCTTGGTGACCATTCGACATGGATGGGTCATAAACTTTGCAACATTTCTGTTTTTCTGGAATTCAAAACAAACACGTTGGAGTGTTGTTCAGTGTATTTTGTTTGGAATCTTGTTTACCAGTGATATTCAGGGTTATGAATCCTTAATTAGCTTTGCGTTGTTTAAAAGTTATATCGTTTTTTAGTTTTATTAGATTTATCTAGAACGACGACGACTCAAAGTAAAAAAAGTTTGTGATTACACTTTCAATGAGTTCAAGTTTGACAGCATTCCAGCGATGGAAGTAAAACAAGTTCATCAAGTCACCGACAGGTTCACTCCCGACCGAAAAAAATTGTTGAACACGGTATCAGAAGTACTTTTCCGCCCAGAAGGCCAAAAAAGATAAACCACTCACGGGACAACCACCAAATCCATCATGCCAAATCCTTCCCAAACTACAAGGGAACTGAATACTGACCCAGCACTCGTCAACTGCACACTCGATTTGAGGGGCGTCAAAATCGCCGACGACAGTCCTCCGTTAACAGAAACTCAAACAAATCGCTGTGCTTCCGACTGCCGAAAGCTTCTGCATCGGTTCAAGCGGGAGATCCTGGATCGAATCCTTACCATCGATGAAAAACGAGTGCTTTATGACAACTGTGCACTCGCAAAACAATGGCTGAAAAGTCAAGCATCGTCGAAGCTCGCTACTGATATCACCTGGACCAAAGCAAAAATTAGTGGAGAAAGCAGTTGATATGAGTCGAAGCTTCTTCTACCAGTGCTACACCCGACCCGTTATGGCAGGCGCCCTCCTCGGAGGCTGGCAGGAGCTGGTCTGAAGGAAAATCAGTCAACCTCATACAGCCTAGACGCCGGGCAACTACCATCTGTTCCGAAGAAATCACTTTCTCCGCTGTAGGCGCTTCATCGAAGTCGACGAGTCACGGCAGTGGTATACGACTCTTTCAGGTGGAAACCGACCAAATTTTACAGAGATGGAATCAACTCAGTTTATGGAAGGCGGAAGAAACCCATTGAGAATGACTGTAACTACTTCGTTTAAGTCAATCACTTTTCTTTCGTCATAATGATATTCTTTGCTGGAATTCAATTTTTTTGCAAAATGTATGACTCAACCTAATACATAGTATGCTCCTTGGGGTATGAAAGTCGCCATCTTGGGTCGCGACTCGGTCCGCAGCGAAAGACGCCGTACAGCAGTAGAGAGGAGCTTGCCAGGCCTGTACATCTATGAACGGCATTTCCCTTTAAAATTTAGTTTAACTACTTAGTGGAGCTTTTCATAAATTTAGTGGCATGTTATCGAACTTTTCTTAGTACGGTTATAACTTTTCCTTCCAATGCTTTACTCGAAAATAGCAAAGAACTGGAAGGTTCTGAATAGGACGGGACTCTCGATCTGAATGCAAAGTGGAATCGATGAAAGTTACAACTCTTTGAGACAAGATCTACTTCCTTCCACGAGTCCGCTCTACCGACAATTTTTCCTTTCCCTACATGTGAAAAATTACATAGCACGTTAGGTGGGGACATAACTTGCGACACGTCTAAGCACAACGGAAGCTAATGTTATGGATGAGGAACCTGGAAGCGAGAGGTGCTTTGCGTAAGAACGCGTTACTCCATAAATCCAGGTGTTTCAAGGAACTTGAAAGTGCGTGGAAGGCACAGACAACCCAGCAGATCAATGCCACTTATCCATGAGCAGGTTTCCCGGTTCACGCGGTACCACAGCATAACAAGTTACTGTGCAGACAGCTCAGTAAGATAAACCCTCAAAGCAATTGCTTGCAAGATTGAAGTTCTGCCAAACCTTGGAGCAGGCACCATATACGCAGTGTTAACCGTGATGAGTTGTGGTTCATTGAATATTGCATAGTATTCCCATGATGAAAAGATTCCCTTTTTCTTTTCTCTTCTTCTCACACTTAAATGTAATCTCTTTAAAAAGGAATGAAATATGCAATTTCATCTTAGCTATCGCATAAAGATGGAAAAAACAGAAAAGCTGTAATTCCAACCGATTGCCATGATGAGTATGATGCTGACAGCGATGATATCGGTGAAGACCATGAGCGATGTGACCAGAGTTATCTGGGCGTTGACAAGAAATCGTCGTTCCGAAGCGACCCCTACCACCTGAAAAGTAGCGTTCATCCACAACAACAGCCTCATGACAGGTACTGACACTTCCTGCAATCAATATCAAGAGCAGTAGGGTAGGGTTTCTTCAATCCTTGGTGTTTGATTGTGATTGCGATTGACGAGTTATTTGTACTAATAATAAGAATTATGTGTCATAGAAAGTGTCGATTTTACGGAAAGAATGTCTTCAAAAAATGGGTATGGAGCGACATTAACTCATGATGATAACAATCACCTTCACCAGCTGGCTCAAATGGCATTACATTCAGACCAATAAATATTTCAGAGGGCTTACTAATACGGTTATGAAATAGTGGCCCATTGTTTAGGCAGTTTCGAGCACGCCGTCGTAGAGTGTCTGAAGTGTTCTACACGTCTACGCATTTGTAGGCCGTTAGCTCCCCGTGTCTTCCAGCAGGGGTCGACTGAAGTCGGAAAAAATCGAGTCACATAAGCCTAACCTGCATATTCACACCACTGCAACTTTGTGCGGTCTTAAGCCATATCGCCGTGCTTAAGCGCACTGCTACCGCTTATTATTGCCTACAAAACCCACAAGTTGCAGACGGAAGGATACAAACCTGAGAGAGTGATTGCGCTCCGAACACCCCCGCGTGTTCAATTTGGCAGTATTCGTGGAAACTCCCTCATAGTTGGTGGAATCGCAAAACTAGACATATAAAAGCTAACTTATTTCCTATCCATTTTGTGCGTTTAGATAAGCTGTTTGTGTCAAACTAAGCTCACCCTACAAGTTGTCGCGCCCACTCGATTGATTCTGTCGGGCCTATATGCGTTGTTCAACTCTGCTGGAACTGGTATGTCAAACGATAGACCTTGAGCTAGTGAACTCAAAAATATATGCCTTTTATTTCAAAACATAGAATTCTTAAGCAGTTATTATTATTAATATTATAAAACGGCGCTGTTCGGCTCAAATATGCGACGCTTGTGCATGTTGGCAGGAGCGGCACGTCCTGTAGTGCACCTTTGGAGCAGAAGAGATGCTTTCTAAGCTAAACGAAGGGAGAAAGGATAAGACTACGAAAGGTACAGTTCACGAGAAACGTTTATTGCGTGAGGGAGGACTCCAACTGGGAAGAACTAAACTCACGGAACCGTCATCTTGAGTGTATCCCGGACGTTCGGTGAACATAGAGAACAATATCGGAGACGAGCTAAACAGGAGGAAAAGTGCTGCCCGGACAAGTTTTTTCGGACCTCGGACAAGTGCCACAGCAAGGAACACACACAGCGCGCTAAACAACCTCTTCTGAAATAAAACTGACGATCTCAACACCGAGCAGGACTTCGAAACTCCGACACGCGACCCTCGCCTTTGTGACTGCGCGGGTTAGAAGACTAAATCCAAGCGGGCCGGTCACGTCGTGATAAGACAAGATGACCGTTGGACGACGAGAACACTATAGTGGATCGCAAAAACCGCTATACGTCCGAGACTTTCGACAGGGGGTCGACACACTTTTACCACAGAAGAATCAGCTGGCATTGGGGTTGGAAAGAGAGATGCTGTTCAGCGTCATCAAATTCGATTGGCAGCAACATCCCGGATGACGCTAGCAACAGAATGAAGCAAATCGGAACCATCATCTATATGTCTAACGATAAGTTCAAGAAAATGATGAAAATCGAAAACTATGGTGCTATTTTTTGTCATGCACCACGTCTATGTGTCTAACGATAAGTTCCCCTACTTCCACAGGAAATCGTGGAGACCGGTTCAGTACGTATTTGGTCTGCACAATTTGTTGCGATGCCCATCAGATCGACAAGTCAGGGTTTCGTTCTTTTCAGGAAAGTCTGATAATAATACGGCAACTTTAAAGGGGTGGGAAGCTTACTTGGCCCGGCATGAAATCCAAACCACTACTTCAGGTCCAAGTATTTATAAGTAGATATGATGGGATTCCATAACCATAAACCCGTTCAATTCACTGTGCTCCTAATATAAACCTAAAGACGTCCTACTTTATCCAATCATGTTTCTGTGGCGAAAGGCAATCACAAAATCAATACCAATTTTGGCTAACAATTGCAGTCAACTTCATCACAGCAAATCACAAAGTCACCACCCTCCCTATCGAGTGGTGATGGAGATAAGGAAAAGGGGTTTGAAAAAAGAAAAACAGTACAAAACTACTAACTGCAGTTATGGTTAGAAATATGGAAGCGGTAGTCGGTGTACGAACTGAACGAATCTTGGCTTCGAATAAGAAAAGCCTAACGTACCGCTGCGATCGCTCCCAGCGCGTATAGCGTTCCCATAGCGGCTACGACAGGTCGGAAGGCTTCCGGATTCACAAAGTAGCCTCGTTTTTCGAACACATGGTACGTGAGACCCAATAGCACCAGCAGGAACAACTGAAATTGGATGACTGACGCTTCATACACTCCCAGCTTACTTATAAACGTCTGCTCAGTTTAATGTTAACTTCATGGCAAAGATATATACTTCGATAAACATTGACCATATAGATGGATTCGAAGGGAAAGCGCTGCAAAACTTCCGACGCCTTTTTCCCTTTTCAAACGAGTATGTGCAGTAGGACTTCAAAATAATCGACTAACCATCGGTATTACCAAATTTCTACGACCAGACAGCACCGACGTAATTAACTTAATTCAGCGAAACTTAACTGGTACAAGCTTTATAGTGCTAACTCAACTTAGGTTTGTTATGATTTCTTAACTAGCTTGTTAATATGCCCATTGTGATGCGCACTTTGATTTGCAAACCATTAATAAATAGATAGAATAAATAAATAAATAAATAAATAAATAGACCGTATACAGGCAGGGGATGGTAGGAAAACAGGTGATGATATTGTTGCTGCTGTCATGCTGGTATCGTCCCACACTTTCATCATATTCAGCGATCAAATGTCAGCTTAAATGGACCCACTCCTTACTAACAATAAGGGCACCTGAAGCCGCCGAGACCTCAATGTGGAGCCTTTCCGTGTACCATTTCGATGCTTTGTACCAGAAACTGAACAAGTAGTTCATTTTTAGCTGTAAGGGGACAGTCAGCAAAAAAAATTTAGGTCTGATTTTCGGTAGCGGATTCGATGACGGCAAGTGCAGAGAACATCTTGATAACTGAAAGCGAAGAATGAGCTATGAAGCCAAAGTTGGGCAAACCAACTAGACGACCTCTGCGTTAGTACTCTGTTAACATCATATTAAAATAGGTGTAAAAGACAAAATCTTAAATCCACGCGTGACCATGCTATTAATACGGCCGGAATCCAAATTAAATTTTCATGTCCGGATTTGAACATACACTGTCAAGGATATATCTTTCACGATTGAATCCAGTGCTTATCTAATTCACTAGTCGATTTGCGGCGCGCTATTTGACCTTGGAAGGAGCTAAGCCTCTGTTGATGAGGTGAAAGTGTTGCTCGTTATACGGAGTTTTCGTCCATTTCCACAGGATCCGGTCAAGAAATGAACCGATAACGCTGTCCCATTAGGACAGGAGCGATCTGAGTCCTGTTGAAAGTAATCGTTGCAGTCGTGGTCAACAACGGCACGCAGCGTCAAATCAACGAGGTTAGTCAGCCTCCATTACAAACCTAAGATTCCATGGATGAAAAATCGTACTAAACGTGTTGTGGCCGTGACTCATCGATGGTACAATACCTAGCCGAATTCCTTCCGTCCGGCTCTATTTCCAAAGAGGAAGCCGCGCCCTGTTCCCCCACGAGCCTAGTTTCGCTAATGCTCGCAGCTCGACGAGCAGTTGTTCTAGCTGCTCCTCTTAACAGTATTTCTTAACGTTAAAGGCTAACATCACCTTGAAACGGCCGGAGGGAAGACTTGACTGCGTTCAGTCTTCTCTGACATTGGTTACGTCTTGCACCTCCTTGAGTCGAAACCATCTTTGAGTGATTGTTCGGTCTGGATGGTAAGATCAGTTCCTTTACCCCCACTATGTAGCCGACGCGATATCAGACAGTTTAGCTCTAACGGTAACAGTTAACAGTCATTACTCGGCGCAGAAACCACCGTAGTTCACCCATCCATGTTTCTAAACTTGTTTTCCTACTAGTAAGTAAATACTATTATTATATTATAATATTTTTAAATAACATTTAGTGTAAGTGTAGTAAAAGTGCAAAGAGCATGAGAGTTTAGCAGGCTATAGGTTGGCAGCGACATCTTGAATCGTTCCACTAGTCAGGGAGGTTAGGAGAACAATTGTAGGACTACGTCTCGATGCCACTCCTTTGTCTCCTTTGACAAATTTCGACTGAGAATTGTTCATTGTTTATGAATTTGCAGAATGCGCCATAGATACGTACACGAAAGGAGTTCCTATAAACGCGGTAGAAAGAAAGACTGCAGATCCGTTTCGGCGCAACGGTGTAGTTATATAGCACCATCACGGAATATGTGAAAACACTCGCAAACAAATTGCTTCCGTTCGAGCACAGGTCTTGAGTTTAGGGCCAAGGAGTATGGTCTACTTCGGTGTAGCACACCCCACAAGGATCCGTTTTGAAGTCTGATATTTGACCGTAAGAAAGGCGGTTTTTTGGATATATGATCCTTGTAGCGTTTTCTGATCGAGCCTTGCACCACGGCCGCCTTTCGTGAAGTGAACCACAGTTTGCATAACAGTTATGCTAAGGATGGTTCTGAACTTCTGCAAGAGAGCGGGGTTTCTTGACAGACCAGCAGTGGCGAGAAGCTGTGTTCCAAAATCAGAATTGCTTTCTGATGAAGCACGTCAGCTATGTGAGAGCTGCATTTATCCTTGGTGGTCTTTAGGTTCTTCATCGCTCATCGCATTTTGAGCTGTCTCCTCGGAAATTCAGAATTTGATCAATCCCAAAGAGTCAGTAAAGAGCGGCAGTGGGACAAAGTAGAGGTTCACTCGCATTTTTTCCACTCTGTGTTACGGTCACTACGCAAACTAGTAGAGTAAAAGCAACAAGGTGTAGCAGAATAGGACGAAAATAAGGCAAGGCTGCCTATATATGGCAATGGCTGACTGACCTGCAGAGCTGCGGTGACGTACGACGCCACAGATGCGTGTAGCAGCTCACAACAGGCTGTCGGATAGTGCGGTGGGCAGCTGGAGGATTTCTAAGAGGAAGAGAGATTAAGTAGTTAAATGGCAAGGCGAGAACCTTAGTTTACGTTTGGTACCTCACTTATGATCGCCGTCATGGCTTAGGAAGTGGAGTGGTGGCTTAGTTCAGCCTGAAAAATGAATTTGTGATCATAATGTTATAACTCACCATAACAACTTTGTTTAGGCCGAAGCACTAGAATATGTACGGCCGAACGTTCTCTTAAATGATAATGGGACAGGTTTGCTCAATCCCTTTTGGGGATGCGCATTTTACTTCTACGGGTGTCGTTAAGATAATTTGAATACATATCTGGCGTATACAATGACTTGCGGTGGTCAGCGGATGAAAAAGTCTGCGCTTCATGCTTCACAGGCGAGTCTGGTGCCAAATCGTTGACCCCGAAGGGATGGAAGACTTGGTTGGCCTGTGCGGGAAATCCGAGCCAAGACCCTGAAATCGGGTACGCGCAATAGCCGGCTCCAGAAGAGCCGCAACGCACCCAGCTTCTCCTATTTGTATGTTTGACAAAAAATCGTCATTAAAATTCATTGCGAAACACTGTCAAGAACTAGAATGGAGGGATCTTGACATATGTTTTAGATGACAGAACGCTCAGGGTTCGTTGAGTTCTATTTGCTGTTTCCAGAACGACAGCTTTCTTAGTTTGTTCTAAAATGGATTTATACCATTCTCTCATCGATTTGGACACTTTTCACGTCCAAACTGGACACTCTTTTAAACTAGCCCAAGTAGGACCTTCGATGTCAAAGCGAACTTTTTCAAATTGAAATGAGCTTCTTCTACATTAAACAAGAGACTCTCGAATAAGGTTAAAATAATTTTTTGTTCAAGGAAAATTTTAGAACAGCTTTCATTAAAGTTGTAGTTCATCTAGTAAATAAGTGAACATATTGTTTTTAATTTTATAAAAAATTATTTTATGAGGACAAATAATGGCTTAAAGCTTGTTTCAAAAAGCAGAAAAGCGGCCATTATTAATGCCAAAAAAGAGATTGCCCTCCTCCAAGGCGTCGCGATTTTATTTGATTGATAGCAGATTTTCTGTTTGTATGATGGTTAGCATGTGTTGGCAATACAACAAAAACGACTGTAAGAACAGATATCCTCACTTTCATGGCTCATGTAAGTGGCACTTACACTATCAATCAAATAAAAGCTGCGGCGAACTTCTTGATTGCATGGCGAGATCTGACCTTTAAATGTGCTATATGCTTGCTTCTTTGCTGTGCTTTAAGACAAAGTTTAGTTTCTTGATTTTTCTATAAAAATAGAAATTTTATAAAATTATTACACTTATTGGGGCAGGTAAACTAAAAATTTCGAGGAATGTTGCACCAAATTTTATTATAAGCATCTTATTAAGTCTGCAGCGTAACATGCCTGAAGGTCATTTCGATTTGGAAGAGTTCGCTTTGATTTTAGAAGTCCAGAAGCTAGCTTAGAAGAATACCCAATGTGAATTGAAAAGTGTCCAGTTCGATGGGAGAACGGTATAAAAGTTCGATAGAAGAATTGCTACTTCAATATTCGCTTTGAAAATATTTCTCATCGGTTATCTAGGTCCTCTTTTGTTTTGCAATTGTCCATTGTATTAAGTGTCGATTCGCGTCCACGTGCATGTTTTGAACAAATATAAAAAATAGAAAATCAGCAAGGGTTAACTTTTTTTTGAGGGCAGAAGTGAAGACCGTATAGCCTTCCTTCTGAATGGTTGCTCTCATAAATGCAGAGAATGAGCTTCTAAAGAACCACAGCAGAGTTTAGCTGATTTACAGTGGCTCGTGGGCGTTTAACAGTTCTTCGAACGGCGGGAGCACGCGGAACAACAGAACCACGAAGAGGCACAATTGAGGGAGAAGCTGGAGCAGTACGAGCTACGAGCAACAGGTGCCCAGGTGACCACCATCATCGACCGTTTCGACAACGACGGTCTGACCCGGATTCAGGGCTGCCGGCGCGCAGGATCCGCTGCGATCGATCGCGCTGCGCAGTCGTCGTCCAAGGTGAAGGTGAGGGGAGTACTCGGGTGCAGGGGCTGATCAGCCTCCTGAAGGTGCTCCGCAGGTCCCGTGTGCGACATACCTAGCGTCGCCGATTTTCCCGACGGCGAGCCTCCTTGCTGGTAGGCCACTAGTCCAGGTTCATCCTGCGAAGCAGGATCATGGCAGTAGACGTCTCTGGAATGCAGCGGTGTCGCACGAGCAGTGTTATAGCTCGACATCAGGCACCGTAACTCAGTAGTTGTCGTCCATAACTTCTCGCTCTCATAACCCCGCTTTCCTTCTATCTTCACGCGGTTCTGATGCACCCGAACCCCATCCGCTAAACCTCTAGCGTGTGCGGATCCACTCTGTCCAGAAGCCAAGTTCTTTTCCTGGCTATCACGTTGCGCAGGGCCTCCACTTAAAGAACCCCATTTCACCAGAAATGTTTTCTGAGATGAGGCACGTTCAGAATCTGGGCCGTCAATGAAAGGGCGACGTTCTTCCCGTCGGAGACGCTGGGTGGTGCCGGTTCAGCAACAAGGCGGCTATTCACTCATCGCACTCCCAGCTGTTTTCATAGTAGCTTTCTTCAGCTCCATTTGCTCACGATTATTATAGCTCAACATATCTTTATCTTTAAAGATAAAGATAGAGATAAAGATAAAGATAAGATAAAGATAAAGATAAACATAGCTCAACATAGACGGAATGTTGCAATTGGCAGCTGTCCTGGTCGCTTTGGTGTAATTAGGTCCACACATTGAAAGTCATGATTTTAGCAGCCTATCCGTACTCGTCCTTCCCATCGCTGCAAAAATGGTCATGGGAATGAGGTCCTTTAGTGCTGCTGTGTTTGACTGCAATACAACACGGGTAGCTAGTCGGGCTCTGTTGTGCGGGCGAAGAACTCCGGGCAGTCAGCCAGACTGCCCGAAGGGACGGGGCGAGACTTAAGGCGGCCTCGAATCGCCTTACATGTACTCCCAGTCTACCGAGTGCAAGCTTTTGGCCGAGCCGACACAGTTACAATCCGCACAGTCACGGACACATCCACGCACACTGTGCATGAACATGCCGCTCCCACACACAAGGAATGCGTGGACCCAACACAGCAGGTGCAAGGAATCCAACCCCTGCATCCCAGCTGCGTCTCTGAGCAGTACACGGTCGCATTTGGTTCGCGTTTCATTCTCCTATCCACCACCCGGGGACGCGCCACGTGGCCCTGCGACAAGCGGCCCGAGATCCCTCTTAACAAGTGAGGCCGGTTTTCTATCGAGGGAGATCCGTGGAGAAGGACCAGGATGACGATCTGTACTTACAACGCCCGCACGCTTGCATCGGAAGCATCCCTCGAGGACCTGATGATGCAAGCCAGGAAGATCAAGTACGACGTCATCGGGCTGACCGAGACGAGAAAACACCACCCCCTACACGCCGCCTACGACTCGGAGAAGAACTGTTACTCGGAACATGCGACAGCAGGGAAGTAGGCGGAGTGGTGTGCTCGTCAACACACACTTAGCCATGAACATCGATTCGTACGAGTCTCTGACAAACCGAATCGGACGTCTACGACTGAAGCGATGTGGCTCCGTGCCAGCTTTGACTGCGTTCGTCGCGTATGCCTCAACATCGGACTACGACGACGATGAGGTCGAGGCCTTCTACGTGGAGCTGGAGAAGTTTTATAAGGAAGATCACACCTTCTACAAGGTGATCGTCGGCGACTTCAACACCAACATCGGACCACGAAGGTCGCCGGGAGAACTTCACATCGGAACCCACGGTTTGGTGTGGAACGAGCAAGGTGAAAAGCTGTCTGAGCTTATAATGTCGACCAAGACCATCCATGGAAACTCACAGTTCCAGAAGCCTCCCTACCTACGATGGACCTGGTAATCCCCCAGTGGCCAGTTCCACAACGAGATCAACCAAAACATTGTAAGGAAATTGTAAGGGGATGAAATCCTGTAGGGAGATGGGACGTAGGCTACGGTAGAAGAGAAGGATAGCCAATGCACGGGAGATTGATTAGGTCACCCAGTAACGCCTACAGTAGCGGACGCGCCTTTTGAATAGACGCCGAAAAAACCGCACTTTTGCGGTTTTTGCGTCTTTTTGCTATAACTCGCCCAAAGGTCATCCGTTTGAAAAACCAAGGGCACATCTGAGCTTAGGAGATCGAGCTCTATCGTTTGGTATATACATTTCATATGAAAGATCAAAAACGGCCAAAATTGAAAACTTGCGCTCCATTGAGAAGGCCGGCTGCGGACGAGTTGTCGGCCGCAAGGCGTCGAAAACCGTTGCATGCTCACAATTCCTCCAATTTGAGGTTTTTTGAGAAACGGTTGGTACCGTTCGATTCGTCTCTTCGGGATCTGCACAACCATGTGTACAACTTCACCAAACCACCGCATTTTCGCAGTGGGTGGTCAAAAATGACTGAAGCAGACTTTTTGGCACTGAAGAAGCTTATATTCCAGGACTTGCATGTTCTCGGAGCATCTCAAGCATGGCGTAAAGTGTTTTGTCATGCCAGGAATCCTCTGAGAGTGCGCCGTGCACAATGCATATAGGATCGAACCTATCAATCGACAGGGCGCGACAGCTCGTAGAGTGGGCGTTTAGAGAGTTTTTATCAGAAATTCGCAGCCGCCCTACTCAGTATTTGCTGTACTCTGTCCGGCGAGACCTAGGAGTGCGCCGGGAGCAATGCATATAGAATCGAACCTATCAATCGAGTGGGGCAATCGCTCGCAGATTCCGCGCGCGGGCGTTTTCAGAGCGCAATAACTCTGTCAAATTCGAATCGTTTCGGCTGCAACCCTTGGATTTTGTAGTAGGTAGAACGGTCTAGTAGTATGCTGAAGTAGAGCGGGGTAGTTAGGAAGAGGCAATGTTACAGGTGTGCGAACATGAAGGTGAGGCTTGTGTGACGTATTTTTTCCGATTTCGGTGGACCACTGCGGGAAGACGCGGCAAGCTAACAGCCTCAAAACGCGTAGGCGAACAGGCAGTTTAGGGTACTTTACAATTGCATGCTCAGAATACCTCAGCTGCCTAAACTGCCTTAGCTTCAGCTGCCAGTTTGAAGCGGCAGAAGATAGCAGTTAGAGTTTCTTGCGCTCTCACTCGGCCAGAATTGAGTTTTCGACACTCGCTATGGTACCACTCTGTTCACCATGAAAAGCGCTATCGAATGGTATCAATTTCGACCGATTTCGGGAACATCGATTTTTTGACGGTTTCCCATCGAGGACGAGACCGCTCGAGACCGAGGCCCACGGCAGGGACGGTGACGTCATCAAAAATCGATGTCTTGAAATTGTGCCATGCTTGATACCATTCGATAGAGCTTCTCATGCTGAATTGAACGGTGTTATTAGGACTAGTCAGAACTGTAATCTG
Organism: Heligmosomoides polygyrus polygyrus; assembly: GCA_947396885.1. Classification (NCBI taxonomy): domain Eukaryota; kingdom Metazoa; phylum Nematoda; class Chromadorea; order Rhabditida; family Heligmosomidae; genus Heligmosomoides; species Heligmosomoides polygyrus. The sequence continues at coordinate 67,090,940 of OX377205.1, read as the reverse complement.
GGCGAGTAAGAGCGAGGAGAGCACCGTTGTTGTGCTAAATTGCACGCGCAGGCGTGTTCGGAGCGCGGCAACTCTGTCAGCTTCAAATCTTTCTGGCTGGAACGTGTGGATTCCGTAGGCAGTAATATGCTCTAGTAAAGCGCCAAAGCACAGCAAATTACCTTACGAATTGGCAAGGTTACCGCGGTGCGAAAATGCAGGTTGGGCATGTGTGACACGACTTTTTCAGATTTCGGTCGACCGCTGCGGGTACACGAGGCGAGCTAACGGCATGCAGATTCGCAGACGAGCAAAGCACCGAAGGCCCTTTATGATGACGTGCTCGCAGCTCTCTAGATACCTAAACTGCATCAGTCCCAGCTCCCATTTTGGAGATGCGGAGGGCAGCGATGAAGCTTCTTCCGCCCATACTCGCCCATGTTCGAGTTTTCGAGCCCCAGCCAGGGCACCATTCTGTTCAGCTCGAAAAGCCCTATCAAACGGTACTATTCTCGACCAATTTTGAAAACATCGACTTTTTGGCAGTTTCTCATCGAAGATGGCCTCTAGGCCGCGCCAGGCGGACTATGACGTCATCGAAAATCGATGTTTCCGAAATTGGTCGAGTTTGATACCGTTTCATAGAGCTTTTCGTGCTGAATTGAACGGTGTTACTATGAGTCGCGAGAACTGTTATCTGGGCGAGTAACAGCACGAAGAACATAGACCGTTGCTGTGCTAAATTGGACGCACGGGCGTATTCTGAGCGCCATAACTCTGTCACGTTTGAATCTTTCCGGCTGAGACTTGTGGGTTTTGTAGGCAGTAGAATGATAAAGAAGTGCGCTGAAACGTAGCAACGTAGCTTATGATGGTACAAAGTTAGAGCGGTGCGAAAATGCTGGTAAACCTTGTGTGACACGATTTTTTCCGATTTCAGTCGACCACTGTGGGGACGCGCGATCAGCTAATGGCCTATGAATACGTAGGCTATCAAAGCAGTTAAGCTGCTTTACGATGAAGTGTCCACAGCTCCTCATCTTCCTTAACTGCATTAGTCCCAGCTCCCATTTTGGAGATGCGGAGGGCAGCGGCGAAGTTTCTTCCGCTCTTACTCGCCCATGTTCGAGATTTCGAGCCCCAGCCAGGGTACCACTCTGTTCAGCATGAAAAGCCCTATCGAACAGTATCAATGTCGACCAATTCTGGGAAAATTGATTTTTTGACAATTTCCCTCGAGGACGCGGCCGTTCGCTCTTCGCCAAGCCTGCCCGGACGATAACGTCATCGATAGTCACGATTTCGAAATTGGCCAAATTTTCTTGCCCAAACTTCGTCCAAAATCGTTTGGGGCGGTGATTACGAATTCGACGTCTGTCTTTGAAAATTCCGCCGATTTTGCCATGTTACAGCCTGCATTTTCGCACCGCGGTAACCTTGCCAATTCGTAAGGTAATTTGCTGTGCTTTGGCGCTTTACTAGAGCATATTACTGCCTACGGAATCCACACGTTCCAGCCAGAAAGATTTGAAGCTGACAGAGTTGCCGCGCTCCGAACACGCCTGCGCGTGCAATTTAGCACAACAACGGTGCTCTCCTCGCTCTTACTCGCCCAGATTACAGTTCTGACTAGTCCTAATAACACCGTTCAATTCAGCATGAGAAGCTCTATCGAATGGTATCAAGCATGGCACAATTTCAAGACATCGATTTTTGATGACGTCACCGTCCCTGCCGTGGGCCTCGGTCTCGAGCGGTCTCGTCCTCGATGGGAAACCGTCAAAAAATCGATGTTCCCGAAATCGGTCGAAATTGATACCATTCGATAGCGCTTTTCATGGTGAACAGAGTGGTACCATAGCGAGTGTCGAAAACTCAATTCTGGCCGAGTGAGAGCGCAAGAAACTCTAACTGCTATCTTCTGCCGCTTCAAACTGGCAGCTGAAGCTAAGGCAGTTTAGGCAGCTGAGGTATTCTGAGCATGCAATTGTAAAGTACCCTAAACTGCCTGTTCGCCTACGCGTTTTGAGGCTGTTAGCTTGCCGCGTCTTCCCGCAGTGATCCACCGAAATCGGAAAAAATACGTCACACAAGCCTCACCTTCATGTTCGCACACCTGTAACATTGCCTCTTCCTAAGCTACCCCGCTCTACTTCAGCGTACTACTAGATCGTTCTACCTACTACAAAATCCAAGGATGTCTGAAATTATAATAAACTAATGCGAGGACTGAGCGTTTTGTTCGTAAACTTATAGAGCATGAAATAAAATGTAATAACACCGGGCGTTCACCCGCTACACTGTCGAACACAGTGGGCGCTCGGAGTTATTATAACATCTTCAATCGCAAGTATTGCCTGACCGACGTCTTCGTTATCCCTAAGTACTACACCGGATCGGTCCACCGCCTCCTTCGCGCGAGGTTTCGCTTTTAGCGCCAAGGAGAGAAGGCCGCGAAGTTCAAGAAGAGGAATCCCAGAACGACCATTAACTGGGACCTCTACACCTCTCTTGTCGGCCTTTGGGAAGATGCCGTCATGGACAACGTCGATGAGGAATACGACCGCTTCGCGCATCATATCCACGATAGTGCTAAGGGAGCCGAGAGCTTGAAGACCACCAAGGGACACCTATCTCCGGAAACTCTCGAGCTTGTACGCCAGCATGAAGCAGCAGGAACGTCAGGTAACTACCAGCTGACGTCCGAGCTTGCGAAGCTATGCAGAGCGGCGATAAAGGAAGTCGTTCAGGGCTTTCACGAAGAAGTCCGACAAACACGTTGGTGGGCATCCTGAGGTTCTATTGACATCCCGCAGAATCCAGTCGCTGATGGCTCTCGTCCGGCGGGTGTCTGCGGATCGCTTTACTTGGCCGGCCCACCTAATTTTCGACGACTCGGCCCATGCGACAGCGTCTCTGATCTTCGAACGTCGGCGAAGCTCGGAACTCCGAAGGCCTTCTCTCACTTGCGTGAGTCGTGTCACTCCGAGCATCGTCCTCTCGATTCCACGCTACGAGACGCTGATCGCGTGTTCATCCTGCTTTCGCATAGCCCAGCTCTGGGGCGTATGTCAGGGCAGGAAGAACAGTGGAGTCGAATAGGTGGGCACGGAGTCGAAAGTTTCACGACTTCTTCGACGCTCTTGAAAGCTCCCCAAGCCGCTCGTTTCTTCCTGCTCGGTTCTGGTGCTACAGACAGCCTTTCACCTTGCTCGTTCCACACCAAACGGTGGGTTCCGATGTGAAGTTCTCTCGGCGACCTTCGTGGTCCGATGTTGGTGTTGAAGTCGCCGACGATCACCTTGTAGAAGGTGTGATCTTCCTTATAAAACTTCTCCAGCTCCACGTAGAAGGCTTCGACCTCATCGTCGTCGTAGGGGCGGGGCGTACGCGACGAACACAGTCAAAGCTGGCACGGAGCCACATCGCTTCAGTCGTAGACGTCCGATTCGGTTTGTCAGAGACTCGTACGAATCGATGTTCATGGCTAAGTGTGTGTTGACGAGCACACCAACGCCGCCTACTCCCCTGCTGTCGCACGTTCCGAGTAACAGTTCTTCTCCGAGTCGTAGGCGGGGTGTAAGGGGTGGTGTCTTCTCGTCTCGGTCAGCCCGATGGCATCGTACTTGATCTTCATGGCTTGCATCATCAGGTCCTCGAGGGATGCTTCCGAAGCAAGCGTGCGGGCGTTGTAAGTACAGATCGTCATCCTGGTCCGTCTCCACGGATCTCCCTCGATAGAAAACCGGGCTCTCTTGTTAAGAGGGATCTCGGGCCGCTTGTCGCAGGGCCACGTGGCGCGTCCCCGGGTGGTGGATAGGGGAATGAATCGCGAACCAAATGCGACCAATTGTAATGCGACGTGTACTGCTCAGAAACGCAGGTGGGATGCAGGGGTTGGACTCCTTGCACCTGCTGTGTCGGGTCCACGCATTCCTTGTGTGTGGGAGTGGCATGTTCATGCACAGTAAGCATTGGATCCGACGCCGATTTTACGGATAATCGGATGATTCGGATAGGCCATTTTTTCAAACCCCGGATCTTCGGATGATTCAGATGAGGGAAATTTCGAAAACCGCGGGTCTTCGGTCGATTCAGATGAGGGCAATTTTAGAAACCCTGGATCTTCGGATGGTTCAGATAACGCCATTTTCAACCAAGCCGATTTCGGATATCCGATTCGGGTACAACCGGATAAGTGATGGAGTAGGGGCACGCAAATTCTTAAAAACGGAACACATCAGTAACTCTGTGTTTATTTCCTTGACCAAAAGAAGCCAAGAGCACGCAAAGCAGCGCACCACCTTGAATTAAGTGGTTATGTGCCGCGATAGCAAGGCAACGAATGCACAATTATTACACCATAACTGGCGTAGCTCAGTCCACCACTGGAGCAGAACACACCAGTAATACATAAAAGATATCGTGTTTGGCTGCCTTACAACGAGAGCCCTCCTCAGAGCTACTGTGCGCCTCCAGAATAAGCAAAAAACAGCATTAAGACCCCAACGAGTCACTACCGACTCAATAATGAGTTGGCAATGCACAGCGAAGCCGTGTAAAGGACAATGAAACGATTGCGAAACATCCCGCAAAGGAATTTCTCGAGCTCTGAAGAGGGGATTGTCTGGAGCGTATGACTGAACATAGAGAGCGAGTCATACAGGAAGAGTCCTCACCCTTCAGTTAGTATAAAAATGTTTCTTTTTGCGAAGTTCTTCAGCTCAAGTTGTAGGGAGTCCCTGAATTTACAATGCAATCGGCGCCTCACGAGTTCGGGCGATGTCGCTGGCGGGAAGCGGCTCGGAGCGCAGTTCATAGCGGCGTTGCTAAATGAGAAGAAGGTCGGGGTCCGACTTTTCTGCGCTGTTGCATTTTTGCATTTCAACTGATTGGTTGAGACTTTAGGGATTCTGACGTCTGTACCATTTTAGATATTTTCTGCGCAATTTTTCCCGATGTGTGTCGTGGAGAGTAACTTTGTTGCCACTAGTTTATTACTGACCGGTGCTTAGGCTTTTCATAGTTTCTAACCATACATAAACCAATGACATCGGCTCCATAGACGAAATGCAATTGAGGAGTACCTTTCCTACGAAACAAGATTTCCACCCGAAAACGTTGCCATATGTCCACCTCTTGCTAGCCTTTCCATGTCTATCCGTTCATCTTGCGGATTTCAAGCTTCTTCATGTTTTTCCATCGCTTCCAGCTTTCGCGTTCGCCATCTTCAAGTTCTAAGTCCTTGAGTATGCTGGCAGTCCGTTCGACCAGCTTTATTTCTTCACTCAAACGCTCCTTGTCTAAAGAATGGACCACACTTCAGCGTGAGCAGGTGGATGACCACTCGAGCATGGGTTGTCGCTCTTGGGTTTTAGAGAACCTTTAGCAGACCTCTGATTTCCAGATGACAGGCAAAGATGAGGAAAAGAGTGGATCGATGCCGTTTATGTTAATTTGCTGAATTCACTGACCTCGTTTCACATTTTAACTACCTCTGACGTCACATCCTGGTCGCTTTTGAAGATCTGAGCAGGATGGTTTTACTCGAGGTCGTTGTTCGATGTAGGGAAATAAACTGTGAGGAGCCTGTAGCTTTTATACGCAGCTATTGTGACCAGTGCTGCGTCATGCACTTTGTTACCGTGTGTCACTTGTGTTGAACATTTATACATCCTCATGCTGAATACCACAGCATGCAGCTGGAAAATGCGCCCAAACCATCTGAAAATGGAAACGACGTCAGAATCCCTCATATCGCAACCAATTAGTTGTAATGCAAGAATGCAGCAGCGAGTGAGAATCGAACCCCCGGTGCCTCTCATGAAGCAACCTCATTACTCAGTGCACTCCGAGCTGCTTGCCCTTAAAGGCATCGCAGGCATACAAGACCTCGAACTCGTGAGGTGCCGATTCCATTCTAGCTTCAAGGACCCCCCCCCCCCCCCACTCGGGTTTAACGACTTGGCAAGAAAGAAAACATTTTTATACTAATTGGGGGCGGGGATTATTCCTATGTGACTCGATCTCCCCGTTCAGACATACACTTCAGACCCCTCCCTTGTGAGAGAATTCGAGCCAAATTATTGCAAAATCTTGCCAAAAGCGTCAGGTTATCATCGGCGCAGAGTTTGGCAGCAGGGCGCGCTAACCTCCCATTATCCGATTTTTATCCGATTTTATCCGAATCATTGCGTTTTTCAAAACCCCGGATTTTCGGGTGATTCAGATGAGGGCAATTTTGAAAACCCAGGATCTTCGGATGATTAAGATGTGGCCATTTTTAACCGAGCCAGATTTCGTATAATTCGAAACCGGATAAATCCGGCCGGATATCCGAAAATGCATGATTCGGATTCCATGTCTAATGCACAGTGTGCGTGGATGTGTTCGCGCCTGTGCTGATTGTAACTGTGGAGCACCTTCAGGAGGCTGATCAGCCCCTGCATCCGAATACTCCCCTCTCCTTCACCTTGGACGACGACTGCAATGCTGGCTGGAGTTGACGCAATTTTCGGGGCATTTTGTCGATTTCCTAACAGTAGGACTCTGCTGTGATCGTTTGGCGAGGTACCAAAAAGTTGTAATGGATCACACCAGCCATCGACCACTACACGGAGACCATAACCTTTTTTGGTGGAGGTTCGCCTTTGGAAAATGCCTAGGTGTTCGTCGGCGTCCATCCTTATCATCATAAGTGATTATTCGATCTAAAAACGGGTCAGTTTTGTTAAAAAAAGTAGAGAAGAACAAATCTCGAAACGTGGCTATTTCTGCCACTCACTCTACTCGTAGGGCACCCACTTTTCGACCTTTTTCACCATCCTAAGGCGTTTCAAAGCATTCACAACAGCAGGTTTACTGAGCTTCTAGCTCCTCCGCGATCCCGCGAGCTGTTTGGGATGGCTCAGCCTCCACCAATTCCTTCAACTCGTCGTCCAAGATTGCTCTAGGTCGACCGCTACGGTGGCCATTTTCGAGGCTGAAATCTCCGGTCCGGCACTTCCTCCTCTGATGGCCCTGTCTATCTACACATGACCGTGTCTATCACTTCCTCCTCCGATGGCGGTGTCTATCTGTATGTACACGACGCTTGCTGATCGACCTCTATTTGTTCGCATGGTTTGCTCAACAACAAAAAAACACAGCTACCCCTTATTACTTGATCTCTTTTCCGTTTTGCTTCAGATTTGTTCTTTGCTGAGGGACGTCTTGATTAGCTGCCTAATCCAAAATAGATTGTTCCTCCGGAACACTGCAAAGCAGAAACATTTCAGTGCTGGTACAAGTTGAGTGAGTCATCATGAAAACATTACAAAGCGGCGTTCTGCTCAGTGATATGCATGTAGTTGTGCGCTATTCAACACTCTCCAGCCTATCCATATGCTGCCTCCAGGTAAGGTCGGATTTGCTTCGGTCTTCAAATGATCTTTGGAGGTGGTTCACAGAACTCTGAAACGATGCTTTGTGATCCATTGCTAGGTTGTCTGGATAACGCGTCGTGCTCGTCAATCATGCAGCTCTAAGGTGTTCACATCACTACAAACCGCAATTGGAGCTTGACGTTGAGCGCACTCAGCATCTTGGAGCCGGGATGTTTGGCATTCATATGCCGCCTTAGAGCGAAGAATTTGCCCTTATTAAAGTTTATCAGTTCTCAGCACTGCGTTGCTTCATGTCCGCATCAGATTTACTGTCGCCCCTCTTCCAGCAACAGGCGGCAGAATGACTGCTTTGCGTTGACGTGGTGTAGGTGACGGAGCTAGGCATGGAGAGAAACACTAGGATGCCCTGATCTAATTTGGTAGGATATCACGATGAGGCGATGCGGGCACAAGCCCGCTTGGTACCCTATTATTTTTCATCTCGCAGAGAATTTTTATAGATCTGATAAGCTTACTTAAATCAAGGATACAAGGTGTCCATAGTGCAAAGGATCAAACGGAGGTTCGAAACGCCTTAACGCTGTCCATCGCTAAAATGGTGGAATATCGAAGCACAATAGAAGGATCGGAGTAGAAGTCGTGGATGACTTTCAATATTGTCCTTCCGAAAGAGTTGATGATTTCATCAGAGCGCCGGAGAGCGGTCATAAGTTGGAGAAGTTTCTGTGGCCCTTGTGTATATGTTTATGTTTATGCTTGTTCCAGCCAATAACCATATGTAGTAGACACCGTTAGACATAAGAAAAAGAAATTCCATGATTGGTCATATAGTAATGTGAACAAAAAACACTGCTCCTGGAATTCAGGTTAGCACAGCTCGAGGGCAGCCCAAGACTTCTGTGCTATTGAAAAGATTGAAGAAAGGGAAAAAATAAAACTGAATATTGTAGAAACAGGATGGTGTCACAAATTTCAAATATACTGAAGGCGCTGGCGATACGGCCTACAAAGCACGTCATCCTGGGGGGGGACCCTATCTTTCAAGGGTCTCTTTGAACTGGTACGCACCTCAGCGATTGCCTAGAATGAGTCACGAGACGAGTACTTTTATGAATTGAAGAAAAGTGACAGGAACGAAAATATGTATAAATGTAAATATGTATGAGCAAATAAATGTATGTAAATGTATGTAAAAAATATGTAATCAAAGGCCAAGCTCTCTTACGCTGTGCTTGTGCCAGTCGCTTCACTGAGAATGATAGAAACATGAAAACGAGTTTTTGAAAGTAAAATCAGTAACACGTTACTTAAAAACAAAGAAATGAATACAACACGATTTAACGAAACTGATGCCTAACAGAAGTAACATATGGAAAAATATCAGGTAATATAGAGGTTGTCACACGGAAGGAAACCTTGCTCGTAGACGGTATCGACACGTTGCTGTAATATTCGTCGTCGCAGATTTTAATTTCTTCCAATTTAGAAAAACCCTTGGTTTTTTAAAACAAGACACCACTCTCTCATTGAACGTAGCCGCTGTTGTCGACGACACCACGGCAGTAGGCATGGATGGTATGGATGCTCAACCCTGCCTCTGCAGCTTCGACCAACACTTCCGCCCTTTTCTCCCAATGATCCCCACTTATCGTCACACTATCGCAGAGATGGTGCACGAAGCGGTCGTATTCTTCGTCAATGTTGCCCATGACGGTGCCTTCCCAAATCATCGCCGGTGCGAGCCTTGTACGCAAATCCGACGATGCACGGACTGTTGTTGAAGGTCGCAGGCACCTCGCCGGCACAACTCGTGCTGTGTCGATGGCCGGCAAGAGAGGTGTAGTGGTCCCAGTTGATGATCGTTCTTGCTCTCCTTCTCTTGAATTTCGCTATTCTCTCTCCTTGACGGGAAAAGTCGAACCTTGCCGGATATGTCGGTGGTCTGATCCCGTGTAGAACTTGGGAACATCGGAGACGTCGGTCAAGCAATACTTGCTGTTGAAGATGATGTGGTCGATCTCGTTGTGGAACTGGCCACCGGGGAATTCCCTACGTAGAAGGCTTCTGGAAGGCTACATTGAAGGTTTGCTCTTCCTCATTGTTTCGTTGGGTGTTGGAGTGTACGCGACGAATACAGACACAGCTGGTACAGAGCGTTGTTAGTACAGATTTTTATCCTAGCCCTTCTCAATTTGCGCAGTCTGGTTAGGCCTTGAGATTTTAGCAGCCTCTCCGTACTCCTGCTTCCCATCACTGCAGAAATGTGGATCTTTCGTATTCAGGGGAATGAAGCTCTTTTCCTCTGTGTTTGACTGGGGTACACGCGGGTAGTCAGGCTCTGCCGTGCAAGCGAGGAACTCCGAACGGCCATTGCCGGAAAGGACGATGGGAGATTTCAGGCGGCCTCGAGTCGCCTTACGATGTACTCCCAGTCTCCCGAGTGCAAGCTTTTAGCCGGGCCAACACAGATACAATCCGGGCAGGTGCGAATACAACCACCTACTCTGTGCATGCATAAACATGCCACGCCCACACACAAGGAACGACTCGACCCGACACAGCAGGTGCAGGGAGTCCATCTACTGCATCACAGATGCGTCTCTAGGCAATACACGGTCGCATTTGGTTCGTGGTTCATCCCTTCATCCCCTTTCCTTTAACAAAGGAGTAGTCTACTGCGCACATGCTACATCTCAACAGGGTGTTCGTTGTGCTCAGATGAGCTTGAACGAAGGTTTGTAGATGTAGCTCGAAAACACCTGGTAATGGTCACAGCAGAAATCTAGTCACCTCCATGGCAGGACAATCCTGCACACTTACCATTCCCAGCACATTCGGCAAAAAAACGAAGAAAGAGCTGAAAAGTAAGACGGCAAGGCACTGGTGCTTCTTATCCTTATACAACGGTTTCTGAACGAGGCCTTTTCCTTCGATAGCGCACATTTTACAAGAACAAACCCTAAGAAAATTAGAAGACGTCGAAGCATGCGCAGATTTCCTTCTTCTACAGTCAAGGCCTAATATTGAAGGTTTAGACAGCTTGTCTATAGATATAACCTTACCATACAGTGTAGCTAGCTCTCTTAAGGGGGTGGGCAAAAGTAATGAGACAAATTGAAAAAATCTTTATCTCTTTATAAATCAATTACAACTCAACGATGCTGAGGAATGTATTTGCCATTAAGGGCAGTGACCTTGCTGCCATCGCTCAGCCAACTTCCTGATCCCATTCTCCCAGAACTGCTTGGGCCTGGTGTTGATCAACTGCTCGATATGGTTAATGTTAATGTTAATGTTAATGTTTATTACGTCGCGAAAGGCAGACGCGAGATAGAAATAGGACAGTACAAACAGACAAACAAACTTCAGAAAAAGGCACAATCAATCAAGAACTGGGTGTGGTCGATCTCCATGACTAGAGTCCGTCAAACTTAAGCAACATTTTTGATGCATACTGCTTGAACTGGGGTATAGAGTAAGCATTTGATAGGTTTTTCGTGATCCTTATGTAAGCGCTACCTGCTCTATGCGTAAAGAAAGAAGCGCGAACTGATGATCTCGGACAAGGCAAGGCTACTTTCATTATACCACCTCTAGTTCGGGAAGGCATCAAACTAAATAATTTCATAATCACAGCCACACTAGGTTGGTGCAGAATTTTATGAACGAGACAAACATCAAACACCTTTCGTCGTGATACGAGGGATGGAAGATCCAAATGTCTATTTCTGAACACTGCGTTGGGGATGTTGCAGCATATGAAGCCTCCCATGCGAATAAATAATTTCCTAGTAAAATTATTTTGGACCTTCTCAATTCTGGAGATATCTTTCATCCTACTAGGGTTGAATACTGTAGTGCTCGTTTCAACTAATGGTCGTATGTAAGTCTTGTAAGCCCTTATTAAAAGAGCTCTGGTCTTTGTAGAAAGGGCTTTAAATATGTGGAATGTACGCAGAAGCGCTATCCTACAACGATTTTTGACATGTTCGGAAAGGTCTAGTTTGCTGCTGTATGTGAAACCAAGATCTCTAATGAGATCCACCGATGTGATGTGGAGACCATCCACTTCATATGTATGCTGTGCAGTTGAAGGAGTGCTGCTAATACGAATGAAACTCGTTTTGTGCGGAGCCAAGGGGAGCTGCCATTGTTTAGACCAGGAAACCAATAAGTTGATTCCTCTTTGAAGACATAATTCATCATCAACACCATCAATGACCCTGTATATTTTTACATCATCTGCATACATGGCACAATCACAAACATTACGCAAAATTTCTGGTATTTCCGAAGTAAAAATGTTAAACAATATAGGCGATAATACCCCTCCTTGAGGTACTCCACTTGTAACACGTTTAACTTCGGAGAACACATGTCCAATTTTAACTTGAAACGTTCTCTCATTTAGAAAATCAGCGATCCACTTCGTTAAAATTGGATGTATCTTGAGTTCTTCTAATTTGAACAACAACTTTTTGTGAGATACCCTATCAAACGCCTTGGCAAAGTCAAAATAAATAACATCACAGCAGCGCTTGCTATCAAGCGCTTCAGTCCAATCATTCATGCATTTGATTAAGTTCGTCTCTACAGATCCTCCTGATACAAAACCATGCTGTTGTTGAGGAATGATCCTATGTACAGAAAGATGGTGCACTAAATGCTGCTTAACAACCTTCTCAAAAAGCCTGCAGAAAAATGACGTTATGCTCACCGGCCTGTAATTGTCGTGTGGTCGTGGTTGTGGTTGTGGTTGTCAAAGACTGCTTTGGTTCTTGTGTCCCTTCCGACCAGGAAGTCCCGTAGGCCCAAGAAGTGGTGGTAGTCGCATGGAGAGATGTCCGGCGAATACGGTGGGTGAAGCATGTGAACGTAGCCCAACTGGGCAAGCTTATCCGTGGTCACTTGTTCCCGATGGGGTGCGGCGTTGTCGAAGAGGACCTTCTTCTACCTGAATAAGTTCGAGTCGCAGGTCCATCTCTTCTATTTCGTTTACCGTGGCTTTGGACTCCATCGTCGTGCTTTTGGTAAGCAGCTTCCAGTACCGTTCTATGGGCGCAGACCCAAAAGCTCTGAAGGTGCTTCTCGCCGTGAACATCTCGCCGAACGAAGGTCGGTAACGGGTCAACAGGCTTCATCCAGGCTGGCTGCTTGGCAGGGTTAAGGTAGAAGACGTACTTCTCATCCTGTGTTAAGATTGAGTCCAGACTGCTCGGGGTTGGGAATCGGGAGAGATTTTCGCGACACAGGTCATCTCGTGAGGCTGGGGTTTCGGCATGAGACAGACTGCGTTTTGGCATGCTTCTTGAAAGGGCGGAAGTGGTAACTTCTAAGGTGGCCTTCAGTAGGTAGCATACAAACATACAAGTGCGATAAGCACGAAACAGACTGCATCACGAGATATATGGACACGGCGTGGAGAGTCTCATTACTTTTGCCCCCCCCCCCTATAATAGCTATCAAACAGTGCTTGTTCCCTAAGTGCTACTCACAATTCAAATTACAATCACAAATACTAGCATACTTTTTATTTCCCCTTTGAGTGCGGTAAGTGCCAAATTCCTAAAATTGAAGCTTTGCTGCTTGCTGTCTGTGCTTCTCCAGCATGCCATCGTTGGGGGAAGGGAGTGAAAGGAAAAAACATCTACCAGACGGGCTTTCACAGCCCCATTTACTTCACATAATAGCTGCTTGCGAAAACACTGGCGCCTTCGGACTGCATTTCTTTCCGCTAAGCTCCATTCTCTACTCGGTTTCTTACTCCTGCCTGGATAGTCTTTCAGTTGTCGGAAGGCGAGGATTGGTAGTACCCTATAGAATAATGTTCTGATCTATTCTGTCGTTGCGATGGAGCTATATGTGGCACCGACACGCCAGGCACATTACTATATGGGGGGGGGGGGAAGTGCTGAAGCAAGTGCTAGGGCTACTTTTGCTTTTTTGATATTCATTTTATCATGAGATCGGCTTAAAGAATGGCCAACGGAGAGCGTACGATACTTAAGTCTCTGTTTCATCATCACCGAGAGACCTCAGAATGCAAAACCAAACGACCTTGTTCTTTTAGAATGTTGGCATTATCGTCCAGAGGAGAGCTCTCCGACAGGGGATACCATATATATGTACGAATAGGACCACACAAAAATGAAAGAGGACAGCTGAATTCTGCACCATGAATGCCTTGCTGACGATCTCACTTTCACTGACAATTTAGGAAAGAGAAAAAGCTATTACACACTTCCATCTTAACGAAATCTGGTTACGCAGACTAGGTCGAGGAAGCAGCATGATCAACCTAGCGTCGGAACTAGGCAGATAAAGGGCAGTGACTTGAGCAGCTCTCAAAGACCAACGAATGAGCAATGAACGAGAAGGAAGTCTATCCCCATCCCTACATATTCAACTTTTGCGAAAGAACAATCGACATTGCGGCTGAACACAGATCCATTTACAGGTCTAGTAGAATTCTCTTGCTTTTCGTATCATTAAAGAGAAAAATGAAAAAAAAACTGAATTCGAATTTCTCCTAGCTGTTTTAGTAATTTCCATTACCCTATATTGCCCATATACGTTCATATAGGTAGTCGTTCATATAGGTAGTCGTTCATAAAGGTAGTCGTTCATATAGGTGGTTCATGTAGGCGTCCGCCAATTCGTTGCATAATCGAACAATATTGCTTCGATTTCACTGTTGGCGACGCACAAAATTCCAGTGCTCTCATAGAACAGTCATGCCTTCAACTTTTCTCCCCTGGACTTGCCTGGGGGACGGTCAGGAGGTACACCCGCCCCTGCTGGGGCGTGCGATCCTCCCCTCATCCCCTTTGATCACCCACCGCAACCCCCTGGGCTTCATCGAGAGTCTAACGGCTGCCTTACGAAACCTTTGATACGCAAAACAAAAGTTTCCGGTCCGCACAACAGCGGCTGTACCTCCTGACGCCACGCCCACCAGCAGGGGTCGGGTGTACCTCCTGTCGTGCTGCCGACTTGCCTGGACAACCAGAATTACATTACCCAACGTTTCCAGATTTAACACCTAGTATACGTACATGGGCGCGTGTAGCGCAGTCGGAGGAGGCGCGACTGTCGCGTGCACCCGATACCAGGTTCCTGGTTCGGATTTCCCGCCCAGGCCAACCAAGCCTTCCATCCCTCCGGGGTCGGTGAATTGGTACCAGACTTGTCTGGGAAGGATAGAGCGCTGACTTGTTCATCGGCTGGCCACCGCAAGTCATTGTATGGCCAAATACGCATTCATGTCGCCTCCACGACATCCCGTAGAAGTAGAATGCGCTGGCGCATCCCAGAAGGGATTGAGTAACGCCGTCCTTTATCCTTTATCCTTATACGTACATAAAGTGCTAGTGTGTTTCCTCATCAAGTCGAACGGCCCCTAGGCTGGCTTCTCTATGCAGACAATAGATATCTGATAATGATTGATGTTTGATATGTGTAGGGTTCTCAACATGTAGGCAGTATTGATCTGGCGGCCACCAGTGAACGACTTTTTCGATTTTATTCAGTCCCGACCGTTAGAAGAGGGGATCACACGTGCTGGACCTACGGACTGACTCCACAAAAAGTGGACAATATCGATCCGACAATCATTGTCAATCGATTTTTTCAGAGTTATTGAGGTGGGACTCACATGAATATGGTAGACGGTGGAGCGACCCCTTCTGAATGCATATAAAAGTGGTCCATTGTTGTTTAAGGCACATTTTCAATCCCTGCACATTATTTTCAACTGTGTTTTGACCACGAGCTCTAGGCGTTATAAGCCACCTACTCTCAGGCTCTTTAGTCTCGTTTTTAGCCGATCGGTTCTCCCAGCATTCTTTCCTTCGATATGAACGTCATAGTTTTCACAGTTGCCTTCGCCTCTTTCTCACTTCTTTGGATCTTTGGTCCTCCCTCCCCCAGCTTCTCCAGTGCTGCACTCACGATCTCCTCCGCGATCTGTTTGTCCACTCGGCCAGATGCATGTGGGCTCCGGTTGCGTGTGTCCGTCTGTGGGGGTGCCGCATCTTAAGGCCACTAATTATCCGGAGGCCATCGCCCAGCTTCTCCTGCGACACACAGCGCATTCGATTTGATTTCTTCGCGATTAGTCGGGAATTAGACGACTGGTCGAGGGAACGCTGCAGCCCAATTACCTACGCACACATGCTAACCAGCTTGTTGTTGAAAGAGAAGGCGTCAAGAACTCCTTTGTTACGATCCAGCAGCCACGGCTGTTATGGACATTATGGACCATAGTAGTAGAGCTGACTGCCTGACTGGTCATTAACGTTGAATTGCCTCTAGTTAGTTGTTGTTATGACTGAATTAGTGGTGTCAGCTCAAAATGTGCTCCCGGAGTTTGCAACCTTCTATCGCCGCTGAATGCGTTGCGCATTTCTCTTCGACATGAAAAAAAGCAAACGAAGATTGCGGTGTGCTCCACGACTCCATACTAGCGCCCAGGATGTCGTGGACGTAGCTCCACGGCGTATTTGACTTTTACTATGACTTCCCTAGGATCTGAGATTTAAACCCGTCTTCCATCCCCACAGAAAAGTCCAGAGTGATTTCAGCGACTCCGAAAGTGATTAACACCTTTTCTCCTCTATCTTTTGTCTAGTGATTAGTTATGTGGGACCATATAAGTTAATTTTAAGGCAGACAAATAACGGCGGTATTCATTCTCTTTTGAGATGCGCCACGCATTCTTCTTCTAAAGGATGTAGTGCAGACGATTGGAATGCGTATTTAGCTCATACAATGACTTACGGGTGCCGCCGATGGACAAATCAGTATGTTATCTTTCCATACGAGCCATCTTCCCCGATGGATAAAAGGCTTGGTAGGCCCTGGAGGGAAATCCTAACCAGGAACCTTTAATCGGGTGCACTCGACAGCCGGCGCCTAACCGAGGTTTATAGTCTGTCTAGACATCCCTGCTGGCAGGACAGGTTAATACTTCTGCCCTAGAGTGTTTTTGATTTTTTCTACTAGAACACGATTCTGCTGATCCCGGAGGGCTTTGAAATCCTTGCACTCAATCCGGGCGTGAAATCCCGTTGGCCCATTTTCAGACCTGTTATTTCCTCCGACTTGCAGATATCGAAACGGCCCACTTTCACCTTCACGCTTTCACCTCGCTCGTTTCGCCTGTCAAGGCATCCGTAGGCGGTCACGCGAGCTCGAACATTTCCCTTACCATCACCGGCTCACCAGTCTTCCATCTGTAGATGAATCCTCTTCAACTCTTCACGCGTTAATCCAGAAGAGCGAAGCGCTGGCGCTATCTGTGCGAGCCGTCATCCATCGACAGAATGACGTCGATGACCTTTGCGAATGAATGCAAATGTGCTGCTGACTGTAAGTGGCCCTTACGGCACGAACGCTGCCTCTCCCTGCTGTCACTTGAAGAGAGTGAGCGGCGAACGGGTCGCGGGCCATTGGGAAATCATGCCACTGCGACGCCCGTTCCCCGGCATGACGAACGCGATCGCATCTCCGCTGTCTGTTAATTACACACCTTACCAGGCAGTGCAATCGGAAGTGTGGGAAGTTCCGGCAGGTCCTTATTCTCATCTGCAGTAAGCGAATGTCGCTGCCCACTTGCAACTGACTAGCCTTTCTTTTAACATCACACAGAAACTGGCCCCTAGTAGTTAGGAACGCGAGAAATGACGCGAGCTAGATTCGCAGGAGGTTTCTCTCCTTCACATAAGTCTTGACCAAGGTCTTCGAGTGCAACAGATCTTTAGTCTTTTTTCTGTAGAACTCTGAAAGTGGAAACACCTTCGTTGAGACGTTGCTAAATGTGTAAGTTAAGCCGACGTTAGGCACTAGGTAAGAGCTTGGGCGCATGGTAGCGCAGTCTGAGGCGCCGGCTGTCCCGTGCATTTTGATTCAATACCCTTGATTCGGATTTTCCACACAGGCCAACCAGGCCTTTCGTTCCTTCGAAGTCGATGAATTGACACAAGACTTGTCTGAAAGTGACAAGGACAATACACAGTTTTATCCATCGACTGGCCATCGTAAGTCATTGTATGTAAAGGCCAATTACGCTTCTAATTTCCTCCACGATATCGAGTAGAAGTACAATGCGTGGTGGATGCAAAAGGTTTGACTGATGCCGCCTTTTATCCTTTATCGCATTATGAATGCATTTAAATATACTTGAATATAATGGAGAAATAATAATAAAAGCGAACTCCAATGATTTGTTTCACCACGCCGGCTCCCTTCACCCATGTTGAGCCATATTCATTATAGCATCTCCTAACTGGCTAATCAGTAAAGAAAGGAGGTGTTATAATTTACGCAATTTTTATTTTATTTTTAATTTTTAAAGCTTTTATTTTTTTATTTTTACTGGCCGCGTGCAGAGCAGTCGGAGGAGATGCCGGCTGTTCAGTGCACCCGATACCAGATTCCTGGTTCGGATTTCCCGCCCAGGAGAGCAAAGTCTTTCATCCCTCTGGGGTTTCTAAAAAAATCTCCTAGAAATCTAAAAAAAACAACAGTAAGGAAGCAAAGACATTCTGGGATTATGCGTAAATAACTGCAGCGTTCAAGGATTTTGAGTGGTTGGATTGAAAAGCGTCTTTTTGGAGTTGCCCTTCGAATGTGTTAAATTTTTATTTACCTTAATCTTTATTTATTTTTTGTGTAAAACCTTTTCCACTTTCCAGAAGAAAAAGAAAATAACGATTGCTGTTGCAGCATGTGTCTGTCGACGCGCTAGATCGTAGAGTACAAACGAAATAAACGTTCTTTTTTATGCAAGAATGCTGCGTAGAGACATACTTCTTGATACTACCTTAAGCATCGAGCACAATCATGAAAAAGCCATCCCTCAATACACCAATCCAGTGGATTGTCTCTTCAGAGTAAGGATTCCGATCAATTAAAAACTCTAAACCTCTAGTTTAAAGAATCTCGCGTCAGCACTTTTGTTCTAGCTTCTAAACAATCACTTCCT
Source organism: Heligmosomoides polygyrus polygyrus (assembly GCA_947396885.1). Classification (NCBI taxonomy): domain Eukaryota; kingdom Metazoa; phylum Nematoda; class Chromadorea; order Rhabditida; family Heligmosomidae; genus Heligmosomoides; species Heligmosomoides polygyrus. The sequence continues at coordinate 67,072,592 of OX377205.1, read as the reverse complement.
AACCTAGCTCCCAAACTTCGACTGCATTCTCTCATGAAAAGTGGATTAAACTCTTTATTTCTAATTCTCTCTCCAAAAGCTCCAAAAAATTCTATAAAGTCAAGTACTAAAAGGTTGAAAGAAAGGCGGCAACTTTCGGAGCACAAAAATGGCGAACACTTTCGTTCCGACGTAATAGAAAGAGCGAACCAACATCTTAGCGTTCAAGCAGCTGCTCAACTACAGGGAGAAAAGGTACAGGTAGACTGCATGTAATGAGAGCGAATTCGAACCATATCAGTTCTTATGCGCGCGAGCGTCACCTCTGTCCGACTGCGCGGTCACCGTATTATTAGGTGAACTTCTTCTTCTTCTTCTTCTTCTTCTTCTTCTTCTTCTTCTTCTTCTTCTTCTTCTTCTTCTTCAGCGTTTGTCCCGCTTCGTGGCGGGGTCCGCTATTCTGGTGTCATGACGCCACCTTTCCCGATCCAGCGCTAGATCGGGGTGGACACCAGCTACTTTCAAGTCCGTATGTAACGTATCAGACCAGCGCTGCTTCTGTCGCCCTCTAGGCCGCTTTCCTATTACCTCGAAGTTAAGGCCTATCTTGCGGACGCTGTCTTCTTCTCCACGCAGAACGTGGCCGTACCATCGTAAGCGAGCTTCGCGCATCTTGTCAGTTATCGGCGCGACACCGAACTTCTGCCGAATAGCATCGTTTCGGATGCGGTCCATGCGCGTAACTCCTGCCGTCCAGCGCAGCATCATCGTCTCCATGACGCTGAGGCGCGTTTCAACTTCCTTGGTCGCTGCCCAACACTCAGCGCCGTACATTGCTACCGGCCGGACGACTGCTCTGTAGATCTTCGACTTAAAGCGCTCTGGTATCTTCTTGTCGCAGAGCACGCCAGTCAACGAGCGCTACTTGGACCAAGCTGCACTCACGCGTGAATTCACTTCGACCATCAGTTTGCCGTCAGACGCGACTGCTGATCCCAGGTACTTAAAGACCGCAGTGCGTGGAAGCTCGATGCCGTTAACCTTGATGGAACTGGACTCAGTAACGTCCGTCGTTAAATACTCGGTCTTCTTCACGTTCAATCTGAGTCCAAACCGCTCCAAGCGATCACACCAAGCTTGCAACTCTCGCCCGAGTTCTCCTTTATCTTCGCTAGCGAGCATCACGTCATCGGCATAAAGCAACGTCCAAGGATTAGGTGAACTGCATAGTATAATTGCAGAATCTAGGTCACGAACGTATTTTAGCTTATTGAGACGTGAACAGACAACGTAAAAAGTTGACACGAAAAGAAAAACACAAAGAAACCACCAATTAGGAACAATGACAACACTGTTAGAAGGACCTGACTGGGCAATAGAGGCATTTAAAAGAAATCAAGAGATAAGTTGCAATCACCAGTCAACATGCTTTCTAGAATGAGTGACATTTGTAAAGCTCTCTCCCACATGAAGAAAATAAACAACCGAAAAGTTCCGAGGGAGAGCTAGCTCTGATCTGATCCTTTCCCTCCTTGTCTGGTACTGGTGTTGCTGGGTGCAAAGTTGGAGACGTAGTGTAGACGTTTGCTATGCCTTTAAGAATTTAAAGGCATTGCAAACGAAAGAAAGTAGCAGAATTTAAAAAAGTTAATAACAAAATAAAAAACGTTTTTAGCTCTCCTCCTCCTAAGCTGCAACAATCCTTGTCGAGCTCTCTCAGCACCGTTAGGAATTGAAGAATAGTCTAGAATCAAATATCTAGTAATCAGTTTTTGTATGAGGTTACTTTGAACATTTTCTAGAATACCTGTACCTTTTAAGGGATTGAAATCAATGGTTTCATTTTTAGCTACTGAGCGAATGTATTTTTTGGAAGCACGGATCAAGACTTTTGGGTCCCTCTATTTGAATGTTTTAGATACGTTTCACGTTCGGCCCGTTTGCCTTGCCTACTGTCCTTTTCAGGTGATCAGAGAAATTCAGCGAGGTTTACCAACTTAGCTTCCTCAGTTTACTTACTGAGGAAGCTTAGATCGCGAGCCAGCCGCCCTAGATAGTGCACCATCTGTGCGACTCCTTGGAGTGGGGGGATTAGAGCCGCGGGCGATAGGGGAAACAAATATTTTTCCACGGAGGGAGGCAGCTCTCACTGAGTTGACCATTCGCTGATGTCGATAGCTGCCTGAGCCTGGCGGAATCAGTGGGGAGACTCAATGACTTTTTTAAGGTCATCCGCATAAAATTTGCACTTACTGTCCAATGGGGCAAAGTTGGAAGAAATTTCGAAAGAATAAATGAGAAACGGTGTATTTAGGTGACAGCATTCCACACTGACAAGGCTGCTAGTTTGATGAAGTAAAGAGAGCCTTTCCAACACGAACCTGATACGAGCTATTCGAAAGGACACATCTTATCCACTCGACGGTTATGGGATGAATCCCTGCCAACTTACGCTTATCAGATAATTTCGCAAAAAATCATGTCGAACATTTTCCTTTTTTACGTTGAAACAAACAACATCTACTTTTTGTTGACGCTGCTGCAGTGATTTAGAAATTAAGAGTACCGCACCTTCTGCAAATCGACATTAAAAAAAATTGATTGAGTAAAATGATATAGCGCGCTCAAATGCGTTCTCTAACAAGTTTCTGAAGCAGGAGCAAAAATTGATGTGAATCGACGAATGGGCGGTTGTTGTTTGGATCATTTGACAGTTTCTCCTTGGCATAGGAGTGATCAGAGCATGTCTCCACCGATAAGGCACCTCTCCCCTCATCATGTTTGAACTGAAAATATTGTATATTCAAGACGATAGCGTAGCCATGCAGCTATATTTTGAACAAAAGACGGAGGAACAAAGTCTGCTGTGAAAGCATAGGATGATGGTCAGCTTTGAATCATTTTCACAGTTTCCTCTTCGTAAAACCATACACCACGAGTCATTCCGGTAAACTGTTGCATGGCGGAGACGCGAGCCTGTTGTGTGTGTCGGACGCTTTGTGAAAGCATTTCAAGTGAAACTCGGTATTTCTTGCGTTCGTTGTAACAGCTCTACCGTCAGCGCCTTCATCAGTGAGAAGAGATGGCACGGGTTTGTACCTGCGCGACGATCCCTTATATTCAAACTCCCGCGGGCTGCCGTATCCGCTCTGGACCCCGATGAGGTGCTCCCGAGGCTCGGCCTGCCCGAGCACGCCATTGGTCGGCGGGGACCGCGGTGCGCCGCCCCCCGCCCGGCTCATTCTATACTTCGGTCGGCACGTCGAGCGGCTGCGCGGGCGCGGCTCTGGGGCGCCGCACATTTGAGCCCGCTTCTGTCATCATCCCGGGGATCCCCTGAGCGGAGCCTTGCCGCTCCTCACGTCGCACTCCAGCCGGCTGCAATACAGGGAGGACGGCGAGCCTGGATGGGGCTCGCCTAACCTGGGATAGCCAATACAGTCCATCTAGCCGGAGCGGTCCCTTCAACCCTGTATTCCATATTATCTAACACCCGTCTCTGGTATTATACTGCTGTGGCTGTGTGATGCTGATATATGGAATGAACCGTGGTTATATGTATCTACTGTGCTTCATGTGACGAGGAAGGTGGTGAGTCTCCTATCAGTGCCTTATCGGTATTGGTATTGCTGTGTATAATTGCTGTTGTTGTTGTTAGTGGATCAGTTAGGGGTTAGCGTTGTAGTTGGGTACCATGGGGTCGTCGAGTAGTATTCGGGGGTTGTGTGCGCTCAATACAGTTCGGGTTCATTACAGCACGCCTGTAGGCACCCGCGACTGGTGCGTGGTGCGGGCGTGCGTCCATCCAGTTGTTGTCCAGCGCGCGCGATGGGAGAGAAGTCACCACGCGGGGCCCCCGTCTGCCAGGGAAGGGGGCGTGGCCTGTTCACACCATGGGGTCCCCCGTATGTCCCCCGGGTCCTGGGTTCCTGGGTACCTCGTAGCACCTCGGGGTGAATGGGGGACCACACTCAACAGGGGCGTGCTCCCTCACGAGTGGGGCCACCGATTCGTAACACAGAGAAGAGGTTTGTAATCAGGGGTATGTGTAGATAAAATTCGAAATTTCGTAAATCACTATTCGCAATTACGGAAAAACCGTCGTAAATCGTTAATCATAAGAATTAGGTGACGTGTAGTGCAGTATAACTGAATTTTCTGCTAATGTTAATAGGAGTGATCTGGGATTTATTTACCCTATTATTTTCAGCCCAAGCTGGGCAGTTTTCTTGTCAAACCTTTTCCCCTTATTTACTTCCAGTATTCCTTCTGTTCAAACTCCCTCAAGTCAGACTTTACACGTCTAAGAAAATCGAAAAAATTGTTCAATCAAAATCTTTACATTAACCTATGCATGATGTTTATTTATTTATTTATTTATTTATTTATTTATTAAAAGCTGTTTGTGTTTCAATTAAAAGCTCTCATCGTTTGAATGACCATTAATTTTCCAACCTCCTACCAGTTCTTTAAATGAGTGTAAATCTAAAATTTAGCAGAAACAATAGTAAAAAGCCACTATCAGGACAATTTTTCATTTCACTACACATTAACTCGGGGAAACCAGCAACTGCGCATGCATTTCTACAAAAATACCTAGTACCGAGCATGGCGTAACTCTACCCTATGATGCACCAAAAGGTCTTAGGTTTCCTACTAGGTTATCGGAAAAATCGAGTGGCATAAACCGAGCTGCATCACTTCATTTGGACGTCAGTTGTCCTTACCAGGGAATGCCGTCAGCTTCCCACGGAACTTCGGATTAAGACCTATATCGCGTGAAAGAGCTCGAGACGCTGATCACAGATATGTAGACCGAATTTGCTAAGTGGATCATCTAAGCGAGTTATGGCCGGCGGAAGCCGCGATGTCTTCCATGTGTTAGGCGCGCTCAATCAGCGTTGGGCGCAGTATTGCGCGGTAATCAGCGGCTCGGCTATCAGCGCCGTCAGCAGCGGTAGAGTGTTCGCTATCAAGGGTTGGGTTTATTGGTTCGGTTCCCGCCGTTGACGGCTTTTTTGCATTTTGTGACCTATCTTCGACGAGGACCTATAATCTCATTTTTAGCACATTTTTGAGCGCACGGCTTATGGCGACTTGCATTTACGTTTACGTTTACGTTTTTGCATTTCCGACTCCACTGACACAACTTCGGTCGAAATTTTTTTTCGCTGAAACTTCGTCTAGGGGGGTTATTTGGGGTGCTGATCACGAATCTAACATCCGTTTTTCACGATTCGGTCGGAGACCAGCCATACCTTTAACAAGGGTGGTCTAAGCAGAGTCACCGATTTCGCTGGGCACTAGTTAGAAGTTCCGACTCCACCGACACGACTTCGGCCGAACAGTTGTAGCAACGGTATGGGTGATCTCCGACCGAACCGTGAAAAGCGGATGTCAGATTCGTGGTTAGCACCCCAGGCAACCCCTCTGACGAAGTTTCAGCGAAATCGATGACTCTGCCTGGACCACCCTTGTTAAAGGTTTGAGTGGTCTCCGACCGAATCGTGAAAAACGGATGTCAGATTCGTGATCAGCACCCCAAATAACCCCCCTAGACGAAGTTTCAGCGAAAAAAATTTTTCGAACGAAGTCGTGTCGGTGGAGTCGGAACTTTTAACTAGTGCCTTTACTTTTTATTTATTATGTTTATTAAGTTTTGTTGATTTTCGATTTTATTTTTTCTTTTTATTTTGTTTTGATTTGAATTTCTGACTTGCTTCACGTCATGAATAAAACATTTTACCTGAAACACGTTTCCGTCTTCAAATAGACGTAAATGTAAGTCACCATAAGCCGTGCGGTCAAAAATGTGCTAAAAAATGATATTATAGGTGCTCGTCGAAGATAGGTCACAAAATGCAAAAAAAGCCGTCAACGGCGGGAACCGAACCAGTGAACCCAATCTTTGTTAGCGAACACTCTACCACTGCGCCGCCGCTGCTGCTGGAGGCTCTGATAGCCGAGCCGCTGATTACCGCGCAATACTGCGCACAACGCTGATTGACCGCGCCTAACACATGGAAGACATCGCGGCTTCTGCCGGCCATAACTCGCTTAGAAGATCCATTTAGCAAATTCGGTCTACATATCTGTGATCAGCGTCTCAAGCTCTTTCACATGATATAGGTCTCAATCCAAAGCAGAGGTCCCCTCTCGATGGAAACATGCATTCGTTACTCCTATTCCTAAGAAAGCCCCTTATAGCAATCCCACGAACTACAGACCAGTGAGTATTACGTCTGTATTAGCAAAGGTTTTTGAGAAAATTGTTAGCAAACACATTTTAAAACATCTTGAAGAAAAGAACATTATTTCTGATAATCAGTTTGGCTTTTTGAAGGGAAGGTCGATTGAGACTGCTACACTTACAGCGTTATGTGATTGGACGAAAGCTGTTGAGGAAAAGAAGCGTATAGATGTGATCTATTTTGATTTCTCTAAGGCTTTCGATAGAGTTGCATTATCAAAGCTGCTACTAAAATTAAGATTGGTCGGTGTTCATCACATGATAGTGAACTGGAAACGTGAGTTCCTCTCAGAAAGAACTTACCAAGTTAAGATAAATGGGCAGTTTTCCGAGATCTTTAAGGCTTTCAGCGGAGTACCGCAGGGGGGAGTTCTTTCCCCTCTGCTCTTCCTGCTCTATACCCACGAACTGCCAGAGTCTCTTTCATGATATCAAGATCTATAAAACCACTGAAAGTACAGATGATTTATATGCAGTTCAAGAAGCAGTGAACTACATAGATTCCTGGGCTGATAAATGGGAACTACCTGTAGCAGCAGAAAAATCTAAATGTTTTGTCATTGGGACCAATCGCACTGTCGTAACCCCATCTTACAAGCTGAGAGGTGTCACATTAGAAACAACTGCTGACATTCGCGATCTTGGCTTCCTAATATCTAAGGACCTCAGTTTTGACTTGCATCATAAAGCATTGACCAAGAAAGCTAACTACCGCATCTACAACCTTTTTAAAGCAATGATGAGCAGAGATCCTCAAATCTTTCTGCGGGCGTATAAGACATATGTGAGACCCATGGTAGAGTGTGGGACAACAGTTTTTAATCATTCGAAGAAAAAAGACATTCTTCTTCTAGAAAATGTTCAGAATAGTTTCACTCGTGAGCTGATGATGAGGTGCTACGGGAATAACTATTATCAGATGTCAAATGGTGCCGAAAGAACGAAGATGTCAGGATTACCAAGCCTTTTCATAAGAAGGAAAAGAGCTGACCTCCTCATGATGTTTAAGATACTAACTGGTAGGGTTTCTATAAACCCACTCAACTTTTTTGGCACTAGGCTGACAAGAAACATAAGAGGCAAGCTCAGACTTTATGTTTCGGTGGCGAAATCGCGAGCCCGAGCAAGCTTTTTCACCTACAGAAATTTAAAGGAGTTTAACCACATTTTGAGCACAAATGACGAAGTCTTAGGTCTATCCTTGCACGGTTTCAAGAAGCTGTTTTGCGTATGCAATGAGTGCCTTCGGATGTATTCGTTTGTTTTTGATTGAGTTTATGCGTTTTTATTCTAACATTGTATTTTCACGTGTGGCCTTAGCTCACGTCATGAATAAATAAATAAATAAATAAATAAAATCCGAAGTTCCATGAGAAGCTGAAGGCATTCCCTGGTTAGATTGATAACATTTACGAAAATTTAATATTGACGACCCAAAATGTAATAAATCGTTAATTGTAAAAAATGTGCCAAAAATCGTCGTAAATTGTAAAATCGTAAAATCGAAAATCGCCATTACCCACACCTTTTCGTGGAATGGAGGCGAATTCGAACTATATCAGTTCGTGTGTGTGCGAGCGTCGCCTCGGTTCGACTGCACGGCCACCGTATTAGCGGGTGAATCGCGTGGTAGAACTGCAGTTTTTAAGAAACAGAGGCACTATATTATTCAGGAGTAAAAGATAAGATAAAGGATAAGGATAAAGGACGGCGTTACTCAATCCCTTTTGGGATGCGCCAGCGCATTCTACTTCTACAGGATGTCGTGGAGGCGACATGAATGCGTATTTGGCCATACAATGGCTTGCGGTGGCCAGCCGATGAACAAGTCAGCGCTTTATCCTTCCCAGACAAGTCTGGTACCAATTCACCGTCTCCCGAGGGATGGACGGCTTGGTTGGCCTGGGCGTGAAATCCGAACCAGGAACCTAGTATCGGGTGTACGCGACAGTCGTGCCTCCTCCGACTACGCTACACGCGCCCAAACGTTAAGATAGGAGACAGTAAACAGTAAGAAAGGATCCAAGTCAAAGAAGACGATGTTCTTAAATGAGCATATGAAGCACATGTTTCGAGCTTCTAGTTTGTACAGAAGCGATTTTCAATGGACTGATGTGTTAGGCGTAGCACGCCGTTGCCCGGAAAGCAGAAGGTGCGGGTTCAAGTAACATCTAGCGCGAGGGTTTTTATGGAAACTGGTTACCCTTCTTACAGCTTCAGTGAACTGATTTTTCACCTCCTGTCGCGAAGACGCTGCATTACCTGTGCGACTCCCGGATTCCTCCAGACACAACGTGTGCGACACTCAACACAAGGCTTCAGCGACTCCACGCTCGGCCATCTTCAGGCCATTTCTGCGATGTTCAAGTGTGGCGAAGGCGTCGCAAGCGGCGGCGTCGGCTGCATCGCACGACGACATCCATCGACCGCCGCGCCTCTCCAGGAGTGGAAGCCGGTTAGTGCCGCTAGGCGAGAATCGCGCGCATTTCCTCCTTTCCGCCGAGCTCACTGGCTAAAGCAGGCGTTTTCCTCTCGAAAATTGTGTTGAATACTCCGTCGTCCGCTGCAGCAGTAGCAGCTCCATCGACGTTCGTTGTGGAATCGATTTCCAGTAGCAGTAAAAGCAGCTGGAGCATGAGCAGGCTGAGCTCAGCGCACTGCCGAGAGCGGTGGCCGGCGGAGCAGCAGCAGCGCCCTTCGGGGATTATGACGGGCGACTCGCGCCCGCCCGAGACCACTTAGCCACTTCAGCCACGTGTGAGATTCGGACGATGGGACCCTTTTGTCGTCACCGTCGTCACCTGTCACACGCTCAGATCTAATTACACACCGATCGGACCTCGCTAATGGGACTTTTTTGGTCCCAGCACGTGCAGTTAAGATTCTCGTGATGTTGTAGTACATGCGTGAATACGTAGATGGTTCACTGCTGAAGCGGCCCTAGTATTCTTCACATCTGCTTTGGGCACTAGGCACTGCCAACCAGTTTGTTGTGGTAGCTTCAAAGACGATGACGCCGACGAGGTCGCTGATTCGATTCCAGCAGAAATGTCAGTTGGTTCACATCCACATCAGTCAGCCTTCCCAAAGTTTTTCACCGTGACATTTTGCATTCCTAAATTGATACAGTCCATCGTCTGTGTTCCTCACACTGCACGAAATTTAATTCCTGGGTATTAGGTGTGCTTTAAATGGACTTCGTTTCTCATGTAAGGGGTCAATGTTCGTCTAAGTACTCGAGCAGAATTTCGGCGAACTCTAAACGTACAGCAATAGTGAGTGAATTGAGCCGGTTGACCTTCACTCATTCATTCTGCTACTGCCAACCTTGCAACTTTAGTCATCGTTCCTTGATACGCATGTAACAGAAATATAATAATCGGTGATAGCCGTGTGATAGTTGGGGGGGGGGGGGGAGTTTCAATAGCGGTGCCTCTGTCACGTGCACCGCTATTGAAACTTTTGAATCGGTGTCCATCCAGTACACCCAGTTTTCCATCACTGTGGGATTGGTGAAATTTGTCTATGAAGGAAAAACGCTAGGCTGTGCATCGACGGACCACCGGGAATCATTTCATGGGCCAAAAACGCACCCGATTTGCTTCCATCTCACAGGAAAATAGAATGCGTGGCGCATCCCAGTCAGAAAATAAATTACCAATCTTTATTCGCCCCTCTTTTTTCGCCCCTCTTTTTTTATTCTACCCTTCCATCTTTATTCGTTCCTTTAGTGGGCATGACCAGGGTTAGTGTTGACGGGCAACCGGCAGAATATGTGCTCGGACCTCGCTTGCACTTCGAGTAGATTTTAGGTTAGACTTGCTACCAACCTCGTAATAGCCAATTTTCCCGGTACCGGTGAGAGTGCAACGCTTATCTAGAGAAGATACACTGACCTGTCCACTGACGACTGGCTCCGTGACTTGTTTTAGAGGCTAACAATGCCTTCACAATGTTTCTAAGATGTACTGCAGATCTCAAGTACGTGGTTCATTGCAAGAAAAAACTGGTTCGGGTCGTTCTTCCCATTACTCTTAAGATTCGAAGAAAGTGTCAAGAAAATGCATTCCGTCCCGCAGTTAAATTCAGCACTGGTTTTTCTATGTCGATTTCTCTTTTTCTGTCACTTCATAGCTCTTCAAATATTTAAATAATTTCTGCCGAAGGATTAAAACTAGGGAATTGCTTCACCCACCTTATTATGGTGCGTTTTGCTTTTAGCTTTACACTTTGCGTCCATCAAACAAAACGGTGATTTAAGTGCTCTGATAAGTTTCGAGTTCAAATTTTTAAATATCGGCAGAAATCACGATTGGCTCGGGCGCGGAGCGGAACCTGATCGAACCATATACAAAGGATTAAGTAGCACCTTTGGCAGTCGGAAGTATTATGTATATTGTCGTACTTACATATTAAGGAGTGGACAGTTTGTAGCCTGCCATTAGTATTTGTTTCAATTCCCTCAAAATGGGCTGCTGGCTTGTGAAGTTTATTTAGGGCGTTGACACCTGCACGCGAAGTTTTCGCCTTCTTCTCACTTGTGTGAGAACAGCTCTGAGCCTTGGGAAGGGCGTTTAAATCGAAGTGAAAACAGTCGGACGGCGACATTCAGAACCAGTTTTCGCTCCAGCTAAACTACTTTCAACGAGGCGGCGATTTCTCCGCCACTCAGTTTCCACTTTTTTCCATATTGGTGGCGAAGCGAAATGAATGAGCTTAAAAATTGCAGCACTGGGTGATGACATCTTCTCTCCTCCCTTTCTGGCGTCTCTAAAAGCCATTCAATGTCGTGTGCTCGTGTCGTGTCTTCCTTTGCCTTTTTTCTTATTCCATGCCTGCGAGCTCTCTTTTGGTCATAGTTCATTGCTATTCGGCCACTGTATGAGAGTTTAAATAAATCTGCACATGAAAGAGTGTTAAAAAGACCTATTCCGCTTAGGATGCGACAGCCATTACACTCGGATTTTTACTGCTCATTTAAAATGTGTTACAACGGGAGGGAGCTGTACGCCTATTTCCTGTTCACCATCAAATAATTCCCTACACATCTTTAATGAATTTCATTCTCCCCACCCTTCCGCACTCTACTTTCAGCCGCATGTACCACTTTCAACCTTAAGCGACTTTGCCTTGAACTCAAGTTTCGACTCGCATTTGCTGCAGTTGACCGAAGTCCCAATTTCGTGAGCTCGAGTTGATGAGGTGAGATTCGACACCATTCCAGGATGACCAAGAAATCTACGAAAAATGTATTACGTGGGTATCCCACAAAGGGATTGGCGAATTTCCTTGATTTACGCCTTATCCCTTATTTCTGAGCCAGCACCTTCGCTGTAGACATTACGGGCGCAACCGCCTAGAACCGTGCCAATGTTTAGCGATTCTGATCTTCAGTTCCTTCACGTTACAACACTATTTCTGTATTTTTCAAGTAAAAGTGCAGGATAAAAAATAAGGGAGGGCGTTAGTCACTCTATTTTGAAATGCGCCACGAATTCTACTTCTACGGAATTCGCGGAGGTCGTTTGAATCCGTTTGTACGTGGAGGGAGGTTGGCCTGAGCGGAAGACCAGAGCCAAGAAACTGGAATCAGGTGCTCGTGTGAACCGGTACTTCCCCGACTACGCTACACGCGCTCCATAGCTTAAAAAATAACAGTAAATAAATAACAGTTGCTATTGCTGCACTATCTCACGCGCCTATCAAATGAAAGTAAAATAAAAAACAGTGTAGATCACATCCATTTCGATTTTTAATTTGGAATGTGGTTTACATAAATATCAGTCAAGCGGGAATCGCTTTCATAACTTGAAAATTAAAGGACAAAGGACGGCGCTGCCTAATCCCTTTTGGGATGCGCCACGCCTTCTACTTCTACGGAATGTCGTGGAAGTGATTTGGACGCGTATATGACCATTCAGTGACTTGCGATGGCCAGTCGATGAGCGAGTCAGCGCTTTAACCTTCCCAGGGAAATTCACCGACCCGGATGGAAGACTTGGTTCGCCTAGGAGGGAAATCCGAACCAAGGACCTGCTATTGGGTGCACGCGACAGGCGGCACGTCCTCCGACTGCGCTACTTGCGCCTTAAAAAATAACGGTAATTAAATATTAGTCGCAGAAACCAATAGTTATTAAGAATGAGGCGTTGAAATAGACTGCACAAAATAACGAAGTGGTTTAAAGTGCATTAGGGAGAACGAGGTTTTCTCCTCAATTCGTCAGCATCTCCCAACGTCGTGCTCCTATTGCTGAGATCTCTATGAATGGGCACTACCGCCTCATTGTTTATTCGTACGAACGGCCGACACACATCCACATGGCTCCGGCGACTCATAAAAATTCAACCCCAGCTACGCGGCGAGCCGCACACTGGCTTACTGGAGTAGACACACAGCTCGAATTCGCCTTGCCCTGTAGCAGCGAGTGTCAGGCCCGTTCTCCAGCACGTGAATTTCATCCAGTAGCGCTTGCCGACCCGACGGGCCGACTGGCTGACTAACTACACCTGTCACTTGCTGACCGACCTCTACGCAATTAACCCCGGACGTGCTCCGCCCGTCATCTTCTTCGCATTGCGTAGAGGACAGCGAGGGAGGCGACCGATAGGTGCCTGGCCGTCCGGCCATTTCGTCCGGCTGCTGAAAAGCTGACGTGTCCTTTTGAATGATGGCAGCCTTCTATTCGCCTTGTCGGCCGTTTTTCCGCATCAAAATCTGTTTCTGTTGACGTCATCTGCTAAGCGCATCTTCCCTATTCTTTGCGATCTGTTAACATCTTCGAATCTCGCGAGACTTTCAGTTTGAATTGTTGGATGCGATTCTCTGGGAACATTTTGTCTCAACAACACGTATCACTTGACACCTCGCATGTTCTAATTGAAGAGATTTCTTTTTAAAATATTGTACCGGTAGCACTACACGTATACGAGGACTCCTTGTTTCATTCACTTCAAGCAAGTGGAGTAATAGTTCTTCGATCCTAAAAGAAGGGCCTTACTGGCTTCTCGTCATCGATGGATCGGCCTCCAGGCGGCGCTCTTTGTCGAGTGCACCTTATATGGAGTTAAAGAACGGCTTCCGAGCCCTCCAGTCTTTAGGAGTCGAAAGCTGGGTGACAGAACTCCATTGGAAGCCTGAAGGAATGCTTTTTGTCATCTAGCCGCCGCATGTAATCGCAAGCGCCATTTGTGTACGAATCCGTGTGTTTTCTCTGTTCCATGATGCGTATAACGCGGTACAAATCTCGAGTTTGGAGTGCCTGGCACATTCTCGGAAATAAATGAATGCAACGTAGTTGTGTCGTCTGCTGGCGCGCCCGCTGGAGTTTACTTCGAGCAAAAATCGGAATGGTTGATCTGCGACGGGTGGCGCACTAGTGGATCACCGTTACTGTAAGCTCCGAACTTCTCTAGGAGTAGCAATTGTCGTCGCGATGCTCCTATCATTTCTATCTCGCCGAGTATTCGCCTCAGCAGAATCCTGACGCTGTTTTTCGTCTTCCGTTCAACGCATTTGCATGTTGTTTGAATTCCCCTCGGCTATTCCTGTCGATGACGTCGCCGAGAATTCAAAGAGACACTGTCACTGCCGCTCTTTCGGCTGGGCCATCTCCGCACAGCCGTCGCGAATTCAAAATGAACTCGACCGCATTGCAGATCTAATCGCTACTCTTCTGGAGACAAATGCAGCTTGAATTTGTGGTAAGCGATTTGAAAAGGAAAAGCCTTTCAGCTAACAGCGATGGTGGCTCCCAAAGAGATCGGGATAATCACCAAGCAATCGACATCTACGCGCTAGTCCCATACTAATTAATGTAAAGATATAAAGTCAGCAGAAAGTAGGCGTCACTGGCGATCAATGCTAATCGATAAATTGAGAACAGCAACTTATTCGCTAGATCTTCGATCTAGATTTCGCATGCTGACGGATGTGAGCGACAACTGTTTGGAATGAGAGCCCAGAGGAGCGAATTTCTGCCGTTAACCATGGTTCTGCTAGCCTAGATTTCTGTAAGGTTCTTGCAGAATTCAAGAATTTTCTGGTGTACTGCTGATCGGGAGGGCGGGCAACATCATTAAATACTGGAAGGAAAATTTGTAACACTAATTAGAAAAATTAGAACATCCGTTAAATTTCTGAAAATTTCCGTTTTTTCTATGACAAAGCAGATTTTAACGAAAAAGTCTGACGACGCGAATTTGTTTTGAATTTGTTAAATGGTTAAGTCGTTAACATTTAAATATGAAACCCCAACTGCAATGGCAAAGTGGAGTGTAGAGAGTTCCGCTCAGGGCATAGTAATGGCTTCAGCCTTGTGAGCTCAGTCGGAGCGGGCGACCTTGCATGATCCCCTTTCTGGACCTCTTGTGCCGCCCCAGCTTTGTCTTTGTGGCCCAGAGATCCCAAGCTCTGTACGGAGAGGGTGGCTCCTGTTGCTCCTTCCGCTGGCGATCCAGTCAAACCCGAGTTTCGAGTATCCTACCAGGCGTGTCGCTTCGCTCAGTTCCTCCTCAAAACGCCATTGATACAACTGCCGGCGCGGTCCACGCTCTTTGGCGCCAATTGCCGACAATTTTTCACGACTTCTCCTCCGCCGGACTTCGCATGTGACGTTTATAATCCGCTCATCCATTAAACGCTGCAATCTACTTTTGATATAGCTTATTGCAATCGAGGACTGCAGACCTGAACTCCCGGTTTTATAATACTACAGTAGAATTCATGAGGTTGTCGTTGCACACTTTTCTGAGCAGCGATTTCTTGACATGGTGTTCAAATTTTTGAGCAGCAGATTTCTAGGTATTGCAATCGTCCACCGAAATCTCTTCATTGTGAACCTTTGCAGATTATTTTTCAAGTAAAGCTGCTAAATATGTACCTAGCGTTACGCAAACGAAGCTACGTATGCTAATAAAAAAATCGGATCTGGAACACTTTAACTATTATCTTTCGTTTCAAACCGATTTCAAAGAACCTGGAATTTTGCGAATGAATGCTGCGAAGGAAAAGGTGCTGCCAGTGTTCTTGACCAGATGTGATTGGCTAAGGGTGGTGCTTCAATTTCTAACGCTTATCTACCCTCTCGTCTATAGCCATTGAGCTACTGGAAGCTGTGATCGCGCGAAGAAAGGCGACCGGTCCGCTCTAGCTACCACATCTTCAACTGGAGGACTACCTTATTATTAGGGGGGGGGGCAAAAGTAATGAGACAAAATGAAAAAAATCTTTATCTCCTTATAACTCAATTACAACTCAACGATGCTGAGGAGTGTATTTGCCATTAAGGGCAAGGACCTTGCTTCCATCGCTCAGCCAACTTCCTGATCCCATCCCTCCAGAACTGCTTGAGCCTGGTGCTCATCAACTGCTCGATATGGTTGTCAAGGACTGCTTGGGTTCTTGTGTCCCTTCCGACTAGGAAGTCCTGTAGGCTCAAGTAGTAGTGGTAGTTGCATGGAGAGATGTCCAGCGAATACGGTGGGTGAGGCATGTGAACGTAGCCCAGCTGGCCAAGGTTATCCGTGCTTACTTGTTCCCGATGGGGTGCGGCGTTGTCGAAGAGGAGAACCTTCTTGAAGCGCTGCGAATGAATAAGAGCGAGTCGCCGGCCCATCTCCTCTATTTCGTTCACCATGGCCTTGGAGTTCATCGCGGTGCTCTTGGGAAACAACCTCCGGTAAACCGATCCATGGGCGCAGACCCAAAAGCTCCAAAGATGCTTCTCGCCGTGAACATCTCGCCGAACGAAGGTCGGTAACAATTCACCAGGCCTCGCCCAGACTCGCTGCTTTTCAGGGTCAAGGTAGAAGACGTACTTCTCATCTTGCGTGAATATTGAGCCCAGGCTGCTCGGGGTTGGGAATTGGGGGAGATTTGCGCGACACAGGTCGACTCGTCAGACTGGGGTTTCGGCATGAGACATGCTGGGGTTTTTGGCATGCTTCTGGAAAGGGCGAAAGTGGTAACTTCTCAGATGGGCTTCAGTAAGTAGCATACAAACGTACAAATACGATAAGCACGAAACCAGACTCCAGCCACGAGATATATGGACACGGCATGGGGTGTCTCATTACTTTTGCCCCCCCCCCCCTAATATTGTTAGGTCGAGTCTACGAGTCTTCTCCAACCTATTCTCACGTTCTCATTCTCATGTACCTTCTCGTGTCTATCCTCAGCACTGCGCCCTGTATTCCATTCTAGCTCATAATGAATGAATGTGACTAAGACTTAGAAGTGGAGCGCTTTCTAACTGCATTACTTAGGATCTGCGCATCTAAGCAGTGGTATTTCGAAGGGGTTGTGATATCAGTGTAAGCGGAAGCCTCTTTCCGTGCTCTTAGTCCGCTTCCCGTTTCAGACTTAAAGGGCTGAAAGGCTTAAGTGGCACTCAGTCGGGCCGAGTCTAGGAACGTCGAGGTTTCTTCCCACTGCCAGAAAGTGTACGTAGTCCTCCGTCACGCTAGTAAAAGAACTATGATTTTGGAATAGTCCGGTAACTCTTGAAGTGCAACCGCCCCACGCTTTCGATAGGCGTTGCGGCATTGCCCTTTGCCCCTATGGAAAGCAACACGCCTATTTTTCTTTTTCTTTTCCTATATGTTTCCAAAAAGCTTCTATACCTTTAGCTAGCCGTTAGTGGAGAATGTTTTCCGTTCACCTTCTTGGCTTTTCTGTACTGCACTCACTCGTCCTCTTCGATGTCTAGACGTTCCTTGGATTCTTCGGGATTGCTCGTAGAATATTTACTTGTTTATTGACAGTAGACCCTTTGGCGGGTGCGACGTCTGCTGTCCAGCTGCGCCAGAACTGGCTGCTATCGTTAGACCCACAAGGCTCGCCTAGAGGATCTAGGGCTTTCCGCAGAATTCACGTATGACGCACTGCGTACCCTGGTCCATGTCTCATCAGAATTGCATAGTGGTCTTTTCTCGGTGTCGTTTGACAGGTAGTTTGATGTGGGAGTTGCAGAAATGCTTTTCGGGAGGTTGAAGTGGAGGTGTCAACATGGGGCGCGTCAGCGAGCAGGTTTGACTACCCTTGAAAAACTTGTCCTCTTTAGAGGTTGCCAGATCGTGCGCATCTAACGATGAGCTGAATTCATTTTGGTGCAGATAGGCCTGTGCTAATTAATCTGTTTGGAATGGGCACTGCCTTATACTTCTGGATGTTAACGCGCAGCACCTCAAACACCTATATGGCCCGACCAAAGCAAAGTCTGCTGGTTTGGCTTCAACGCATTGCGAGATAGTTTTACGGTGTTTCAAAGTATGAAACCACGCTCTCTCTTAACATTTTCCCTTTCCTTTGATTCACTGGAAGTTAGTCAACACTCTTCGCTCTAATCACCACTTATTCACGTGGAGGGTAGAATGTGTGGCGTATACCGAAGATCTGCCATATACGATGTAGGTTGCCAATCCCACCTCTTTTTGTGTTGTTATGAGCTTTTGTTACTGAGTTTTATTCCTCGCTTTGACACGTATTGGGACTATGTGTCGTTGTAAACTTTAGCTACATTCCTCGGCCTCGTTGTCTAGGATGACGACCATAACAGGATCACATGACAAGACCAATATCAGCCACAGTTCATGTATGCAGTGCATGGCGTATTCTAAGGCGATTGTCTGACCATGAACTTTACCCTTCTTTTTCCTTTGTTCCCGCCCATTTCTTAGATATCCCCGCCTGTGCTGCTTGTTCTTTTCCACGGACGAGTTCGGCGCAGCACATATTTTGTAGATTCAGGATGACGTAGTCCGCAGTGTTGAACATGGTTGTCAGCGATGCCTGTGCTACTCGTACTACTCATGAAAGTTGTGCGCAGATCGATTCCATTCGTTGGGTTTATACGACGAACGCCAAAATACACAATGAAAATTGTCCGTATTTGCTGCTTTTCCTCTACAACGTAATAGTACTTTGGTGCTCCAAGTCTGAGAAAAAATGAAAATCACCCAAAGTTGTCCACATGGGAGCTAACCGTGTGGCATTAGCCTGCAGAAGACACTAGGAAGACTCAGATAATCAATTCGTGTAATCGAATTAGCGGTGCCACGACAAAAACTGCAGCCGACATGTCGTCGTTGAGCGACAGTTGTCGCGGCGTGATCCCAGACACCGAGGCCGAGGAATGTTGCTATAGTTTACAACGACACGACAAACCATGAGCACACCGTCGCTCCAGGAAAAACAAACCGGTGCCGCCGACAATCGGTACTCGAGCTTTCGATGCTCACTTGAGGGCTCACTGGCTCTTGTGCGTTGCAAGACGAGCCCAAGCTGCCCCAATTTGGCAAGACGATTTTTGGAAGTTTTAGAATTTACGTCCGCCTCGGCTCGCAATTAGAATCGATTATGCATTCGAGTCATGTTCGTGAGTTCTGTAAGAAGGACTTGATCTCTCACAGAATGAGAGGAAGTAATGCGTGAGCGTGTACGGCCTTGTACTTGTTTTGTAGTTGATGCCAGCTTGTCTACCATGCAGTCTTGCGATTTCACCGTAAAATTCTCTATACTTGCACTCTTTTTTTTTCGTTTTTTTTTCGTTTTTTGCATCTCAGTTGATATTTGGCTGCAAGTTGGGTTTATATTGCTGCTGCTTAAACGAAAAACTAACGAAACTGTTGTGTAAAGCAACAGTTAACAGCAGAGGTAGTGGAAGACATGTCTTCATTTGCTAAACCCCTAACGAATCCGCAAGCTGTAACAGCATTTCTGTCTTCGTGAGAAGTAGGGGCTGAAAGCGTTACAGTGATTACTAATAAAGTGCAGGGATTAGAAGGGGTCGTTTCTCCACACCCTAAATCTATTTCAGCTTCGCTCTCCACCCAGTAACTGGTGGCGGATCTGACCTCGAAGTGGAATGCACTGACTGGTCCATTGGCTGATTATCACAACCCAGGCTAAATATGTACGTGCTCGAATTCTCCCAAAAAGTATTCCGAAGAGGCGGAATCATTCAAAAGAGACTGAAGTCTGACCTTCGTCCTCTTAAAGTTTGCGTAATTCCATTATTTTCATTCGATTTTAGAAGAGCACTTACCATAGAGCAGCACTCTACATGCCTCGAACTCGAACCAACACTCATTCGGAGTGTCCGAGGAGAAATTCGGAATTGTCGAGGCTGTTGAGGCAGTAAATGCCGGTTCGAAGGTCTGAAGCTGCGTAATTGTATAAATATTGTAAACTGAACAGGTTGGAGATGCTGCAGGAATATGGGCGTGAGATGCTGAGACTATGCGCTAGGTGCTCCTAACCAAGACTACTGTTCAACAAACATGGTGTCACATGTAGTACTCAGGAAGGAAGGGAGTCTTCTCCTTCTTCTCCTCCTGAGCATTTACTCCCGACCAGTTGCAAAGTTCGCTGTCTCTCAGTAGAAAGGAATTAAATGATGAGGAAATTGCCGTCCTCGAGCTACGTGCAATGAGGATCGAGTTCAAATTCGTCTCGAAAGTTTCCGCGTCGGTTGAATCCATGCCCGGTACTGCTACATATTTCAAACAAAATCGACTCGTGCGTCCTCTTCTATCCGGAAGTACTCCGATCGAATCGGTAGAATCTCGGTATCCCATGTTGAAAATAGGTTGCGGAAATTTATGGATTTGTGACTCGTTAAAGGACTCTTTCAGTCCATTATCATGAAGCCAGCACATATCTATCACTATTTAATACTATGATGCATGTGGTGCAGTGGAAAGAGGCGCTGTGTTACGTGCACCCCGAGTCAAAGGTTCAGAATTCACAGCCTCTCCAATCTACCTAAGCCCTTCGTCTCTCCGGGCGCATTATTTGGGGATGGACCACAAGCAAAGATTGAATATTTGCCAGCCTATAAGTCAGCTATAGCTACTCACCGTTTAGGAAAAATACGCGCACAAATTGCCTTCCCATTGATTCATTTGTCGCCTTGTTTTCTGGATTAGTTATGCATGCGATCAAGGTTCATTTGTTAGGGTGCTTGTCACGTAGAGATAGTGGAGCATCTCATGAAGGGGTCGGTTAATGGCGACTTGCTTCCTTCTCTTTTAGGTATGTATTAAATGCGCCCTCTCAAAAATTCACATGGTCAGGAGCTTCTTCTATGTATTATGTCGTCTCTGTCTGTCGTATGGTCTGAACTTTCTGGTGACGCTGTTCTGCTACATGTACTTGCCTTTCTATGAGGCGTTGAGCGACATTCTTCGAGTGCTACTGTATGTTGACGTCAGCAAGCGGAAATTAGACATTTCTATCAGGTTGGTGCAAAAGAAATGCAGGATTTTCTTCTATTGGTTTCAACATATTTTTCAAAACAAACTAAGACCTTTAACATAAGCAATTACATATACTGGAAAGCATATTTTATGCGCTTTCTAACTATTTATGTGAAATTTGATTTCAGTCGTTATTTAAAATCTAATTTGGGTTTTATTTTCAGATGTCTAAACGCGATTTTTATCGAATTTTCCGGCTTTGCATAATGTCGGGGGGCTTCTTTTTGCTTCAGCCACTAGGAAGACGTCGCTGTTGTCATAGAGTATCCACTTCTCATCGCAAGTCACAATCCGTTCGAGAAACGATCGTTGGGATACGCAGAAAACGGGCCGACGGTATCTCAGAACGACGATTTCTCTTACTTTCGGTCATTTTATCTCCTTGGTCTTCCCAATTTGCTTCAAATGGCGAACAACTGCAGTGCGATCGACGTCGAGGTCCTCGGCAATAGCTCGCGCGGTTTTGCGCGGATCAGCTTCGACTGACGCCTTCAGTGGATCATTATCAACGTCTGCCATGTGGTTCGTCTTCAGGCTGGTGTCGCCGGCACGGAACTTTTGAAACCAATGTTGTACTGTGCATTCGTTGACACTTCCTTGGCCCCATACTTCGTTGATGTTTCGAGCGGTCTGAGGGAAAGTCCGGCCCAGTTTCAACTCGTAGAAGTTCATTTGCCGAAAATCTTGTTTAGACATCTGAAAATAAAAACTGAATTAGTTTTTAAATAACCACTGATACAAATATTTTGAAATCGCATATATTAAGCTTTCCCACAATGTATAATATCTCATGAAAAAGTCTTAGTTTAGATAAAAATAGTGTTGTAACCAATAAAACAAAACACCTGCATTTCTTTTGCACATAATAGTTAAAGGGTTGTCGATCGAAGGCCATTCTCTATCAATAAGTGACATCATCACGATATATAAGTGAATGCTGATTGGTCTCACGAAGTACGAATGTTACCGATGGTGTACTGGCGTAGAGCATTCCTGCCCGATTAGAAGGTGGTGCGGCTTTGAGTTCAGCCTTGCGCCAGAGTTTTAATCGCAACAAAGCATCGTTGTGGGAGATTACAACCTCAGTTTACAGCCACTTGAGGCTTCAAGAAAATGAATCATTCTCTACCAGTGTTTGCGGTCTGCTTATCCGACACTATCTCTCCTCCAATTCTGTTCCACCGCCAACAGATTGTCTTCCAATCTTGGCAATAGTTATCCAGTAGTTTGTATGATAGCCACGCATCCCAATTCTATGTGATATCGTGGAGGCAATTCGATTCGAGCTCGTGTTAGGCTCATACATTGGCTTCTATCGTCCAGCTTCCGCCATTCAGAGGTCCTACCTCCTTGTTATCCCGCCTACTCACTTCCCGTTTCTTCGCCACCTAATAGCTCCATAATCGTTTTCCTCGAACCCACTTTTGCTTGATCACTCCATGACAGAAACACGAAGGACTATGATAATCCTTCTGGTTTTGCACGCGTTGTTTGGATAATCCGACGATTGTTGCTGACTCCACCTGTGAAATCGCTACGTAACTCCCTTCATCACAACCTGTCTTCAACTGGCTAGTCCATGATGTTCTACGGTCGCAAGTATATCTACAGCGCTCTTTTTAATTTTTACTTTAAAGCGTTAGATATAAAAGTCTGCCTTATTAGCTAGCTATGTAGGTGCCGCGTCGAAGACGGTGGTGAGTCATCGCTTTCAGTTCGGTTCCGAGTAGCTAAACGTTGCGCTTTTTTTTCGAAGTCAATAGATCGGAGCGGTCTGAATACGTGTATCAAATACTGATTTGCCCGGTGTTTCGCCTTCATTAGCTGAGCTCAAGGATAAACACGAGTTCATGATGATCCCACGAGGATGCGAACAAATTCAATGCGTGGCGCACTTCAGCGCCGCGTTTTCAACACTTCGACTTTGTCCTAAATGCTATGCAAAGGAAGCTCGGTTTTGGCACGGGTTTTCATCACGTGAGCTGAATTCCTTCTGAAGATTTCTCTTCTGACAGTAGTAGGAATCGGTGCAGTTTTGCCGTTTCCGTTACCGCTGAGTGAAGCGGTGAATTAGTTCTGGTTCTTTTTTCTTGATTTGGTTTTATGAATGCCAATGCCGTTGCTATCCTGCAAGGGGTAACCGAATCCGAGGAGCGAATGACGTGATGGCTTTTGTAGAACAACCTATATTCTTAGCTTAGTACTCTGGACAAAACAATGCCACATTTTTTGTTGTAAAATGTGATCAGTACGATGCTGTGATGTGAGACGACCTTGTGACACTCAGTGTTCTCAAACAGCAGCCAGAGATCGCCGTTTATGGGATTTCGAAAGTGCAGGAAAATCGCTTTAGCCCATTAAAATGCGCTAAGTGAGGGATCGCAAGTCCTTGCACTATGGAAATGGTCCTTTATCAAAGCTTCCGCGAAACTACATCAATGCACAATCCTCGACGCATCCAAAATATAACAAGTAGTCGTCAATAAGCTTCCCCCTTTCAGAGGCTTATCAAAGGCGGTTAAATTCGCGTTGTTAGTTTTATAGGGTATGTTCAAGGCTTTGTTGCTGCCTATTTAACATTTTTTCGTTCTTTGGCCTTTTTATACATGTATTCATATTCTGCAAATTTACTACCGAAACTTTGAAATCATTCTGATTCTTTTGAAAGATTAGAACAATTTTAAATTGCTACCTTTTTTAAAGGTATTTTTTCGCTCGAATAGCTTTAATTTCGCTTACCTTTTAATTTCGCTGCTGCTAGAAATTTCACACTAGGAAATTTTTGTCGTAAGAAAACTAATCAAAGTCCAAAGCAACACAAGCTTGTGAATCCAATTTCAATCCGCCCTTTGTATACCTAATCGCGTCTTTGTTTTGAGCGGCATAACCATTCTTTCTTCGCAAAACCCACTGCTCTATCAGCCCTTCCGCGTTGTTCAACTTTGTAGAGAGAATACGCAAGACATCGCCACGGTAGCCCACTACATACTCCGCCTTCTCCTTCTCACGTCAGTGTGGAGATAGAATTTCCTCGCCATCATTCCACATGAACATGCATTTTTTTGCTTTCGAATCGAACGCCAGAATTTAAAAGAAATTCACAATTTTTGGAAAAACGGCCAACTTTGGCACTACCAATGAAACAACGGCTCTAACAGTGCGCCACAAATAAATACACAGCAGCCTTCGTTGCCGCGAAAATGCAACCAAAACTGACACATTTTTCCAGAATTTTTCAATTTCTTTTAGAAACTGGCGTCCGACTCCAGGGTGAAAAAACGCAGTTTCACGCCGAATGACGTCGAGGAAATTCGATCTCATTACTATTCTGTTCGTGGTCGGCGGCGTCTACCTCGAGAATTTCAATGAGCGCCGGAGACTTGTTGTGAAACTTCCACTTCAGTTCGACCGAGGCGCAATCGCAGTGTAGCTGCCGATTTCCGCTGACCACACACTGTTCGCTGGCTTGTGCTGCCGACCCTCCGAGTTGCTATTCGGCGCATTGCCGTGCTACTCGCTCTGAAGAACACTTCAGCACAGACTTCGTTAACGTTGTTTTCGGAAGACACGACAATAGGCTCTTTGTCAGAAGTGTCAGACGTAGACGCAGGCAATTTCGACTTCGTTGAATGCATCGAGAACTCGAGGCTAGAGGATACTACATTGAAGTCCAAGATAAAGTTTCTTTGAGTTTCGTCATAGTAATCTTCCTTGAAGTTTCCACTCTTTTATGATGGGCAGCATGGTTTGTGATACTTCCTTCTACTGGTACTTCGGCGGCCTCGTTTTCTTCCTGACCTACCTGGACAAAGAGAAATGAAGTGAGGATTTTGGGAGACAAAATTTCCGCTCTAGGGAAGCGAATCGAAATTCCTTCCTTCCTCTTCTTCTCGGTCACATCTTCGAAGATCGGCCCTTAACGAATTAATAGGCTGTTAGATGTGTTGCTGAGAATCGAAGTGACAACCGTGCACAACCAAGTAGATCCCATCGAAGACCGTAGATTTCGAAGTAGTATTATTTACTAGTAGTACTATTTAGTATTATTTACTAGTTTCTCTGAATACTTTGGATAACTACGCAACTTGGTATCGTCGCTTAGGTACACTTCTTGCAGCCGTTTTCCGTGAAGCGCTTAAAGGGCGTATTTGGCTAGGCACAGGTGTTGATGTCTTCGCAAGTGCAACTTCCTCCGTGAGCCCACAGATGGGTATAGCAATGGTTCACGTTTCTCAGGATTGAGACTGTTCAAACAATCCCGGAAGATGGATTTGGTTTGTTAGTTAGAAAACGAACGAAAACCAAAGCAATTCTACTTCCTGGTACCCCTCTTCTACAATCCCTGAAGCCAGCAAAAGGGTAAGCACCCCTGCATCAATCACTGAATTCACCCAGGAACACCGATCGCTCTCCATCAAAACGCGCCGCTGTCCTTACCCTTAGGGTCGGGCTAGCACTTTGCTCTAATCCATGGAATCCGTCGTCAAGCCACACATGTCTCGCCGATCTTCCTGACAGGGTGCTCCCGTGGGTATTGAGGACGGACAAGTGGATATGAACGGGAAAGGCGTTCCATATAGGCAGTCTGGCCGACCGCAGCCTCGCTGGAACTACGCATAGGAGTGCTCTCACGTCTGCAATTACGACCACTCTCCCAGATTCTGATTATATTTATGAGTGCCCAGTGCGGTTCTTGTCGACGGTCCGACTGCTCTGACTCACACACACCCTAGGAAACGTATTGTAGCAAGTCGTATTCTGACTACAGATGTCGCCGAGGACTGTCATGTACGATATTGGTGCACTTGGTTCACTCTTGCTGATCAATTTTCTGCTACAAAATCACTTTCGCTTAAACACTTTAGAGCATTTTACCTTCTATGATTCTCACACCTATAGATATATCAGTATCTTACGTCATGCTTCGTGAGGTTCATATGACACAGTAACAAGAGAGGTCGGTGAGCTCGGTCCGAAGATTCTGAACGAGATCCGTGTGGTCTTGTAGGGCATTAGGGGAGGATCGCAGGACTGAACCCCCTTTGCTACACGCGTCTGGGTGAACCTAAAATGGCGAAAATGGCCCACTTCAGTGCGAGCCGATAAGGCAAAAGTGACCGCAGTATGCTATTCACTTGCAAAAACTGGAGTCCACCTAGCAACTCAGAAGCCCAACATCCGGAAACGAACCGTCGACCATCGTTGTGAATGAATCAGTTGAATGCAACCTGCAGCTTTATAAAGGAAACCCAGGAAATAATCAAGTTACAATGATTTAACTAAAATGAGGCTCTAAACCTGTTTTAGGTTAATTTCTGAGTATGACAAGGCCAATCCAGACGTCACTTTTGCCTTATCAGCCCGCACTGAAGTTATAATATTTTTGTCATTTTTGGACCATCCAGGGGCATTTAGCGAAAACGAAATAGTTCTGTAATCCTCGTCCGGTGCCTTACAAGACCATATAGGTCTCGTTAAGAATCCACAGACCGAGCTCACTGTCATTGGTGAGAAGGAGGCGATGGCCTCGCACTCTCCGTAACTCGGCTTACTGTTTTATATGCGACATGTCCGAACCATCGCTATTATATGGTGGCCGCCGGATTTGCACCAGAGTTGTTGGAGAGCACAGAATTTGCGCTGGGATAAGATCAGCTTAGTAAAGTGCCCATGAGGAGCCATGCTGAGCACTTGGAGCAATAAATTAATTGATTTATTGTAATTGATTTATTGACAAATTCTATGCTACTTTTCCACTAACCTTGGGCTGAAAGATGGATGCCCCAGTAGATTACCATTATTTTTCAATTTGGTATGTAATTTAGTTATTTCCCTTAGTGATTTAGCTTATCATAAATTTGTTGCTGAAACTTATAGACACTCACTGTCCTTGTTCTTAATGACCATAGACTGTATGTTAATGAAGACGTATTGTAAATTCTAAATAAGGTTACAATATCAATAGAAAAAATTAACTGCAATAATTGTAGAGATTCTGAAAAACTGTCAATTTTTCAGGAAAACATCGCTGTGCAACTAAGTTGCTTACATTTTTTACGAAACGTATCTTTTTTCTGTTAATTTTTAAATTATTTGTTAGCTAGGGATAAAGAAAATTTTCTTCCATTACATAAATAAACTATGCTGTGGAAGCTATGTTATCACGCTAGTATCATAAAGAAATAAAAAATGCATAGCGTCATCAAATATCCCTGAACGGAAATTTCCAGATTAGAGGAAAGCGTCAAAAGTGTATTGTTCATTTCTCCTCAGTGCGTAGTTCATTCTCTGAAGGTGGGAAAAAGAAGGACGCATTAAATAGACCAGCAATTTCATTATGCTGGATCGTTGGGCGACTTAGAGCTAAATACCAAATTGTCGAAAAAATATTCAAAAGAATACTGCAAATTTTAAATAAACAAATAAATTTCAAGGCCATGATTTCAGATCAGATTGGCAGATTTGTTGGCATTTATGAGTACCGATCTTTCACCGACGATGCGATTTTTCGTTCAAACGTGATGAAAATTCCCAACCACTCGGAAAGGAAGTGCTTTAAGATCCTGAACACTTTCGTAGAGTAAACACATTGCTTCCATCAAGTTCGCACGGTGTTAATCTGGGGGTGGATGCATGCTACGCATCTGACGTGGTTCTGGGATTTGGGTGCGTACTGGAGTTGTTTATTCATGCCAATGGAAGGAATAAGTCTAGGAGCCTGCAGACAACAGCACCTTTGATGAAAGCTGAAAAAAAACAGTCATCTTCTGCTGAGTGCTCTCATTCCGATACCCGAACCATTTCGGTGAATGGCAGTCTTCTGAGCAGCACCTACCATAGCCTATGTCGAACCAGCTGCCGTTCGATAACCTCGTTAGAGAGGACAGCGGCATTTCTGCAGTTGTGCAATGACAATTATTCTTCGAACAGCAGCATTCATTCTGTGTCGGAAACGGGCGGCAGCAAGGCACTTTCAAGCTCGACGGAGCTCTGGCATAAGGTCTCAAAGTCGCTGTCATTTCTTACTCAGCCATCGTCCCTCCGCGGCTCTTCGGCGACCACTGTCAGCGGCTTAGTGGAAGCGCTACCAGCTATGCCCTACCTACTCCTCCGCATCCTCCTCTTCTTCAACCCCGAGTTTCCTCTAGTCCACGAGCACGGCCTAGGCATTGATCGAGCTGTTATGTTTCTTAGGGAAACGATGGAAAATTCAATTGCCGGCGGCGGTCTCGCGCCTGCACGCCGTGGTCCGCGACTGCCAACGTAGCCGAGGAGTTCTCGCTCACTTTCCCAGCTAATCAGCCGCCACTGCAGTAAGTGAGTGGTTGCGGCGATCGTCGCAGCGATAGACGGCCAAGGCGGCTCGGCGCTGTGGCTGTGTGGTGACTAATTTGAGGTGTCATGCTCCGATGACGGCGATGATCGGGTGGTAATTGTCCGGCAAAGCGGAGCAGTGGCCTTTGGCTGCTAGGCCGTGGTTTTCGCACACCTGATAATTGGCGAGAGCGATTAGCCAGTCACTCAACCTCGATCCATCCAAAAATTGCCTGAACATGCGGGCAGGGTCAAAGACGTTTAGCCTAATCGCTATCGATTTTTAGGCCTCACGATTAGATTGATCGTTATCCTGTTCCGCAACGTCTACTTAGTTGCTAGAGATTGACTACAATAGAAATGTTTTGAAGCAGTCTGATCTTCTTAAATTAAGTGCTCATAGGCCATTCCTTTTGCCCGTCACTGCCCATAACCGTGACGAATCATTTTTCTAAGGTACTGGCTGTCGACAGGCTGATAAAAATAGATCTTTCCAACCAAACAGGTCTCGCATACATTTGCTGTCCCAGGAAAGGTGAACCCTGCGATTGTCCTTTGCACGTATGTTGTTAAGCCAAAAATCATTTCTTCAATCGAACATGACACCTCTTTAGGAAAGCGCCATACTGGTTATTCTCCTCATTCAATAATGTCTTCCCTAACATTCTCTCAAACCTCTATTTTGGCGTAAAGCTCAATATACTCAGGCTGTTCGTTTCTTGGCTAACCTTCCTCCACTTCCTTTTATTTTCACTCTCTGTTCTAATCCTTTTTTCATTTGTTGTTGGACAAGAATCTATTTGTGTATTCATGTTTTCACTACGACCGATTGCATTCTCGCCTTTTACAAAGTTTTTTTTCTATCATTGCTAAAGCAATTGCCACGTTTTTCAGGAACACGCCTTGACTTCAGTTTCGTCCACCATCGGCTATTAGAAGTGATTGATTTCGTGAGCATCATTCCAGATTTCCGTGAAAGCCTGCGGTTCCTGAAAATTGAGAAATAGCGCAAAAAGTTAGCCGGACGATGACGAGACTAATCGATGTAAAGGTATTAAACCTCCGGTATTATACGAATTTTTCGTATTCAGATTAGCCTCTTGAAGAGTACATGACGAATCTGAATAGCTTAGTATTTTTGATTTCGGAAGAAAAACGCACCATGGCGACTAAACCGTGGCACCGATTATTTTCTAAGCTCTTTCGTGGATTAAAGAAGAGTGCTACTGCTTCTCAATTCTATATCGAGCTCACATTAACTGGCGAATCGTTTTTACGTCATTTTATGCGTAGAACTGTTTTTACTCAATAATAACCATAAGGTTTTCTCAGAAATAGGCACTTTTTCTAACGTTAACGTTCTTCTCATAGATAACACTGATAGTGAAGACTTTTGATGCTAGCAGGTCACGAACACTCTTCCTGAGATGGCATCATGTTTCTCCACTTCTTCATCTCAAAGAACACCCCATTCGCTCTCCAGCAGTGAATTATACATAATGATGACCGGAGAGCTCTGTCCCACCTACCAGCTGCCACGTAATTTTAAGCGAACGTAAATGTAGAAAGTGAGACACGTCCAAAAGGAAACGGTCTGTGTTTCCCTCTGTTCCCCACCAGACTTGCACATCTGACCACTCCTCCGGTAACGATTCCACTCCGCGTTTTATCGCACAATGCCCTCCTGCAGTATCACCCATGTGTGGTTTCCCGTTGTTCTTTACGATCAGCAGCGTGTAAAAGCGTGCTCAGCCATCTGTCCGCGTAATTGCTCCTGTATCTTCACTGCGTCTTCGTAGGTCACCCCACGTCTTCTCTGGTCCACTAATGGACTGTGCCCAATGGACAGAAGAGCTGTTTGTTGCCCTGCCGCCCGGCGCTCGGACGCAGTGCGCCCGAAAAACGTTTCCGGTACTTGACGCCAGATTAGCACGCGTTTCCGGACGAATGCAGACCTCGTGCAGCAGTTTTTCCTGTCCGGCACGGGCCTTCGAAATATGCACAGGAGTGTCTGCATAAGGGGAGCGGCGATGGAGCAATCCTAGTCCTAGGGTTACCACCAACAGAACTGTGAACATGTATAGCTCGACCTTCCTCAGATAGGAAATTGCACGCTCCACCTCATCGTGGATTCGGTTATCGACTGGTCATGGTACAGTTGTTTGTTTGCTGTGACGCAAATTGCTCCTGTTCTGGATGTGTTGCTGTAGATCCCAGACCTATCATTTCCGAGAGGCGACTCCCTGTCATTTAGATACGTATATGTGTACGAAAAAGTCGTCTTATTTCATGTACAACATCGTTAATTTCTCCTCGCAACTCCTAGGATCCATTATCCGTAAAGTCGTATTGTTAGCACCCAGCCTGCACATGCAGTTACTTGATTCTCTACATATGTATCTCGATTCCAAGCCTTGTCCTTCACCGGCATTTCCAAAGGAATTTTTTGGAGAATAACGCGTTTTTTTTCTTTTCGTTCGTGCCTAACCCATGTGTTGGTGAAGTGACCTGTTACTGTATATCGCAATATCTTTTCTTGGTGACTATTCTCTCACATCTACTGGTGTCCGCGCCAACGAGTAACAAACGTTTTTTACTGGATCTGACCTACATCCCAGTGGGTGGATTCTTGCTTTGAATAGTGGAAACCTTCCGTGCTACCCATCTTATGCTACTAACTTACATCTGCTTGATTAACGCTTCACAAACGCTAAATATGGGACAATTAGGTCGCTTCTGGAAGGTTTTCACATCTTCCACGTAGAGCCATTCTATATCCTGGTTGTGAGAGGTCAGCATTTTTTCAATTATCTCCTGCTTGAGAGGTCAGATGTTATGTCGCAGCGAACTATTTGTCCAACTATTAATGAGACTTTTTGGTGAGCAATGTGTCAGAGTCAACAAAATGTTACATAGGTTGTCCCATAAGTCCCCGCCGTTTTTTTGAACTTTGATTCATTGCGGATATCGCCGGCGGTCTCCTGCATAGCGCTATACAGCCTTCGAAAGGGTAATCATTTGCTCTATCAGAGCATGTATTGCTTTTCTTTTTTCATCATGAATTTTGTCAATTCTTGGGCCGTTAAAGTGAAAAGTAAAAAGTGAAAAAGTAGCCATTTGCGCACTTGCTCTCTCCGCTTAAGTTTGGAATTTTTTGCGCAGTTTTTTATGCCGTTTGGAAGACAATGTTCTGTGTTACCAGATTACGTGTTGGTCCCATTTGCTCACTTGTCCTTTATTGATTTTTAGGCCATCAAATTTGACGTCCGAAGGATCCAAAGTGGATGTCTTGTTCTACCAGATTATATGATTTGTTTTTCGGCCATTTAAATTTTTGCTAATTTTCAGGTCATCAAAATAGAGTAGTGCCAGGTCGATAAGGATGAGCACTTTTGGCAACTTATTTTCTTTGCTTTCAACAAGGGTTCTAGTGCGGTTAAGGCACTAGAACCCTGTTTGACCGTACAAACACTATTTTTCATCGCCAGTTACAAGTCCATGTTTTTGTAGTGGCAGTCGAACGTGTTCTCGATGTGTCGCTTATTTTCCGTACTATTATATGAACTACGTTCTGCTCATGGCTCACTCACACGTGTAAGGTTCACCTCAAGCTCCATGGGAACTCGGATTCTGTGGAGAAACCATTCACAGTACGTTTAGAATCATGCATGATGCTGCCACATGCTGCTGTACATATACAAGCATCGGGCAAGGTGTTAGGAGAAAGCATTGTTACAAGTGTGTGACTCACAACTCACAAGTGGTCATGCCCATGTCAGCTCGACCAGGCCTGCATGACGATGTCGTGGTGCTGTTCTTTAATTGTTTTTAAATTCTATTTTTGCGAGCTAAGCTGTCTTTTGTTTCTCTCAATTTTTCTTTCTTTCAGCACTTTTGGATAGCCGTATACATCACATGCATTGTACGTCACCTAAGTTTTTCGGTCGCTTTGCTGTTTAAAGATTTACACGAGGGCACGTTAACAACGTTTATAATCGTACCAGTTCTGCACTAAAGTAGCTTCGTGAGTTTTGCCCACCCACTTTTAATCTATAAGTTCGGAATGCTTCAACTGTTTCAGAAGAGGTCGTCGCGAAAAAGTCTGCTCAACGAGCTGGTGCCCACCGTACGTTGTTGTTTTGACGTCCATCGAAGTCCACTCACTTTTGGCTTTCCCACGTTTATTAACGGAACACATAGCATTTTCGGTCAGCTAATTCAGCCCAAGCAACAGCGGCACCGAGTCACGCACGTCAGTAGGGTCAGAGCTCTGGGCAGCCATCTATAATACTTGAGCATTGCTGAATGCAGGTTTTGAATAACTGTGCTGTCATCTGGTTCCTTGAATTAATCTCATATATGCTATATCGTAAACCTTAGACGATGTCACAGTGGATCTATTTGCACTAAAAAGGCTGTTGGCTCGACTCCAAGCCAAGGTCTTCCGTTTGCTATTGTTTGTGATCGCCGACCAGTTTAAGTATTCTTCCAATTTTTAGATCCGTTTTCTATTAACTTGCGCTTTTCAGCTTCTTAAATGACTGCTGTGCTCAGTTGGCTTTCAAGCATGTCATATGTTCGAATTTTTTCTTACTTATTGTTAAGTAGAATTTATACTTCAGTCGCTGTGCGGCGCGACTTACCAAAGCTTCCAATATCGATTAGGCCGCGCGTGCGATCGATATCTGTAGCTTAAATAACGTCGTGACGCGCGATCACTGAAGTATAATTCTCGCTATGGAGGTGGTTCACTTGAGGAATGTACGTCGAGCCAGCCAAGAGGCTTTTGTACCCAACCTGTACCCTACCCAGCGGGACGAAACACCGCTTCTCGCTGGCGTTATAGTTGACGTCCATTCCGAAGTGGTGTCCCCCCACTTCTGCTGGCATCGCTTACGAGTTCCTATTATCATTGCCGAAGGGCTTCGTGAAGGGACAAATCGGGTCCTCCAAGTAGTTCTTTTGGAAGACGATGGCTTACCTGGTCATGATGGTCCTGAAAAGGCGTTCGGTGGGCAACGTGGAAGTTTGACGACGTCACAGCCTCGTCGGCGCCACAATTCGGTCACTGCTCTTCAATGGACCTATTGAGGCGCCCGATCAGCCGAACACTCGCAAGGAGCCGCGAGGACGGATGCCATGCTTGGCTCCCCCTGCACGTGGGTCCTTTGTGCCTTCTGCGTTGCGCCACCTCGGAGGATATCATGTGGCGATGTGGTAACAGGTGTCAGCCGGCCGGCGGCAGGGTCGGCCGAGTGGCCGACGATCACACCGACCACCACTCTCCGGTCAACTCTGCCCATTTCGCCCAGCACCTCGCCCTCGCCGCCACACGGTCGCATCAGCCATTGCTGGCTGACCTGAGCTGCTGCTGCTCAGACCCTATTGATCCGGAGTGCGGACCCCGGATTAATCATTGCTGAGCTTTTTAGGACGATTCGGGCGATTTCTCTATCCTCCCTGTCCGGTGCGATTCACTCTTGCATCCTGAGTTTCTATTCTTCCGTCTACTATATCACTTCGTCGCGAAATATGTGGGCATACGGTTTATCTCTGTCTTACTTGTTTGCTTCTCTTTTGCATCAGGCTGTATTTATCTAAAGGCCCTCCTTGTAGGTCCTTAGTTCTACTGTCCAACTGAGTTGTTAGAATAGCTGGAATTAAAATTCGCTTATGGCGACCGACGTGAATCATTCACACCTCTATTTTGTATAGCAGTTGGACCGATTACCATTTTGTATTGGTGGGATTATTTCAATTTCTTACAAAAGGTATATGCTGTTTGATCGATCGCCAACATGTCAGCCTTCAGCTCCTGCAAGATTCTGCATGTTATTTCAATGAACAAATGACTGAAATTAGCGGTTGAGGTTGTGTCATGCGTCTATCTGCCGTTTCAAGAAGTTTCCCTGAGGGATAGTGTGCAAATCATCTTCTTGCAGCTTTTCAACAAAAGTCTGCATGGTTTTGGTCTGCAATCTTGCTGGATTAGCAGCTTGACTATCCATGATTGCTTATAAAGCTCCAAGCCGGACCTGGTGCCTTGGAACAAATCAGAACTGTAGATGCGTTATTTCTCCTTTGGTGAACAAGTTTCATAGCTGAGACAGTCTCAGATTCTTGCGACTGTTGCTACTTACATATCCGCTCATCCGTCATCGATCATCGTCAAGGTATGACGATGGGGTCGAAGATATAAATGGTGATGGGTAACCGGATGATTAGCCGGCTGCAGCGTGAACCATCACTCTCCATCGTTGCAGAAATTGAAGATTATTTCAGTCGAGAACCTTCTTTCTTGAACAGGTATTAGCTAGGCTATCCTCTATCCGCTTTACTTCAGAACTTTTGTTCTTACTCAGCGTTTTGCATATACTCTAAATTAAACGAATAAACAAAAGGAACAAACAACAAATACGCCACGAAACAACGAAGGTGTGCGGCGAAAAATTATACAATCTTTTATTATGAGTTGTCAAGTTCATAGTGACGTTTGCACTACGCGAATGCCCGAACCCAGTTCTTCTTTGTTATGTGCCAACTCGAGGTTTTAGGTGGATCTTTATTATGTTTCGACAGGGTCGTCGTCTTCAGAGGGATGAATGCGGAGCAAGGTGTTTGACATGCAATTTAGCCACCTAGCGCCTTATCTGTCCTGGCAGCTTTGACATTAACCCACGTTCAGTCCCGCAAATTCTAGGGGAGATAAAGTCACGCATGCATCCAGAGCTCAATCACCTCTCTGTAAGTAGATCAGTAAGAGCAAATAAAATACGTGTTCAGCGATTATATGAGTGAACATTCCTAGGGGTGCACCTCGGAGAACTAGCCGTGTTCTACAGTTCGCAGTGTAAAACAAGGTCAGAAATGTAGATATTACAGCACCCAATTAGGTGTTCACTACTCTTCTTCTTCTGAAGATCCAGGGTACTTCCAATGTTTTCCAGCAGATGCCCCATCTTCTATAGCCGAAGCACACTTAACGCTAAAGTCGTCAGGGTCGTCCTACATCAACGCTTAAGTCGTTACGCCATGTACATATGTACCAGGCTGTCCAATAATTTCTGTCCGAAAATTTTCAAAATTCTATAATTTTCCTTAGAAGTGTTATAATATCAGGCAAGTGTAAAAACCTTCTAGAAGATTCTCCAGAGTTCCACGCCAGGGGTATATAAGGCGTAGTCCCCGCGTCTAGCTACCAGTACAAGCTAAAATGGACCAAGGTCGAATTCGTACGTTCATGTACTACGAGTGGCTGCTGGGCAACGACACAGGCTCCGCGGTCGCCAACATCTGCAGAGCGTGCAAGGAGGATGCAGTGTCCCAACGCACAGTCAGGCGCTGGCTCAATCGTTTCGAGAGCGGCGACACGAGCCTCGAGGACAGGGGGCACAGCGGGAGGCCTTCTGGTGGGACGCCAAGGGCATGCTGTATTTCGAGCTGCTCCCGCAAGGCAGGACGGTCACCGCCTCCATCTACACCGATCAGCTCGAGAAACTAGCCGCCGCCATCCGAGAAAAGCGTCCCCGACGGGCCTCGGTCCACCTGCTGCACGACTACGCGCGCCCCCACGTGGCGAAGGAGACCCAGCAGAAGTTGGCGACGCTCGGCTGGGAGACGGTTGCCCATCCGCCGTATTCCCCGGACCTCGCCCCCTCCGACTACCACTTGTTCCGCCCGCTGAAGCACCATTTGGCCGGAGGAAAATTCACCAACTACGACAACCTCAAATCCGACAGCGCGGACTTCTTCGAGTCGCAGCCCCCGGAGTTCTGGGCGAAGGGCATCGGCGACCTGCCCAATCGATGGGCCACTGTTGTGGATAACTGTGGTGATTATATTGTTGAACAGACTTGCTTTTCAAGAAAGTTGAAAAAAAATTAAAAATGGTGAAATTTTCGGACAAGAATTATTGGACAGCCTGGTATATCAAACCTATGTATGTCTACTGAGCGGGTTACCTAAGGCTCCATGTTGTTTGCTGGCAAGATGGTCTCTTATGCTGCAGCTACCATCCTTAATTTTTCTCCGATGTACTATAGTTTGCGTTACAATTTAGGCACTCTGGTTCGAGTTATGTGGAGTTGTGTTGGAGTCGTTTGTAGCGGAACGATCTCCGGTGCTGCTATATGGCTTTATGGAAAGCAACGGTGTCGGAGATGAATGGGAGGACAAGTGGTCATCTTCTTTGGCATGATCATTCTGAGCCCTTTGATCTTTCAACCTCAAAACTATTTCTCACGTCGTGCTGAGTGCGTGATGGTGCTGTCGGATAAAATGCCGGCTTTGATGTGCTCCACGAATCGACGGTTTTGGGT
This sequence comes from Heligmosomoides polygyrus polygyrus, assembly GCA_947396885.1. Lineage (NCBI taxonomy): Eukaryota > Metazoa > Nematoda > Chromadorea > Rhabditida > Heligmosomidae > Heligmosomoides > Heligmosomoides polygyrus. The sequence continues at coordinate 67,036,473 of OX377205.1, read as the reverse complement.
TAGCTCCCGCCGAGGCCCAAGCAAACCCTTCACACATCCGATCTCCAGGATTTGTTAGCAGGCCTGCATGATGTATGGGTGTGACTCGTATGCGTACAATGGCTTGCCAATCGACTGGTTGCCGCAATTCATTGTGTGTGCTACGATATCCTGTTGAAAAAGAGTGCTTTGCGCAACTCATAAACCGGCAGCAATGAGGAGAACAGGCCTTTCCTTTTACACTGCGTTCCTCTTTGCTAGTCGCTAATAACTAGCACCTCTGTAGGGCTTCGAAAAGTACCGCGTAGATGCAGTCGAGGTAGTTTTGAAGAGCACCGTGGGTTGACCGCAGTAGAATTCCCCGGCAGACAAGCCTCCCTTATTTTATCCCTTGTGGTAGTAGAATTGTCAAGAAACATATCCGGGCAAGGTAAAGCTCGAAATTTTCCATCTACTGGCCACCGCGGTTGATTGTATGATCCGAGTACTCATTCATTTTGCTTCCTCGACATAAAAGTACTCCACAAGGATTGATTAACGCGGCACTTTGAGGTTGTCATTTTGAGGTCTTTGAATGGTCCTGCATGAACTACCGTGCTCAATTGTTACACATTGCTGCTGTCCACCTCCAACCACTTTCGTCTCTATCGATTTCACAGTAAAAAGGGAGGTTTTACGTATCTTCTATGAGACTCCTTCCACCTTAAAGTAGTCTTCGTTCCTGCATCAAGGTTGTTGTTCAAAATCGTTGCTATTGGGGACTTCCAGAGACATCCACTTGAAGCCTTGCCCACGTGAGATTCATGTCATTGAGATGCGAGTTTGCTTTTCATTTTTTTCATTATTTTCCTGTGCTCGTTTTATTACTTTTTATTTGTTTTTAATTGCTGCCTATCTCACGTAGGTGTTGGCAGTGGAATATCTTCGGTTCTGTAGTGAGTTTTCCATCGTCTTTGGTGGCACAAAATTAGGTTACTTCTAACGAGGCAAAATTAAAAGAAGCCAATAGTGAATGCCCCCTCCCCACCCCCTCGCTCCGCCAGCTCCAATTGGCCGCTTCTTTCGGTGTGTGGAGCCGCTTCGATCCTCCCTCTGTTTTTTCTCGCCGCATCCATGGGCCGTGTCCGTGCAGTGGTCGAGGACAGTCTGATTCGATTAACATTTATGAGCACTGGGCCAATTTATGGGCACCTGAATGCCGACCTGGGACTGCAGACACGCTAGGCGCTGTATGTAGTCGACTGTGACTGTAGCCAGACACAAAAACGAGCAGCGAGATCGCCTCTGAACAACTCCCTATTGCAGCTGCATGTGAATTGATGTTTTTGTGAGGAAGATAGGCAGGCCAGTTTGCACGACTCCTGATCCGACCACGAGTCACCATTAAAATGTCTCATCTATGCTGAATTCAAGCACTATAAGTGGCGCAGAACCAGGGGAGTAGCAGCTAGTTATTGAGTCCGCAAGGAGCATTTCATGAGTGGACGTAGGCCCAAAACCATGTTTCAATCAACTCAAACGAAAAGCTTTCGTCGTTTTCGATTTTTATGTTGATAAAATTATTATGCCTTAATAACTGAGCATTTTATTTAATGAATCGTTATGTTTGGCATACGTCTATCGGTGAAATCCGCTCTACCTGTAAGATTGCTCTAGTTGTCAATAATTGAGGAGTTAGATCTCACTGTCAGAAAACATTTTTTGACATCTTCTTGCATAAGGCAAGGTTTCTCTTCCGGAAGCCTTCTCAGAAATCAGAAAAATAACACGTAATCGACTTTTGTTAACTTCACCCAAAATCAAGCACATCACCACATACTGCGGATTTTGTTTGGGGGAATTTGACAGCGTCCTTTTAGGAGTTGCTGCTCGTACGGATGAAACCTTTATTTACGAGACCAGTACATATGTATTTCCAACAGGTTTTCATACTTTGCTCCGAAATTCTCATCAGTATCTTCTATTCTGTCATAACGATGTTTTGTTGCGATCAAAACTTCTAGCGCCAGGCGGGACTCGAACCCGCACCTCCCTCTAACCGGGCGGGAATGCTCTACGTCATTACACCACCGGCGCCGTTTGATCGAACGCAACATCCACACCTCGTGGGACCGATCAGCACCCACCCGTATCCGGGATGAGCTGGCCGCTGATATCAGCGGCCAGCTCATCCCGGATACGGGTGCATGGAACCAGTTAAGCTGATGGTCTTGATAATGGCGTAGAGCATTCCCGCCCGGTTAGAGGGAGGTGCGGGTTCGAGTCCCGCCTGGAGCTAGAAGTTTTGATCGCAACAAAACATCGTTATGACAGCTCACAACCTCGATACCAGTCACTTGATGCTTAATGAAACTGATTTGTATCTTCTATTCTTTTCTATGTACTAGCCTACTTTTTTGGATCCTTTACAATCCACGATCCAAGCCATATTGTTAGAGAGCTAATTCTGCCCTAATATTTCGCTAATGTCATTTATGGTATAACCATGGTCCGCTCTTTGTGATGAATAGCCACTCCTTTGAAGAATGCTCGTCCTCTTTCAACCAAGGTAGGAATTTGGAGGTTGCGGTTACCACTTGTGCTTGCCGGTGCGCTAGGGCGAGTCGTATAGTACAGTCTAATCGAACTTCTTTGTTTTTTCTTAGGGTCTGTTCATACTTCGCATCGAGAGCGACCCGTCGCCCGTGCAAAACATGCAAATTGATTAAAATCGAGCGATGGCCGCCGAAACTTGTCCTTCCTGGAGCACTGGCGCTGTCGCTGTTGTTGCCCGTTCATACTTCGCACCGGCGACGGGAGCGACAGGAGCGACCGGGGCGACGGATGGAGTGTGGAGTACGTAGCTAATTACGTACACCACACTACGTCCGCCCCCTCAGTCGCTCCAGTCGCTCTTGTCACTCTTGTCGCTCCCGTCGCAAAGTATGAGCAGGCCGTTGTGCAATGAGGTTGCGTAGAATGTTACTTCTTGACACTTCAAACCTTGACCCAATTTATGGGATAATCAACTGGGCTTTTATTTCACCTATTTTTATGGGCGATCGTCTATTCTTGGCAAAACTTCCCATCGATTAAAGCACTTCATTCCTAGTTTAAAGTATTCCACGTCTTTACCCTGGGCCAAATTTTTTTTAGGCAATTCATTTCTAACTTAGAGCTCAAAATTCGATTCTGTATACTCTGTATGACGGTTTCCAAAATTCAAGGCAAAAAGCTCTATGACAGGAAAATTGAGCTTTTAGGCTCTCGCGGGAAGCATATTAAATTCATTAATTGTTCCAACTCATCTTGTGTGGTTTGCCTGCTTTATACCTGTTACCTGTTTTGCTGTTCACCTATTTAGCTGTTTTGCTCAGTGAAATTGTAAGAAAAGGTTGTCGCGTACTGCAAAAAGGAAATGTGAACTATCAGGTCGTGTTGCAAATTACTTAGGAACATTCAGGGTTCCAGAATGGCAGAAAGCAACAACAACAATAGCGGCAAGTATCGGCTTTCTCGCAACGGTTTGAAAGCTCCAAAGGGATGCGTGGCGCATCCCGGGTGTGCTTGTCATTACGGACGCGGACGTTTCTCATCTTCCTTTCTTGCTTCTCTAGGCAATTCAAATGTTGCTTAAATTGTCGTGGGAACGGATTTCATCTAGGCGGAATGTGAAGAGCCTCTAGGTTCGACCTTATCGCGCTACTAACTTCGAGCGCACAGCCACCAGGGGCCGGACTCATCAACCGCTTACTGCCCTCTAACGGTGAAAATACCACCAAACCTGATGCTGATGAATGTCATATCAGGAAGTTTGGCGGTGTTTTCACCGTTAGAGGATGGAAAGCGGTTGATGAACCTGGCGCCAGATCGGTTCCCGTGATGGTGGGGGCTGACGGTGCAGTCCGCGTGTGTCGGCGTCGGCCTGCCTGCGTCGGGGACATCCGCGCCGTGTCGTTTATCGCCCGCTGCTTTGACCGATGCCACCAGCCGGCCGTTGCGGCGGAATAAAGCGCGGTGCGGACTTTATGGCCGACGGATGGACGATGCAGTCGCCGCCGGGTCGGCCCCGAGTGCTTCCCCGCACGCAGCCGTTCCTTCAGGAGGTTCCTAGCCGTGGAATAGGAGAAGAAACTATCCCAAGGAACCTCCCGGCTTTCATCGTGCTTAGTTCCCTGCTGTGTACGACTTCGGTGCGAGTCAACTGGTATACGCCGTGCATTCCACGTTACGTGCAGCGCAGAGACGACGAAAGCACAGTGGACCTTGCTTACGATGAGTTGATTAAAACTGCTTGATTTTCAAACAATCCTTGAATGGTTTTTATTAATATTAGTTTTTACTAATATTATGGTTTTTATTAATATTCATGGTTTTTATTAATATACAGTATCCTTACTTGCTATTGTTAAAAATGATTTCAAGCTACAATCCTTGCCTTCTAGCTTTCTTTTCTTCTTTTTGTTAGTATTTTTTAAAAATTGTTCCTGTAATTCAGTATGGTTAATAATTTGTCGTTATTATTGCCATACTTTTCTAATGACTGTTTATATTGCTTGATATTGAGCGCACTATCAGGTGCCTGGAATGAAATAAATAGATCAATACTAGAATACTTTCCATCGATATTTGAAAGTCAAGAAGTTTCGAATATTTCTACTATTCGAATAAAAATCCGAGTAAATAATTCGAATAAATGATCGAAAATATTCGTCGGAGCACAGTTTTGCATGTAACAGCTATGTCTCATTATTAGACGAAGGAGCTAACCGGCTGCGTTCATCCACGAAGTGTCAGCGCTATACTTCTAACAGTTGTGATTCAACGCTAACAACAACTGCTTTTAACAACTCGTCTTTGTTGGAAGAACTGGTCCGATTTGGGCTGAAGCGTGTGTGAGCACCTCGTCGACAACCACGAAGGGCTTTTCCACACATGTATAGGTTTAGTCCTCCGGCCACTATTACTGCAACGATTTTATCAGTGCTGCTATTTATTTGGGCGTGTCGCAACTCACTCAGAGGAGGCGGCTGCTGCGTGCACCTGAAGCGAGATTCTCACCTCGCTTCCCGCCGAGCCCAAACCAAGCCTCCGCTTCCAACCTTTACACTAATGTTTATTTATTTGTTCATTTATCTTGGAAAAGATTCTATAATATTAGGCACATGATAACTTGAACTACACTTGAACTGTGATTGGCTATTGAGATAATTATAGGGGAAAAGGAGAGTGTAGCTGTTCATAATGGTATTGCTGTTGCTGCTTCTCACCTCTGGGAGACCTCCACCCAGTCCAGACCACCAGTCCGGACCACAAAGCCTCCTTGTTGCAGGGAGATTCTCCCGAAAATCTTCAGCTGCGTGGAGATGAGCTCGTTTTTGGCTTAATGGGGCGCTTCACCAAGGTTAGCCCAAGACCAACCGGTTTCAAGAGCCTCTGCAGCGCGTCACACCGCGATTTAATTCCTCTCCCTCACCCCTTCACCGGCTCATCATCATTCGCATAGCCGGCCATTGTCGTGGAGTAGTCCATCGAAACTCCCTTAACGTGTCCGGTTCTTGTGGTCCTTCTCCATTTCAATCAGAAGCCCTTCTTCCCTCTTCAATGAGCTTCTTAGGGATGAACGAGACTTTTCTCCGACGTCTTTTTGGCTGCTGGGCGGCTATTGCGATGCAGCATGGATCTACTCCATAGACGTTAGTCTTCAACTAGTATGAAAGCTGCAGTCACATGCCTATAAAGAGTGTAGTCGTGCACTACATGAAGGGAAACAGCAAGCCTCACCACAGCGCCAAGTGCACCAGCTTCCTTCTATCATTTAGAGGCAGAGGATCAAGGTTAGGGACCTGTGTTACATACACATCTATAATAAGTGCTGAGAGACGTCAGAACTTACCAAGGAAGTTGAAACGCGCCTCAGTGTCATGGAGACGAAGATGCTGCGCTGGACGGCAGGAGTCACGCGCATAGACCGCATCCGAAACGATGCTATTCGGCAGAAGTTCGGTGTCGCGCCGATAACTGACAAGATGCGCGAAGCTCGCTTACGATGGTACGGCCACGTTCCGCGTGGAGAAGAAGACAGCGTCCACAAGATAGGCCTTAACTTCGAGGTAATAGGAAAGCGGCCTAGAGGGCGCCCGAAGCAGCGCTGGGCTGATACGTTACATACGGACTTGAAAGTAGCTGGTGTCCACCCCGATCTAGCGCTGGATCGGGAAAGGTGGCGTCATGACACCAGAATAGCGGACCCCGCCATGAAGCGGGACAAACGCTGAAGAAGAAGAAAAAGAAGAAGAAGACGTCAAAACTTGAACCGACAAATTTCAGAGCCGTACAGACGCTAAAGTCTTTGCAGAAGTAGTGGACGGCAGTGTCAGCGACGGTTGCTAAAGGTGAAGACTCTTGGGAAGGGAAGTTATAGTTCCAATGCTGTTTGATATTAAGTCTCCGGATTCGAGACTTCGAACGTGGCAAGTTTTCACGTTTCACGATTTCGTGCAGGGTATTTGAATCGCCCCAAGTCGCTTTGGGTGCTGCGTTCTTCTTGAGCAGGCTTAGTTGCTGAATATCAACTCGTCGAGGAATTCACAGAATTACTTGTCCCTGCGTGAAATCGGCACCGTGACTGCTCGTGTTCCGCTTCCTTCTACTAGACTAGTTCATTGAGTTCATCTTAGAGGCTGACGACTACTATCCGATTAGCCTCCTTGCAGAAAGGATCTCTCGCTAGCGTCCGCTGGACCACTGATAGCCTCGATCTGTGTATGCTCGTGGAAGGATTAAGGCTTACTTTTGGTTTTGGACTGACGCTGAGGTATCAGTCTTCTGTACTTCTAGAGCCCTATGGGCTAGGTCATTGTAAATAATTTTATGAGCACGAATTACGGTCCGAATGAGAGGCATTCCAGGTATGCATGTAACTCTCATCGGCTGTCCCGTTCTACTCGTAACTCTTCTGTAATGTGAGAAAAAAAGCGGCATTCCCTTTACAACTTTTTTAAAGAAAGATTTCGTATTTCGTTGATATATTCCCCTTTGATGGTGTGGTTCCAGGGAGAAAGAGGGCACAGCCGGATGAAATTTGGGGTTCTACCTCCATCATCAAGAAATTATTTCTTCGTGGATCCAATAACAACGAATTCCTCAACCCTTCGCAGCACGAAGAATTCTGCTGCAAGACGCACTTCAAGCGCCTAATAGATTCCGAGCTAATTGCTTCCCAGGAGGAAGGAGAACTTCTGCTTGACTTCCCCAAATTGCCTTCACATTTTTCGTCCCGTAAAAGCTTTATTATGAAAGTGCGAAAGTCTTGTAAAAGCCTAATGGATGGCATAGAGCCGGGTCTGGAACAGCCATTTCTTATGAATCAGTTTCCATTAGCGAACGGCTGGCTTTGGAGCCCCTGTCATGCTTACTCAGTAAGTATTTGGAAGATCACTGGTGTCCTTCATATCAGGCACGCTTCGTGAAGGCCTCGTAAGATTGCCGCCACCATTTCCAAGAATACATCTGCAGGGCAGCCCTCAATTGAGCCAATTTAACCGCTCCGTGTGTTGTGGACTACTACGAGACGACGCGCCTCGAGACTCAGCGGTGCGCCATGGTGTCGATCTACGGTCTCGGCGCGGCGTTCAGAGAGGTCATTGATACGGGTCCGTGCCGTCTTCCCAGCGCTCTCAAGGGTCCTTTAATATTGTCCACTCGACGTTCTGTTATTGGATATGTTTGTAGTGGAAGCGGACAGGGAGAGCGTGACCCCCGGCTCCGTCGGGTCGCCCTGAAATCCGGCGGAAACAAACACGGTGGGTGGGGGACAGAGGGCTCCGCTGTATGACCGTCATCACCGTTCGCTCGTCGCTCATGGACGGCGACGACGACCTCGATCGCGCACGTCACCCCGTGTGGTTCTTTGTGTTGCCATCGCCCCATCAGCACTCGTCTCCTCGCGCCAGCCTCTGCTCCTCCTTCTCACCTCCCTCCAGGGTGGCACTGAACGTCAGTCTTAGGCAAGGCTCGGGTAGCGGAATTAGCGGCTCGTCCAGCGCAAGTTCGTGATCTCCCCTAGTTTAAGTGTTCTTTTTAAATAAATGTCTGGCTATATTACGTTGAAGCAGAGTGCCTGGCGCGTTCCTCAAGACATCGCTTTGCTTAAGAACGACTTTTGGTCTTGTCTTCATGCTAGCTAATTAACTGGTGTCGCCCCTCGATGTTTCCAATTAATTGATGTCTTTCTGGCAGTCGCCAAAGACTATTTATTCTACCAGCGTTTTATATCCGCTGCTATCTATATTAGTTGGAGTTGTCGCTCTGAACGGTGGTAACTTAATCTCAGAGCACTTTTTCAACAGATTTTCATCGCCACGGTCTGCTCTAAGTTACTAGCTTGCTGTCTAGATTCCATTGTGATTTACACCAGCAGTAGGTCACCAAATACAAAAGCTAGTATTTTGGATGTTACCCAGAAACTTCTGCATAGGTTGGAGAAAGCTGGGTCTTTCTGCTTCGCGAATCTACTGTTCGTGATCCGATCTTTCTAATAAACAACCGGTATTTCGAAAAATGTAGGTTCTTGTTCCACTAAAAAAGGAAGCGAGAAGTTGACGCTGGCCCTCCATCTGTCGAGGGCGCAAGACTGTAAAGTTTGGAGTATGCCAACTTTTTTCTCCTTTTTCTCTGCGTGGAGGCGTCTCAGTAGGATGCGTCTTGTTACTTTAAACTTTAAGCTAAATTTATTGAACCCCGCTTCGGCATCGACTATACCTATTCTCTGTACGACTGTCAGTTCTGAGCAAGGTTTTCTGTTACATTAAGGTTCTCGATCTCTATTTCAAAGTGTCTCATTTCAGTACTTCACTACTATTTTTTTACACGATTGCCTCCTAACATAGCTTCTGAATTTTGATTAAATTCTGACATTGCGTTTTCCAGATTCAAGCAATAAGGTTCCATGACACGATGATTGGGATCTTCTGCTGTCAAAGTGGTCCATATTTTTCAATTTTTGGCAGTCAGCTTACACATTTCATGTATACTTAAACCTACATGTTTTTCTCTGCGTAAGGGTGTCAAAATCTCCTCCGAAGTCGTGGAGCAGAAAACTGAAACAATGAAGAGAATATTCAAGGCATTAAAACCGCGAGAACGGTACAAATTTCAGAAGAATTCTTTACGTATGTCTTGTTAAAAATTGCAGTCCACTCTTTCTACCCCAAATTGCTCATTTGGCGATGAACACGCAAGTGCATCACTTTAAATTCTGATTTTGCGCCCGGACTCGTTATTTATTTATTTATTCGTTTATTTATGCGCTTCAGTGTGCACCTCAAACAAATTATATACCACCAACAAATAAATACAACTGTTAACATCAAGTTAAATACTAAAACGGAGAGGTGGCATCGGAATTCTTGTATTATCTTCGTTTTTCTCGTTTTTCACATTACGTAAGAAGGCCGATAAGTCGTCAGGCATCTCCATCACGCGTTGCTCATTTCTAATCTTTTTTTCGAGTTGCACAGCAATTAATGTTCCTCTTTAGAAGCACATCACCCTTCATGAAACGTAAGACGTCGTTTTCATTCTCTTTGCGATTTTTCGCTAAACCGAAATCGTCGCTGTGTGAACAGGAGTGGAGCATTCGCATTCGCGAGCACTCGATACACACTTGGTCTGGCACCTATTGAAATCCTTCTCACCAAACAAATCAGAGTACGGTTCGTCGTCATCGCGGCGATCGGTAACCTCTACTGTGTTTCGCGCCGGCCAGTTATCCCAGCCGCGCACTAGAGGCTGGCGTGAATTTCGTTGTGTCTCGCTGGTAGTTGGGAAATCGCTCGGATTTTTCAATTTTTGTAGACTATTTCGATATCTATTACCAAGGTGTTTTTCAAGTTCATTAAACTTCATATGATTCTCCCTGCACCGGACCTTGGGACTGCCCTTGCAATGAAGACCGAAAAAGGACGAAGTTCGGTGTTAATAAATTCCTTGTAGAATGCGCTACGCATCTTCTCCTACGTAGTTTCGTGGAATCGATTTGAACGCGTAGTTCACTCTAGCGAATCCCAAACCTTGAATAGATTTGAGATGCTCATGAGGGCATTGTTTCCTTGGCTATGCTATTCTCACCCGACCGTTAAAATGTGTATTAAAATATCTCATTTTCAAGATAAACGAGAAGCTTTTGTATGAACACCTCTTCGCTCAGCCATGTACACCTTGGCAGTGCACTGCTTCTTTACTCTCTTCCTTACGTCATCCGCTTTTGGAATTGCTTTCCCGTTTTATGAGGTGACCTCGGGAAGGCGTTTCCCACTCATCATCTAAGCATGAATGAACAGGAGCACGTGTTTATCGTTACGTGGTTTTCATCATTGGCATGATCTATAGGAGTATTTCTTATTTATTCATTTATTTATCTTTTTATTTATGCATAACGTTCGCCATAAAAAAACTACACTGGTGAAACATGTTATCAGTATGCACAGCAAATTTGGTAAGGGCTAGTGTTTTGAAGCAATTCAGAAGCCTTGTACAAGGAGATTGCAACCATAGACAAAAATCCGTGGCTTTCTAGAACATACGGGTGTGGCCGTTACACCCGAAGATAACATGGAGCGGAAGAATCAAGCTTTGCGCTGCCCATTTATACTAGCAGCGCTTTCGATAGGTTTCTTAGCTCCGAACCTTTTGAAACATATTTTCTGTGTTTTTTGATTTCAGTCTCCATGGGCATGCGTTTCGTTTCTTTTGTTAAAAGACGGGGCAGTTGTGAGTCTCTCGCTTACGATCATTCTGGGCGAATTTGTTTATTTGCAAGTCCACGCTCTCGTCGATAGAGCAAACAAATAAATATCATCCGATAATCATCGCCACGTCTCCCGGGGCTAAGCAGTCAGACTGCGCTTGTCTTAGCCTTTGAAAGCTGCTCACATAGCGTTTCGCTGACCCGACCCACTTGCGGGGCTTGCTTTGATAAAAATCTTTGCGGCAAGGAAAAGTCGGGTTTGATGGAAATAAGTGTAGGCAGAGACCTTCATTAGTTTTTTGAGGTGCACCAGGAATTCATCTCCAAGTTGAAATCGAGAAGGTGTGCACTTTTGACGCCAGAATTGCTTGCTCATGGTTTTGCATTTCCAAGCGAATAGAAAGTTTTTACTGTCTCGGAAAGGGATTGAACCTATGTCGATTCGAGTGCTCTTAGGTGGCTTCTGGTGTGACAGTGTCGCACATCCGATTGATTGTATCGATAAGGAAGCCAAGTTGGGAAATTTTTCAAAGGCCCATCTATCGCGCTAGAGATCTAGAGGCTACGGTGCCTTGAGTTCGAACCTGAGGGGTGGTTAGCGAGGAAAAATTAGTCTCTCCGAAATGGAGAAGTTGTTGTATGAAAGTCTAGCCTAAAAGTTTCCCTGGGCTCGAGATCGCTCACAAACTAAATACTCGGACGCTAGCGCTTATTGGTGTGAACTTGTCGAGGCGGGGGCTCGGGTGAAAAGTTGGAGGCGTGGCCGCCAGACGTCCACACCTTTTGAGTCTCCTCCATATCAGACTTCATGCCTGTGAGTGCAAACACAGAGGTAAGGTCGAGGCTGTGGGGTCGACCCAGCGGTGCTCGTTCGACGCCATTCATCGCGTTCCTCGTTCCACGCTTCTTCAGTTGTCAGGCTGTCTCGTCGTTCGTTCATTCCTCGGAATAATCAGTCTTCTGCGTCGTCAACAGCTCTTGTTGCTGTTTCGCTGATTGATTCCACATCTCGGATCTGTGAATGTTGGTCTCTGTGGAAACAAAGACGAGGGCTCGAAGCACGTCATTTGCTCAACAGCCAGTTCGAGTTCCTATCGATCTCTTACCTCTACTGGGGAAACCAAGGTTGAGCGTTTTCTTGTTAACAGTGTCGAGGTCTTTAAGGTGGCCGAATAATGATCCACCTTAACAACCTCGTATTGGGACACTGTCAACAGGAAAACAGTAAGCAACCATGCGGGGTTTCAGGAAGAGCAAGTTGGAGACTACTCGACAGCGTGCCACCGAAGGTGAGTGTTAACGTAGTCCCTCAGTACAAGAACTTTTTTGATACATGCACTTGTTATCGAGAGCATAGAAGGTTATCCATTTTTATTTATGCTTCTTTCTGTTCTGTTCCCTCTCTTCACCTCATCACTGCCTTTGTCTATCGTATCGGTCCGAAGCTCCGCTTTCTGCGGTCTTCTTGATTCCTGAGCTTGAGAGATAGACCTCGAATGGTCTATTTCACCTCGGCCTTTCTTGCACTCATAGTCCTACCAGGTTTCCTTCAACAGCTGATTATAAAGCAACGACTGTTGTATCTGAAATCGCTTCATGGTGCTTCAATGTTACAGAGCTGTGAGCAACAGTTTGTACAAGGTGCACTGTGGAGGAGTGACTTCGAAGATACAACCTCAACCGTTTCCTTGCTGTAAGAGCCGGAGAGTTATGCACAACGTTTTTCAGGAACTGATCTGGATCTGTATTTCACGAATTTGCTGTGAAAGCATGGGGCTCATCTTCAGGTTTGTATAGAAATTTGTGGCTACCAGGAATCTAACGATTCTACATATGTGAACGCGGAACAGGAAACTGTGATCCTCATGGTGCTGTTCTGAGGATCTAAAGTAGGGCACCACTTCAGCTTATTCGAAGCTCCTATGGTTAAAACACAAACCATCTACGGAAACCTTGCCTAACGATTGGGATTCTTGAATCCCCCGTCTGCTGTGATATATGCTGCTCGTTCCTTTCTTTACTCCCATGCTACATATATGTTCTGCACATAGCCGATATTTTAGTGCTGTGTACTCTCTTAATTTAATTTTACTTGTGGAAAAACCTATAGTCAGGTTTCTTGATGACGTCGTCCACCATTTCTACCACAACTCCACCCACATATGGGTTAAGTAGCTGTTCACTTACATCTCCTCTACATCTCTTCTAAGGAAAATTTGTTGATGAGTTACGCATTTTTTCATCCGCTGAGATTTGCTTACCAATACTAGCATCATTTAGCTCGGTTAGCATTATTAAATTCCGGCTCAGGCGACATATGCTTCAGATCAACATTCATAGTTTATGTTTTCGTTTGCATCTACATATAACAGTATACATAAGAGACCAAAATTGGATTTGTAAGCACCGTTTTATGTTTTTAAACCTGCAAAAATCTGCAGTACGAAGAAAAACCTTCACGTGCCGTTAAAAATACGTTGGAAGAGGACACTGTTCTAACTTTTCATCCCAATTCATTCAAAAGAAATCTGTATTTACCCACAGCGGCTATAAGTCTATAAATATTGCCTATGTTAGAGAGATATTGTGAGAAATTATTGAACTGTAGAGGGGCCTTAGGGCTTGACGGCGTAGCACAGATATAACCGCTGTACGAAGTGACGAATTGGGTCGACGACTGTCTGACTTCGTTTTACCTCTAACTCGAAGGGCATCCGGTGATGCCAGAACGACGACGCCTCACTGCTTCGCTAATGTGCTCGTCAGGATCTGGGTCAGCAGACTGTCTGGCGCACCCAAGGCGTGTCGGCAATAGTCAAAGCTGCGTCCCCTCACACCTCGCGCACGACGCCGTTGTCGTTCTTCTTCTCCTCGCCCTCGGCGTCTTCACGTTCTTACCCTATCCATCAGTCCATCACGAGTTTAGTCCCAGTAGCCATAAGTGCGGATCTGCTTATTCTTACAGTAAGTGATAGTAGAGCGTTTCAGAACAGCAAGTCGGCTAGCCGTCTTCTAGCAAGAATTCGTCTCCCGTACAAAACGTTGTGTGACCGTCTTAGGTTAGATAGTTTGGAAAGTTGATCAATTTCAAAAGCTCTCAGTGCGTTGACCAATGGAATTTTTCCGCGACAGCACTGCAGCCTCTTTTTTCGGAGTTTGGAACCGGAAGAGCACTTCAACATTCTTTTGGGTGTTTGTGTTAAAATGACAATATGTAAAAATTGAAAAACTGGGGCTGATTGCCAAAACGATGCTGCAGGAGTCGAGCCCCTAGGTGCTATAAAAGCTTCAATCAAGTTCATTTTCTTCGGATAAAGCTGGGCCCAAAATAAACCGAAATAGAACTAGAATGTTACACAGAAGTAGAAGAAAGTAGAATTGTGACGAAAAAACTAGTAGGAGAGGTTTTTTCGCCCTATCTTCACGCGACCCTTTGTTCTCTCGTGGCTCTTCAGTGAAAAGGAGAAGCGTATGTTGAATTATCTTTGAATGCTGTCTCCAAAGAAAGAAGGAATAGAAATTAAAACGAGAACTGCAAAAGATACAAGGAGTATAAGCCGTAGAATGGAGCAGTAGGGAGCAAGATAAGGACAAGGAGTCGATCCATGATTGCGCCTAATTTTAATTCCATTTTCAAGCAAAATTTGACACTTTTTGAAAAGAATTTTACGTTCACCTAAGCAAGCTTGGCGCTTTTGGAATCAAACTAAACATTTTCTAAATCAAGGCGAATTTCTCCACACTAAAATAGAGAATCTACGAGACGGTTAAAATAACTTCTTGTTTAAAGAAAATTTGGTGTAACGTTTTTAAATTTTTAAAATTCACTTGCTTCAGTAATTGAGTAATATTTGAAATGTTATAAATTTATTAATTTCCAAAAGAAACTTATGGTTTAAAGCGTGTTATAGACCAAAAAAGGCAGAAATTTTTAACATATTGAATGTAGGTATCGCGCCATGCCATCATCTTGGTCGCTGCGATTTTAATTTTGTTCACAGTGTAGATGCAGCTTTTTTTGAAACAGCGAATTCGAGGTGTGGTTTCCCAAGTTGAGTTTGTCGTACCGTTTAAAAGTGTGCAATTCCAGGCAAACAGAATTCTCCTATCAATCAAGTGAAAATCGCGAAGTTCTGGACGGGTCGTGTCGTAATCTCTTCTTTTAACACTATAAATTGTGGCATTTCTGCATTATAAAACAGACTTTGATGATTTTTCCTTGAAAAATAAAGGCTATATAAGATTTCAAGCAGTGTGTTCACTTATTGGGCAAGTGAATTAGAACGTTTCATATCTTTCCTGGAGAGTCTCTAATTTAATCTAGACGATGCCCGTTTTGATTTCGACGACGTGATTTTAAAAGCGTCAAGCTTCCTTGGAGGAGTGTCCATTGTGTTTGGAAAAGTGTAGATTTTTTGATGCGGAAATGGAGTATATCGGAAGTCGTTCCCTTTCTATTTTTTACACAGATCACTGATTATTTAGTTAGGTGAATGAACGCTTCCTTATTCCTCATACAGCAGAAATTACGAAGCGAAGTGGTCTCTTTTATTTGCCGCCATAGTTTGCTGTTTGTTTGCCGAATTGCTCATCTCAACACTTGATCCTCTAATCCGCTGCTGATCCCATTCGGCGGAGTAAGGTCGAATACGTCTTCTGGGCTGTCCTGCTTATTTTTTGTTTGCCAACTGGCCAGCTGATAACTACACTTCAAACCGATATGTGTAGCTCCTATGTATATGGGACTGCACGTGAGGAGGTGAGAGGATGCATCGCCACCGAAATTCGTGGAGCTCGAACTAAAACTAGTCATCCCTCACTAAAGAGGTGCCGATATCTCGCCAAATCTAGGAAGGATGGAATCATTATTCTCCATCTTCATTCACTGTCTCGTCCAAGAAATGAAGCGCATAGGTCACTGCAATCTGCTCCACTACATCACATAAAGCAACGATGCCTGGTTCATCCTCGACGAACCAGCATGTGACAGTTCTTGTTCCCTGTGAGACTTCAGTTTGAGGTAGAATGCTTGGCTCGTTCTAAAGGCATTGTTGATTTAGCTGCAATTAGATTGGGCGTGGAGCGCAGTTATTTCTGTAGCTCCTCTGGCAAGATCCGATGGCGGCTTTACGATTTTGTTCTGGTACTAAATGGTCTATGATACCACTATAATGAACAATAGAGCGCATTGTTTAGCCCTTTATTATTTCTCCGTTATTTCTCCGGGATAATCTCCGTTATTATCAACGACAAGTCGCCAACGTCCTCGCAAAGAATGGGATGCCTTTCTTGAAAAACTCCGGTGGCTGCCACTGGAAGAAGTTGGACACCCAAATTTCGACTTCGTCACGGTTCCTGAATTTTTTCTTCGCCAAGGCGTGCTGCATCGACCGGAAAGGATGTAGTCTGATGGCGCAAGATTTGGGCTGCAAGGCGAGTGAGGCAGAAGTTTCCGGCCAATCTCCTCAATTTTTCGCAGCGTGATATTTGCGAGCACTGTCGTGGAGGAATTTCACAGTTGTGTGTTAGCTCCTTGTTGACGCAGTGCTTGGTCCACGCGGCTCAGTTGCCCTTTGTGAAGGTCTGCCGTAACTGTTTGGCCTGGATCCAACACCTCAAAATGCACATGCACTAGGCCTCTACTGTTCCACCAAGCACAGAGCATGACTTTTTTCCGTGAATGTCAGGCTTCGTCGTTGTCTTCGGAGCCTCACCGAGGCTCAACCATTGCCGCTTTCGTGAGGTATTGTCGTAGTGAATCCACTTCTCATTCGACATCATGATGGAGTCATAGAAACCGCTGTTCTTGGTTTTGCGGATGAGAATTCCAGCGATGCCGACTGGTGCTGCCTTGTTTGTGTCGCGCAGCTGTTGTGGCACCCATTTACCACACCGATTTGACTTTTCGATTGCAGGCAAACGATCGGCAATGATAGAGTGGTGACAACCGAACTTCTGTGTGAGCTCGCGTGTAGTTTGTGTTGGATCCGACTCGACAGCTTCCTTTAATTCCTGGCTGTCCACAACTTCAGGACGCCGTTGATGTTCTTCGTCTTCAATGCCCTCATCACCGTCTCGGAAGCGTTGAAACCATCGCTGGCATTGACGTCATGATGGAACTTCGTTACCAAATACTTCAGACAAATTGCGATGGGATTCTGTAGCAGTTCTTCCTTGCTTGAAGTCGTACAGCAAGCTATCCCGCACTCGGTACTTTTCTCGATCATCGTTAATCTAAAAAATTCTTCAAAAGGGTCAACGAATCGGAACGAAACTTTGGCTATAGATGTCTTCAGAAACGTTTGTTAAACGCATAAAATTACATGATCCAAGAAGTGACAGTAGCAGAGAAACGACAAGTCGAAAGCAGGCGAGATTTGTCATTCGACAATCTAATATCACTACCTTTACCTTTTACTATTACTACCTATACTACCTTCACCGAAGCCATCATAGGTTGGAATTGTTCGGTTTCCTTGTTTGGAGGATAAAAGATGCACGGCGTAATCCACGTGCACTGTCGGAGCTCTCGTCACCTTCTACTTCGTTGCACTTGTCAAGTATCCCTGCGGTCATTCGTTCTGAAAACTGGTTCGCCCATGAGTCCTGTGGTGATGCGATCTCTGTCGGAATTAGTTGTAACCGTATAGATTCGCCATTTCTGTCTTAGATGCCTCGTTATCCTCTCTGAACACATGATGTTTGTTAGTGTAGCCGACCACGGCATGATTAGCATTCGCATGTCTGAAAACAACGTCTTCTGCGGCGCCGCTCTCTTCGGTCCGCTCCGGTCTCGATCACGTGTCCCCGCCCTTATTGCTCGATGTGTGCTCACCTTTCGGGGAAGAAGTTCTCCGCTTCGTTATCTCCCACCACGCGACGCGACAACTCCGACAACTCTCCTCGAATTTCACCGACGTCTTCACAACTGCTTGTCGTCGCTTATCAGCGTCGGCGGTTTTTCTCAGCCTCTGCCGCCACCCGTATCGATTTCGGCTTTTCCGTGTTCATGTGCCGGTATTTTCGCGTCGCCTCTGAACTTTCGAGTCTTCGGTGTTTTTTCGCGTCTATTTCGTTCTCCGTTTAGGGCTTCGTCGCCTCCAGAAGTCACGTCACATCTGATTGCAGGAGTCACATCACATTGAGGACCATGCCGGTGCGAGCGGTCTGACATTTATGGATACATCGCGACGTCGGACGACCGCGAGCAAGCCGTGGCATATACGATGTGAGTGGTGGTGAGTTAGCTCCGGAGGACTAATTCTGCCTGGAGAGCATCCAATATTTTCCGCTCTATTTTTCTACATGGTTCTTGATGAAATCTCTACGAAACACTTCTTGTCGCTCAGCCCAACAAGGCGCTGTTGACTTGATGATAGCTGTGGACGGTTGGTGATTCCTTTCCTGCTCGCATGTCAATCACTCGTTCCCTACCTCATAATGGGAGAGCTGGAACCAAACGTAAATCTAAGGGACATGTCTCGACCTTATTCGAACTGCGTCTTGTATTCTTGCACGGTCTGTGTATGTATCCACCTCGTACACTAGAGTGTATTGTGCATACCGAAGAATTTGCCAACTGCCGATATCCCTCCTTTATCCATAGAGGATAAAAGGATAAAGGACGGCGTTAATTAATTTCTTTTGGGATGCACCGCGCATTATTTTATTTTTTTTCTATTTTAGCGGGATGTCGTGGAAGCGGTTTGAATGCGTAGTTGGCGTATACATTGAGTTGCGGAGGCTAGCCGGTGAACAAGTCGGTGTTATATCCTTTCCAGGGCTCAGTAGGATTTCTCGTTTTATTGCGCTCGTATTTTCCTTGTATCGCCGCCCAACTCATTGGGCAGCTTCCCTTAACAGTTAACCTGACGTGCATAAGGAGAGGTGACACGAGTGATACTGACTGACTCATTGCTATTCGACGACGTCGATCATTGGACACCGACACGGAACGCCACGCTCAGACTGACTCGTTCAATTGAAATCGAGCCGTTACAGTCAACTCCTTCCGTAACGGGAGGTGTACTACTCTTAGACGACGGTTTCGAGCGCATAAATCCATGTTGAAAGCGCTTCCAGTCTTACAGTTAAGCCTTCTACCACGGTTGGCTCCAAATGGTATCACACAGATGTAGAGTGCATGGCGCGATCTAGAGGATCGACACAGTGACGAGGTTCATGTGCAGTCCAGAGCTGAGCCGTGACGAGTCTTATCCTACACCCTACCCCTGGCTTGATCCCTACTTCTTCCTTTTTTCATAGCTCTGCTTCGTCCTATTCAGCCCTTAAGGAAGACGAACGAAGACGTTCACATTGCAGTACAAAGAAGAGCAGACCCCAGGATTCACTGAACAGTAAGTGATCCCTGAAATGCGCACTTTCTCCGCTGAAGAAGCCACTGATAAGGAATTGTTCACCGAATAAAATTATCTGGACCATAAAGCGCGATAGCATGCCAGAAGAACTGGAAATGGTGGCCTGACATGGGCCGCGTCCATTGGGTAGCTTTTTAAGCATTAAAGAACCAGCTGCCTTTACCTTTGACCAATATATTGGGCTAATATTCATTTATAAGGAAAACATTTACTGTGAACGGCTGATCCAGCTGAGGTTTACCCAGCGTCGATATTTTCAATGCTGTGACATAACTCGGCTGCAAATGGAGCCTCCGTGCAGTGGTTGAGAACCTGCCTGGTTGTTCCTGAAGTCCGCCAGCAGCGATTCATTTCCCGAAGGGCACTATCTTATGCATAATCAACTCCCGCGATTGCCTGGCGCTGTATTGAAATTGATTCGCTCCTGGACTGGAGATTTATTGGTCCAACGAGTTGCTGGGAGAGTCCGCTGGGGAGCGCTCTTCACATCGCCAGATGGAAACAGTTCTGCTAGCTGCCCTTAAAACACTTGACGCTATTTTGTTCCTTAACTGACTGACTCCACAACGACGGTTTTAAAATATCCGAATTTTGAAATGACGAAGTTCTTCTATCTTGATGATTGAGAACAATGATTATATGCTGTTGGCAAGAAAACAGGAAAATCTCTTCGCATAGGATCCATCGGAACTCCGCAAGGTACGCCGTGCATTACGAATGGCACTCACAATCAGCATTATGTATGTAACTCACAAGCTCGATCTTCATTATATGCCTGTCATCGAAACGCATCGCACAAGTGGCTGACCTAATTTCCAACGACTTGGCACAAGCGGCAATGCTTTGGTGGTGCATTATCAACGAAACTCGAAAAGCTGGATGCCTTTCCGCACTTACGTGGATATTGTTACTACAAATGTCGTCCTGTCGATTCCTCATTGTACGGTACTAATCGCATGTTCATCCTCAGTCCAATCTTAGGCCTATGTTATACTTCGGCGACGCATCGCCGGCGGCGTCGCCGAGAGCTCCGCAGGGGTTGTTATACTTCCGCCGCCGACGTCGGCGTCGGCGACGTAATCCAAGGTGGCTAAAAACACGCACCGATGGAGTATTTTGATTGTGGGTTGGTTCTTCGTTCCCGGCACTGCCATGATCCCCACCGGACCTCGAGTTACGAAATCGAGAGATGCAAAAGACGCTTGTCACGGCAGACTGTTTTGCCAGAGTGCTGGTGAATAGATTCTTTCATGCCACCATTAAAATGATGATGTTAGTGTCACCAGAAGCCCTAATAAACTACCTATTCAAATCGACGTTCTCCGAGTTAGGCGCAAAGTCAGACTTGAAGAAGGCTGGGGACTTGCCGCTGCTGTTTGCGCACCACATCTCTTAACGATAATACGCCTTGTCTTCTGTATGAGAGGAACTGTAGTTCCACGCGCTTCCCAGCTAGGGTCGTCAGAAGTTTGAGCTATATATTTTTAGCCGGTGATAAAGTATATAAGGTGATAAGCCGGTGACATCACCTGGGTGTTTCGCCGTCGGGAAGCAAATTCGCTGAGGGCTGGAGGACAGTACCCCATCCGCCACATTGTCCTAACATGAACACTTCAGCTTACCACTTGTTTTGCTCCCTAAAGGCTTTAATGGCTAAGAAAAGTTACACAAAATTTGAAAACATAAGTCGAGCGGTGGCCGACTTCGACTCTTGGGGCCAGATTCATCAATGATACCGCTGGTGTCATCTAACCGCTGATTCACCATATCGGCCTACGTAGTATGTGATACAGAGAGATACAGAGATACAGACACGACAACCAATATATCGCTACCGGTTGGTAAGCGGTTGATGAATCTGGCCCCTGGTCTTCTCAGTCGCTCCGATGCTAAAAATGCGCCCCGATGATCTCCTGTCGACAACGTCGCCGACGCCGCTACAGACGCGTGGACGACGTCGCCGACGGTACCGGCGACCTTTATGGCGACGTCGGCGTCGGCGTCGACGACGTCGATGACGGGCTGTCGGTGACGGGGCGCAGCGTCGGCGACGCGTCGCCAAAGTATAACAGGATCAACCCTTGCGGCCCCTTGACCGGCCGGCACTTGCACTATGCTATGCCACTCGGGCCTCAAGTGAATAGCCTGGAGCTTGATTCTTGGAAACTTCACGATGTGCGGTCTTGAGGCACAGCAGATCTTCACTCCCATCGCATGCAATGCGGTGCTCCCGATGATGACGCCGTTGCACCTACGCGGTCATTTCTGTGCCCGTCGGCGTCATGCATGGCGTTGTCTTCCTGAGGCTATCATTGCCGAACTATGGCAATGCGACCGCTTGGCTGTGTCATCCATCGGTGGCGCGGCGACAGTACGTAGTCTCCATAAAGAAACACTTGGTGAAGGTTCTTTCCTGCCTGAGCACTGCTGCTCTGCATAGCGGGAGACACTTGTTGGGAACTTGCTACACTCGCGCCAGGATTTGGATTGCATTCAGTGAGAGGCTTTGTCGGCAATTTTCGTTCGTTTTTCATGCGCTTCGGGACCATCTGGAACCATTGTCTCTCAGCCGATGTGGCGATTTCAGTTACCGATTGTCCTGCCAACAATATTTGACTGCCATTTTTCGCGACCCGCTTAACACAGCGGCGCCTCGCCGTTTCCTTGATTTGTTGCTCCTCCTTGGTTTAAATTTGGAACAAAAATGGTGAATCGAAACGGACACTGAGGTTTTAGTTTTCATCTATAGTTCGTGGTTTCTAATGGAATGCGGTGAAACTCGAGCTCATCGCTCATGTTACAGCGGTTCTTTCGCTGTTCGTGAACCAAGCGATGCATTCGCTCCTGCAGATAAAGATGGCTGCTAAACTTGCCGTTAGAACGAACGCATGAGCTTGATATGAGCTGATTCGCTTGTGATGCTTATATGAAGCTGGGGGTGGGGGGGGGGGGGAACCACACTGATGTTCAAAGCAGCGTATGCACTCCACATGATACGTTAGCGTATGTTACCGCAAGGCAGCAGGGGTGATCGATTTACTTTACCTGCCGCCGAGACCTGATCGAAGTTTGGCTGCTAACCGTTGTGTATCCTCTTCCTCACTTATAGAAATAAATGCTACGGTAGTGCCTTAGCATTTATTTTTATAGGTGAGGAAGAGGGAGGCGTTTCTAAAAGATTATTACCCAAAAACCGCTTCGCTTCGAAATCAAGACGGAGTAGATGATGCAATGAAATTGCTTTGAAGTCTTTTGTGACTCAAGTTTCACTATACGACTGGACTCATCATGGTTGGGCGACGGCCAGGCCATTGAAGCCTCCCACACCTCCGCGATCGGTGACTCGTTGGAGGACTTGGCTGGAAAGGGTAAAACGCCGAAGTTTCTGTAGGCTGACTACAAGTTGTATAGTTTTTTGGGTGGAGTTAATACTGCCTTCACAACACTTAGAATTAGGGTCCGCGCGGCACTCTCTGCAAGTGGACTGGTTGACGGCGACCCTCATCTTTCTCTAGACTGCTTTATTAATTTCTTTATTTTATTATTTTTGTAATGTTCTAGGTCTGAAAGATAATCATGAATAATTCAGTAAACTATGATAACTCAAATTTCAGGAGGATACAACACGCTCTTCCTAGCAGCAGCACTTCACTTTATCTCTTATCATTCTTCTCATTATTTTGCGCACTTCGCGCAAGCGAACTGAATAATTATGAGGTTAGTTCGTTCGCTGCTGTTTTTGTTACATTTTTTCGAAGTTTCCTTTCTGTTGAAGATTTGGCTTGCATCGGATATTATTTCGTTTTCATTCTTTCTCTGCTGTTTAATTAAATACAGCAGGTAATTTCTTCAATTTAATTTAATCCTACTCTGTACTGAAGGCTTGCTAGTTGAAGTTCTTCACTAATGCTGTGTTCGTCGCTGGATATTCTTTATTTATTTGGTTAAGTGTAACAGCTCAAAAATTGAAGTGCTTGCTGGGTGGAAAAGTGTGAAAAAGTAAAATCTCAACCAAGCGCCTTTTGGTTTATACTTGGCTGCCTTCTACACCCACGTCAGTGACTACACGCTATCCCGGTGTTTGAAAATTGCTGCCGTGGTGGCCCAGGGAATAGAGTATTGTTTAGGCTGAGGAAGCGAACTGCTTACAGTTGTTCCGCGGGCCAGGCAGGCATGCAAAGGGCCTTCTCGATATATCACCTATGAGGACAAGAATGGAGTGGCGAATGACGTACCGTCAAAGGGAGTTGTAGCTGAACTTCATTCTGCACCTTAACCGTGAATCAGGGAATGTGGACCCTCCACGTAATCCGACCGTTTTGGATTTTTCCGACCTTCTGGATCAATGTTCGCGCTTCCGCGAAATAAATGCTGTTAAAATTTGAATTACATGGCGGCCATTCAATATCATGTGCCAAATATATGCTCCTTCCACGTAAACATTTGCGGAAGATTCCTTAACATCTCCAGTTTATCACGCCATTATTCTTACAACCAGCCGTCCGTGCGGCCTCTCGGCCGCACCGACGGCTTCTTGACGGCTTCGCCGTGGCAATAACTTCTCATCATTAATTGTAGCTGCCACCTATGTCATAGTTTCCTCAGGAAGAACATCTTAACTACGTCGATGAGGGAAAGTTGGAAAAAAAAGCGAAAAAATGGACGACATGCACAAAAATGCTTATTTGCCCAATATCGATTGATGGCGATCGACAGTTTAAAAACGAACTTCAGATTCGTGTTCAGCGACCTCCATTACCCCCAGAGCTGAAGCTTCGTGCCGCTTGAACGACATCCGCAAAAAATCGACGATATCGACTGATATCGACTGATATCGATCGGTCGACTTCCGATTCGTGTTCAGCGACCTCGATTACCCCCAGGGCTGAAATTTCGTGCCGCCTAAACGTCATCCTAAAAAAATCGATAATATCGATCGGTATCGATTGGTCGACTCCAGATTCGTGTTCAGCGACCTCGATTACCCCCAGAGCTGAAGCTTCGTGTCGCTTGAACGTCATCCTCAAAAATCGATAATATCGATCGATATCGATTGGTCGACTCCAGATTCGTGTTCAGCGACCTAGATTACCCCCAGGGCCGAAGTTACGCGCCACTTGAGCGCCATTCTCAATAAATCGATAATATCGATCGATATCGGTTGCCTTCCCTGCTGTCAACGCCTCCCGTCGATGGCCATCTAAATGCCAGGCACGTTTGCCGACGTGTTCGGCACGTCTACGGCTCGCCATGCAGGGTTGCCGACGTGTTCGGCACGTCTACGGCTCGCCATGCAGGGTTGCCGACGTGCTCGGCACGTCTACGGCTCGCCATGCAGGGTTGCCGACGTGTTCGGCACGTCTACGGCTCGCCATGCATGGTTGCCGATGTGTTCAGCACGTCTACGGCTCGCCATGCAGGGTTGCCGACGTGTTCGGCACGTCTCCGGCTCGCCATGCAGGGTTGCCGACGTGCTCGGCACGTCTACGGCTCGCCATGCAGGGTTGCCGACGTGTTTGGCACGTCTACGGCTCGCCATGCACGGCTGCCGACGTGTTCGGCACGTCGGCGGCTCGCCATGCACGGTTGCCGACGTGTTCAGCTGCCGCGCCCCAACTCAAAGTGTGACGGACGGACGGACACACACACACACACAGTGACACACACACACGCTTGCTCCTTTATATATAGTAGGATATAGGCACTGATGCTTGCGTTAGCGTTATGTTGTGCCACACGAGGTTTTTTGGTGGATGATTTTATTCCGCTGTGTATATACTACTGCATTTTGCAGCATTTCCGTTAACTTGGTACAAGCACAACAGAGACAAAATGAAGAAATTAAATGGAGATGCTCTGCCTCGGAATGAGATTTGGCTCTCTAGATTCAGTCCAGATGTAGGTAAAAAAACGAGGAACAACGCCGACAACAAGAAGCAAACCGGCAGGCCTACTCCTGGTACTCATCCATAAACGGGATTTTTTCGCCTTAACCTTGCTACCGTTGCGGGCGTTCCCCAAATGTTGGTAACACACGCATCCAGGTCAGCACCATGAAAGCAGCGACAGCTGGGTACCACGTTTGCCCATCAAAGCAGAGGTCGACTAGTGCGGACGGCAATGGATCAGTTTACGACTGCCACTCGATCAACGATTTCGATTGATTTTCTCGATTCACGAATTAAATTTGAACACCGCCACAAAGAATAGGTCCTTAAGGACGGGAGGTAACACTCTGATAAGGAATTACCTACCGTTGAGCTTTTCGACGACTCTTCTGCATGATAGGTGTAGAAGGCAGAAGTCTCTGCAAAACTGAAGCAGTTGCGTTTGAAAATTGAGAACGGAAAGGGTCTATTGTGCGCCCTACATACCCGTCCTTGCACCTTTTCGAGAATCGTCATAAGAAGTGCAACAGACTGTGGATTAAAGGCACCATGATATAATACGCGTGGCAGGCTTGCCTATAACTGTTTGCCTTTTTTCGTAAATCTTCTCAGAGAAAGTGCTCTAGCAAAGAAAAACACGAAAAACAGAAAAACAGAAAGGCAAATCCGTGTATCGTGACTCCAGGAATTTTGAGGCAGCAGAATTTGGAGAAACTAGCATCACTAAATGTGTGTCACATTGCAAAGGATATGGAAATGGGAACGTGCTTTAGTAACAGTAAGAAGCTGCTCCTTGAGACAAGTTGTGGTTTTTGAATACACATCACAGAAACTGACTGAACATTCCAAACAGTTTATTATTAACATATGTACGAAGGCGATGCTGTGGGATATTTTCAATTCGATGACCATAACCAAGTGGCACTAGCCGGAAGGCAAGGGATACATGTTGCTGATTTTTAAAAACGTCTGGAGAGTTGTCCTCCATAGAAACAAAGGCAGTGAGTGCATAGTATGAGCAGCCATAGCTAGGATAACTCTTGCGAATGTAACATGATTTTTGGGGTTTTCTTCTTCCATCATTTTTGAAGGGTAGCTGAAATTTCCAGTCATTTTATCTTTGCGTTTTCGAGGAGGAATTGTCATCGGAAAGCAACCCAGCTCGTTTCAGGAGGAACTTAGCACGACGAGCTCGTTGGCGTCGAATCTTCGCAAGGCCTACACGAACGAGTGGGCCGTGCGAATCGCTGGAGGCTCGGAGGCGGAGGCGACTCGTCTGGCCGCCAAGTACGGGTATCTGAACTTGGGTCGAGTGAGTTTTCTCCCATTCATTGCATCCGAACTGACCGCTGGCAGCCGACGGCTAAGAGCCGGTGCCGGTAATGGAGACAGAAGAGGCGTTCGTAGGGCCAACGTGTGTTCGCCGCCAAATTCAATTGCCACCTCAAATCCAATCTCGGCGCAGGCCAGTCCGGACCCGCATATCTATCTCTGCGCATTCATTCAGCGACGGACGCAAATTTGCTCCGTGGCCTAGAGACCTGCTGAATGGAGCGGGCGGACGTAACGCTTGGCGACAGGGACCAGAAATGAGCGGATCAGTCTTTGTCCGTTATCCGGTTTTCCCATCCGTTTCTTGTCCGTTATATAGCGAACAATAATACGCAACTTCTTGATACTAGCGCAAGGTGCTAAAATATTTATACGATTCTCTATGACAGGATGAAACAGCAGTTACAGAGGCCTGAGTTTTTTTCGACAAGAGACCTGTTCTCTTGGGGTGCTCGAAGGCAACATTACACAGGTTCATATATACCAACCCTCCCATTCCTCAAGTGTAGGCGTATTAGCACTAGACCTCTGTGAGAACGACTAATCAGTGAATTGTGCATTAGCTGCAGGTCAATGTACTGACCTTCTAATTTCCTCCACAATATCAGCCGTCACTGGAGGTAAAAAGGGGACGTGTCACAGGAAGAACTGCTTGATGTGAATCTTTGTCCTACAGCCATTATTGTTGTACTATTTGGTGTTAGTCTTGATTGCGATAATGGCATAGTTTCAGAGATAGAATTTCGCAAAACTACAAAGAAGTAACGCAATTTTTAATGAATTCCAGCAAATCGAGAAAGAATGTATCGCGAATAAGTGGAGCTTATTCAGTCAGCTATATTTATAGGAGCAACTTTATAAGCGTTTTGTGCTGTCAGAAGTCTGAAAACGGCTGACTGCGACTGGCAACTGCTTCCCACGAAACTTGTTTCCCTTTTCATATTGCGAGCTGACAGAACAGATAATTGGTGGTTTTACTTCACATGAAATAGCCAATCCGTATCTGTCCCTTTTCCGTCCCTACATTGACTGGAGATGGGGCTTCACGTAGGTACGTTATAGATTTCTGCTTGGGCATGGCCGCCTGGACTATCCATCAGCCATCACGCAGAAGGACAGTCTTCAACTAGTGAACAGCTTCGATCGACCAGCCACTGTCGAACGATTTTAGTCATTTTATTTATTGGTGACCTTTGAGGCCAAACACATGAACGACCTAAATAGTGAAGAAATTTACGGAGATTGATGGAAAGGTTGACTACTGACAAAAAGGCACATGTTATTGTTACTGTTTGAGGCTGTTCATGTCTTTGGCTTACGAATTTACCTGTAGCGGTCAGGCGATGTAGCCACCTTCCACAGTAGGTTTAGCTGCAATGCATAGACCCGAATGAATCATAGATTTAATTGGCATGGGTGTCAATTGAGTTCGAAATCAATTCAGAGAGCGCAAGGCATCGGCTCCTCTTATGGGCTGCGTCGACCAAACTCCAGAAATCCGACGGTGCCTCATCATTGTTATTACCTGAATATATCAAAAAACGGTACTGAAAGAGTCGAAATTAGTCTCTGCTCAGTAATAGTATTTGGTTTCGTGATTCGCTGCCTAGTTTCTTTGTTCGTTAACTGTATTTTCCGTCATCTGGCCATTTTGGGAGAAATTACCCACTGGCCGTTATGCGGGTTTCAAAATTTTATTATTCGCTCATCCCTGACAGGGGCGTGATCTCACATCTTTCAGATCATTCCGGGTGAAGAGTATTTTTTGTTTCGTAACGTCAATCAGCGCAGTCGTTCGGCGCGGAGATCACGAAGTCTTCAGCTGAATCGGATCACTCACGAGCCTGAGGTAAGCATCTAACTATTCTGGAACATCGGGGTGATAAAATATCAGATTAAGGCCGGACCCTGAGGAAGGAGTAAAACCCTTGTCTCACTGTTTTCCGAATGTCTAGATTGCACTACCTCGAAAGCGTACTTCTCCGATGTGCCTCTGAATGCATCTCCCCCTAACGCAGTTGTGGCGAAGAGTGAATGATCGCGTACATACAAGGGGTACTTGGGATCACGTGCGGAACTCTGTTAAGAGGGCCCGCTTGTGTGATTTTACCTCCATTTCTAGGCCGCTAAAATATTCCACATCTCCTCAAGTTTTCTTTCTTTCTCTTTCTCCTGACCAATGACGTCTCTCAAATCGATGGCGTAAAGAAACATTTTTGCTGGTAGTCGCCGGTGTAGTGCCAACTATCCTAGCCATAGAAAGAATGGCTGTACATAGTATCAAGCACCGACAACAACGTAGATTGCAAGGAAAGTACCACACTCTTGTAAAGCAGAACGAAACTTTTATATTCCAATCATATTTGGGTGCTACATCTTAGTTTTTGTACCTCTATTTTTCTATTGCAATCATTAGGGTAGATGTCGAAAATGAGTGTACCGCTTAGGAATCGGAGCCATCTCCCTAACTTCATTTCTGGTTACGATGCTATCCACCCAATCACCAGATCACGGTTGCTCCGGTAGACCGTCGGAACGCTTAATTATGGAGGTAAAGTATCCCTGGAACAACATCGACATCGCTAGGCACATTCCTGCAGTTGGCTTTGTAGACCAATTTGTGCGACTTCAAGCGCTCATCATTTTTAGGACAGTGATTTGCGAGGCGCAACTCAATTTCTGGCGCATTTCAGTTTCTAATTACGCTAGAGAATCGTTCGGCATTTTATTTTTTCCCATTACGTGACGCAGTGGCGGTTATTCGGGCTTTGTCCGCTCTTTGTGTTTCACGTAGTCTGTTTTCTGCATTACCTTCGAGTGAAAATTCACAACTGTGGTAGAAATGCGCCACGACCTCTGCGGATATGTAGGGGTTATCGAGTAAACATTTTACAGTAAGCCCCACACTGAGGTCGTCTTTTTGTGATAAGCCAGATCTTTGCTGTTCCTGAACAAATGGGGAATTTATTCAAACAGCCGAA
Organism: Heligmosomoides polygyrus polygyrus; assembly: GCA_947396885.1. NCBI lineage: Eukaryota > Metazoa > Nematoda > Chromadorea > Rhabditida > Heligmosomidae > Heligmosomoides > Heligmosomoides polygyrus. Next base: position 67,007,186 of record OX377205.1, on the reverse strand, counting down.
GAAAAGGAGCCGGTATCGATGTGTGCCGTACAAGCATAATCTAACCTATAAGCATTGCTCGCGAGTCGATGGAAGGACCAGATACGGTTTGAACTCGCCTGTGCACTCGGGCCACCCAAATCTAGCGTTTCTGTCTCAGCGGCGTGCCATTTGGAGCTGGACCTTTATGGGAAGTGTGGAACACTCGCAGCTCATCTAACACAAGAACACGGCCGACGCTCCTCTGTTTCGAGCGCTTTGCAACCACGCGAATCCTCCGCACGGACGTGCAGCAGCCCCCGTAGCGCTCCTTTCTTCGCCTAATCGCATTTTCGTAGTCGCAAAGGACATATTGTAGTGGCGAAAGCCGAATTATACGTTTGACGTGGTGTGAGCGGAAAAAAGCGGTGCACGGCTTATAGAAAAGGAATTCGTTTAGACGCATACGAAGAGCACTGCAAATAGAATGCAGCGACAAATGGTTTCAGATTCTGTGGATGGAGCAGCAAGTGGCGAAGAAGCGTGTCAAGAGGGACTATCGTCGACCACGGCAGAGACGGGGCCGGCCGCTTAACGTGAGTGGCGCCGCTTCACAGACGGAGAGAGAGGCTAAGAATCCCGATCTAAGGCTGTCTGCGCTTTCAGGAGAATGACCTCAGCTTCGGCGAGGACGAGGCACTGGTGAGTAAGTCGCGGAACCGCAAGCAGCCAGATCCGAACGATCCACTCTGGACGGACATGTGGTATTTGGTGAGCATTTCGTCTTAACACCACCTTGGACCGCTATTGTCGGCTGACATTCCTCATTGTCTGGATTTCTAAAAGAGACCCTAAACTGGCAAACTCCAGCTATACATATATAGCATCAGACTCTCTTTTTTGTGGTATTTTCTTCTACTCTTACATTCAGACAGAACTCTCGTATGTCACTCCTAGACTGCTCTATAGATCATTCGATACCACCGTTGCTAAGCTTCGCTTCCTCTTTCACTTCTATTTCTGGGACCTAAATGTTGCACGAAAACGAAATCAGCTGTTGTTGTGGTCAGCCTTGAGCAAACTGTCGACGTGCTCTTCTGCATTAGTACCACTCGATGTGATCCCTTTGACGACGTACATCTTCTTCTTTTGGGTGAACTGCAAGATCGTCGTTATTGTGTGCCTCACCGTCATTGTTTGTAGAATCGAGCAGAGATCACAGGCAATTCCAAGATGGACCACAACGTCAAGGAGGCCTGGGATCTGGGCTACACAGGACGAGGTGTGGTGGTGACCATATTGGACGATGGCCTGGAACGAACGCACCCGGATATCGCGCCGAATTATGTAAGACTCCTCGTCGTTGGTTCGCTGACTACGATTCCGGGCGATAGCTTTGGATTCAGGACTCTCGCGCTTCGTACGACGTCAACGACCGGGACGACGACCCTATGCCACGATACGAGTATTCAGACGAGAATCGACACGGCACGAGGTGTGCCGGCGAGGTGGCTGCGATCTTCAACAACAGCCTGTGCATCGTCGGAATCGCGTACAACGCTCGAATCGGCGGTGAGTTCGCTGCTGATTCCTCCTTGGATGGGGTTTACAGCTTTCTTTATTGTAGGCATCAGGATGCTCGATGGAGACGTGACGGACGCTGTCGAAGCCGCCTCGCTTGGTCACAATTCGGACTACGTCGACATCTATAGGTGGGAAGCCTTCCATTTAGAGAGGTGCGTCAGCGACTACCTACCATAATGCATTTAGCGCCTCATGGGGACCAGATGACGACGGCAGAACAGTGGACGGACCAGCGAAGTTGACTCGGGCTGCGTTCGAGCGTGGAATCCGCGAAGGCCGACGGGGCAAAGGCTCCGTGTTTGTGTGGGCATCGGGGAACGGCGGGAAGGACGCGGACTCGTGCAACTGCGATGGCTACACCAACAGGTGAGTGGAAGGGTTACGTCTGCCTTTGAATCAGGAGTGGCGTAGACGTAGAAGATGCATCGCTGTGTGCAAAATTCGATTTACTTCGATTCCTTGCCGCGCAAGGTCATTCAAGCCTAAAAGACCCACAGGCTTTGGCTAGGTACTTTGCCGCGGCTCTCGACCGTAACCCTCACTCCTTGAATCCCTGATTGAATTTCATCGCTGCAACAATAAGCTCCACTTTAGATAATGTAGACCATCCCTTCTGGGAAGAAGTCCCGACAACTAGCTCATATTGGTTCGACTGCAGCTCTGTTTTCAAATGACCTCAATATAGAAGGTCGTCAGGCCATGCCATCTGACGTTCCGATGTTTTCATTGAGATGCTGCATGCTGCCCCAAGATAAAGAAATATATCTTACCACTTTCTCCAACTTGCGCGCCATATTACCATGTTTATACTCGTTTTTTATCCGCAGTAGTCAGTTTGCTGGCGCTTCCCTAGCGACTCTTCTCAAATCATTCGCTTCCTTCGTTTCCAGCATCTACACGCTCTCCATTTCTGCTGCCACTGAAAACGGAAACATCCCGTGGTACTCCGAAGCATGCAGCAGCACGCTGGCCAGCACGTATTCAAGCGGTGCAACCGGCGAGAAGATGATCGTCACCACGGATCTGCACCACGCCTGCACGAACACCCACACCGGCACTTCGGCGAGCGCTCCGCTGGCGGCTGGTATCGTTGCGCTGACGCTGGAGGCGAATCCAGAGCTCACATGGAGGGATCTGCAGGTGAGGATTAGCAACATCTTGTAGCTGATAAGATTGACTCCATGGAGTCGAGAAAAGGAGCAACTTTTCTAGTCCATTTCTCAAAATGTAAAGGGAAAGAGTATAGTTTTAGAATACCCCCTCAGTACCTAGTTTTCACCAACCGTAAGTACAGACACCCTGTAGCGCAATCCGGCAAAAACGTTATTTTCTTGGAGTGCAGCATCTCTGAGTCAGGCCTTGGTCCTGTATCCGGGCGAAGTCCAGGTGTCACTAGCAAAGTGAAGTGGATTAAAGACAACTTTGGTCAGTCCCTGATTGAGATATATACATACGCCACGTATTCACTCCTATGGGATATCATTGAGATCTTCTGGGTACTCAGAGGACCTCAATGATATCGCATAAGTTACCGTTCGTTACTGCTACCCCGACTTTGTACTATCTGCCTTTGCAAGTCATTGAAATGGCTAGCAGATGGACAAGTCGGTGTTTTACAATTCTCTGTCGTCTGGTACTAATTCTCATTTTCCTGATGGACGGTTTGATTGGCCTGTCTCTTACGCCAAACGCTAGTGATTCTTAAATAGCCGAATCAAAGCATTTGGAGTGCACACGACAGTCGGCGCCTCCTCGGACTGCTCTATAACACGCCCATAATGCTGAGGTGAGGAAGTAGAGGAACTGGACGTCGTCCTCGTCGATGTTCCGGCGCTTGTAGGTGGTTGTAGTGTATGATTGTTTACGTGCTCGCCCCTAAGCAGGTTGGAGTGATCAATTTGGGAACCTAGGCCGCTTGTTCCTCCTAACTTAGTACTGCTCTTATACTACTTAATGCTCTTATACTACTTCATGTGGGTTCAATTGCCCTTGGCAAAAAAGTCTGTTACCAGAATGACACCAGGCTATGCATGTCAGGCCTGGACTTTCTACTATCTTGGTATTTACGTGAAGTTGAAAGGAGTTTGAGCAAGTGTACCAAGCAGGTTTTAGAACCTCAGTGATCTTATCCTTTCGATCCCTCCTCTGCATGTGCCCTCGAGCATCGTCCGCAGACAGCTGCGCAAAAATTATCATTTTTTTCAGCATATCGTGATTCGAGCTGCGAAGCCGATCAACCTCAGAGCTGGTGACTGGGTAACGAACGGTGTTGGACGTAACGTTTCACACTCCTTCGGCTATGGTCTGATGGATGCTGGCACGATGGTGCAGCTGGCGCGGAACTGGACCACAGCCCCAGAGCAGCACAAATGTCGACAGTTCTACCCGAGCCGATTCAAGTGAGTGGTCCAACGTCTTCTGCCAACGAATTGCCTTCCTTAACGGTTGCTTTCAGGACGATACCGCACGGAAACCGCCTTCAGCTGCAGCTCTACACGGACGGCTGTGCCGGCTCACCGGACGATCAGGTTGTGTACCTGGAGCATGTGCAGGCGATCATCACCCTGAAGGCGCCCAAGAGGGGCGACATTCAAATCTACCTGACAAGTCCTTCGGGTCAGTGTTAGGGAATTCCGAAATCCGTCGTTTCAGCTCATTTGAGTCTTTCGGTGACTCAAAAGCTCCCTGTTTAGGCACGCGATCCACTCTGCTGACGAAACGGGCGAGGGACACGAGCCGTGCCGGGTTCATCGAATGGGCCTTCATGACCACTCACAGTTGGGGAGAGCTGGCCGCTGGCCTGTGGACGCTCGAGGTCGACAACGACGGATGGGATGGTAAGCAGAGAAGATTTCGCGGAGGCGGTGCTCGTTCCTTAAAGTCCCATCAGGTGTAGTAGTGGAGATTATGAAGGCGGGCTAGAGCCTGCGCTGCGGGGACCTGTTAAGCACTTACGTGCAGATGATATCCGGGCGGAGTTGTGAACGTGTAGTCCTCTACTGCAGTGATTTTATACCAAATCAACAGGGTTCGCTTGCTCGTTCTCCCTCCTAGACAGCTCTGATACTGTCATCTTCGAGTTCAGAGCAGCGGAAGGTATTGCCGCTCGACCAACTGTAGTTTGGCTCGTAGGCACGTAGGCTACGTCGTGTTTCGACTGCATTAGGCGCCTTTTAGGCCGCGGGCATACTTCCATCGCCGCGATGCCATCGCGGCGCTCAGTTCATGGCCATTCCGCCGCACGCGGCCGAATAGTCAAAGAAAACCTCGCCGCGGCCGCCGCAACAGTGGCGGTCGGCATGCGCGATGGCTTCCCGCGCCCATCGCGGGCATGGCATACTTTTTCGCGCCGCGCGCGGTGTTTAGCGTTGATCCTGGACGGATCGCCGTCGCGCTCCCTTGCAGAGCGATGGGCGATGCGACGAGCACAGAGAAATTCAAATTCTTTCGCGTCGCTCTGCAAAACTCATCGCCGCGATTCAACCGCGGCGACGGGAAGTATGCACGAGGCCTTATACTTGCGCCGCCGCGCGGCGCGACGTGGTGGTTGACATGGCTATCGATCTTTCGCGCCGCTCGGCGGCACCGCATCACCTTCATACTCCGCCGCCTCGAAACACCACATTTGACGGAATTTCGGGTTACGGTATTCGGCGAATCGCGCCGCTGGAGGGAATGGCGCGGCGCGGCGCGATCAGCTGCGGCAAACTCGGTGTGCAGTGGAAGATTTCACACCGGGATGAAATATTTTGCTATCTCCGTTTTGTTTTGGTTCCACAATCAACAGAACAAAGAGGTGGTGAGAACGATGCAATAAGATTGAAACAATGACGAGATTTCATTGATAAATATTCTGACTAAAAATGACCAAAACTAACTGAAATATATCAGCGGAGGAATAAAAAGGCATGGAAAGTATACCGCAAGAAATACTCTAAAGTCGGTGATCCTGCCTAGACCACCCTTGTTAACGGTATGGCTGGTCTCCGATCGAATCATGGAATACGGATGTCTAATTCGTGATCAGCACCCCAAATAATCCCCTAGAGGAGGTCTCAGCGAATTTTTTTCGACCGAAGTCGTGTCGGTGGAGTCGGAACTTTTAATTAGTGCCAAAGGATCATTTAGTGCCATTTGTATTGCAGGGGATTCGACTCAATACCACACTCACCAGTTTCAACCCTAGGTTGAGCAGACGACTTCGAACCCATCCTTAAAGAAGGATTCGTCGCTTCTCACAGGAGACCCACCACTTCTCACAGAAGATCCACCACATTAGCAAGATACATTCCGTTGCTCAGCCGGGCGAATCCTTTCTGTTTTGGTTTTCCATTGACTCAAGGGCCCTCTCCTTCGTCATCCTTGGCGAACGGACCGTAGTTAGCAGAAGCTCGGGGCCGCGCGCCGCTGACGCTCCCCTTCCTGACTGCAATCGCGCAGCGGCGCGTCAAATTCGGAGCGCGTCAGCGTCGTCCAGTCGCGCCGCATCCCAAATTGTCGCGCCGCGCCGCGACGAGAGTATAAAAGGCGCCTTAAGCCCCTTTCATACTCGTCCGAGGGGCGGCGGCGGCGGCGGCCACCGCTTCAGCGGCAGGTGGAGGGGCGGTGTCCGTTCTCGGCGCCTAGGGGTGGCGGCGGCAGCCGCCAGCGCTAATTGCGTTTGGCGCGCGCGTACGCGCAGCGGTCTCGTCTGTGCCGCCGCTCTCGCTGCCCCTCGTGGCCGCCGCCCGAAATGGCCCCAGCCATCTCGGGCAGCGGCCCCGGCGGCGGCGCCGCCAGGGGCGTGGCGGGGCGTGGCCGCGGCGACGTCGCCGCTGCCAGTATGAAAACCCCTCCACCGCCGTGGCCGCCGCTCGGGCACGTCATCGCCGCCGCCTTCCTATGCTAAACCATTGGGCCGCCGCCGCCGCCGCCGCCGCCACGAGTATGAAAGGGGCTTTACGCGCCAACTTTGCAGCAAAGCTTTACCTATTCGCGTTCAACCATTTCCTTAGAAAACAGTAAGCCACGCTCGTTGAACCTAATTAATGCATCAGAAACAGTATGTGTTTCAGCACCGCACAACAGCCAAATCTCTTCCTGTTCCCTTGCGACCGGGGGTAAATGTGCGCGGTTGATAGCAGATGTAGCTCATGAATCGAGATTCTCCATCCACTTGGCCTTACAACGCTCCGACATCTCCGGATTTGTGGCGAACCTGCCTTAACCGTCTTCCCTCTGAGTAATTTGTGTAATGGCTCAATCACAGGAAGAGGGTAACATCACCCCAAAGAGTTGCACTGTAGAATGTCATAATGGCTAATTGAAGAGGAGTGTACGCTGTACAGTCTCTTAGCTTCACCTCCACGCCAAAAATGTTCGTTCCATCCTGGCACCGCTTTCCGCATCGCGACCCTGATAGTTCTCGCTCCAGATGCCGAGCTGGTGAAGTGGGACCTGGTGATGTTCGGCACCGTCGACGAGACTACTCAGTACGGCGGTGGCCACAACTCGGCGCTGACCGCTCGGTCGTTGACTCACTTGGAAGGTGGTCGTGGCGGTGCGAAGACGGCGCCGCTCCACGCTCGACTGGCCTCGATTCTGCTGCCGATGCTGATGCTGCTTCTCCGATTATGACACGAATCCGTGCTCTCACTCTCGTGACACTCCTAGTGGCCTTGCGATTCTTTCAGTTGATGATTCCTGTTTGCTGTGCAGCGGATCAACAGTAGGATACTCTGGTAGATGATCAACACTGTCTATACTTGTTGGCTGAACTCTGATCTCTTGCTGTAGGGAAGCGAACATCCCGCCGCACCCGCCAGCTGCGGCTGTTCTGTTCCGATTCCCTTGCACACTTTCCGTTTACGGTAACCGATTCGTTTGTGATTTTTCGCTTCACTTTATGCCATGTACTCTATCTCCAGTGATCGTTGTGGTTCGTCGTTCGATCCGCGCCATCTCGTCTTCCTTCACCCACCTCCCTCGAAGAGCCAGCGTGTTCTCTAGTCGTTAACGTTCACCGTGTTGTACGTTTCCAAGTGTAGAAATCCTCAAGAGCTTTATCGTTCCGACAGTGCAAATTATGTTCATTCTCTTATCATCACATCGTTCAATGAAAACGGTAAATGTGAGCGAATGAATGGCCTTCCTATGTATGCTTTCGCCAAGTGTCTTCATGCTTCAGCAATCACGCGGCGCAGCAGATTGCTGTCGTATTCATGCAGTAGAGCACTGTGCTAAAGCAATCGAGAGGCCGTGTGCACTCGGAGGGGGAGGAGTAGGCAACTACCATACAACTAATAGTGCTGTCTATTGAAAGCTCTACTTGGTGTGGCACCACTTCTACCAGAGCCTAGGCCACGCCGTTATTCTTGATCGCAGAAAAAACCTTATAACAAGCTAATATTCACGCAAGTAGTACATAGCTCCTAGCTCTCACTTATACTAATATATGTCAGGGCGAAATTTCTCATTCTTCTACGGGATGTCATAGAGGGATTTGAGTGCGTACTTGGCTTATGCAATGCTTGTGATAGCCAGTCCATGAACTGTCAGTGGTCAGTCCTCCACAGATGTCTGGTAGCAATACATCGACCTCACAATGATTGAAGGCTTGGTTGGCCTGGGCCGAAAATTCGAACAACGAACCTGTTTTCAGGTGCGCGTGACCATCGACACCTCCTCCGTTGCGCTCTACGGGCCCCCATGCATTTGCATAAGCGTATAAACAGTCTAAGAATGCTGACAATTCCCCGGAAGAGGTGCAGGCCTCATCTAGAACAGGATCTTTCAAAACGCAATGTCTAAAAAATGGAAATAAGTGCACAGAAGGGGACAAACATGGATTACAACAGCCTAGTTTGAGAGAATACAATGTGGGAAAAGCCAATTAGACTGAGCATCATAATATTAACTATTTGGTTGGCAACTAAATTCGTGGACTCATTCTTAGTCACTTCTTCTAGCAGAGATTACCAGGTTATTTGCGCATCGATTCTTTTGCTCTTTCCACCGTTTGAAACCAACTTGTCTGTACTTCTCGAGTCTACTTTTGTTGTCCTGGCAATTTGATTTAGTGAGAATTTTTCAGTCTGAAATGAGACATATAGGACACAGAGCCTCTATTCGCGAATGCCTTTATCATGAGTACCAGCTCAGCCACTTTGTACCTGAAGCCCGACAGGCAACATGAGCAGCTGTAGGAGATGAAGTTGTCCAACAATCGACAGGGTTCAAATGGTTCAAGAGGTTCTGTGAGGACAACGTTGAAGGTGAAGACAAGCGGTGCACTGGACGACCGATTGCCCTTGATCGTCGAGCTGCTAGTGCTATCGAAGGAAATCCACGCGTGTGTTGGCACTCGACTTTAGGTGCTCACATACCTCTACTGAGAAGATTCTGCACAGCGTTGCCTTTCCGGTAAAGCTCAGTGAATGGGTGCCTCACGACCTGACCCTATCGCGGAAGAAGAAGCGTGTGGATGCCGCGGAAAAATCGTTGGACGGTCAGGAACCATTTCTCCTCCGACTGGTAAAATGTGATGAAAAGTAGATTCCACGGGATAATCGCCAACGTTCTAACCAGTGGTTTAGGGCAACGCTGAAGCCGCTGCCAACGCCTAAGCCTGATCCCCAGCAGAAGAACGTGATGGTCTCCGTTTGGTGGTGTCGCGAAGGTGTTATCTTCTGAGAACTCGTTGAGAGCGGTTGCAGCATTAATGCCGAAGTCTGCTCTTCTCAATCTGACCGCGTGCAGGCTGAACTCTGCCAGAATCGGTTCCGACAGCTGTTCAGGAGTGGCATTGTCCTTCAGCAGGATAACGGTAGACCACACCCCGCGAACAGGACTCTTCAAAAAATCGAAAACCCTGGGCGGGAGCTTCTAACCCATCCACGTTACAGCCCAGACTATGCGCTGAATGACTGCCACCTTTTTCCTTAGTTGCAGCACTCCTTGGCTGTAAGACGATTTACCAATGACCAGATCTAAATGCACCTCGAAGGATTTTTCGCCTCAAAACCACAAGAATTCTCTAGTAATGGGATAGATCCAGCTATCTGATAAAAGGGAAGCAGTTCCGCGTTCTAACGGATCTTACTTCGATCAAGGATTGTTATTAGTTGTTTGTTAATAATGACTTTAGTTAAAGATGCTTGAGAGTCCACGAATTTAGTTGCCAACGTAATAGTATAGTTGTGCTTATTCGACTATGATTAATAATTATCCGAGTAATTTACTACCAGGCTGTCCAATAATTCTTGTCCGAAAATTTCACCATTTTTAATTTTTTTTCAACTTTATTGAAAACAAGTCTAATCAACAATATAATCACCACAGTTATCCACAACAGTGGCCCATCGATTGGGCAGGTCGCCGATGCCCTTCGCCCAGAACTCCGGGGGCTGCGACTCGAAGAAGTCCGCGATGTCGGATTTGAGGTTGTCGTAGTTGGTGAATTTTCTTTCGGCCAAATGGTGCTTCAGCGGGAGGAACAAGTGGTAGTCAGAGGGAGCGAGGTCCGGGGAATACGGCGGATCGGCAACCGTCTCCCAGCCGAGCATCGCCAACTTCTACTGGGTCTCCACGTGGGGGCGTGCGTTGTCGTGCAGCAGGTGGACCGAGGCCAGTCGGGGACGCTTTTCTCGGATGGTGGCGGCTAGTTTCTCGAGCTGATCGGTGTAGATGGAGGTGGCAACCGTCCTGCCTTGCGGGAGCAGCTCGAAGTACAGCATGCCCTTGGCGTCCCACCAGCAGCAGAGCATGATCTTCAGCGGGTGCTCCCTGTCCTCGAGGCTCGTGTCGCCGCTCTCGAAACGATTGAACCAGCGCCTGACTGTGCGTTGGGACACTGCATCCTCCTTGCACGCTCTGCAGATGTTGGCGACCGCGGTGCCCGTGTCGTTGCCCAGCAGCCACTCGTAGTACACGAACGTACGAATTCGACCTTGGTCCATTTTGCCTTGTACTGGTAGCTAGACGCGGCGACTGCGCCTTATATACCCCTAGCGTGGAACTCTGGAGAACCCTCTAGAAGGTTTTTACACTTGCCTGATATTATAACACTTCTAAGGAAAATTATAGAATTTTGAAAATTTTCGGACAGGAATTATTGGACAGCCTGGTATATTACATTATTCGAATCCGGAACTTCCTGGCTTTCGAATATTCGATTTCGGACAGAAATCGAAAGTCAGGAAGTTTCGAGTATTCAAAAATCGGGAATTATTCGAGTAATTTGTTCGGTCAATAATTCGAATAGTCGAATAAGCACAACAATATTAATTCGCAAAGCAAAGGCAGCCAATCTCTATCGACGTTTTGGTGCACCGCGCTGCAGATCAAAGGGGTGTTATGATGTTCGAGGTATTCAGGTGTGGAGATACGAAACTCGAAAACAAAGCGATGACTCGAATGTCGCTCTGAAGGTAAGCGGTCAAAGAATTTATTTCCTTGTGCTACTCGAAGAAGATCTTTCGAAGAAGATCAACGAGGGATGACAACATGTGATAACGGTGGAATTCTACAAAGTAACATATGATCTTTAGATTTGCTAAGCTCTTCATGAGGTTGCCATAGGGCTTTGCTGGCCAAACATTCGGCTGTATCGCCTTCAGAGCCTGAAAGGGTCAAATCAGCTGGGAGTTACCCCACCAATTATCGTCTCAATGTCAAATTTTTGAAAGCCTGGCTAATAGAGTACATCGAAGGGCCGTACCTCGCGATGGTTCACTACAGGACCAACGGAATCCGCACAGGGTGCGACGCTGGCAACGCATGGTCTCATGGACGCTGGCAACGCATGGTTTAGAAAGTATTATAGAAACTAGAAGCCAGTTCGATTGGCCACTGAGGAGGAGCAGGCGACTTTTCTTTGCCTACAAAATAGATAACTTCAGAACTCCAAAGATCGAGGAAAAAATATTATTTTTTATTTATTATTATTTATTATTTATTATTTATTATTTATATTCTTATTTTAATTATTTAATTAACTATATTTATGTTTGATTTTTTCGACCCCTCTTCGACTTCTGGAGAGAAAGTATAACAGTACCAATCTGTCTTCTTCATCCTCAACCATCCATATTGCTAGTGATTTCACGGCCGTCACATACAGCAACCTCCTCACTACTAAAGGAAGGCGTAATACCACCCACATCATTGTCATCGTCCGGCGACCAGTCTACATCCTGCGCTTCGTTCAAGTCAAGCTAACATCACGAACGAGAGAACGTCAATGCAATAAACATCAAACAAAAAACTATCTGGAGTGCTTCCTCCTCAACGGTTCAAATACTACCGGCAGTTTTTAGGACACCCTGCATTTTTAGCAAGCAGTGGTGTGTCTTTAGGTTTTAAACTTTGAAAGAAGCACAAATCAATCGATACCGCTACTTTGTGAAAGGACTATAACAAGTATTGAAGCGAAACACAATCAGTCGAGTTTAAAATGCAAAATAAAAGATGACTACGGAAGATGACGTTGATGTGGCTACGTCTTCTTGTAGTAGTGAGAAGAGCATTTGCTGTATGTGACGGCCGGGAGACCACTAGTTGGTTTAGCATGAAGAAGACAGATTTGTACGGATCGTACCAGGCCTTTATAGGAAATTCGTCACCGAATACGCAGACCGCAGCAGAAACTGCTCTCGTGCACGACAACCGTGTATGAAAAGATTTATTCAACAACAATAAACAAGGACAGGGGATATGATGGGCTCCGTCGTCCGTAGCTGGCAGGCAGGCTTGGCGATGGCGGCGTCGGCAGGCAGAGCAGGGTCTGGTGGCGACGACGGCTGGCGGGCTGAAGACGACGGAGGCTGGCGGTGGCGGGATCGGGAGACGACGGCGGCTGGCAGGGCAGGGTCTAGAGGCGACGGCGGCTGGCAGCGGCGGACCCGATGTCAACGGTGACGTGGGCCAATGACGACACGATGACGACGGTCCTTGTCTACCGGCGGCCTTTTATACCAACCGGTGGCCGCCCAGATCGCGTCTCTTGACAGGGCGACCTCTTGGTCTATCACACCACAGATTGGCACTATTATACTTTCTCTCCAGGGGTCGAAGAGGGGTCGAAAAAATGCAAACATAAATATATAAATTATAAAAATTGATTAAAAATATAAATAATAATTAATAAAATGATATAAATAAAAGATAAAAATAAAATAAAGATAAATAAATAATGAATAAAAATCAAAGCCTAATTTTTTATCCAATTTTTTCAGTTTCTCCTCAATCTTTGGAGTCATAAAGTACAGTAGTAGTGCTGAAAGACCTGCCTTCATTGCATAACGACAGTGAAGACAAAGAAAACTATCTATTTTGTAGGCAAAGAAAAGTCCCCTGCTCTCCTCAATGGCCGATCGAACTATGTGTTAGGAACGCTGTTGTTTGATGTTTATTTTTGTGTTTATATCGTATCATCCAGGTTGAAATAAAGTTCTAGTGTCAGTATGGTACACTACCGTGGTCAAGATACACTTTACGTCGACAGAAATGGATCTAGCAAGCCCAGCAATGCAGGAACCCAATCTCCGGACCCGAGCCCCCAACCCTTGGCTGCGCACTTGGTGGTGAGCGGCGCACCTCAATGTTCCACTTCGGTCACTGTACGGTTAACAAGCAAATTGTGAAATCGCTGTAATTCCGCTATTATTCTAGCCCCAACCCTTTTGCAGGTCAGATTCTAACCACAGCATGACAGTTTCAGGCGTCAGTTCTGCTTTATCAGCCCGTATTGAAGTGAAATGGTTTTTTGCAATTTTCGACCTACCCAGATGTCCGCAGGAAATTTGGAAACCACTGCGGTGCTTCTCAGACAACGCCCTACAACCCTATATAGGTCACTTTTGAAATTGCCACGGGAAGTTCATTGACCTCCCTTGTAAGAAGGTTCTATGAGTAGAAATACCATCGTGAAAAAGGATACGAAAAACGCCTTTGCGCTTCCTTAATCTCAAACAGTTTCGAAGAAACGACTTTTCTACACGTTCCTTACTGACGAATTTACGCACAGAGCAAAGTCCTTCGCCATAGCAGAATGTTTGTTTGAAGGGAACAGTTCCCCCATTAATGAATATTAGAAGTAGTGACGTGCAGAGCCGAAAACATGTGACGGTTTTTATCCCTCTTTTACACTTGGGATACCTTCGATACAATGCTTTTTTCAGATTGAAGTTTTTTCAGAATGTAGTCTTCACCGCGACCATATTCACCAATAAGATTTCGCCGGGCGGAGCTATGCAGAACTGCACCAGCTGCCGCTGCACCACAAATATCCCAACGGCAAAGTGGGAGCACCAAAAACCGTTTTTTATTCTCGATTCTCACGGTCTCATGCAAGTGGATGCGGAATGTGGTACAACATGCGAATGTATCATGCCTAATCCAAAACAATAAGTTAGATAGCAATAGTGACATAGTTCAAAGCATGGAGTGATTTCGAACTCTGCCTGGCATATTCAGGCCATTAAGGCAGATGGTGAGGTCCGAGAACGGTTCCGTGACGAAGCCGATCTCGGCGGTGCATTAGAAAAGTTCAGTGGTATGAGGAAAGCTGTTTCGGATAATAGTCATCTTCGCGACTTCACCAACTCTTATGCGATCCGATCGCCAAACAGATTGTATGCTTGATCAGGAGCCGAACCAATGGCGAATGTCCGGAAGCCGTACTCACGCAGCTGGCGCTGGTTGAGGATCAGACGGCCATCAAATATCGACGCGGGATGCTTCATGGTACCGTAGATCCGCTCGTAGTCCAAAGTCTGGAAGAGCGATTAATTGATTTCACGCAGAAGTAAGTGAGTTCATCAGAATTGAGTCTTCCCAAGGCACCTTCATGATATTTGTGTGAATCTGACCGCGTATGGCACCATCGGCAAAAGACATAGAACATACAGAGAGCATAGGACGCTTAACTGATATCATGCGATAACGCAATTTGATCCCCATCGAGCCGGTTAATTTTTTGCTGCTCCAGAGTCCTAGACTCGATTGATACCGGACATGTTAGACACATATGATCCCGTGACTTGTCCATCGACTGGTTTCCACCTCAGGGAAGACCTGACACAACGTCACCTAGAGGTGCGGAAGAAATGGGTGAATTGTCTTGAAGGGTTCACTAGGCTATCCCTGCAGTATCCATCCTTGCACCCTTCTAGGAAAGGCTGGTTGGAAAAGAACTTCCGCAGTCACATTTGCATCGATCTTCAAAGCATTTCAGAAGCAGGTTATTTACGGCGGCATATGTAGACTAGATACATATGTACATATGTACGTATATCGTAATTGGCAGATGTACGGTACACACCATAACTTTTTCGGTATCAAAGTCTCTTTATCTTCGCAGAGTTTCCTCTGAAACCGTCATATCTGTCTGCTTGCAGGAAACCGGGGTACACATGAGTACGATTTTGATGAAATTTAAACCAAGTAATTTCCGAGCTTCGTCAACGTATTTTGACCGCATCATAATTATAGGTTCACCTGAAATATACCCTTCCTACACGAAAACATCAATAGCTATAAATAATAATAAGAACATCTCAAAGGCCCTTCGATATCTTTGGAAATGTTACTAGGTACTGACCAAATATTCTCGTCGACTGGTTAGAAACTGATCCACACATTCAAGGTGGCTTCTCAAGTAAACAATGGATGACTGTTGTTAGGTATAGGTCCTTTGCGGCGGTCGCAATGAGTTCATATGAGTAGATAAATTTCATCAGTAGAACATCGCAGTCTAAGAGAAAGGAGTCTAGTCTCTTCGTGGAAATAAACTGATAGTGGACATCCTGAAGATAGCTGTCAAGAAGTATTTTGTATTCCCTTAATGATTTTGGTAAGATGTTTTTCTTCGAATTTTTTAAAATTCAGTTTCAGCTCCATTTGTATGTAAAAAATACCTGTCTTATATTACTTCTGGCTTTTTGGAATTTGGATCTTCATTGGCTACTTTTGTATTTAAGCAAGATAGTGGATAAAATTACCGAAAAGGAAGATTGAACACACCAGTGAATAGCTTAAATCGTCTTTTCTTACGAGAAACAAAGCTGAGTAAATTGAAGATTTTGTACCTCACAAGAGCCGATAGAACGTTGGAGTAATTATGCCCATGTACTATCACGCGACATCGCGTTATTAATTATTCTTAGGTTGGCAACTAAATTCGTGGACTCTCAAGCATCTTCAACAGAAGAGTTTATTAACAAATAACAAATAACAATTTTCAATCAAAGTAGGACCCGTTGGAACGCGGGAACGTGTCTGTGTCTTATCAGCTAGCTGGTCTATCCCACACCTGTAGAATTCTTCTGCTTTTGCGGCCAAGAATCCTTGGAGTGCATTTTGACCTGGTCCACATTAATAAATCGTCTTCCAACCAAGAAGTGCTGCAGCGAGCTAAAAATGTGGCAGTCGCACGGCGCATAGTCTGGGCTGTAAGGTGGATGAGTTAGACGCTCCTAGCCAACGTCTTCGGTTTTTTGAAGCGACCGATTCGCGACGTCTGATCTGGCGTTATCCTGCTGAAGTATAATGTTACTCCTGAAGACCTGTCGAAACCGATTCTGTCTAGTTCAGCCTGCTCGCTGTCAAGCTGAGAAGAGTAGATTTTAGCATCAATGCTGGAATCGCTCTTGACGATCTCCCAGAAGTTAACACCTTCTTGACACCTTCAAACGGAGAGCGCTTCGGGAACCGGACTCTTCAAAAAACCGAAGAACTCGGCTGGGAGCGTCTAACTCACCCAGCTTACAGCCTAGACTATGCGCCGAGTGACTACCACCTTTTTAGTTCGGTGTAGCTCTTCATGGTCGAAAGACGATTTATTAATGTGGACCACGTAATCCAAGGAGTCTTGGCCGCAAAAGAACAAGAATTCTACAGCCGTTTGACAGACCAGCTATCTGATAAATAGGAGGCACTTCTACGTTCCAAGGGCTCTTATTTTGATTAAAGATTGTCATTTGTTATTTGTTCCTAAATACTTTTGTTGAAGATTCTTGAGAGTCCACGAACTTAGTTGCCAACCTAATATTTACAGAGTACATTATTATCGCGTAATTAATTGTTACTTACACAGTATCAACGACATTTACCTCTTCGAAGCAGCTGAATAGTTTTTCAAGCACTTTTTCGTCATCATCCGAATTACCTAGGCATTTGATGAACTCTAACTTCTGAGATAAGCAGAACGCGTGCACGTGTGATGTTTCCTACAGCACCACACAGCGGCCATCGGAGTACATATTTATGGTCGAGCACGATGAAATCTCCACGAAGGCCCCTGTCCGACTCGCTGACCATAAACTCGTCTATTCACTATAGACTTTCCCTCGTTGGCGGAAGCCGCTCGCTAAATTCAAGACGGTTTAGAGCGGCACCATGAATAGGGTTCAAGCAAGTGGCCGGACTGCTCTGTCTGACCAAGCAAAACGATCACCATCGCTGTTTCAACCATTGAAGTAGAGTAAATCTAGAATGATAGCTCTCCACAAAACGTTGTGAATACAATTTCAAAGCAAGGACGTTATCGGCGAGTCGCTGGAGGGCTCTGTGCCGAATAAGTGTGGTTTTAGCCATCTCTGGCGTTTCACCCGCTGGAGCGCTTCAAGAGCTGATGGTCACCACTTCGGCTTCTGTGTAGCGAACCTGTTTTCCGGAATTGTAGTCTTAAAGCTGAAGCATCGCAGAAATGCCCTCGCGAAAATTTTTCAATAACACGGTTTGTCGGTACAAAAGATAAGGATAAAAGGATAAAGGACGGCGTTAGTCAATCCCTTCTGGGATGCGCCAGCGCATTCTACTTCTACGGGATGTCGAGGAGGTGACATGAATGCGTATTTGGCCATACAATGACTTGCGGTGGCCAGCCGATGAACAAGTCAGCGCTCTATTCTTCCCAGACAAGTCTGGTACCAATTCACCGACCCCGGAGTGATGGAAGGCTTGGTTGGCCTGGGCGGGAAACTCGAACCAGGAACCTGGTATCGGGTACACGCGACAGTCGCGCCTCCTCCGACTGCGCTACACGCGCCCCGGTACAAAAGATAGACAGAAAAACTTGCAAATTGCAGGACTGGCCGGGACTGCCAACAGATCAAGCAAAATTCTCAGCAATCGTTATGTTACCCCATACAATTTCGTATCAGGCGATTGCTCGAGACAGTTTTTCCTCAAAGAGAACAAATAAGCCGTGATATCTTATAGACTCTGCAGAAGAAAGGTTCCTGACGGTGGAAGTGCATAGCTCTTATTTGCTCCCTTCATTTTAATTCGGTTTCTCAAATAAACCTAAACTTATGATACGGTCAAATTCGTTTTCGAAAGAGTTTAGAAAATATTAACGGTCCTAATTACTCCAAAACTGGGTTTTCCTGCGTGACATGTATCACGGTTGTAATGAATAGTTGGAAAAGTTGGAAAAATGTTTGATACTGTAACATTTTTGGTGGAGCTGTAATCATGATACGCAGGGCAGGCCACAAAAAGAGATCAACTTTCGAGTTGTTTCGTAAACATTCTTTGAAAAGGTGGAATTTGACGGGAATTGTTTGTGTTGTGTAGGCGGCCCATTACTGCTTTGTCTCTATGTCCAGCTGCAAACTTTTACATGAAACGCTTGCCTTTTACTTGAATATTTCACCAAACACTCCTCTGCTTGACTATTCTGTGGATAAAGCAGTGTGTCATAGAGCTAAGGTTATACTTATTTCAGACCGAAAAGAGAATGCTTGAGATGAACACATACCTTTTCAAATAATGTGGTTCTGGCTTACTAACAATGCGTTGGTAAAATATTGTTACGAATCCTGATTCTTAATGCTCGGAATTCTGGAAAAAGACTATCTAACTATGAGTCCGCCTCGCCCAACTACATTAGACTTCAGAAGAAGCCGGAGTTTTGGAATCCTATGAAAACAGCTCGATGTTCATATGATGGTTATTTCAGGGTAAAACAGAAACTGACGTAGGAATACTTATATTAGGTATAGGAAATGAGATCTAAAGGAATATGGAACAGCCAAATTTTCCAATCCTTTCAAGTCACATAACTGAGTGTAATATTATTCGATTACAAAAACTGACAACTGGAGATATCGTTCGTTCATTCGGAGGCAATCCTTTATGGAAAAGTTCACCAATCAAGAGGTGCGGCTAAAAATTTCGTTACCTTAAATTCATCCCACTCTGTCAGCACTACTATCGCATGCGCCTCGTTAGCTGCCGAGTACGGATTGTCGTGAGCTTCCACTAATTTCGACACTGAAAATGCCTGTTTGACCTGGCTGCAAGTGGATTAGAACTTGGCGGGGTGATGCTACACTCACCCAGCTCGGCCGACGAGTGCTGCTCCAGCTCCCACCGCATCTGCGCCTCCGTCACCTTAAAAAGAACATTCCTTTATTGAGTGGATGGGTAGTCGTATCATGCGTTCAATTAAATGCTCCTTTTAAAGTTGGTAGCGCCAGCCAGAAGCTTTACAGAAGTGTCGAGCTTCCTAACTTCAGCTCTCTCCAACTAGTCATCTGGAAAAACATTGCCAACAGTTACTTGACAGAGAATGTGCTCTTACCCCTTCTTAGTCATGCAGCTGAGCTGTTCTCAATTGAGTAAAACGAAAGCAAGGACTGCTCGAGAACAAAGGATGAACGATCAAGGTGAGCACTCAACCGCTTTGCAGGATTCCACTTTGAAGGGAGGCGGTTTGTAAGCGGATTCGACCCAGGGGTTCATTTGCGGTGGTCCTTTGATATACAGGTCCGCGTTCCGTGTCACGTCTATTCCAATGTACCAAGCCCGGGATGAAACTTTTAGTTGGCCCTGGCGCGAAAGTGATCAGAGAATGCAGAACACGAACAGTCCTTCTCTGTCGCCTCATCGATCAGTGATGTCGGATTGATCAACATGGTCCTTCTCGCTCCAAAATCAGTCGCTTCGGAGTAAACAACTGACTTTCCCTAGCCCTCCCCCGACGGAATCCAGAAAATTCACTGGTAGGTGTTTCTGGACTAAGCGGGTGGTTTAGTATTCAGCGACTTCGACAGCTAAAGGAACATGGATTAAGCACGGGACTCCGGATGCCGCTACTACTCTGACGATCGCTTTGCCGCCGGATTCATCAACGACTGAAGCCAGGATATACAGGTAGAAGGGAGAGACATACTCGCGAAATGGTACTCATGATGCGTGGGTATGCTTCTAGGACGACAGTCGACGATTCTCATGGATATCTCACCACACGCGCGTTTCTTTATATTTTCTCCGAGACTGATGAACTCGACTCAAGGTTGTGCTAAGCCAAGTCCGTGTTCTACTTGCTTGCCTCAATTCGCATTTACCTAAGTGTAGCTATGGACTGGCGACATTCTATCATGACTCCGTTGTTGGAAAGATCTCGATGTAGTGAGAAGGAACGCTCTTCGAGTCGGGACTTCTATCGTGGGCGCATACGATTCCGTTCGGTAGACCTGTACCATCCACCACACTCACATGACAGCGAAGCCGGGCAAACTTCTTACACGAAAAGTGAAAAAGTAAAAGAAAGGAATAAAGCCCCCTAGAAGAGGTTATAGAGCTTCACGTAAGAAAAAAGAAGCATGCAAAACTCTAGTGTGGAACGATAGTAATGAAGGAAGGTAATAAGATGAGTTGCGATTAGAAGTTACAAGCTGATGGTGCCATCCACACTATTGAGTTAACGATCAGCGATCGCAAGCTGATGAATAGAGGAGAGATTGTAAGCGCACTCCTTTAACTGAACACCACACTTCTATGTAGATTTTCTAAAATGCTTGCTTCATGATAAGGAAAGAAGTTCAACGAAAGAAAACCTTGGGATCGTAGACAGATATCCGCGCGTGCTCTTCAAGAAGATGACTGATGATGTGGATGGCTGAGGACTCCCTGGAAATAGTGTCCATCACTTTGAATTACAAAAAATTCCTCATTATGTGGTAGCGTTTGAGGTCCAGTTTTCGTTGGTCTAGCAGGTATGTAGCTGTAGTTTCAGGTTTCAGGTTAGACTGCTGAAAGACCTCTTCGAATTCTTTATGGTGACTAATCCTCTGGGGCGCGTGGAGCGCAGTCGGAGGAGGCGCCGGCTGTCGCCTGCACCCGGTACCAGGTTCCTGGTTCGGATTTCCCGCCCAGGCCAACCAGGTCTTCCATCCCTCCAGGGTCGGTAAATTGGTACCAGACTTGTCTGAGTAGCCTAAAGCGCTGACTTGTTCAGCGGCTGACCACCGCAAGTCATTGTATGGCTAAATGCGCATTCAACTCACCTCCACGATATCCAGTAGAAGTAGAATGCGTGGCGCATTCCAAAAGGGATTGAATAATTTCGTCCTTTACCCGTTATCCTTTATCTGACTAAACAATTTATGTTTCGAAATTGTTATATATTTTTGCCCTTGAAGGGCTTATTGAAGTATGTAGAAGGAGCAATTCCGAACGATATCTTAACTTCAGATTGGGACAATCCGCAGCCGAGACAACTCGATAAACCAGTCAAGTGTGGGGCCTAATAGTGTTGGAGAAAGCAGTGTGCGGCAGTGGTTCAGTGATTTTTCGGACCGGAGATTTCAGATTTCGAAAATGACCACCGTAGCAGTCGACCTAGAGCAATCCTGGACGACAAGTTGAAGGAATTGGTGGAGGCTGAACTAACCTAAACAGTTCGCGGGATCGCGTGAGAGCTAGACCTCAGTAAAACCAGATGCGGATGCTTTGAAACGCCTTGCGAAGGTGAAAAAGCTCGAAGAGTGGGTGCCCCACGAGTGGAGTGAGCGGCAAAAATCGTCACGTTTCGAGATTTGTTCTTCTCTTCTTTTGCGCAACAAAACTGACCCGTTTTGGATCGAATCATTCCTTGTAATGAAAAGTGGATTCTGTATGATAAAAGGAACATTCCGGACAGTGGTTGGACGCCGAGGAACCCCCTAGGTATTTTCCAAAGGCGAACCCCAACAAAAAAGGCAATGGTCACTGTGTGGTGGTCGGCGGCTGGTGTGATCCATTAAAACTTTTAGATACCAGGCCAAGCGATCAAAGCAGAGTCCTATTGTGCAGAAATCGACGAAATGTACCGAAAATTGCGTCGACTTCAGCCGGCATTGGCCAACAGATGAGGCCCGATTCTTTTGCACGATAGCGCCCGCCCACACATTTCACAAATCACTACTCGACAATTGAACGAATTAAGGGCTGAAGTTCTGCCTCACCCGCCGTATTCTCCAGACCTCTCACCAACCGACCACCTCTTCAAACACTTTCAGAACCACCAATCATGACCAAGCCAAAACAACTTTTTTGCCCAATCTCGACCAACTAATTTTTTCGCTGATGGAATAAGTCGACTGGTGGCATGCTGGTAATTGTGCTGATTTGAAAGGTGCTTACTTCAACTAAATCCGATACGATTTCAGGAAGTTATGGTAGTTCAAAGTGAAGCACTCAAAACGCTGAGAACTTTCCGGACAACCTAATACTTCGCGAATTCGCTCTTCATCTGAGTGGATGAATGAAGAAAAGAGAGAAAAGATAATGAGCGTATATTTATTGCCATTAGCTGCAGCATTTTCTTGCAAAGGCCCAAGCGAAACAAAAGCAAAACTAAATAGTACTTATTACTTTACTTCATATCGTGACGAAACACGATTTCTCTCGGGGTTCTGCGAGCAGAAGCCTATTTTGCCTCACCTAACATTCCATCTCAGGAGCCCGTGAGATGGAGTTAGATGCTCGTCTGTCTGCCGCGATAGGCAGAATCTGGATTTTTTCCTAGAAATTTTATTATTCCCCCATTTTTGCCTCTGTGTTAAACTCAGCTTATCGTCTTATTCCATATCTACTCCATGTTTGGGTTCGGGAACTTCCCATCACGTTTTTTCATGGATGAAACGCAAAACACCCTTTGACGGTAGTGAAATGGCTTTTCTCGAATGGTTTATTCGTAATATAGTCTATATAGATGGTTTAATTTCACGAGTTTGAGATTGTCGCCGAGTGGTCAAATAAACGTTGGTGAGGAACTTTGGTTTGGTAACCGCGGAATCGTGGACGATCGAGTTTACTAGTATTCATTGAACCGCCGCAAACAATTAAAAGGTGCATCGGCTTGTAGGCTATTCTTAGTTCCTATTATCCTACTTTATTTACGTGATGGTCAGAGGTAAGTTGACCAAATCTCAAAAAAAAACATGTTAAGTATAACACCGGCCGTATATATTGGTCTTTGAGCAAAAAAAAAACGCAAAAAAGTCTTTTCCCTCGCTTTTCGGTAGCGTTTTTCGAACTGCGTGCTTCAAATCCGACATTTAGGCTCAACATCGAATGACATATTTGATGAAGAGAAAAACGCGAGCAAATGTCAAAAACATTGATTCCATTACATATACTTCGGTCAACGCGGCGGATCTCCTCCCTCGTGGGAGATAATTGCGCCCAAAGGTCGCATTCTACATATAGCTCTTCGAATCTACATTTTAAACATGCGCTTGGCGTTTTCCACGTCAACATATAGAACCTTCGATGCTGATCCCAAACGTCGAATTTATTTTTTAAAGCATGCCGTTTGAAGAGCGTTAACAAAAAAGCGGCGGACTAAGCGTTTTTGGCGTTTTCCGCACACAGACCAAAAGATAGGGCCGGTATTGTAGGGATTCGCGTCTTCTCCGGAGGCGTTTTTGGGGTTGTACTGATATCGCCATCCAGAGGCGTCAAGAATAAAGGATGGCGATCGGTGCTAGTAAGTCCTCTTTCGGGATGCGCCACGCGTTTCACTTCTACGTGATGTCGTGGTGGAAATTTGAAAGCGTATCTGGCCTGTAAAATGGTGAACGGGTGATGGAAAAATCTGTGCTTTATCCTTCTCAGACAAGTCTCGCACCGATTCACCAACCCCGGAGGGATGGAAGGATTGGTTGGCCTGGGTGGAAACTCCGAACCAGGAATCGGATGCACGTAACAGCCGGCATGTGCTCCGACTGCGCTACCACGCAGCCAGGTGCCTACGTGCCATCTGCTGGCATTTGTCTCACAGGTGCTGCGAATTTTGCGTAGAATCTACACTGGCTTTGAGCCTAAAATGTCGAGGCATGTCCTATTGCCTAAAGCCTCAATCGGATTCTTTCTTGCTCCAAAGCGGCCGTCACCTCGATTGACAGGTGCTGCTTCAGGACGGATAGGGTGCGAAATTGCCGAATCCAAAGCAAAACACTTATGACGTGTGTCAGAGTTCGATAAAAGTACCTCGTATCTCCGGTGTTCTTCTTGAAAGCGAAGCCGAAGATGGCAATCTTCTTATCAGCGACGGTGTTGAATAATTCGACGATGATTTTATCGGAAAATCGTCGACGCTGCCATCTGTTGATTTCGATAACCTAGAAGTGAGTAGAATGCCTCCTTCTCTAGATACCTATTTCACAAGGCGGATCCGCTTACCCCCATCCAATAGTCGGCAACTTTTTGAAGATGAAGAGATTCACTTAGATACACCAGTGAAAGCACATCTTTTTGAAAGCAACTTCCTCCAAAACCTAAACACAATAGAAGCATTAACCTTGAAGTTCCGCCACCAGCTAGTTAGTATTTACTATGCACAGAAAAACAGCAGCCGGCAGTTAATCTGTCAGAAACTCACGGCTACTCAGGGAAGCAAGAGGTAAAGGGAGTGAAAGGAGAATTCAGCGATGGAGCCATCTTATTCTCAACCACCCGCTGTCCCTACTTTCTACTTAAATAAAGTGATTCCTGCTATCGCAGAATTGGGTCAATTGCCGAATTAAGTAGCCTGACAAACTCGCATCTTGAAACACCTGGGGCCGGATTCGTCAACGATAAAACCGACGTGTATAAGGGGTCGAGATACCTATGATGAAGCATTCATCTCCACCCCTTATCCTATCGCTGCCTACACCACATACCCACGGGTTTAATTCTTGGTGAATCCGGACCCTGGTGTGAGTTGGCTAGATGCTTGAATAATGTGGAAGATCTACCTACACTAATAGGCGATCAATAAAGTTCAAAGGCTGTGCGCATGGTCAACCCTAAGCAGTTTGAATAAAGAAATTTATCTTCCACTGAGGGGAAGAGAAACACTATTCGGTCATATATTCTATCGCCTACAATTCATTTTCAAAATTTCATTTCAAAATTTTCGCTTCAAAAACAATTAAGCTCATGGCACCTATGTACGAGTTCGAAGAATTGCCATGGACGGACTTATTAGAGGGTACCTGCTCCAATCCCATAGAAGACAGATGAAGCCCCACCCATGGTGTACATTAAATTGCTCTAGCATGTAGCTTCAGATGAACTAACACTCGTTTCGAACGAATCCCGATGACGCCTTCGATTCTTCAAAGCAATTAAATCTCACCTACGCTAGCCTCCAAGAACTTGTTCCCTATTCTGGTGTCAAAGCCGATTGCGTGTGCTACTTCCTTGACATCGGCTCCCGTAGCTTCACAGATAGCCGATATGGCGTTGATGGACGATATCCTCTGAGCGAGAAATGCGTTCGCCGCCTAAAGAAACGCTGTCACAGGAGTACCGCCCACAAAAGCGTTCTATGCTGAATTGCAGGACACGACATAAAGGCATGGATGAACGATCCCAGTGTCTTTATTCCCAGTTCCTGGCAAATAGTTTAGCCATATTTCCTTGCGCTTTCCACAAAATACTAATCCCATCGCATTCTTGCCACATTTTTTCCTTTCGATACAATTTAGAGAGAGCAGAATGCTCCATAAAAGCGGCCTGCGCTCTATCGTGACGTCGCCTCGTACTTTCAGGACAACAGATTTTGACACTTCTTCTATTAAACATCTTTTCTTTTCCGCTTCACCATGAAACCTACCGCGACAGCACGAAATCACGCGAAAACCGTGTATAGCTTGTTTTTTCTTCTCCTGTTCCGCACATTCGCAGGATCAGCTGTTCTTCTGGCTTCTTATAAAGCCTTCTGCAGTAGTCGAACTTCGGCGAGATCTCACTCTTACTCGAGTCTTTTCACATCTGCTTTAGGGCTTGTCCTGGAGGCTTCCACTATTTACCCAGTCGAACGCATAGTTTCTGCTAGAGTGATGATGCCTCTGCTTTGACATCTGTACACTTTAGCTTATGGAACCAACCTTCACATGTTCACATTTTTCACGGAACATCAGCTTTTCAGCGCCTACCACACAGACACCTTATCTAACGCAAGACACTTACAGAAATGTTAGTTTTACAGAGGCTGACATGCCTGACTATGACTAACTTTCTTTAAAACGGTTCACGATGCAGTCGATCGTTAGCAGGTGTCGGACTCAGAGTCAATTATTGGTGAAATGGTGAACCATTCTACTATATTGACATTCTCCCTTACCCCATATGGGATCCAAGCCGCCACTTTCAACACTTTGCAGATGTCGTCTGTAAACCTGCTCGTCTCCAGATGTTCTGAATCTTTCCTTTCTCGAAAGGATCTCCAGAAGAAATGGAAACCCATGCACGCATAATCTTTTCCCCACCTTAAATTGTCTATACAAGGGATTGGCTTGGCACAGAGACTAAACTACTTATCACAGGGCCTCTACGATGTTGTACTCACCAGTTTTGATAGCTCTGAACTCCAGGTATTGGTCGTAATTATTCGATCTCGTGGCACCCAGTGTTCATATACCCTCACTAGTTCGGCCACAGCAGCCGCGCCTAAAATGGTGAATTTTAAGGTAGTTCGGCACAGAAACATAAAGTACGCAAAACTGTAAGCACAGCTGCGAGGCAGATTTCCAAGTGGTCTGTACCCTCGGCTGACGTCTCGCCGCCGATCAGAACTCGATCCGGATTGGATAGATCTCTGACGGCGGTGCCCTCAGAGAGAAATTCAGGATTCGACAAGACCTGAATGCTCTAACTGATTATAGGATCACTGCAGAACAATGACATAAGCGCTCACGAAACCTGAAACGAAAGGCTTGGATCGTTCCGTTGAGCTTCCCGCAGAATACAGTTGATGCTTTCAGCAGCACGCACAGGTACGGTGCTCTTCTCCACGACAATCTAATTAACAAGTAATTAACTCAGTCGATGGTTTTCAAACCGTCATAAAGTTGCCGTATGTGGAAGAAGCTGTGCTACATGGACAGGATCTTGGCCCAAGCGAGAATTGAACCTACAGTCGACACTTTTGAAAATAATATCCGTTATGCCACAAAGACAGGAAGCTCGTTACCCATATCATTGCTAGCAGTCATCTTTAGGCGAACATTTCAGGGGTTTAATAATGAAAGCGAAAGGCTGAATAGCCTTCTCTGCGCAGTATGTAAGCTACATACTTCAGCGTGTATTCAGATCAACGTTTGACGAGCAAACAGCATCTAGAGCGTAATCCATAGCCAATTCGTTGCTTACTACTTCTCAAAAAACCCTGATTTCGTATTTATCGGCGCTTATCTATACAAGAAATACAGGAAAAAAGCGAAGAATATTCTACAGTCGCTGAAAATGGCCAAGGAGTGAAGAAGAACGCATCCCATTAGCTATGTAATGGAACTTTTAGTATGGCACCACCATGCAATATAATCGAAGCTCGGCTCGCATTCGGACGACCGAGCGTTTCATTCAGTGGGGGACAGGTTATGAGCTTACCAGAGAAGGGTCTCACGCGTTTGCCTGAACTGCGAAAATGAATACCATTGTGAGAATCTCGAAGCAGTACATAGAAAATGGGGTCTATCCTAGTCGAAAGAGGCGCCGCTAGAAAAGCGGAGTAAAGCCAAACAGGGTGGTCTATCTCCCACAGGAAAAAACGTCCTCTCGTAGACTAGCTCATAGTCGCATAGTATAGTAACTCGTATAGTCACTGCCAAATAGTGCAATTTCACTTTTATCGCCGTTTTCAAACAGTCTGAGTGAAGTGCCCTTCTCCCACAATGATAGGGATAAGGACGGCGGTAATCGCTTTTAGGATGCGCCATGCATTCTTCTTCTATGAAATGTTGTGGAGGCGATTTGAATGCGTATTTGGCCTACACATGACTTGCGTAGGCAAACCGATGAATAAGTCAGTGAATTGTCCTTTCCAGACAAGTCTGGTAAGAATTCAAAAGACGCGGAAAGATGGAAGACTTGGCTGGCCTAGGCGGAAAATCTGAGCCGCGAAGCTGGTATCAGGGACACACGACAGCCGGCACCCTTCCGAATGGCTCTACACTCCCCCAAAAGGATAGATCAGAAGAATGTTTCGTTTTTGTTGAGCCGTTGAATCTAAGGGACTACGGACCCTTAATCGTTTTTTATTTGGTGAATCGCCAGCGCATGCGCCGCATACGTCGCATCAGAGACCTATGTAGCGAACGAGGCTAGGGGAGGGGGAGGGTGCTGCGGTATGTAGCTCAGTGGTAGGTGACGCAGCTTCTTAATGCTTAGGCTAGGTGTTCGAAAACCGTGGCTCGGTAGACTTTAGCCTTTTTTACTCTCATGTCTTGTTTGTACATAAATGTCACCTCCTAATGTTTCTTAAGCGCGTGTAACACTATGCGCTTTAAAATCTTAGATCAGCAAGAGGCGTGCATCAGTTCCCTCCTCTTTATAAAAAATGCCTTGTATTTCGCTGTATCGCGGGGATCCGCGATCATAACATCCGAGGCCGAGGCATCGGGAAAGAAGACATACAGCCTTATCTTCTGCGACTCAAGAAAAAAATGCGCGGATGTTGCAACTCAGCGCTATCAGACGACGGATCAGAACCGCAACGGTCTCGGTCTGAATAAAAGGAGGAAAGGGCAGATCGTGGTGCTACCTTTTCCTCCTTTTGCTCCTCTCTCGTGCGCTTGGGGTTGCTCCTCTCTCGTGCGCCTGGGGTTGCTCCTCCCTCGTGCGCCTGGGGTCTCATGCTTTCTTCTCTTTGCGCCTAGGTAACTTGCGTCTACCCTTGGGGAATCATCTGTTGCTAGGAAGTTACTGCTCGCTGCCTAGGGCCTTAGTATTTAGGTTTAGATTTAAGATTTTGTTGTAACTGTTTCGTTATTGTGCTTTGTTTATTGTAATTGTTTATCGGTTTAGTTACCCAAGTTTGAGATTCTGGTGGTCGAATAAACCGCTTGGGCTGGTGTCTGGTGTTGTGTACCGCGTGGCAAGGCCTGGCAACAATTTTACGCTGCGCATTTTTGACAGTTTTTGATATCGTACTCTACACATTGCCATTTTGCACTCATGGTAAATGTAACCCTCGAAAATTTCGAGCCCCATGCTTGGCGTAGTAGCAGTCTTAACGGCAGCCTTACTACAGAATTAACCTTCTTCCGAACCAAGGTGTACGCTGTGGCCTGTGAAGAACGTTGAGCCCCTTATCAGCTTCCTTAAGAACCCGATTACCTCAAATTTGGGAACGCAGTTCTACTTCTGCTGCCGTCACTTTTCCTTGTTGTTCTGCAATTTCATGGTCTTCCGTGGCACTAAGCTTGTTCATCCCAAGCCTTTCCTCTCAAATGTTTAGGAGCCACCCCTTTCTTGATTCCATTCATTGCTGCGATTTCAAAACCCGATACCCTGGCACAAGTTTTGACTTGGCCGCTCAGAACTACTTTCCAGGAGCATCACTTGAAACTGATCTCCTGCCAATCTAGTAGATCTAGAAAACCGGCCATCCTGCAGGATAAAAGAGCATCTAGATGAGAAGGATAAACTTAGTGCATTCACTGCGATAGATTAACATAGGATCAAACGTTACGAGAGAAAGGAATTTCATGTTAAGGTGATGACCTATTGCTCGAGGTCCAAACATCGGCGCGTAAAGCCGTTGGAGCGGCCTGCATCCACTCCAAAGACCCCAAGGTCAACCGAAATGGAATACTTCCACAGAATGCTCTACTCTGGTGTCGTATACTAACCTGGGGTGCTGTTTTCTGGTATTTTCCGTTCGCTGGTCCATGAATGGACTGCGGTTAGGTGCGCACTTGGAATTCTCTCCATTCGCCACGCTTTCAAACATTTGACATTGAACTTTGATTCTTGATGGGAAATCCCCTAACTGACTTGACTTTTTCAGTATCTAAGGAAGACAATGTAGCCAAAACGTTCGCCAGTACAGCCTTGTGTCAACCTTGCGGAGCGTAGAAATCTATAGGAAGAAACATATTTCTCTACTATTAGAAAGGCGAAAATTCTCGTAATCTTATTCACCTCCGCCAGATATATGCCTGAGACCATTCCCTGATTGAAGAGATACAAACCAGTACTTCTTCATAGGAAGGACAGCTACTAGCACGTGATAACGCGGTTGGGCGAAGGTGCCGCAACTGTCGCGTGCACCCGGTTTCAGGTTACTGGCTAGTTTCCGATCCAGCCTTTCATCCTTTCGGGGTCAGTGTAATGGTACTAGACCTGTCTGAGAAGGTGCCGTTCTTTATCCAACGTAGCTCTTAGCAGATTAGCTTTGCAATATAGGGTGAGGTCCTGCTGGTATGCTGAGAGTTCCATAGTATGAGGTGGTCTCAGAATCCGTGGCAAGCGTAGAAACTTCTCGGCACCTTTCTGAATTAATTCACAGAACCATCTGGAGGCTACTTCTCAGCTTATCACAGGGCGGATTGGTGCTTTCACACACTTCCGTGAAGGACAGCCAAGGAGAAGCCAAAGGAGGAAACTCAGGAATTGTTGGCAACGAAGGAGCGCGGGTAACCTCTACCTCGGGGCGATGTGAGCTCAAATAAGAAAGTGGCAATTTTTCTTACTTTGGTACACCCTTTCATTATCATGCATATTGTTGAAGTGACAGGAGCATGTACTCAAAGTCAAATCGAACTGAATGTTCAAAGAGCTCGCAAGCACGAAGCCGATTGCCCCTTCAACGCTCTTTGCCTGAAACTCGAGGTTCAGGACGCTTCGCAGACACCATTTGGGTTAGAATCAACTGCCTACCTAGTCTTTTGTCCTTCTTATTTTAGAGTGCTCTTCGACTGTTAATATTGAAATGTAGGCACGCTCAACCCACTTTCGGTCCCTCTGCGTATTGTGCGATTGTTCGAGACACTGATTCGACATACTTCAGGTCAGGAGCCATTCCCTGAAAACGCAGAATGCATTAATTCCAAAACTCCAGAATCTTCATTCATGACAGGGGATTATAAAACAGGCTTATCATCCCAAGATTACTATCCAAACGCCTTGTTTCGATGGACTATAGTGGAAGGCATTTAAGTAAACGTAAAAGCCAGTTTGTTGAAGGTTTAGCTAAGGCCTCTGGTAAGGCCATTCTTCTCATCTTGTCACAAAAGCTTTCAAACGATAGAAAATTTCCCTAGTTACGATGTCTCAGCTAGCTAAGCACCGGCTAAGTCGATATCTTCATATGTTCACCTTCCCTCTGCCGTACATCTTCGTCGGTGTGTTGACCGATATAAAAATGAGATCGGCTTCACGGATCGCCTTCGGAATGTCGGTGACAAAATGTAGGTTGTTGCCTCGAGCCGCGAACACAATCTCGTCCAATCCAGGCTGGAATTGTCTTCAGTATCTCCTAACGCAAAGCTCCGATTGCGAGAAACGGGCAAACCTCAAAGATCGGCAGATGGTCCGAATTCCACTGAGCGATTTTTTCCATATTCATGTCAACCACCGTGACCTGAGTTGAGATAATCTTTCCATAGTGCTTCAAAAATGATAAGCGAGAAATTGAAGATCTCCCTCACTTGGATGTCCGGACATTTATGAGCGATCATCGCGCAGGTGGGACCGCCAACATAGCCGGCGCCGACGCACGTGATACGCTCGACCTGAACATAGCTTTCATTACCTACGGAAAGATTTCAAAGCTGCTGAGGCCACATAATAAAGGCTACTTTAGGCCGAATTTATAAGTAGAACATAGCTACAAAATCATGTCAAGTATTCCTGCAGAGTTTCCCCTAAAACGTCTGACACATCACAGCGCTTCTCCCACTCGTATTCATTTTGCCTTTCCATAGACCTTCTCCACTTTTCCCAGCCTGATGGCTAATTTTAAAATTCATCTTAGGCAGAAATACATGAGATGGAAGAAACTATGCAGCGACCAGAATTCTCAGCATGCCCATCAAGAACCCCCACATCTCACTGTGTGTTGTTAACCATGTTATTTATGAAGATGCTTCAAACTGCTCACGCGCTCAGTACGGCGTTCTTCAAGTTCTATTGTGTTCTCAAGGACCAGTACAGCCTGACCGTAATTCTTTAAAGATAAGCGGCCCTTTTTTTCCCATGGGTCTCCCTTTTCACAGAGTTTCGCACTCCGTGTTGATGTCGAGTCGCTTGTCACATGGCCTGGTCCTCCATCCCAGATAATGGACACGGGAATCATTTGCGAACGAAATGAATCATGTACTGCGCAGATATGCAGGTGGGACTCAGTGGATGGTCTTTTGGGTCTGCTGTGTCCGACAAGCTCACACCTTCTGTTGGGCGTGGCATGTTCATGTACAGATGTGTTCGCTACTGCGCAGATTATCCCGCACGTCGGCTCGGATTACTCCGTAGACTGAATGGTAGTACATCGACAAACGATTTAGTGCCGCCCAAAAAGTATCGCCCGTCTCTTCGAGCGGTCTGGCTGGCTGCTCAGAGTTACTTGACCCAGAGCCTGACAAGCTACCCGTGTTGTACTTCAGTCCAAAACAGCAGCACCAAAGGTTTGGTCACTTTCGCCCCGAAAGAACCCTCATTTCTGCCGCGATGGGAAGGACGACTACGAAGAGGGTGTTAAAGTCTCAGGGCCTAACCAGGCTGTGCTATTGAGAAGGACTCGGATGACGATCTGTACTTATTGCAAAGTTCCATCTCAGTGGAAGACGATCAGGATCGTCTTGCTGTACAAAAAGGAGGGAGACGTACACGACATTAGCAACTATCCGCCACCGATCTGCCTGCTGTCCGTAGTCTACAAGTTGTTCACTCGAGTCATCCTGAATAGGATCAGCAGAACGTGGACGAAGGACAGCCATGCGAACAAGCGGGGTTTCGGAGAGGATTCAGCACGATCGACTACATACACACCACTACGAAGCTCATTGAGGTGCCGCGAGAGTACAAGCTGCCGCTGTGCCTTACGTTCATCCACCTGAAGAAGGCATTCGACTCCGTCGAAACCGAAGTGGCCGTCGAAGTCCTGCTCACTCAGGGTGTCCCTACTCAGTGCGTCAGAGTCCTTCGAGAGCTGTACGGTGGATCCATGACCAAGATCTCTCCATTCTACAACGACGTCGTCATCGACGTGAAGAGAGGGGTTCGGCAAGGGGTAACATATCCCAGAAGCTCTTCAACATCAGCCTCACATGCGCAACTTAGAGAGGTAACGCACGAGTGTGGAAATCTAAGATAGGTAACCATCCTGTCTAAGCTTCGCTGACGAAATCGTACTTATAGCTCCGAACATTAGCCAAGCTGATCGCATGCTGGCCGTCTTCGATCGTGCGTGAGGGCGTTGGAATACAGCTGAAGTCCACGAAGACGATGTACATTAGGGACGGATGTCCCATTCACAGTCGGTGGAACATCTCCGAATGCTCCAACTATGTGCTTGCCGGAACCTCCGTGTAAAACGCCCGTCGGACCCTCAGCGTGAAGGTGAAATTTTACATTGAGACCTCGAGCGCTAAGTCAACGTGACCTAGTGCTGGAACGAAGCAGGAAAAAACGACTCGTTTGAGGAGCTTCCAAGGACGTGGAAGCAGTGCTGAAGAAAGTGAAGAACACATGGCCCCGTGCTCCATCGTGTTACCGCTCTAATGTGTTCCTCGGACCCTGGTCCCACTAGAGTAGAAGAAACACCACACGATCCTCAATGCCTCGAGAAATCATGCTCGGAGTGACACGATTCGAAGAAGTGGGAGGATCTCTGGAGTTGTGAGCTTCGTCGACGGTCAAGCAACAGAAATCCCTTCGGTTGGGTTGTGCCGTTGTCCAAGGTGCCTTTCGCAGGCACCCGCCGTGTGGGAGCCGTCAGCGACTGGATTCGTTGTGATGTCAAACGAACACCAGAGCCTCCGCCAACGCTTTGGGCATACTCATCGTGGAAGTCCTTAACGAAAGTTAGACGTTGCTCCTGTTTCTCGAGTGAGTATGTTCTACTGGGCCAGCGCTGGACGCCATGGGGACGAATGGAGACATGGCACCTGCTCGAGCATCGACCTGCTCGACGGCCCAACATGCAATACAGGCGAGGAGAACTAACTATGGGCTTTCTGGCGAAAGTTCGCCCGCCAGAGCAGGTCGATCCTTCTCAATGCCCCACACTTATAGAGAAAATCTATTGCAAGGTCCTACGACTAATGAGAAGCAGAACTACCGAATATAGACACGCACAACGTAATAACGGCTATCTCACAAAAACAGCAGAATATGTCATGGGGAAATACTGCCGTGCTCATTCACGTCTGAACCCGGACAAACGACCAACTCCAACTGATCAGATCACGGATATGGCTCGTGCGAATTTGTCATCAGGCTGCCCTCTCCTCTAAAAAAACCTTCGGCACATGAGGAGTGTTGATCTCATCATCGTGCATGATTTGATGACCATAGATGGGTTCCGCGGGAATCTTCTGGCTTATGCATCGAAGCTTGCTTAGCGCCGCGCGTGGAGCGAAACAAAATTCTCTACTAATACATGCCACTCGTATGGGACGACCAGTCACCAGAGAAAATTGCGAATGCCTTCGTAAACCAGAGCTCCAGGATTTGGTAAGAGTGATAGAAGCCCCTTCTACGAAATCCGAAGACAAGGGTAGTCCACAACCGACTGTACGACCGCACCTGCTCTACGCTCGACTGGTGCGTCCCTTTGAAAACAAGATGACACCCGGGACTCGGGGTGGTGTGCCTTATGCCATGTATGGGACACAGTAAGGAGTACGTCTGGAAACCAGAACGCCGTTATGCAACAGGATTATGAAACACTAGTGGCGTCTACGTTCTTATGGTTCTCATGATCTTTGTAGCTCTGGAAGCTTCCGCGCGGACACGTACAAGGATCGTGAGCACCACCTGAATTCTGAATCGCCTC
The DNA here is from genome assembly GCA_947396885.1 of Heligmosomoides polygyrus polygyrus. Taxonomy (NCBI): domain Eukaryota; kingdom Metazoa; phylum Nematoda; class Chromadorea; order Rhabditida; family Heligmosomidae; genus Heligmosomoides; species Heligmosomoides polygyrus. The sequence goes on along the minus strand of OX377205.1, from coordinate 66,972,625 downwards.
CCGAGACCCCTAAAACAATGACACAGTCGAGCGCATAGCTGTGAAGCAAGCACTAGTTCACTTCGTCTGCCGCTTTGGGTTTGGACCTACTGGGTCACGCCCTGAGAGCTCCTAGGGCGGATGGTTTCTTAGAGCTTAAGCTCCTTCAGCAACGTTTATATGTGACGTTGGTGACTGGTAGAGCACCTCAAATTCCACTTCAATAGTCAACCTTCGGTTATTCCTCATTGTTAGCACACTTTTGATTCATTCGCCTTTGAATGTTCCACTGTTGCACATTTAACGGTTAACGATTTAACGAATTTAATGAGTTATCGGTATTTCTTGTTAAAGTCTGGCTTATCATCTCAATGGAAGTTTTCAGAATTTTCAACGGGCTTTTTCTCAATAAGTTTATCACTTCTCCTCTCATGGCTAATCTTCACTAATATGGCATGCCTCACTATCCCGATTAGAACTGCTCCCGAAAACCAGAAATCAGCAAGAATGAGCGAGAACAATCCGTTCTTGCACAGCCATAAATGGGGAAAGAATAACACGCTCCAATGCCAATCTGTTTGAGTTTGACAAGCGATTTGTGATGGTGATGCCAGGCACAGCACGCAGATACTTTTTTGCACGCAACTCTTACTCTTTTGTGGCGCATTTGAGTTTTTGGAAATCATACATCTAGGCGATAGGAACGTTCTTCGCCAAGCTCGTCATCAAATGCGCTGTAATACATACCGGTCTGACCCTAGTCAGGTCAGCCTACCCCCACTTGGCGTTGCTTTTTCCAAAATACTCTTGCTCGCCATCCTGAACAGGCGAGACGAAGAAGATGTTTCCGGTCGCTAAATGTATGCTTAAACGAATTGTGAAAACGCCGACAACAGAAGATCTGGAAAATCTAATTTTCTTGAACCTTGGCATTCGACTGATAAGCTTTAATTTGTATTTTTATTAGTCCCTACGTACTCAGTGGGCTTTCGTCGGCATGGCGATTGTACATGCTCATAGAACAGTAACACGAAACGGTTTCGCACGCAACTAGGAGAGCGATGAAACTACGAGGTCTGCCTGATCTAGCTCACATTTTAAGATGCCTTGCGGGTGCGATATGAGCACCAGCCCACGAAATACCGTCTCTTCAAAGATAACCTCTTGAAGGAAAGATGTTGAGAAATAAATAAATGAATAAATCCGTGCCTGTTCTTATTCCACTCTCTGAAAATAATTTGTGGTTGAAAGCTGGTTTATTTCTCTGTCCACTCTTTGTTGGTAGTGAATTGTTTCTCACATGTAGTATATATTACGCTGCGTTTGTTGAGCAATAGCTTTTGGCCTGTTGAAGTTAGGACATAAAATGCTTCCCCTGATTTTTTCATTTTAAGTAATAGTGCGAGGCTAATTGTTTTTTTAACGAAATTTAAGATTTGCCGGAAATTTGACGGAAGATTTCCGTTTAAAGAAACGTTAAGAATTTAGCTCCCTGAACTTTGTGTACGCCCTTGTATGAATGCTCGCTTGATCATGAGTGGAGCATCGGCAACTCTTCTGCTTCTTATGATCGAAGTTACGACGGCTCCGCAAGTTCGGATACGGCCCTTTTTCGAGCACAATACATGGAAAAGGGATAGCATAGGCTGCGCCACCGTGCCCATCTTAATAAAAGCCCTGAAACAGGAAGAACTGGACTCACTCTTTTGAACATCGCTTCCTATACCAGGCTCCCAAGGATAGAAGAGTGACGGTGGCCTGAAAGCAGATGTGATGGAGCTGTGCATGGAGCTGGAGCAACAGTCGCGCGAAAGTAGCACGATAGGACTAGGAGAAAGAGAAATGACGACGACGTCTGTCCGAAGGTCTATCGCCGAGACAATCGAAACGAAAACATCCAGGCAACCGATGGAATGGCAGAAATCGCCACAATGCACGGAGCACACCGAGAAATGAAGGCTCCTCGGCCACGCAAATAGTAACCGAGGGAACTCGAAAGGGATGAGCGGATTGGCTCCCTGTGTCCTGGGAATTCATTGCAACAGGTGGACGGCTGTACCGACTGCACCAAATGCACCCCTTATGGTAAGAAAAATTGAACTCCTCCTAGGAGGAAAACGGGTTCTACTGAGGGAGCCGGGCTTCTATGTATCTCATCTTATCTGTTCTCATTGTTACGGTGCGTTGCCGATGCTTTACCTCAGTACTTCATTTTACAATTTTTTAGGGAATTCTTGGAGCTTAAAAAGGAGGAAACCGAAATGTGACGCAACTAGCTGGCGATGTCTCTCTTCGCCTGAACTAGGAATCCAACTCAGCTTTGGCTTGTGTTAAAACCAACCAAATTTTCCAAGAACACCGACCCAATGAACTAGTGTCAAATCTGTGTGGGATGGAGAAATCACTGGTGATACGACACATAAAATAGCTTGTCCTTAACAATGCCGCCTCGAAATCGTATTCTGTGATAGAGGAATGCGCATCCCAACAAGGGATTGACTAACTGCCATCCCCGTTTCTTATTCCTGTACTAATTAAATCTAAACTTCTCAAGCGAGAATCGCCGGCAAGAATTTCAACACTCTCTGCTTGCAGTTAGCTAACAATAGTTTTTTCCTCATCAGAATCGTATAGGCAATATTTCTACAGGGTAACCAACCGTGCAAACTTATCGCTTCTTACTCTAAGTACAGAAGTACATTACAATACAACTGTCTCTTTCAGACAGAAAACTTCTCTTTTATCTCGCTCACCAAAACCCTTAGGAGCCATCCCTAAAGTCCTTGAAAGACTGTAGCAGAATCTCTCCATATAAAGATGTCCGCGAAAAGTTGTTGGGTTTGATGGTGTAAGGAGTGAAATTGACCTAAGGCCACAGCGGTCTCATTACCTGGCAAGATGAGCTTCACAATTCCAACGACGGGAGAACCTGTTGCCTCCTGAAATCTGGATATCACCGAACATCGTGCCACGCTGCATCGTTCAGAGATAGAACACTCTCACAATCTCACGCCTCTGCAGGAAATACCGTTTTCAGCATCAGAGGGCGCTGCAGTGCTCGCGATTCTTTTTTGGACCATCTGCTCCCTTTCTTTGTAGTGTGCACTACACTATTCCGACTGGGCTACTCCCTCTGCTTTCAGCAGCGATCCTTCGCGGCTTCCACATATAACGTGTCATACTAAGTGGTTCCTTTCCGATTTGCTTGAACCTTGTGCGTTTGGCTGTATGTGGGACCGCGAGTGGGAGAGAAGATACACAGAGCGCACAGAAAACACACATAAATATGGAGAGGAAAATGGAAATCATTTGAAAGCGATGGGAGGTAGGAATACGTCAAGCAAAACTTGGATGGAACAGAGGGAATTCCGGCAGATCATGATCGTTCTAGATTCTTACTCAAGAAGTGGGCCACTCGCAGAAAAGTAAATAAATAAAAATAAATAAAAATAAATAAATAAAATTATTTCTTTCGCCAAAAATATTGCAACCTTCTCAACATTCTGCGCGATAGAACTCTCTACCCCGATTAGATAACTAAAAAAGGAGGTAAATATAAGAAGGAAATAAAAAGTAAAACGTATGGTTAAAACCAGGTAGCTCACAAGGATGTTGCACTCTTAAAGCCTGACATGTTCAAAGTTATCCAGATTTGTTCTACTTCGTAAAACCTTTCTTCCAGCATGACCCTGCTTCTTCAAAAGCGTTGCTCTGTCTATCTAGCACCCTATCCTTGAATTCTGGAGGGAGTCCTAACGTAAGGTCCACATCACTGATTTTCAATTAGACCTAAATATACACTGGTGCCAGTTATGAAGCCATAGCAGTATATGTACCTTAGACTGCTATGGCTGCTGCAATCTTAAGAAAATGTTAGCGGTTGGTGGGTAGGTGTTGAGCTTAACGGCAATGAAATCCTGTCCGGTTCCATTTTTTGCGCAACATTCCCTCCCTCTCCGCTTCAACACAAGCGATTCATGATTGCTAAGTTTGTGACGCAAGAGTGACCGGTCACCTGCCATCGTCCTACAAATAGATTACCTGCCCGTGCCTAGTCTCAACAACCTCCCACTCTATTGATCTCAGGTTTGGTCATCGCATTTTTAGCTGTTGTTTTGCATAGGAAATGTAAAAATACGTTATAGACCTGAAGAAGGGCATATATCCCGAAATAAACACTGACATCGTGCTTCGTAAAGAAACATTGAAATAGGACTACCAATGATGAAGCTCGAGGAACGAATAATTTTGAGAAAGTTTTTCTGCTGGAGGATTCGCTGAAATCAGTACCAAAAAGCACAGATGGAGAGCTAGAAAATAAAAGAAATTCAGAATTCATGTAAGTCGACGAGATCAGACAAGCTGGTGAGAAAACGACATTTCCAAAATTATGAAAGCAGAAATGTAAACGAAAATAAGAGGGACCTAAGTGGGTGCATGAAAGTACCTGACAACGATCCAGATCACTAGGAGTCGGTTTACTCACACTGGAAACCAATGCGGAAGCTAAGTTACACAGTCGGAAGGGGAAGTCAGCTCGCAACGTTCGCCACGGGAAAGTCATCTCGCAACGCGGACCAGAAAAGATTTTCACTATTGATAACATATAGCTTCCACTTCGTCACGATGGATATTTGTATCCTACAACAGAAGCAGGATATTTATTTAGATATCTATTTATTTATAAATCGTAACAGCCAATGAAAGAAAGTAGAAGTTATCGGAAACAACACGGGAGTAGCGGGAACTGTATGTAGGCTACGAAGCACCTCAAAATGTTGTCCGTGGAATCAGCAGAGTTCAGGGCAACGCTCATCGACGCCAGTTTCCGTTCAAGCTCAAAGTGACGCCTGCTGGGTCACTGTGGCAGGCAGAAGAATGAGGCGGAACTGGAAGTGGGAGTGGCGTCAGCAAGACAACGAGCAACACCAATTGGTGCAAATGATTCACGTAAAATACAGGAACTGCTATTCTTGCAGTGGACTCTGTCAGGTTTTAGAGATGTGTGCTTGCCTTCAGAAGAAGGAGAGGAAAAGAGGACGACAACCAAAACAACACACCGAAAAGTCATTAAACAAAACGTATACTGTTTATTTTATTTATTTATTTACTGTGAGGAACAAGGGCAGAGTAAAGGCCGAACTGAGAGTTCGAGGCCTTGACATGCCGTTACAGTTAAGTAAAAGGCAGAACCTCGATAGCACCACGGCTGGCGATCGAAGAAACGAGAGGCCAACGACGGCGGCAAATGGCCGGGTCGGGTCGGGGAAGTCCTGTCGGCCGATTACTCATGGGAGATGGACAACGCACACACACACAAAGCGACGAGTGACGCATCCCCGCAGAACGGGGCGGCTTGCAGCAGGTGCCATTAAGCCTGATAAGCTAGCAAGCCACACTTCCGGGACAGTATGTCAGGATAAAGTTGCCTCAAGCGCTCCACTTTCATTCGGAGCAATGAAATATGGGATAGCCATCAGAGCCTTACTAGAACGACAACGGATTGATGGAAGACGGATTGCGTTCGTAGAGCTGGAGGCGGACCAAAAGCAAAGTCCTTCGTAAGCGAAGCCTCTCGCCGCCTCAACAGAGCGCACTGCTAACCTGGCCCTATTATATCACCATCCAGCTGATGGCAGAAGAAGAAATGAGCCTTAATTGCTTCACTAAAACAAAGTCAATATTAGCATCAATAAACCTAGGCAGACACCTGCACTCGGCTGGAGAACGACAAACGGCCTATCGACGTCTACCGGAGTGGTCAAGGCGCACGGCCGCTGACCAGCAGCTGTTCGCGAAGGGACGGGGATAATGAATGGCGTCGGACACGTTTTTGTTCAGCGGCGTTGTCTTGTCCTCCCAGTTTCGAGTTTCAGGCCTATCAAGACAGCGAGTAGTGCAGTGCTAGAAGACGTATAGCTGATCTTAGGCTACGCGTAGTTCCATTTGCTTCATTAACCTTCTACCGCAAAAAGCGGGTTGTATTGAGAAGCGAACAGGGTTCAATAATCTGTTGTTGTGTCACTTCCTGCCACATCAGTTTAAAAAAACCAAAGTCAATTGGTATAAGAGCTTTGCTGCTAGTTAAGACACCTACATGTGACGCTATCCTACAAAGTTCCCCACAAACATTACAAAAGCAAACACAAATGCAAATCATTAGTTTCCGCCGTGCAAATTGGTTTCAACTGGTATTGCTAGGGCGAACATGAACACAAGGGAGTTGTGAAACTGATGGTAGCATCCATACGAGCACAAGTCGGCTTACTTTACATATGCCACAGATTCAAATCTCTCAAGGTTAATCACTGCTTTGGTAGATTTTCCTAGGCACAAAAATGAACTCGCTGTGGACTACTACATGTGCGGGCGACAGCCCCAACCGACACCGCCGCATCCATGCGCCTCCTATGCTCGATTTCAGCTGTTGCTTGCTGCGAACTCCCTTTCCTAAATAGGAATCCTTAAGTGACCACGAAGTTATTCACCGAATGGAGAACAATTGAACCCGTTAATGGCGTACATTTTAAGTTAGTAGCAATACACTTAGAGCTTCAAGGAACAGTAAATTTGTGTGTGCGAGAAGACTATATGCGCCAATCCGGCTACAAAAGTTATTGCACAGAACAAATATAAAAATAGTTGGCCTGACGATATTGCTCACAACCGAATATTCGCATTTTGTCCCATGTTTGTGGAAGGAGCTTGCATCACCCTATAAAGAGTCGCTACTCTCTTATTACCTGTTCTGCAGTAGGGTTGAGAAGCGGAGCCACTGTGCTCACCAAAAACCACGTAAGTTCGCATTCACGCCACTACTTCTTTGTCTCAAGGGCTCCAAAAATGATAATAAGGAAAATATTTGACTGTATAGCGGCACTCGAAATATTATGAATAGATTCGGCCCGCGTTCTGCCATTACAGGAACGTAAAACGAAGTGGCGACTATGAAGTCAGTGAGAAAATGAATATCGAATAAAGCAAGAACAAGAAAACGAAAAAGTGAAATTAAAATATGATAAGGGATGAGGAGAACGGATGAATTCTTAGACGACTGAGCAGTTGTAGAACGTTGCATGTGCTCAAGAATTTCCCGCAACCAGTGCACTTCCGGAGAGTACGCGTCACGATACTAGTGACCCCATTTAGTCGTGACACAGCGGCGGAGATGAAACTTATCACTGAAAGAATCACGTCGCACACTGATAGCGACAACGTGTGAAGAACGATTAGACCCCCTAGATCTGAAACGCCCACCAGGTCTATAGTCTATGGTTTACGAGCTGAATTCACTAAGATTTCCACCCAATCTTTGCATATTTTTACCGGATCAATATTCTGAAAAGCTCAATGATCGTGAGTCAAAGGCACTTCTAGCAAGTTATCGTAATTAGGTCTTTTGCTTTCTTTGATATAAAGTGTCAAAAAGCGGTGCTGTTCACCATCCTTCGAGTGCACCACAGGCCGCTATAACAATGTAACCACGAAAACCACGATCTTAGCACTGAAATGTCGGGAGCACACAGCCAAGCACTGACCGTAACCTACTTTTCTCTACTTGGAGTGGCAACTGCCAAGGACAGGGGAGTAATCGGGAACTCGACTGTGTCTAACCGGACAATTGCGATGCCAAGGGATGAGGAAGGCTTCAGAACTTCCAAAAAAGAACGGCTAGGAACATTGCAATGTGCAGGAATGAACACGGCTGCTGGCCCTGTGGAAAATTCTTTATGTTCTTTGAAAATTTATTTGTTGAAATTTCTCCATACATTCGCTAAACAAGGGTTAACATTTTTAACTTATCATAACAGCGGAGAGAAAGTTCAAATCCTCACTATGCATATGGACTTAAACACGGTTGGAAGTAGCTGTGATAGCACCCGAAAACCTTCCAGAAGGAGGTCCCTTAGCGGGATCGAATTGACTGCGATCCGCAGAAATGGGGAAGCAAAGTTTGTTTTCCATCGTTGTTTGAACCCCGCAGGGTGCCAAAACATGCAAAGACCCTTCGCTGTACATTTTCTAAGAGTTCTAAGGTGCCGAGATCACACATTTCTATTTGGTCATTCAGGTCGCCCAAATCCATAATATGTAGGTGCCAATTCGTTGTTTCCAGTTGTAAATAATTTACGACAGTTTCCATGAAGAGGTGATGTAAATAACAATCAAAATCCCACCTAATAGTTATTTTTTCAAGAAGCCTAGCTTTTACTTAGCTAGGCAATGTAGGACATGTAGAGAAGAGCTCACGGCATCTATTCAAAAAGGATTCCTATAAAGTCATGTAGGGATACCGGTTAGCTAGGGCGGGAGATCTTATCAACAGCAACATAAGAACCATTCTTCCTCGCGACCGAAGCATTGAAGGCGAGTGCGAAACCCCAATCGTAGATCCAGAACCACTTACGTATGCCGGTAAGAAGGCAAGGCAACCCAGAGGTGGGTCGAAATTTCGCAAAACAAGGTTCCCTGAAGGTTTCCTTGAAATTTCTTACGAACTCCAAGAGGTCAGCAGATATGTAGTCCTTCAAATTACTTCCACCAGCAACGACTGTGGACTTGAGTGTGGTTCATGCACCTGAAGGTGGTAGCGATAAGGGTTCAATGTCGACGGTTGCGAGTTTTCATGAAGTTTGGCAAGCTTTGCATCCATACGAAGGCCTGCTCACATTTCGATCCTTGAGGCGCACAAAATCGAAAACGCTAGAACCAGCTGGTGGATCAGTGTTCTCCACTGATAGGACATGCGTGGCTTACCCAGCCTGATCGGATGGTAAATTCTGTTAGGCCTTACGCAACATCGAACAGAGATCGAAAGGTTCGCGCGTATCCCGTCGACGTCTCGACTCGTAGGTATGTAGAGAGGCCACATCACCAGACATGACGCTCAAGTGGGTATTTCTGCTCATTTTAAACTCTGACTCTATCGAGTGAACGAGTAAATGCAGCAGTTATCCGAGCCAGTTTCATGACTTTTTAATGCCTCCAATAGACTCATAAACTGAGTGCAGATCAGTTTGACGGCGCGTCGTAAAAAAGCAACCATTTCGACTTACTTTTAGAAAAGAACCGGTTGCGCCAGCGTAGCTGCTAAGGAAAGGATTGTCGTTTCACTACTTGGATTGATTCAATAGAAAAGGCAGCGCCGGAGTAACACTGGCTTCCAGAATTTTCAAGGCAATCAGTAATGTGATCACCATTGTGGTTCACTCACTGTGAGGGTCGGCGATCTCCTTTCCTCAGAACTGTGGAGAGCAGGAGTAGAAGAATTCGGCGGCCGCCCGGGAGCGGGAACTGGAATCTCAAAGGGCTATACTAGGAGAATATGGCAGATGGGGTTCGCTTTAGCTACATGGGGTCCCCCGCTATCATGAAGAAGGTGCACAGGAGGTCGTCTCCGCCGCGTCTCCTGAACAGCTTCCGTGGGTCTCTGGAGCTGAGTGGCGTAAACGACAGCGGTGAACACGTGCGCTTGCTGGGGCAGCTGGTTGTGCAGCAATCCTTTCGAGTCCCAGAAGCTTCTTTAGGCGCCCGTTCGACTTTGCTTGCGACTCTTGTCTACGGTAAACAAGTCTTCCAGAAACTTCTTTCGAGGCGGGCGGAGGAGAGACTAACAGATGGATATGCAGGTGAACAGCATGCTACCGGTCAAGGCATGAGGGATCCATCGGGGTCAAATTCATCAACGACTTACAGCAATCTAACGGTGAAAACACTGCCGAAATCCTGATGGCGCAACTTATCAAGCGAAATACTGACACACTTCACCATACTCCAATCCCTCGGCTTGTTGGTAGTCCACGCCATCAGGAATTTCGACTGTATTTTCTCTGTTAGATTGTTGTAAGTCGTTGATGAATCCGGCACAGGTCAGCACTTCTAGGTAGCCGAGGGATTGGAGTGGGTGACAACTGTCAATTGCGTACATCCGGGTCCTGTCGCAGGACTCCGGTTGGTGGACTCCGAATCTCCCTTGACAGCGTCGAGAAGGGCGGAGTTTTACACTGCTTAGGGACTTCCGACTGAGGCCTGTCATTGAAGTCCGCGTCTCTTCCTCTGAAGCGAGCGAGCCGGCGCTTGACCAGTGCTGTTGGAAGTAGTGTGTTCTGCCAGTTCGTTGTTGATATTGCAGACTGCCACCCCCGCTCCAGTGCCGCGGCGTACTCGTAGAAGATGCTTGCTCCAAGATGCTCCTGTGAAATTAACACTGCACTGACACCGCGCGTTCATATACATTTTGCAGAGAAGCCTGGAGAATGTTCTACGAGTACCATTGGTAGATCAGATTATGGATATCAATCGAGTACCGAAAGTTCCGGACTTTTGAAGAAAACCCTATCAAATGCTTCCTGTCTCGTCGTTAGTACATCGGCATTTGCCATCATTTTAGACAGCGCTTAGGAGCGGAGGTCGCCGCTCAAATTCGCGCCCAAAAAAATTCGTCGAGCACTAACTGCCCAAGATTTATGAGACGGCAGAAGGCCACATGTTCTACGCAGTTCGAAATTGTGTAGCTGACTCAAATCTGGGATCCAGTCCTGACGTCGCGACATTACTACATGGTAAAAAGAAATCGGCTTCAGATACCAAAAGGAGCCAATGCCTAGTTTTGATTTAATGACGCGCAAGTGTCAAGAGAGCAGAGAGCAGAGAAGATGAAATATCCACATGGCTAATTGTAAGCCACCAGAAAGTAAACGCAACGATTAGATATTGAATTCTGCTCACGGCCTCACCACTGCAGTCTTGCATCCCTTCAGGGTAAATGAGGTAGTAACGGAGGCTAGGGCTACTAAAACTGCACTACTTCGCCTACTGAACCATACATATACGTCATGCAAGAGTAACTGACACAATTCTGGGGGCCGAACAAGGTCGACTTCTATCTTTTGTCCTCAAGTCAAAGCCTCTAGAGAAGGAGCTTTCACTGAATTGTTTCCCGCATCACGAGATCTTCAATCGATCCCTTCAGAGTGCGCCACGCATTGCGTCCCGTGGCCAACACACGCGTAAGCACGGCTCCACGTGTGAAGCAGGTGCCCTCATCCGTGGTAATAAAAGGCAGCGTTTCATTTTCCAAGACGAGGTTGGCGCAGGCCCTTAACCCTGGATAGCATAGCAGGCTCGTTCGAATGAAGCGCGGAAAGGACGAACTCATGCGCAGAAAAGCGTTGCCACCGTCTCCTGTCATGACCAACCTGCTACGATAATATGTACTACGGTAACAGTACATGTGAGAGTACAGATAATGCGAAGGTACTGTGACAACAGCACGTTCACGTTATGCGGGAAAGTTCGGACCAGTCCTGCTGAACGGTACTACTCTTAAGCGCATCAAACGAATCACAACACTCCGTATAATACGTTGAATAAAGAAGGTGCATCAAATGAACCATGGTAGATCCTCGCGACGACACGCATCGAATGCCCAGTCGTGGGCGAATTGTGAATAAACAGGACGTCTGAGCATCTGGATGGACCACATAAACATCCCCGGCGCCACAGGGTCGGTTGCAAATCATGATTTCGATGTCAAAACCAGAAATTCGTTGAATTGTTCGCCCCCCTCTCCTCAAACGTGCGCTGGGTCGATTGCCTGACGCTGAGCCAGAGCTCATTGGAGCAGCTGATTGTGAGTGGAGCGCGAAAACATAGCACAGCTGCTTCTTGCTCCAATTGTGGACGTCATTTCCCTGCTTTTGGCACATTTTATTACGGCCTGATCTACAGTACAAATTCAGGAATCAATTTCAATTTTCGGTATTTTTAGGAATGGGAGCCACTCTCTAAACACTCACTAAAGTGTGTGTACGATACATGAGAGTTGCAGAAGCCACAGCTGAATTTTATTCTGGAAACAGAATGCGTTTCTCATTCACATTCAAAGCTGTTCTAGAGCTTTCATTGATCAAATCTAATCCATGAAATTGTAAATGAGTCTGGAGACGTCTGACGTATCATATCTTAAAATCTGGTTTTCTAAAGAGTTCCTCTAAAGACACCGCTACTTAATTGGTGCTACCAGCGTCGGTTGTCGATATCGGACGCCGACTTCGCATCTGTCGCTGAATGAATGTATGTGTTACCCCAGTCCTGCCGGCCTGTAGCATTCCCAAGGCAATGTAGAAATCTTAGACCGACCCACTTTCAAATGCAAATGAAAATTTTGCGTCCTGGTTTACCCAATAGGAGCGTAACACTCTTCCGGTCCATGTTACGAGCTAGTGGAAAATGCGGACACGCAAGGCAGCTTTTACCTAATGCCTGAAAACTAGGCAACTCTCCTTTAGTGATATTAAGCTCTACCGTAAATTAAGAGCAAAAGCTGCCTGCCATGAATAGAAATTAGCCTCAACCTAGCGCCAATCCTAGCTGAGAATTTTTGTAAGTACTGATTGAGCAGGAGGCATACGGCAGCTGTAGCCAAAATTATGACAGGGAATCCCTGAGGAGCCCTGAAGGGTCTGTATGTATAGGCCGCCACCTTCAATTCAAGAGGGATGCATGGAAAACAGGTAGGTTATAGGCCAGACTGCGGCCGAACGGCCGAAAACTGATGTGAGACCCATCGCATTCACACGGGACTTAAGGCAGGTCGTGGCCTAAGATTCAGAAGCCTTCAAGACAGAATGCAAGGCTATACAAGGCTGCCACCAATTACTGCAATAGAACTTGGTCGTATAAATTCTGAAAGATTCCTCCGAATTCAACACAGTTTGAAACGCTTATGCGTGTCGCGAAGACGTGTGAGTGTGGGAAATTGCGGCAGTAGGTGCGGGAGTGCGCCGCTACTCCTACCGTAACCACGGCAGCCAATCATGGACCCTGCCTAGGCGACTGAGGCAGGCTCCATGATTGGCTGCCGTGGCTACGGTAGGAGCAACGGCGCGTTCCCGCACTCCCGCTACACGTTCCCACACCCACTCGATGCGTCTTCGCGACATGTGCAGAAGCACTATATGCTAATGCACTAGGGATAACATTAAAGAAGCATTATTTATATGGATTCGCTTCTGACCTCGAGGACATCGAGGATATTTATATGGATTCACATGTGGTCAAACAGCGCCGGTGGTGTGAGGCGTAGCATCGTTGCCCGAAAGCAGCAGGTGCAGGTTCGAGTCCCGCCTGGCGCAGGAGTTTTGATCGTGACAAAACATCCAGCAGCAACATATAGCTTCTCTACCAGCCGCTCCAGGCTTAAGCAAATGTGTTAAAGCATTGCCTGTGCTTGTTTTTAACGTTCTTTTAATGGTGGGCATACATAACTCCTATCTACTTTCATTGCCTCTGTCTGAATCCTCACCCGCTAGCGGTCTTAAAATTGTTCTATTTCGAAACAGGTGCCACAAATCCAGACCAGAGGAAAAGATCGGATTAACTATAAGGACACTACTCTTTGGGCGCGTGTAGCGCAGTCGGAGGAGGCGCGTGCACCCGATACCAGGTACCTTGTTCGGATTTCCCGCCCAGGCCAACCAAGCCTTCCATCCCTCCGGGGTCGGTGAATTGGTACCAGACTTGTCTAGGAAGGATAGAGCGCTGACTTGTTCATCGGCTGTCCACCGCAAGTCATTGTATGGCCAAATACGCATTCAACACGCCTCCACGACATCCCGTATAAGAAGAAAGCGGTTAATTACCCAGAATAATTAATTCTCTAGAATGGCAACTGTACGGATGGCAAACTTAACGCGCCGATATTTAGTGATGTTGTGGCACTATGTATATACTCGAAAATCATTCAGTTGCGATCGATGCTTCGGCATAATAACCGCCGTTAGCACACAAGCTCATACTGAACATACACATCTATTACCGTCAAGCTCCATCAGACTCTCGCCTGGCATAAGGATTGGTCTTTATTTATTTATTGCCCTTGTTTGTGTGTTTTACAACAAAAAAGAACATAACGAAGGGAAAACGTAGCCTTTAGCGGCTTAAGCGTTTCCCCATTTTGTCCTTCTCTCTGATATGCAAAATTTACTGAATTGTCACACCACAGCAAAAACAAGCTCCTGTTGGAAAATATGGAATGCAGTCACTTTGGTACGGAGGAGACACTATGTTCTCATGAGAATGATGAGATGGGGATGGTAAGATAGGTATGACGATGATTTTGATGTTTCAATGCCGTATCTACGTATGTTATCTGGGCGCGTGTAGCGCAGTCGAAGGAGGCGCGACTGTTGCGTGCACCCGATACCAGGCTCCTGGTTCGGATTTCCCGCCCATGTCAACCAAGCCTTCCATCCCTCCGGGATCGGTGAATTGGTACACGCGTCTGTCTGGGAAGACTTGTCTGGGAAGGATAAAGCGCTGACTTGTTCATCGGCTGGCCACCGCAAGCCATTGTATGGCCAAATACGCATTCATGTCGCCTCCACGACATCCCGTAGAAGTAGAATGCGCTGGCGCATCCCAGAAGGGATTGAGTAACGCCGTCCTTTATCCTTTATCCTTTACACTACTCTTTAATTTAAGGAGTTGGAGCCACTAATTATTCCGTTGTAGCGAAAGTTTCGCCATTTTTTGAATGTGATTTTTCTCACTAACGATACCTTATGGTAACCTGTCTTTTGTTCGCATAAGTAGATCAAGTATGTATAAGTTTACTAATATTGACAGCTACCTACTCTCGCGTAAATCCTTCTAGAAAAATGGAGCTTTCAAAGGAGTACATCCGAGGCCTCTTATTGTATGACTTCAAATTTGGTGAGTAAGCAGCCGCTTCGTGTCGTTGCATCAATGGTGCGTTTGCGGAGGGTACAGTGTCCGATCGCATTGCACGAGAATGGTTCGCACGCTTTTGCAAAGGTGAGTTTAACCTTCAAGATTTGTTTAGGTCAGGACGTGAATCCGATATCGACAACCACCGATTGCGACTGCTGGTGGAATCGGACCCACGGCGGACTACTCGTGAATTTGCGCAGGACTTGAATGTGACCTGTGCCACCATCGTAGGGGACCTACATCAACTGGGTAAGGTGCACAAGCTGGCATAGTGGGTTCCCCAGGACCGAACGCGACCGTCAGCTGAGGTGGCCACTCAATGCTCTCGTACAAGCGCACAGATAGTTGGCTGAAATCATCATCACAGGAGATGAGAAGTGCCCTGCGCGTCAATGTCAAGAGGAGCAGACCCTGGGTTGACAAGGATGAGCAGCCTGAGGGTCCTCACGCGTCGAAAATCATGCTTTCTGTTTGGCGGGATTACAAAGGTGTCATCTTCCACGAGCTGCTGGCCGCAACGAAACTCTAACAGCGGACTTGTACTGTCAGCAGCTGGACAGATTGGCTGTCACGATCGCAGAAAGGTGTCCGAATCATGGCACCATGCGATTCTTGCACGACAATGCTCGACCACTCACTGCAAGAATGACTCGCCAAAGCTTCTCGATCTTGAATATGAGTATATTATGCGGATCCCACCGCACAGCCCAGATATTGCACCAACTGACTATCACCTTTTCCCGTCTCTCACCAATGCCACGCAAGGAAAACGTTCGATGACGAGGACTACATAGAACGCTGGCTGGCTGGCTTTTTCGAATCGAAGTAAGAGGATCGGGAGTCAGCCGGAAAGGTGGAGAAGAGTGATAGAACGTGATGGCGGTTACTTCGTTTCTTGACGTGTTTTTTTGTTGTAGAACTAAAAAAATGTGGTGTCTTGAAAATGGCAAGAACTTCTGCAGCAACCTGACATATCTTTAAGAAGAGAGTACCAAGAACGTGCTACATATCAGTTGTTCTAGTTCTCAAAACATTTGACCAATGCCTCTTAACTGGAACGGCAGATTTCGTTGCGACATTTATGGGCTATCCTTAGTACCCCTAGTTCTTGTCAATCACAATGATATAAAACCTTTAAGAACTCGAGAAATGTAGAATACTTTTTCACTGTCTCCACTAATTTTAGGGTTATTTTCGGAACTTTTTTTGGTAGACTCTGAGGTTGGAGCAGCAATTTCGTGGACGCCTGCACCTATTCATTCATTTAAACGCACAGAACGCTATGAAAGCAATTTTAGAATAGAAATCCTCAATGCTTATATGCTGTTTAATTTAATTTGTCCACTTGAACTTTCTGGCATCAAATTGGGAATTTTCCACCCACCCCGTACGACCCAAACAGATTCCTCTTCTAATGAAGGAATCCTACAGGTGTAGGAAACCCTAATAAAGCTTTGCTGTCCTCCATGTATGAGACTTCGTCTAGCTGTCGAGAGGTATGTATTTGGTACTCCCAGATTCAAGAAGAAGGTGTTTTCGGTAGAGCATTAGTTGGAAAAGCAACCTCGCAGTCGCACACCTCTGAAATACCTACCAAAGGCCTCTTTCAGCAGAGTCGAGTGGTCGTTAATTTCAAGGCCCTCTGTTTATGACTAGAAGGAGCAAGAGGGTCTCCAGGTGTGACACAAGAACACTAGAACCACAACACCTCAGCGGTCTCGACAGTATCAACTGTGAAGCTCGAGACCGTGAGGACTGGTCCGCGCTGTTCTCGGAGGGCAGTGAAGAGGCCAAGAAGCACGAAGAGGCCATGGCTGCAGATGCCACCGGGCGGAGGTCGGCTACGCGCTGCGAGGACGGGATGCGCGTTGTCGACGGGCGGAGCTCCGCGATACGAGTTTTTCTTTACACCGGTCGGGCCGATCCGGCCGTAACCTTGGTGGAGGCTTTCGGTGGCGTTTAGTGCGGCCGCCGAAAAACGCGGATTTCCATGGCGCCGGCTGGCTCGACACCATCGTGCCATTGACGACGACGGCTCGTGGCAGCACGTCCACCATTTCCATGGTCGTCGCCCTCTTCAATGCAGAATCTTTTTTCTAAAATTCGTCGTGCATTATGCTTGATGTGCAATGCCAGTTAGACGTGAAATGGCTAAGCGCAGTACGGCGCGGCAGAGGTCGATGGAAGAGGCGGTCGCAGGCTCTCGATGACATCTTTATGTTAAGCTGAGGTTTAGCGGAGCACAATACTGCCCTTCCTTTGTGGTTTTCCTACCTCACCATTGTCGTCTAGAATGTGGCCGTGGCAGCAGTAGCGTTCAGTGCACGTCAAAACGATGTCCACTTAGCATTTAATATCAAAGCTTTTCGGATTCTCACCAACGTTTGTCATTGTTCAGGTTCAAACAGAGCACTTCTGGGTTAGGGCACCACTACATACAGCGATCAACCGCAGTTGTTCGTTTTTGCTTCCGTTGTTTATATTAAGTAATGTTCTACATACAGCCTTCACGTTCATCTCTTGGAAAATATTTAGCTAACTGAAAGAGTTTAATTTATTCCTTTATTTTTAATGTGATCGGTCAGAGAATGCCTTCAGCCTCCCACAGAACTTCGGCCAGGGACTTATCTCTTGGGACAGAGCGTGAAAAGCTGAATACAAGCGTACAAACCAGATTTGCTAGCTGGACCTCCCGAGCGAGACCTCGACGGCCAAACTTCACGTTGTAGTCATGTCGTGAGTGTTGGTGGAGTGTTGGACGCGGTGCTGCGTACCCATTAGTTTTGCGATGGTGGCACAGGGGTAGCGTTCTAGCTTCGCAGTCCGGTAGTCACCAGTACCGTCATTTTTGCTTTCGTAAAACCCTTCATCCGTTTTCGAACATACTTTTTGAACAGACGCCTGATAGCAACTAACACTCCTTTTTCGAGCTCTTTAATGTAGAAGGATAACAAATTTTGATTACCACTATTTCAGATGATTTTTCATTATTTTTGATTCCAAAGTAAGTCAAAAAGAATGGTGCACACAGAATGTCGTAGACCTAGCGCTTTTTCAATTTATTTGTTGCCAATTCAAACCACGTACTATTAGAAGATAAATTCACAGGAGGAGCAAAATAAACTGGCTATTGAAAGAGAACATGAAATAAAAGAAAGAGAAAAATAAGAAGGAAGATAGGGGAAGTGTAGGATTGATATGATGAAGATTGAGAAAAGCTAAAAGCTTTACTGATGCGCATATCGTGCATGCAAAAGTGGAGGTCGTTTGTACTTTGCTGTGACAATTGGAATGCAGTCGGCAAAGAGAAAAGTGAAGAACACCGCGAGGCGAAAAGCAGAGGGCTTAAGATACTACTACCATAGGTGCTAGAATAGCTCTAACGTAAGCTACGTGGGATGGACCTTCTAAGTGTTGAAGTGGAAGTTGGTACGCACCCCAGAAGGTTACCCTGATGAGAGGTCATAAGCCCTTACCTGTTTCAACTGAAAGATGGTTGGTAGAAGACTCATGACAGTTTAGTTTCTTTTTATAGTTCACGAGCAAGACGTCTTTACGGATTTTTTAAAATGCAAGCTGACGTTCTTTTTGTAGGATTTTAGAGAAGATTTCTTTTTATTATAATTGGCAAATGCTGGACTAGTTTTCGGCAAAGCAATTATCAGTCCTTGTAATTAGTATGTTCTAGACTTCATTTCATGATCAATCAAAGATCAATATCCTTCCTGTTTATTTCATTGACTTATTGGATATTGGCTATTTTCAAAATAAACTTAAATCTCCCTCCGAACAGATGTTGTAAAAAAAAACTTCTATAGGACACATGCCTGCTATCGCTGGAAACGATTTCAAGTTGCAATCGTTGCCTTTTTACTTTTTTCTCTTCGTTTTTATCAAATTGTTCCTGGTCATTCAGCTTGGTTAATAGTTTGTCATTATTATTTTCACGCTGTTCTAATGATTGTTTTTAACGCTTTGTATTGAGCGCGCTACTATGTGCATTGAATAATTAAATAAATAAAAACAGGCTTCTGATTCGTGATCGCCACCCCCAACTAACCTCTCACGGACAATATTTGAGCGAAATTGGTACTTCTGGCTGCACACACTCTTCCCGCACTTTAGACTCGGTCACCTTTGTCGATCAAGAATGGTGACCGACGTGAGAAGCCATCCTAGGTGGAAACCAATTGGAACTGGTAGGCGGTGGATAGGCTCCCCCAACTAAAATATCGACGTAGGTTTCTAGCAATTTAGCACGCGGTAGAGAGAAGCATAAGTGTTCAGTTTGTGAGCGTTGTATTTCGGTTTTTCTTTGCGTTCTTTCATCATTGCTGAAGAAGGTTGGTGAATTGGCTACTCTTAGCAATTCGTTTGTACGCAACACCTTATCGTCGTGAAATGCTCGGATGTTCGATAGTCATAAGACACGCAGCGTATACTGCACAACTACCAATGTCGAAAAATTTTTTGCTCATACTTCGGACAAGGATGTTATTTGTGGTTCTGTTCACTTTCTGGCATCGGCTTCTGAATTTCCTGTCTGTCACGGCCGGGTGTGAGTATGTGAGAGTGGTGAGGTCAAAATTAGAAATATGGCCCGCACTTTGAGTTATTTATGTACCACAGATATAGCATCGGTTTTGACTTGCTTTACGTGTACATCAAAACTTGTTCCTTTCTTCCTTCAGAGACTTGAAAAAATAGATGATAGCTGTTACCAGGCGGCCGGCCGTTCAATTACCTGCTCGAAATTGGATGAATGTTCACACTGATGATAACCCGTTAAAATGCAGAAGTGCCAGCATCGCTGGAGATTGAACGTGTGATCCCATGCCTGCGAAGTGAGAGTATGCCACAGCATCAGCTGTTGAAGCACCTATGGCTACGAATTCGTTTAGTAGATCCATTTGGCGAATTTGATCCGCTGGTTTGTAAACAGCCTTGCACCCTTTTTCACAAGACATAGGTCTCCGTCCAAAGTTCCATGACAATCATTAGGCATCCCATGATGAGATATAACTGGCTGGGGATATATGTTTGGTGTGGGCGGCTCGTTTGGAAGTCGGTAAAGCTGGGGATGACTTCAGTTCCGTATCAGCCGGAAAGCGACCATGAGGAGCACCAAACG
Source organism: Heligmosomoides polygyrus polygyrus (assembly GCA_947396885.1). Classification (NCBI taxonomy): domain Eukaryota; kingdom Metazoa; phylum Nematoda; class Chromadorea; order Rhabditida; family Heligmosomidae; genus Heligmosomoides; species Heligmosomoides polygyrus. Next base: position 66,952,782 of record OX377205.1, on the reverse strand, counting down.
AAAAATCGAAGAAAACCGTTAAGAGAGGGATGTATTTATAGCAGAAACTGCCCTCCATCTATGGAAATGGTGACAGCTGAAGAGAAAAACCAAGTCGTCGCCTGCGATCAAATTCTTCAAGAAGTCGAACTCAATACGTTGTTTCATGATTTATTTAGGTAGGTACATATATGGAATGTATACACACTGGCAGCAGTTTGTTACAGAATGTTAATGCGGCTACCACAAATGTACAAAACAGTATCGACGCCTATTCAGTGCAAAGGGGAAGCGACGGCCACGCAGTCAGTCATCATATTCTGGTTCATCGTCGTCCATTCGAACGTTGACGCTGAGCAAGCGCCGGTCGTCGAAGAAGTAGAGCCGGCTATCCACCGGGTTGTAGTGCAGCATTGTCAGCCCCTGATACGGGTTGTACCAAGACACCTGACCAGGAATGGTCTCGTTCCTTAAACAGAATGCGGTAGGAAAAGCAGTGGACACCAGTTTAGACGCTCCTATAGCGATACGCCGTGAATCCTGTGTAAGGCTTTGCTTTACACCTAGACAGAATTGTACCTGAACAAGTCGTAGGCGAAGCTGATCTTTGAATCTCTCGTTGTGGCGTTCTGAAGTCCATAGAGCACTCCGCACATAATGAAGGCATCAGCCATCTGTGTTGCGTTCACTTCTGGAATCTCCCACGTGTCTACGATGAAGAAGTCCTGCAAATAAGGATAAACGATGGTGATCGGAGTTCCTCATTATCGTTCTCTCTTTTGTGTGAAGACAACGAGAAGCGAGCTTTGGCCACAGCGATTTCTTGACTTGTCCGAGAAAAATTCGAAGGTGTGGAATTTTTGAAAGACAACGTTCAGTCGATGAATTCATTCTCACCCCTGTGAAAATTGTCTAGAAACCGCCAATATGAACTCGCTCTTGAGTCAGCGCTTCCGGAGGCACAACACGTAAACTCGCAGGATTGGAAAAATCACAACACTACCTACCGGCTCGATTTTGCTCACGAAGAGTGCATCGTTTTCCGGCCGCGTGTAGATCACCCACAGGCCGTTCTCGTCCACCGCGAAGTCCACGTAGTTGTGCGGCCGACTGTACAGCCATGGATCCCGCTCTGTTTCGTTGCAGTCCTGACAGGAATTGCCGATGAATTATCGTGTGGTTATACAGGGCTTCTGCGCCTCTATGTGTTAAAGGACATTTAAACGTGCGTCAACAATTTACAGAAATGCTGATCCGAGTGTCGTCTCATGCTTCTACGTATGGTCCTCATCGACACACCTTTATGACATTGAAAATAGAAATAAACAGGGAGCTATTCAGACTGCACAGGATGCGCCAAGCACTCTATTTTGTTCAGATTCTGCCGTGGAGTTTTTAGGTGCTGGATAGGCCTAATTATGTAGTCACCCCCAGAGACTAGTTTATAGAAGACAAATGCAAATAATACAAGCTTGCGAAAATGGCGCTCATTGCAATTTTCACTCGAAGCGTGGCGGAGTTGGAAGTGGAAGACAATAGATGGAGCAGGGTGAAAACTATCAGAGTAGAAATCATGGCCTGCCCAACATTAAGACTAACACACTGTCTCTCTATCGAATTATCGATTACTCTCCTGACACCCCAGATTTTAATCAGCTGGCGCTGCATGACATCGTACAATGCTTCTCAGGAAAAAACGATGCATTGAGTGAATGATCTTTTCTAGATCTCCAAAAAATCTCCAAAATATCCAAAATTCTCCAAAATTTTTCAATCTCTCTTCAATCTTCAATCGATTTTTCAATTCTCCAATTTCCAAAATTTTTGGTCTTCCAGAAAGGAAAGTGGGTGGCGTGTGAATCAATTTCTTTGTGTAATACCCCACACATTCAACTACACGCTTTTGTGAGCTATGCCATGTTCACATTGAAATGGATGCTTTATAAATCAAACTAACACCTTTCTAAGCACGTTTGAAGCCTTCGAATTCAATTCATCTTACAAATCAGAATGAGCGTTTTCCAGAGTAAGCTAGAAATTCTCCAAAACGATTCGAATAATTTTTAATCCAACGAAATTTATGAGCATCTCTTTTAAAGGGCGCGTGGAGCGCAAAGTGAGGAGGCGCCGGCTGTCGCCTGCACCCGATACCAGGTTCCTGGTTCGGATTTCCCGCACAGGCCAACCAAGCCTTCCATCCCTCCGGGGTCGGTGAATTGGTACCAGACTTGTCTAGGAAGGATAGAGCGCTGACTTGTTCATCGGCTGTCCACCGCAAGTCATTGTATGGCCAAATACGCATTCAACACGCCTCCACGACATCCCGTATAAGAAGAAAGCGTGGCACATCCCAAAAAAGATTGAACAACGCCGTCCTTTATCCTTACCTTATCTCCTTTAAAATTGAATCAGCTCCTCCAAAAGGCTGACAAGATTAGTAGCTTTTACAAACTTTACTTTCTGAAAAGTATAACTGCCTGAAGCTTATTTTGAAGAGCAAAAAACAAACTTTTTTATTGTATTAGACTAAAAGATAGCGCAATGCGCTGGTCTAGTTCGTCGCGATTTTCATTTGACTGACGTTGAAAATGCGCTTAATTGAAACAGCAAAACGTACGTGTGTTTTCTATAATTGTTTTCGTTAAACCGTTTAAAAATGTGTACCTTCACAAACAGGATGTTTGCTAATAAACAAAGGAAAATCGTGACGTCCTGAAGGAGTGCATGACCCAATCTCTTACCACTAGCAAACTACTGCCTTCCTGCGCCTCAAGATAAGCTTTGAACCATCACGTTAGAAAAATAATATAAAAATTTTAAAAAAGAAAATTTATAACGCTTCTAGCACAGAGTTCGTCCTTTTGAGGATATCAAAAAGTCACCAGCTTTTAGATCTGTTAACGGCAGGGAATTATAGACTACGGCAAGACCGAGTATCAGTTCGAAATCTCAGGGTCGCCATTCAACAGCGAGGGGATTTTCACCTACCACCATTTGAAAATGAGGAACAGATCGTAATGCATGCAAAAGGGTCGCAATTGTATCTGTCAAGTAGCGCATACATATTTATGCGACAAGTTATGCATGTGGGACGAATCCATGTTAATACGCGCTTCCATGACATCAAGCAAAGTGGAATGCGGGGTGTTTGCCCAAGGTGCTGGTCACTTACGAATTTTACTCTTTCTCCACATCTTCCTCACTAATTGATGAACTAGTTGTTACAGTACCTGCTACATTCTTACCATACGACGCAGATGACATTCCATCCTGCATCCATTTGCTTATGCAGAAGGATGAAAAGGATGTATCGTTGCACTACCTGTACCACGCCATTACTTTCAGCGCAAAATTCGTTGCTGTCACTTTTGCTTGCAATAAGGGCGCATGTAGGCGGTGGGGAGATTTTATGGATTACCTGGGAAAATACAGCACTAATTTGAACATCTAGTGACGAGAATGCTGCATCTTAGACGCAAAAGATGAACTTGTTGCGCATCTCTAACGATTATGCTAGGTCCATGATTCTGTCCAGTCCTCCTAGATGCTCTTTTTTAAAGATTTCTAATTTTCATAGATTTTTCCTTTTCCACTTCAAAACAACATGAATGCAAGGACAAAGTGAAACATCCGACGCCTTGTCTCTCTCCCCTTTTCTGAATTCGTCCAAGCCCTGAAGACGATGTAGCAGTAGGAAGGAATGACAGAGGAACTCAGTGGATTCAATGTTGATCGTCCACCAACATTGAGTTCCTTGCCTGAGCAATTATTCTAAAATTGTGGAGACGACCAAGGAAGGAAACCTCAAAGGTGTGGTCCGGTAGACGACCGCAGTCCTTGTGCGCAATCTCACCCAGTTCGGCTTCAATTTGATCCGTAGTTTCCAAATCGTAGCTGAAAATAGAACAAAATCTGATATTGATTTTTATTGAAACTCGTAGAAACGGAAATAGAGTACGTTTTTCATGAAAAGTACTGATTTTCAATGATGGTACATACTGTACATATTGCCGCTTTAAACGCCAATGTGTTGGGCAAACTGCCCTTCGCTGTTACTTTAGGAATGCAAGATCGTTCACGAAATCGATCGGTTCTGATATCGATCATTTTCAAGTTGGGTGCGGGTCAACCATCTGATACCGAAAGATTACCGAACAAGCGACGTCGTGCCGTGTTTGTGATAGTAGTACGATCCGTTGTAGATTAGGTTTCCGGTACCCGACGCCAAATAGTCGACATAGTATCTGAAGCAGACTTGGATTAGCGCCGAAGGCATGAGTGTGGTGGAAATAGTTCACGATCTTTCGAAACCAAGCTTATCTACGGAGATGGCCTATGGAGCCCCCCCCCCCAACAATTGTAGAGTCACAAAAGCGTTTGCACTTCATTAAGTTTCCATGAACATAAACTCGATACCCGCGAAAATCAACCAGATTTACAGCTTTTCCATTCGATTTCAGCTTCTGATTGCATACTGCTATCCAAACAATTCGCAATTGTTTGAATGAGAATTCGCAATAATTTGAGTGAGAATACAATAAGAGAGGCACTAGCACAAGAATTAGTTTCTGAGGAGACATTCACACGGCTAAGAAGGTGATAAGGAATAACGACAAAGACAGGACAAAGTATAGCACGATGGTCTATACATATTACGCGTATAAAAGCGTCTTGAGAAGGCTGGGAGACACTCGCTTTCTGAAAATCGCTCAATCGCGACTACTTGAAGTCCAAACCTTTCCGAAAAGAATGACCGGAGGAGGTAGTTACTCACTTGATCTTCTGCACTTTGTTCATCATCTGACGCTCATTCTCGTACTCGTACAGCACCGGCGAAGCATATCCGTCGGTCACCCATCGCTTTTCGGCCATACTGTCTGATTGTGGATGTGAGTCACGCATCCATGACCCCACCTGCAACGCTCAGACTTATCCTCGATGACTTAACTTGAATTGTAACAGTTCCGGCAATAATAATTAAACAATGCGTGAAAAGCTCCACGTGAATACATTTCGGTTGGTCTCGTACATACTAAGAACAGTTGAGATTTTCCTCTCTCAATGTATAGCCTTGTAAGAGAGTCCAGCACCAACCCATGCGCCATTGTTTGGGAATACAAAGCCTTTTTAGAATAGATATCTACGTATTTTGTACGCCCCACGCTACTATAATATTTAGAAGCGAAACACGACGTGCTTCTTAAGGCTATCGACTGACTGACAACCTCATCTCCTTTCAGAAGGATGATGTCTTAACGGTTAATTCACACAACTAATCTGTTCCCCGATGACCGATGTTGTATAAAAATAAATAGATGCACTCATTCGCACATGGACCTACGAGCTCTTTGTGGAAGGACTCCCATCACATACAGATTAGCGAGAACAAAAGGGGAATTCGGCACAAGCTCAAGCCTATGCAGCAATCGGTCGTTCTTACCCTAAAGAGCAACAGAATTGCTACCCTCTAATGAAACTTGTGTAGTCGTTTGAAGCAACAGCATTCCGTACTACATACTGCAGCATATTAGGTTTGTCAGAAAGACTTAAGCCATCTGACAATTGCTCTATTTTCTAATTCAGCACACAATAGAATTTACTCAACGGTATAATCACCATCCTTACCCTCTACAGTATCTGACCTAATGGGTAGGTCAATGAGTCGTGGTTTGGTTTAATTACCCAAGTTTGAGGTACTTTTAAGATCCAACCCAATTCACATTGTGGTCAGACACATTTTTTTTCGTCCTAATGGCATATAAGATCATGAGCGGTTTAGTGCAGTTGAATCCCAATGACTTTTTGGTTGTAACTAATTCCGCGGTCACTCGTGGTGGCTCTACTAAACTTAGACGTTCATTTGCTAGGACATGTTCCAGGTCTCGGTTCTTCACCAACAGAGTCCTACCCACCTTCAATCGGTTGGTGGCCAAGGGTCTTCTTAGCATGAAACCAGCTACGGCAAAGAGATATTCCAGCGCTGTCCTGGCTAGTTCTACTTCGGATCTGGGAAGGAAGTGACAGTTTCTTTTGTGTTTGGTTCTCTCTATTGTTCTACTTCATGTCTAGTTCTCTCTTCTCCTTTTTCGGTTCCTGTTTGACTCGTTTTAGAATTTTACATTTTAGCATTTTATAACCTTTGAATTGTTTTTTGCACTGGTGCGTTTTGTGTTTCAATGGTCCTGCATTGTGTTAACACACGGTGGCAACACTCGTGTTGAAATAAAGTATACATAGAGTCCCTCCTCCCAGAAATGGGGAGACTGGGAGTCAAAGCCGCCTTTTCCGTCGTTGGGAATGCCTTAAGGGACGAAATTAGACATAGAATAGGAAATATCAGCAGAATATGTAGGATATAGGTGGAGAACCGTGTCACAGCCCAGCTCCTCCAATTCCAATTCTTCACGGATCTTTTTACCTATGTGGGCCGAGCGCCATCTTGGAGTAGGTGGATAGAAGCTTGTGCCGACCGTTCTTCTCGAGCAACGTCCGCCAGCTTCTAAAGCTGATTGGCGTAAATGATGTCGGTAACGGTGTGCCCTTGGGGAGCAGCTCGTATACAAAACTCCTCGTGAATTCTTGAAGCAGCAAAGGAGACAGTTCTTGTGGTGAAGGTCCGAACTGAAATACCACCGACGAATTCCAGTTCGTAGGCACGGTGCATGTTGAAAGTGTAGAGAACCTAACTCTCAACTCCAGCAAGCAAGTCTTCAGGAAACTCCTTTCGGTGTATGTGCAGAAGGAGAGACTGTGAAATGGATACTCAAAAGAATCGCACGCTATCGGTCAAAACATGTGGGATCCATCGAGCCAACAGTCTTCTGGAGCTGACTCCGAGAAACTGAAGGGGGCCAAGGGACTGTCGGATGGGTGTACTCGAGTCTCGTCACAAGACTGCGGGTGCTGACATTCGACAGCGTCGAGAACGGTTCCACTGTGTGAGGCGAATGACCTAGACTTGTCTTCGAAGTTCTGAAGAGAGCTGAGCGGTGCTTGACGAGTGCTTATGGAAGTGGTGTTCTCCCTTAGTGTGCTGTTGATGTTTCTAACTGTTGTTATCGCTCCAGTGCCTCGAAGCCTTCCCCGGAAAACGATGGCCCCAAGGTACTCTTGTGGAATCGACATTATGATTACAGTTACGGAAGGCAATTTGGTGGAGTATACCTTGAAAAAAGCTTCGACAATGTTCTACGGCTACGCATGGTCGATCGTGGCTATCGAACAAGAACAGAAAGGTGTGGAACCTTCACAAACTTTGCTCAAGACTTCGTGGCCAACCTAATACACTTCTAATGACAAATTTAGGCATAAACGCGGAGACAACAGAAACGTCAGCAAGCTGTATCTGACTAAAATAGTGTGCGGTAATAAGGAAATGCAAAAACTAGTCGAGTCGAGTAAGAAAGCTGAGAAAGCACAATTCCCTACCTCTCCATATTGCGATTCGGCGTGAAGAACAGGGATGCCAACGGCAGCCAGCATGCACTCTAAACAGCGCTCTCATTTAATACTACTTTTAGAAATACAACTCTTTCACTCTACAGAAAGGCACGGAATGGTTATCAAAAAGGACTTGGCAAATCGTAGGCATAGCTAGACCCACCATGAAAACGAACTACGTAATTTTCACACAAAAATTCGTAACAGCACATGTCACGACACTGTTATGTTCGCCTTATCTGTTTGTATACGCTTCAAAGCGCTTACATTGAAAGGGAAGCTTTGAGACCTTCGAGCTGCATGCTGAGAGCGAAATTTTATCAACCCCATTTATAACGCAAAGAACAGAGCAAATGTTGTAAAACTCATCCACTACTACAAACCTCTCCGGTTGTATCCAAGTGTAGGAGGTCCCGTATAAGGCTCTACCGTCGTGAAGTTGGTGTAGTTGCCCCACTCGTCGGTGAAGTTGCCAAAGATTAGCGTTCCGTTTTCACCTAAAACGAATTGATTTCGTGGATACCTGACCCAATACAAAGCTAGCTGTTGTGAAAGGTGTCAAACGGCTACTACTACCGCTAGCGAGTACCTTGAACTAAGAACACTCACCAAATACTGGTGGCACAAAATATTTTCCAGGAGTAGTCGGCCGCCTTCGTCTAGTTGGCGGCGGCGTTGGTGTAGTAGTAATTGTTGAAAATCTAAAAATTGTCCATTTATTTATATAGACGGTTTTCGCCAGTAGTCGGAGGCTGACGAGATTTTTCTAGCCTTTGACAATTTTTCGAAAGATCATGAATTTCCTTCTATACAGGCATAAACACTTTCACAATCGAGAGTAGGTCACAAAAGGCTACGCAAGGATTGCACCTCTGTTCTGGAAGCTTTTAAGCTAACGGCGGGGCTAGAGCAGAGCAGCAGTGTGTAAAGTTCTAACGTTCAGTGAGACCTTGGTAGTTTCCTCGTCCTGCTAAGATCTGGCTTCGGCATGCCGGGCGACCAACCGGGTGGTGGTCCGAATCCGGGTGGTGTAGGCTCGAATGGAACTAGTTTGGTGACTTCAACCTCTTTTACGACCACCACCGGTACTGGAACCATTTTCTCCCGAACCTGAAACTACGACGATCACAATTGTTCGTGGTGTAGTTCAGCACCGAAGCTCACTAACCTGAATAACCGGTGGGCCAGGTATCGGCACTCGATGAACGTACATATCCGGAAACGAACAGTTGCACCGACCTGAAAGACAGTTGGAGCAACCTGCTACTTTTACTGTGAACCCTTCTATAGCTTACCGTCCCTCCCAGGACTTCCAATCTCTCCCGCTTCTCCGACCAGACCGGACGGTCCGACATTACCGACAGGACCGCGTTTTCCTTAACAGTAGTTGCTTTCCTTCACCGGTCCCACGCCTACAAGTGCATGGTCTAGCAAACTAACCAGGCGGCCCAACGGGTCCTTGTGAGCCAGGATCACCGCGTGCACCTTGGAATCCCATCAGCTTCATTCCGGCATCGGAGCAGTGCCGATGAATACGGGAGCATGACCTTTCCAAAACGTCTTTCTGAGATGAAAGCAATTATTCCCGACAACTTCCATCCGATCCACCGATTCCATATCACGATGTCAAATTTTTAATTTTCATGCTCCACATAATCTTTCTTCTACAACACTATCATATAACTATTTGGCATTCGAATATTTGGTCAGCATTGAGTAGTCTATTGTTAGAAATCTGTTTCACATTGATTCACCGAACAGAATCGAAGACGATCGATCCGTCTATCCCGTTATTCTTCAGTGCATAGTGGATGAAGAAACCAAGAGCATTCCCGTGCTGTCAGGAGGAGGTGCGGGTTCGACCCCCGCCCGGCGCTAGAATTTTGATCGCAACAAAAGGCTAGTTCTGAACAGCTTCTTGTCTAACCCTCGCAAAAAATCCTAGCACAATTTTACTCCGGTCTTGAGTCAAAGGAAGGTACGGTTGAACCAGCCCTGGAATCAAATCTGAATCGATACGTATTAATATCAGGTGCCCTTCGCTTATTTTCAAGTAGATCATCTACATTTACGGTTAGGTGTTTTGGTGTAGTCAGGGATAATAGGAATACAAGCGTACGCATCTAGCACAACAAGCACGAGACTTCGGCTGGCAGTTCACACATTGATGTCCTACTTGAACCACGAGGAAAGGAGACTAATTTCGAACCTGCCAGCCTCCGCTGCCGGTTTAGCATTTCACTACATGGGAGGAATGTGTGTTCAAACCGCCTCCATATTATCAGAAAACTTCGATGCGCAGAACCCACATCAGAGCGATAACCCATGCCCTAATCTATTTCACATGCAGATGGAAACACAAAAAAAAATACAACGCAATCAGAATTACTCCGTAAAACACAGAGCCCGAGCATTGACACCCTAATCGATTTCGAGCAACATCGGAACCAGGGGTGGGCGGAATTTCTGTTTTCTGTTTTCTGATTTTCTGGCCATTTTGGGCAAATTTTTTCTGTTTTCTGTTTTCTGGGAAAATGGCCAAAAATTGGCCAGAAAACAGAAAATAGAGCTGCGAACAAAATTATATAATAGAAATCCAATAAAGAGAATCCAAAAAGTATCATAGAATCATGAGTTTCATCTCAAAATAATGTTTCTAGTGTAATTTAAATTGCAAACACATAAGTTTCTAGATCTGCTCGTGTAGAAATTGCGCCATACACTTAAAACTATGTCGCTTTGTTTGTTTGATTGTGACATGACGTGCTGCTGGCATGTCCCTTCACAGGACATTTCTCCACTTTCATAATTTCGCTTTGTATTCTCTTAAATTTCTGCAGTAGTTTAGACTATCTACGATTACTTAGAACCTTATGCAAAGGCTAGAAAACTAGTGTTCTGAGGGGCATTTCATTATAATATATGTTAACTAACCATGTGCCGTAGAGTAACTGTGGGTAGGATTATTCTCCACCTCCGGTTATTGAAAATTGTTGGCTGGTCTTTCCCAATGATCGTAAAGCAGAGCCTTTGACGGAGCTGCTTTTCTAACTCTTGTTCAGCTTTTGGTTGTCAAACATTAGTGAGAGACTGAAACGTTTTAGTTACCTTTGACTTCACTGGTGTGGTCATAGAAAAGTGGTACATAAAAATTTTAATTTATCACATCTATCATCTGTCGTCCAGGTGATCATCGAGTTATTCGAACGGGCACCAGCAACGTCTCCATGTGTCCTTGTCGCTTGACAGAGTGCTCCAATGGATTCTCCTAGCCGGACGGACACGAAGAGCGTCATATCGTTCGTTCAGGGCTTCCACGAAGAAGTCTGACCAGCGCGTTGGTGGGCATCCTGGTATTCTCTTGCCGTCTCGTCTCGCGGAATCCAGTCAGTGACGGCTCTCGTCCAGCAGGTGTCTGCGAATCGCATTACGTGGCCGGCCCACCTAATTTTCGACGACTTGGTCCATGCACAGCGTCCCTGATCTTCGAACGTCGGCGAAGCCATGTTACTCCAAGCATCGCGCTCTCCATTCCACGCTGCGCGTCGCTGATCACGTTTTCATCCCGCTTCCTTATAGCGCAGGTCTGAGGAGTATGTTAGGGCAGAAAGAGCAGTGGAATCGAATAGGCTAGCACGTAGTCGGACGTTCTTCGTCTTCTTCGCGACTTCTTCGACGCTCTTGAAAGCTCCCCAAGCCGCTCTTTTCCTCCTGCTCAGCACTGGTGCTAGGTGGTTGGCTATGTTGACTTCGCGACCCAGATACACGTAGCTGGAGCATTCGGAGATGTTCGTTCCGTTGAGCGAGAATGCGTCCGTTTCTCATGAACGTCGTCTTCGTAGGATTCCGCTGCAGTCCAGAGTTCCCACATACACGATCGAAGTGGGCTAGCGTTCGCTCGGCCTGGCCATGCTCGGTGTTATGATGTCATCACCAAACCTAAGATGGTGCAGCTGCTGGCCGTCGACCTTCACTCCCATGTCTTCCCATTCTAGTTCGCGCATTACGTTTTCGAGGGTGGCGCTGAAAAGCTTTGGGGATATGGTATCTCCTTGCTGAACCCCTCTCTTCACGTCGATGATGACGTCGTTGTGGAGTGCTGAGATCTTGGTCGTGAATCCACTTTGACTCTGATATACTGAGTAGGAACATCCTGAGCGAGCAGAGCTTCAATGACTGCATCTGTTTCGACGGAGTCGAATGCCTTCTTCAGGTCGATGAACGTAAGGCACAGCTGCAAGATGAGCTTCGTAATGGTGTGTATGTGGTCGATCGTGCTGGATCCTCTCCGAAATCCTGCTTCGCATGGCCGTGCTTCGTCCAGCGTTCTGCTAATCCTATTCAGGAGGACTGGAGTGAACAGCTTGTAGACTACAGGCAGCAGTCAGATCGGGCGATTGTTGCCGATGTCGGGCATGTCTCCCTCCCCAGCAAATCGAGATGTAATATGATATGTATGTATGAATAATAATAATAATATGATGGAAAGGGTATATGTTTGATCCTTATTAGATAATGTCTACGTATTTAAAGAAACACTTTCACCCAAAAGTTTTTGCGCTGACAGCCTCTTCAGTTGCACTCTCGTGTTGTTCTGTGAAATATCAAGCCAGTACCCAAAACATCTTTGGTCCGTGTTTGGTGCTCTATAGGGCCAGTCTCTTACTAGTGGGACCCCTAATCGAGCGAATGTTTTGAGATTACACCTACATTTGGACTGTGAGCCTCAAACCGCTATATTTTAATATGAATGCAACAGGAAAAATTCATCATTTATAAGCCATTCCTATAAACGCTTGCAAGTTGAAACACTGGTCCACGACCACATTTCTGGTCGTGCAAAAAGCATTTGCTGCTGGACAAATAGATCTTCGGATTGAATAATTAGGTAGTATGATAACTGCGAAATTTTCTGTTTTCTGTTTTCTGATTTTTCTGTTTTCTGGCGTTTTTGGCTTTTCTGTTTTCTGATTTCTGTTTTCTGACGAAAGCGATTTTCTGTTTTCTGTTTTCTGGGAAAATTTTCAAAATTTCCGCCCATCCCTGATCGGAACACCCATCCATGCGTAGCTCGGACTTTTCCGTGAAACTCACAAGAGGGAGAAGTAAGTGATGTTTTCGAGTTCCTCGAGCGAACAGACCCACTGATTCACGAGGGTGCGCGACAGAAACGAGCTGAGAGGTTGGTGGCGTCCACTCGAGCCATTTCGTGGTGGAAATGCAGTTAACAGCAACCAAAGGCCAGCGCGGTTCAGTACACTTTCTTTAAGTGTCAAGTAGCTTGTGCTGAGATAGTAAGCTCTCACAACGACGTTTTGTTACGCTCATGCCAGACGGGACTCGAATTCACACCAACCGGCAGGAATGCTCTACGCCATCACATCATCAGCGCTGTTTGAGCGAACACAACGAGAGGCTGCATTAGTAGAACCTTAGTTAGTCCATGGATTGGCTATCCACTGTGGTCCAATTCCACTTCTAGCCCTCCGGCGATGATTTCCATTCTTTCCGCTTTCTGTGAAGGGAGGGGTAGATCACCATTTTAATAGCAACACTCCCTTATCCCAATGAACGAATATCCTCTCCAACTGTGCGAGAAATGTGAAGTACAAGTGAGTTGAGCAGAGCACATCATGCGTAATGATCTGTGTCGACATTTACGCAATTTTTTCACACAGAAGTTTACAAAGCGGGCCCCATGCGCACCCCTACACAAGACACACTTCTGACGGGCATCTGTTCGCTGTAAATCCTCAAGCACCCACAGGTATCAGGGTATTCTGTCCAATGATGATCGTGAACTCTTCGACGTCCACCGGCAGTGTCCGCTTCGCCGATCGTTTATTCCGCGCCGCGTCCGAAAAGTCGTGCACTAATTGATTCTCCAGCAAATCGCACTCAATACCCTGCAAATAAAACTCACATTCTGACATAACTGCAACATTTAAACTGGAAAAGCTTGTTGTACTTGAATATGAACAGTGGCCATCTGCTCGATATGACCTGACGCAGCCGCTGGGTAGATGCAGAACAGAGAGGAAATAATTGTTTTTCAATTCAAATTCTTTCAAAAACTGCACTCCACGTGAATCACACTGCTTTCCAACAAACGCTTTTCAGTTTTTCGAAAAGACAAGCATTCCATCGTACGACAAATGAATCATACCGCTATCGCAGGCCCCACTCTCTTGCAGAAGGACGCGCAACCACGACAGATGAGACGTGTAGGAAACTCACAATGATAGCAACGTATGCGTGGAGGTAGAGCACAATGAGCAGAAAGAAGTTGCCCAGATGGGCAACGACGACCCAGCGAGGTAGACGCGGAGACGATAGCGGTGGCGGCGATGGCGGCGATGCCGACAGCGACCCGTGCGTCTTCGGCGACGGTGGCTTTCCCACTCCTTTCATATGGGAGAAACAGTGGGGCGATGTCGAGCAGTAAAGAGCAACCAGGCGTATAGACGTGCGCGTATGTGTGTAACGCGATACCCCAGGGCCGACAAACCATGGCCGTAGGTCCAACAATGATAAACAGCCAAGTTCCACGCCTGGTTAGAACAACGCTACAGCCTGAAAATAAGCCAGTGTGGTTTCGAAAATTAATTTAATTTTGCTTTCAAACCGGAGCAGCATCTCAGATGCATCTCTCTGGGTGCAGTCTCAAATGTACATAACTGTAGAAGGATAAATCCTGTTTTCGCCCGCTGCTGATTTGTCCAGGCACTTGGAATGTGCCGTGCATGTCATTTCTTCGGATGCACTCGCATTAAGAGGCACTTTGAGTGTGTATTTCCTATGGGCAAGATGCAGACAAGATAATTGCACTCTTCCGAGGTAAGTATTCTAGGAACTCATCGCTCTGGAGGAATGAACGCGCCTTTGACATAGGCACAAAATAAAGCCAAAATTCATTTTTGCGACCGTCACTGCCGCTACTTTCAAGAACGTGCATCCTTCCAGTCATTACCGCCTTCCTTAGACTGCCATTTTCCAGAATTCACCAATTTTGCCTCTTGTTACAAGTGTAACAAAATCCAACGTCCCCTTTCAAGATAACGCCAATAAGTATGTAATGCGGCCTTCCATTGGGTCCCAGTGAAGGTTTCCGTCGTTTTCTCGCGTTGATATATCCTGTCTTCTAAAATTTAAATCTTCATTCCACGGCCGCAAGAACGGGATAAGGCTAAGTAACTTCAAGTACAGTATCCTCACACCTAAGATTTTAAGCCATTTTGGATGGCAAAAGAAAAACTGCGTTGGATCTTTATTATTTCAATACTTCTGCGCCACGCAGGTCTGATATGATGAAACGTTCACTTCGGCCTGACGCTTCGATAATTTCGTCGTTTTCAAAGGCCTGAAAGAAGTTCGAAGCCTAAGATCAGGCACTCATCTCGGCAAAAACTCAGGTTTCCAACTCAGCCAGTTCGAACGAATTCTTAAGAGTGCCAGTGTATCCTGTATCTATCTGGTCGATAGGACCACTGATAGAAACGCGATTCAAACACAAGCAATGCGGTCTTTCCGGGCTAAAAAAGTGCCAATGAAGGGTCCACTCGGCTGGTTAGATGTATCACCTTAGTAAAATAGTTCACTTTCAATTTTGGCGCTATTCGCAACAACAAAAAACAACGATGTGTCGCTCGCCCCCCCCCCACACATATACATGCAGTAGATAACATAGATAAAGGATAAAGGATAAAGGACGGCGTTACTCAATCCCTTCTGGGATGCGCCAGCGCATTCTACTTCTACGGGATGTCGTGGAGGCGACATGAATACGTATTTGGCCATACAATGGCTTGCGGTGGCCAGCCGATGAACAAGTCAGCGCTTTATCCTTCCCAGACAAGTCTTCCCAGACAGACGCGTGTACCAATTCACCGATCCCGGAGGGTTGGCATGGGCGGGAAATCCGAACCAAGAGCCTGGTATCGGGTGCACGCAACAGTCGCGCCTCCTTCGACTGCGCTACACGCGCCCAGATAACATATGTAGATACGGCATTGAAACATCAAAATCATCGTCATACCTATCTTACCATCCTCATCTCATCATTCTCATGAGAACATAGTGTCTCCTCCGTACCAAAGTGACTGCATTCCATATTTGCCAACAGGAGCTTGTTTTTGCTGTGGTGTGACAATTCAGTAAATTTTGCATATCAGAGAGAAGGACAAAATGGGGAAACGCTTAAGCCGCTAAAGGCTACGCTTTCCCTTCGTTATGTTCGTTTTTTTTTTGTTGTAAAACACACAAACAAGGGCAATAAATAAATAAAGACCAATCCTTATGCCAGGCGAGAGTCTGATGGAGCTTGACGGTAATAGATGTGTATGTTCAGTATGAGCTTGGGTGCTAATGGCGGTTATTATGCCGAAGCATCGATCGCAACTGAATGATTTTCGAGTATATACATAGTGCCACAACATCACTAAATATCGGCGCGTTAAGTTTGCCATCCGTACAGTTGCCATTCTGTAAAAAGGATGCTTCCTTATCAACTGAGGCGCTATCATACTAGGGCATAAGCGCCGCCGCGTTTTGTTTGTAGTATTGAACTGAACTACATCAAAGTCCGAATTCCTTATGAACGCCTTTCATACTCTATTCCGACCGAACATAGGAGATTAAATTTGGGTTTATCTCAGAAAACAGGCGACGTGCTAGTGTTCGCAAATACGTACGTGGTCCCCACCCTGCATTCGCGTCCGGAGGCCGATTGCCCGCACCCAACGGGGGCTGTGTTTTCTTCATCAGGGGCAGACTCCGTGGTCTTCTTCTTAATGCTTCATTTACTTCGCCGCATGCAATGTATCGCACCCAACTAGGGCTGTGTTTGTGTTCACCAGTGATCATCTCCGTTGGCTGCATGGGCCAGGACTGCACGCTGCATGGAGGCAACCCGTCCACGTGTGCAGCGGGTTGTTCCCTTCGCCCCATGGATTCTGTAGATCGATTTCGAACTCCCAAGTTGTGCATCGAGAAAACACTCCAAAATGCGACAATTTCAGTTCCTTTCAGATGGTGTCGAGTTTGTTGAGGTTTCAGGTTTTGTTAATAGAATGTCTATGATACCCAAGTACAAAACTTCACTCATCTTGGAAGCTCTAAAGTGCTTCCCCATCCCCAAAGCTGCAGTGGTACGCTGGAATTATCTTTGTATCGTCATTGTTTTTGGCCAATACTTCACGGTGGGTTTAATACCCACAATTTTCTCTCAAAAGCTTCTGTACTTTCAAGGATACCGAAAATGCTGAGTGTTGCCAGAACGCCGATTGTAGAGCGAACAACGAACGCATGTGCCTAATTATCTTGGTAACAAAGCGCAAGTCGTAAATATGAAAGCAAGCTCCGTCAAGTCAACAAGCCCTGAAACTTGAAACGGAATAATGAATCTTATGGTTTTCTCATAGACTCGATGGTTTTCTCATAGAGGTGGACGAACACAATATAATACTCCTCTTCCAAAAGTTCCGAAGAAACTTTCTGTTGTCCAGCTCCCTGCTGAACGGTCACATATCCAGGGAAATTAAACCGGTGGACTCACATACTGCAGCCATTTCAAAAGAGTAAATGAGCTTTCCTGAAGTGCATTTTATACCTGCAGTGCTTGCAGTTTTGCGGAGTGTTGCAACAAAGCGTAAAACCTCTGAAAACACTGTTTCAAAATCATTCTGTCAAAGAGACAAGCCGTTTTGCAGCAAGCAGCACCAGCCAGACCAAATCCCTTTGATGTATTTCCTAGCTGGCTCATTTTGCGGACATCACCGCAAGAACTCCCATCGATCGCGTTTGGGCTAGGAGTGGTGTTGATTGGTTTTGAACATATTTCACACAGAAATACGAAGGAGATTCAAGGTGAGTCTTGGTTTTCCCGTAGATGTGCTGGGATTCTCACGAATTCTGTATCTGATTTCTTGCATTTCAGGTGCGGATTCCCTTCTCCCAAAGTAAGGTAGTCTTTACGCCGTGGTCTACACTAAACATCCAAATGAATAAATACTAAATATTTTAATAAGGTGAACAATGCAACCCACTTTTGCGAAAATAGTAGAGCACCAGCAGATCCGACGCTGCTTTGAGGAAATTTGCTTAAAGCGTTAAACGCCGCTTAGATTTTTACAAGGATTATGGAACGAACGTATTCCCGCTGTATCGTTCGTAAACGTAATAAGTGGTAATTGTAAGCAAGGAACTGCTAAAGAGTCTGCTATCACACTTTTGCTACCCGCTTAGAATGTGGTTAGTCTTCAATGGAAGTGAAGCTATCATAAAGTTGCTTGCGCACTAAGCCTTTGCTTTTCATGGATTTGAAGACAAACGAATGACTTGAATGACTTATAATCAGCGTGCTTTCAGGAGACAATGTATTGACAATGCATGAACTAAACACGCTAGGCCGCATGCTCCTATCAGACCTAGCTGTGTTTTTTTTGTTGTGTGAAATAATACAGCGGAACAGGCGCATCACACGAGATTCATCAGACCTATTCCTTATTCCTCTGCTGGTTTGCCCTTCAAAATCCTTCGTTCGGATTGTTTCTTTCTCCGCTTCTCGCTTTTTGAAACAAAAGCGCTAAGCCATGCACGGGATGAAGGGTGATTTATGTCGCCGAACTGTGCATCTGTCTCTCTTGAAAGTCTGTGCAGTAACAGCCTTTTTGGAATCGCCGCAACTGGCTGTTGGGACTAACGAGGTAACTAAACTCGGCATATGAGCGAGTTATGTGATGATACCTCTGATAGACGTATTTTGCAGCTCAAATGTAAGGTACCTTCACCCTGTTGAAAAGCTATCACTCCTTGAAATCGCGGCAATTACTCATGTTCCACCCTGCTTATACACCATCTTCACGTCAAACTGAACACACTTCAAATAAAACGGGACAGTTTTCACAAGAAATTGGACCCTTTTCAAGCCAAAGCGAACATTTTTTAGATCATATTGGACACGGCTCTAATTGCAAGCAGGCTTACCGCCTTTGAAATCAAGCCGAAGACCTTCTAGATTATGACAAGCCTCTTCCATATTACGCTAGAGATTCCCCAAAGCGGTTACAATGATCCTTTGTCTAAGAAAATTTAGCAATAAATTAGAAGAGATCAATATATACTCAATGAGATGCAGGACTAAAAGTAGGAGATACCTTGCTTCACCTCTTAGCCCTATAAGGGATATTGGAAAAAGGGTGGCTAGTATTACTTCCAGAGGATCATCACTAGGGCAGGGAGTGGTAGCATATCAGAGACAATCTAGGGCGCTATTTATAACCAAGCGAGATCAAAATCATTTGCGGGAAAGTCCAGTGGGCGTGGACTTAAAAAAGACTAGGTGATCAAATATATGGAAAAGTAAATAGGAAGGTAAACAGGGTATATATTCTTAGAACAGAATTGTAACTGTAGTAGTTGTTGAAATATTCTATCAACAGACTTATGCGTTTCCTTGAAAGAATTGGGATATTTGTAGGAAATAATTTTGTTATTAAGGATGCATGAGATAATTACTAGGAAAACCGCTTTTTTTAACTATACTCCAACTTTATTAGGGTGTTGCTTAGGCTACTTAAGCTATTTATGAAGTCTTCTTTTTTCGTACAATTTCGAGAGACACGTAGCCTCAGCACAAATTATTGATTTTTCAAGCGCGTAGATGGTATAAAGGGAGCTATCGGGAAATCTGATTATTCTAAAACTGAAAAAATCTGTTTTATTATATTGCTTGGTGTACAATCTGTCGCCGTCTACTGTAATTGTTAATCTAAGAAGTTATACATTTTGCCATCAACGTTAGTTTTAGTTAAACTTAAACAATTTCGGTAAGTTTTAAATAATTTGTAATGAATCCAGCTATTTTCTAGATTATGTATGATTAATATGTCATCCATGTATCTATAAGGTAGGAAAACCTTATTAAATAGAAGACTAAGATTTTCTTTGAAATTAATTCAAATACTCCAATAAAGGTAAACAATTTCGTCTGACTAATGATGTAAACGTCGATTACTTAAAACAGCAAAGTAAAGGGATGGGTATGTTTTCTACAACTGTTTTGTTTGCAGCGTTTACAAGTCTGTATCTTCACAACTAGAATGTTTGCTACCAGTCAATGACAAATCGCGATGTCCTGAAGACAAGGGCATGGCCCAGTTCCTTCCTTAGGAGTGAAAATAACTGCTTTACTGCACTTTGAAATTAACTTTAAACCGTTATTTTTCCCTGAAATAAGAATTTTATAACATTTCTAGGAGTTCCTCCACTTTTGAGGCGAGTTAAAAACTCTGAGCCGTACTTCCGTCTAATCAAGCCTTTCTTAGACAGAAGTTTATTATTAGGTTGGAAAAAAAGTCTCTTCACACTTCGAAATTTTTTTACCCTTCCCCTTGTAAACGCACTAGCCAACGTTGATTGCTGATTTCGTAATCCTATCACACTTGTCTACCGTTCGCACGCGGACACAGGTTAAGACTCTTCTTGTAATTCGTTATCCATCCAATCTTCCGAACTCAATGCCAGATCTACCTCATGGCCGTTTTCAGCACGGCATTCTTCATGAATTCATTAAAGAATCCACAGCACGTCGGGCAGCAGACCAAATTAACCATATATATGGTTTGGGATCTACTACTCATCGCGCCTGTTACGAGTGGTTCGGAAAGTTTTTAAAGGGAGATTATTCACTCGAAGACAAAGAAGGTCAGGAGGGCCAACTGAATTGGACGGCACTAAACTACTCCATCTTCTTCGTACCGATAGTAGGCACACGACACGTCAACTGGCAGAGAAGCTCGAAGTGTCTCATAGGATAGTGGGAATCCATCTGAAGAATCTTGGCTTTCATGGAAATTTGGAGCTTGGATTCCACATGCCCTGTCAGACACTCAGAAAGGTCGACGGCTCTCCATCGCTGCTTCTCTTCTGTCCAGATAAGGAAGAAAATCGTTTCTTCCGCGGATTGTGACAGGCGAAGAGTCCTGGGTTCTGTGTGCCAACTTCCGAGGAAAAGGCAATGGGTACAAAAGGGAGAGAGCCCTAAGTCTGATCTCAAGCCCAATGTTCACGAAAGGAAGATTCTCATGACTGTTTGGTCGGATGTCAGAGGAGTGATTTACTGGAAAACTCTCAGAAGTGGAGAGACACTTACTGCTGTCACATACTGCGGCCAACTCCACAAAGTCGTCGCAACTCTCCAAGAAAACAGGCCGGAGACGTCAAAGGTGATGATCCTGCATGACGATGCAAAGCCACATGTTGCAAGACTCACAAGAAAAACAATAAAGGAGCTTTGCTGGGAGGTATGCCACATCCACCGTATAGCCCTGAACTCGCCCTTACCGAATGCCATTTCTTCCGTGCTCTCAAGCAAGAAATTGGAAAGAAATATTTTGAAGAGGATGAAGACGTCAAAAATTGGATTCAGCAATGGTTCGACTCCAGAACTGCAGTCTTTTAAGCGAGAAGAATTGGAAAATTACCCAGTCTTTGGAGAAGTGTAGTGGAACAAAATGGAGTTTATCTCAGTTGATTTGACCTTGTAGTTGTGAAGTAATAAATCTTTGAAAAAAAAATGATAAGACTTTTTTTCCAACCTAATACAACCTTCTCGGGGTTTCTAATTTAATCTCGAAGACGCTCATTTTGGATTGGAAGACATTGACTTCAAAAGTGCCTGCTTAGAAGTGTCCAGTTTGACGTCAGAATGGTATGACAAGTGAATTTACACACAACACCAAAATCCGTCATAACTTTTCAGCCCCCCCCCCCCCCCCAACACCGTCTACCAGGCTCAGAACCCCAATCTCACAATCTCAACAGGAATTTCGAAGAACGAAGAACATCTAGTCCCTTTCCAGTCTGGAGGGAAGCCAATGAAGCGACAGTGCAGGCTAATGGGTCTATGCAACAACTGTGCTCCACTGGTGTTGCTCACCGAGCAGAATCCAATCCATCGAGAACGTCTGCTCTCATTATAGCCCTCTGGCTGCTGGACAACAACACACACGGCTGACCCGCAGTTGTTCTGGACTCCTGAGCCAGCTCAGGGTACGTCAGATGCAGTTTAACAGAGACGGCATAGATTTATACTCTTGCTATAAGCATTACTACAAAGTCGAACGCCACGGCTTTTCGTTGACAATTAGGCGGCGAAAAACACAATGACAAAGGCCGAAAATCACAATTGTTTTGAACGCATGACGCAGCATTGCACATACAACATTCGGAGACACAGTAAATGAGGAAGAGACGAATACCAAAGAATACAAAGGCGAAAGGTCAGGCGATCACACTACGCGAACGGGCAACGGGACTGACTGAGGAGGGCGGATACGGTAAAGCATCTTTTGGGAGGCCTGACGAAGCTTGCAACGCATCACTGCAGTTCTATGGCAGCTGCTGTTGCTGCTGCCGAGCCAGCAGTGCGCTGCGTTGGTTCAGGCCAGGAGGACCAAATAAGAGGGCTATGCTGGGACAACACTGACCTTGCACGGGGGACGGGTCACGCTAGATGCTTGGCTGCCGAACACCGAGGTTAAGCTCTACATCTATGCTTCGACTATATAATGTACACGTGAAACAACGAACAACTACACTTCGGAAGACGCAGGCGACAGATCATTCACATCACGTCCATTAGAAGCGCTGGTCGACGACGGGGGTCGCAGACGACTCAATCCACCAGCTTCCCCAAACGTCGTAACCTCACTGGAAAGCACACACATTATAGCTAACAGATCCCCAGATGTAACATTTTAGAACCCCAAAGTAAACGACACAAAATAAGGTTCTCTCAAGCAGGGAATACATAATGAGTGCAACTAGTTGCCTACGTGATTAGATAAAGCTCCTAATCAACACTGTGGCTCAGGACGCTTTTTCGTCGATTCAAGCACCAATTTGAAACACAACTCCCTTTCTTCCAGAGCTCCCCACAGTACCTCAGACATCCTAGAAATAACAATACAAGACAACTTTCATCTTCACATGGAAGCCACGGTCCACTTGACATTGCTGACTGGGATGCTAAATGTTATAGGATGGCGGACATCAGCCGACTGTGCCGCGTAAATGACGGGAACATTGTGTTTGGTTTTCATCAGGCGGCCCATGCAAAACGAAAACCAAACGAATTACTTGTTTTGCTTAATTATTACGGTCGCACTTATATGGCTTTACTCCATTATGATTCCATCGTATATCAGCTCTACGTCACATGCATATCTTCCCAAGGCGTAATGTACAACACGTATCACTCCCTCATCCGTCTATCAGCGACGTATAAAATCGACTCCATACAATCAGAAACTCCTGAATCTCATTCCTGGCAAAATTCTTCAATTTAAGTGGTTCCATGTGGACATCAAGCGGAAGACGCATCCCAATATCATTTGTGCAAACGATAATATCGTGATAGCTGCATAGGACCAACGCCGTTGGTGTGGAATTGGGATATGAATATGCTAAGTTCGGCAAGGATTCGGCTCATGGGAAACAGCCCTCCTCTTTAGACCATACTAAGCCTTACCATACCAATAGACGCGCGAAGGCCTCTAAAGTCCAGATCAGTGATAATACTTGTTCATTCCAAATGCGTGAAGCACGTTGTTTTTATATGTGATATCGAGGTACATTTTGATAGTATTCGAAGTACCAAACGACCCCAGGAAGCCACTTGATTACCACTCTGCAGGCTCTCGTTCACGAAAACGTAAATGATCGATCTTCATCGACTACTTCAAACTTCAGCGGCGTCCTTCGCCAATTGCGCTTGCGACGCTCTCTGTTACAAACCAAGAATATCCACAAGAAGCAGCTAATGGGAGAACCCAGCTGTGTAGCGCCACGTCAACACGCGTGGTTGAAAAGCAGGGTCCACTCCTGCCTGGCTAGAAATTCTGTTTTATACTTCGTTCACCAAACTACAGGTAGTACAATTTGCCGAGGACCCCGAAAGCTTTTTGAGAGCGCAGAAGTCGGCATCAGCCAGTAATCTACAAATGCACCACCGCTTCTATGCGAAGCAATGTTGCGCTTTGAAATCGTACATGGCTCAAAGAAAGAAAGATGCATATAGGGCAGTATGCAAAAGGTGCTTCCTGTTACGCGCAATAATCGATTTCCGATTCGGTCACCCGCTAACGTCGACCAATTCACCCCCCCCCCCCAGGTGAGTATCCAGCAGAGTTGCATTTGAACCTTAGTTGGAAGTAGGTACGAACGGCCTCCTCTTTTACATGCCCAATATGCGCATCAGTAAAGCTTTCAGCTTTTCCTAATCTTCACCAATTAATCACGAATCCTACCCTTCCCTATTTCCTTCTTGCTTTTCTTTTTCTTCTATTACATGTTCTCTTTCAATAGCCAATTTATTTTGCGCCTCCTGTGAATTTCTCTTCTAATAGTGCGCGGTTTGAATTGGCAATAAACAAATAAATGGAAATTAATATCGATAGACGGCCGTTATGCTAGCCTATACAAGCAAGCATCGTTTTGGACATTTGATTCAGGATAAAAGACTGGTAGACGGCAGACATATTATAAGTGAACACGAACTAAAGATAACTGGCTTCTGCTAAAAAGCGTCGCTGAGTCGACAAAAAGGAAAGCGTTCGATGCAAGCAGAACAAAGAGCAAGCTTCTTACGGTAACCCACCTCGCTCATAATTCCTTTCTAGCGCTTCGGAAACTCGGTGACGGGCCTCCATCGACTGGAATGCAACTCCCACCCGAAGCAATGATTCATTCTCTTCAACAGTCATCATCATGTCCATCTCCACTTGATTGCCTAGCACGGATTGCCGCTGAAATACAAGCCCAATATCGATTAGTTGAGGACAACTGAACAATCACTTTTTCTGTCACGCGATTCAGCCAGCGCCTCCTGCTCCGCAGACTTCAAAACAATGCCGTAAACTCTCTGCGGCTCTCCCACGTTGTTTAACTTCAATCGTTAAAGACACATCAAACATTCGGGAATAGCCTTCGAGTGGGATCGGTCGATATCAGTCCCTTCGGCTGCCATGAAGTCCACTTTGAACGGAGTAGACGTGTCACATGACAACTGATGGGGAGTATTGACTGGCGAGGAAACAGCTCATGTACGTGCTGGAGAGCACTTTTCAGCAAGGATCTGCTCTCCAGAACACCGAAAAAACTGCTAGCCAATGGGCAGTCTTGCAGCACCGCGTTGTTACACCATACAGGTTTTCTGGTGTCTGTGGCTCTTCAGTGCAACTCATTGCACCACGAACCTTCGTCACGTTTATGACATCCAAACTGTTAATTCTTCAATACGCTAATTGGAGCTTTAATTTGTAAACACTCGAACACCACTCTCATCGTGGAACAGTTCACGGAAGAAGTAGCTGCCGTCACAAACAAGTACTAAGAACTACATTTGAACAAGCGAGGAACAAACAGAGCTGAAAGCGTTACTTTCGCAGCCAGTGCTGACAACAGCTGAGGTTCAAAACAACATGAACGATAGTCTTCAAGATAACGTTTAAACCTGGACAGTTGCCCAGGTCAATGTAGCCATTGGCAAAGCAGCATTCCACAAACCTGGTTTTCTGCCCTGAATTCGGTAAGACATTGTGTGACAAGAGTGGCCCGAAGAAGTTTCGCCAGAAGTTCAGGAGTGATGAAATTGGACTCTATATTCAACACTTTCAGTGAAGGTGACGTCTCCAGGAGCTCAACAAGACCCTGAAAAGGCATTTTGAGATAGATGAATCCATGTTACAGGAAGAGGAACCGCAACCACCTTCCCCACACCTAAGGCGAAGCCAAAATGAGACGAAGCCTAAGCCTAAGAATTTTCGTTCGATTTTCTAACCAGGTCAAGCAAACATTTCATAAACACTGATTCGCGAATGGTTTCCACAGTCGTCTGCGAAAAACAGTATACGAGTTGATAACCAGCACGTTTTCGTAACCACTAAGTAGCACCTTTAAGAAATATCCATAATATGTAACCTGCAATAAAACAGGTCTAAGAGAAGTCCATTATGCTGGAAAACATTTGCTAGACCAGTAATCATTGATAAATCTTTGTTAATCTCCATAAAATTAACCACTCTTAGATATGTAGCTTCTATTTGACTTCCATGAATGCTGGTAGTGATGAATAATGAACTAAGGCCCGGGCCAATGGAAAGAAGAATTTTCCATCTCTCTGACTCTAATACTCTCGGAGGACATAACTTGATCATAGTCAAAGAAACATCCATAATATGTAACCTGCAATAAAACAGGTCTAAGAGAAGTCCATTATGCTGGAAAACATTTGCTAGACCAGTAATCATTGATAAATCTTTGTTAATCTCCATAAAATTAACCACTCTTAGATATGTAGCTTCTATTTGACTTCCATGAATGCTGGTAGTGATGAATAATGAACTAAGGCCCGGGAAAGGGCCTAGAAACACAAGTCAAACGTGCAGAGCATTCCATCTTATTATGTTGGATGGGTTAGCAACTGTTGTTATAGACCCTTTCTAATATTTACGACGGGCCATCACGCTGCTCTAACCTCCGTCACGTTTGCTATGCCTTATGCCATTTAATTGACTGAGACTAGGACAAGCACAGTGCTTCTTTTCGGCAGCTTTTTAGGACGAACCCTCATTTATCAACCATAGATGGCAGGAAAGCACCTCAGATATCAAATTGCAGAGATACACCACTAGCCATAAAACATATGAAAGTCAGTGAAAGGAGGCAGATTTTCTAAGGTGGCCGTGTCAAGCCGCGAATTCAAGACCTCTAAACCGATCCCTTCTCCAATCCGTTATCGTACAACGATAACCGCACAACTTCAGAGAATCCCTTCAAATGTCTTCACACAGACAGGAACAGGAACGTCCTTACCCCATATATTTTTCACAGCTCGTGAATACCTAGTCGCTACGAAGAAGGCAAAATGCGCTGATATGCGAAAATTGCAAAGAAAAGAAACAAAGCAATTGAAGCGAACCACTCACTCTAGCTTCGCTATCTGATATCGCCGTGTTAGCCATACTTAATTTAGTAATGTGCTTACTAGCACAGGCAGCAGAGATTAATTTCCTGATTCGTTCCTGCAAAACGGATAGATAGTGACGACTGCTTGGTGGAGCAACTGAAAGAAGCCGTACCTTGGAAACACGTTTCATATTGTTAATATTTACTTCCTGCATCTCTTCATCGTTCTCTTCCAGCCGCCTTAATAAGCACAAAATTGGCTTTCCAGCAACTCCAATATTTGTTGGAAAAGGAAACAGCGGTAATTAAACTAACTGTATGCACTGATCTACATCTGTCGCATTCTCCGGCTCATCTGGCATCTCCTTTGGCTCGTACGCTCGAATAATACCGGCAAATGTCGTACCCGTACTGTCATCCTGTGATTTTCCTTTCAGCGCGTTATAGTACTGCGGTTGATTGAGGATGTTGTGCATGCCTAAAGCGTTCGTTATCAAACGATTCCTTGATGGTTGCGTATATTACAAGACATTTCCCTGAAAGATTGCATGAATAACCACAAGGAAGCATAAAGTAGCACCCGCATTCTACACTTACGTACAGCGTGGTCTCAATAGAACGCTTATAAACAGCGACTCCCAAAGATCATCTGATTAATAGAAAGCATATCACCACAATTCCTGAGAGCAACCATAACCTAAGGTCGTAAAGCGATGAAGGCTCTGTTTAAAGTGAACGCTGAATCAACGGAGCTTAAATGAATCTGTACGAAGAAAGACAGAGCACGACAGACAAAAATATTCAAGGTGTCCCAAAAATGAAAGTATTGTTTGAATTGATGTAACTCAACCGCCGGTGAGGGTACTGAAGTAGTTAAGAGCTCATATGAAAGCGCGAAATTTTCTGACACGTGAGCGGTAAGGATTGCGCCACACACTCCTGTATTTTTGCATTTTACACCGATTGACTGTGTTTCGCCTGAATACTTGTCATAATTTCTCCACAAAACGACCTATCAATTTACCTGTGCTTCTTTTGCAGTTTAAAACATAAAAAACATCACGGCTAAAGGAAAAAGTGCGGGGGTGTCCTGTAAAAATGCAGGTGCTCTTTTAAATGTTATAGCACTGCTGCTGGTGAAACTTTTGAAGATTAACAAAGATGCAGGATGTTATGAAGCGTTGAGCCAAGATTGTTATGAGAGCTTTAATTGGCTTACGTTTTGGCGTAAACGCCCTCTTCAGAGCCAGGAAAAGATAAAAGGAGTTGAGAAACTAATAATTGAAATGGTTAAAGAGAAACGTCGAGTTCTGTATCACGAGTCAAAACACGACGGGAGACACCCATAAGTACTTGTTGGTGTGGTGATGTTTTGGTGTGGAAACGCTATTCTACGACTCTTTAGAGTTTAAGTAGCGAAACAACAGCTCTGTCAAACATTTTGCTAAAAAGCCTGATCATGTGTACGGCTCCTCAACAAACAATCCAGTCTGAAATATAAGCATTCAGAAGAGTGTATGGCGCAACCTTAACCATTTGCACGTAGGAGAAGTTTCGCTACTCTGCGCTTCCACATGGGTCTTGAACGTCTTCAAAATCTTCACTAGAAGCTACGTTAAGACCATTCAAATAGTACCTGCAATTTTTTAAAGGATTCCCTCCATTTGGCCGCAGGCTCTAATGTGTTTTTAAGTTTCAAACTTTAAAAAAGCAGAAGTCATTCGATACAGCCGCTTTCTGTAGAACTTATGACAAGTATTCAAGCGAAACACAATCAATGTAAAATGCAAGAATTCAGACGAGTGGTGGGGCATCCCTACCAGGGCTGTGCATTTAACGATTAACGATTTACCACATTTAGCGGCATTTTTCATTAAAATTTTTGAACCTTTTTCTGAAATTTTAGCTCTTCTTCATTAAATGCATTTCGGACGGATAATTTGGATGAGTTTTCGTTGCGATACCGAGGAAGCTTCCCAATTACTAGAACCAGTGGAAATAGGATTGCAAAAGGTGTGTAGGTGTGTAAAATCGTTGTGCTCAACCAAAGTGGGAAGAAATTGAGAAACCCAAAACATTCGAACCTTCAGCAAATTTGCTGTACAGTATGGTGCCAGGCGCTTCAAGAAGAAAATCAGAGTGGGCAATTGCTGAGAAGTGGTAAGAAAGTGGCAGATAGTGGCGAATTGTATTAGGAGGAATTATAATTAGGAGGGATAAAGACAAGGTGGGCCACACATACCACCTATACGGCGATAAATGCCCTTTTAAATAAGCGTTTTCGTTAGGCATCTCTTTTGGAATGCATAGGAGAAAGAGCTTAGCAGTTCAAATCCATGTTACTTGGGTGGTAAAGGCACAATGCTCAATGCAGACATAATACTCGATTCTGCTGAGATTTTGTCAACGGTCCATGGCAGTATTCACTTCTGCCGTTTGTACTATTAGGTTGGAAAAAAAGTCTCTTCACACTTCGAAATTTTTTTTACCCTTCCCCTTGTAAACGCACTAGCCAATGTTGATTGCTGATTTCGTAATCCTATCACACTTGTCTACCGTTCGCACGCAGACACAGGTTAAGACTCTTCTTGTAATTCGTTATCCATCCAATCTTCCGAACTCAATGCCAGATCTATGGCTCTATGGCTTGGGATCTATTACTCATCGCACTTGTTATGAATGGTTCGGAAAGTTTTTAAAGGGAGATTATTCGCTCGAGGACAAAGCAAGGTCAGGAAGGCCAACTGGATTGGACGACAGTGAACTACACCATCTTCTTCGTACCGATAGTTGGCAGACGACACGTCAGCTGGCAGAGAAGCTCGAAGTGTCTCATAGGATAGTGGGGATCCATCTGAAGAATCTTGGCTTTCATGGAAATTTGGAGCTTGGATTCCACATGCCCTGTCAGACACTCAGAAAGGTCGACGGCTCTCCATCGCTGCTTCTCTTCTGTCCAGATAAGGAAGAAAATCGTTTCTTCCGCGGATTGTGACAGGCGAAGAGTCCTGGGTTCTGTGTGCCAACTTCCGAGGAAAAGGCAATGGGTACAAAAGGGAGAGAGCCCTAAGTCTGATCTCAAGCCCAATGTTCACGAACGGAAGATTCTCTTGAGTGTTTGGTGGATATCAGAGGAGTGATTTATCGGCAAACTCTCAGAAGTGGAGAGACACTTACTGCTGCCACATACAGTGGCCAACTCCACAAAGTCGCCGCAGCTTTCCAAGAAAAGAGGCCTGAGAAGTCGAAGGTGATGATCCTGCATGACAACGCAAAGCGACATGCTGCAAGACTCACAAGAGAAACAATAAAGAAGCTGGGCTGGGAGGTAATGCCACATCCACCGTATAGCCCTGACCTCGGCCCTCCCGAATGCTATTTCTTCCACGCTCTCAAGCAAGAAATTGGAGAGAAATATTTTGAAACGGACGAGGACCTCAAAAATTGGATTCAGCGGTGATTCGACTTCAGAACTGCAGTCTTTTATGCGAGAGGAATTAGAAAAATTACCACGTCTTTGGAGAAGTGTAGTAGAACAAAATAGAGTTTATCTCAATTGATTTGACTTTGTAGTTGTGAAGTAATAAATCTTTGAAAAAAATGAAAAGACTTTTTTCCAACCTAATAAGAACAGACCTTGTTTTGGCAAAAGCCATATTTCTTTTAATGAAGATATAGCAACCGCACCAACTTCCCATCTACCTCTTCGTCTGTGCAAGTAAAACGTAGAGCAGTCCAGAGGTATCTCCACCGTGCACAGGTCTATCATCACTGGCTCGATTTGGAGCTATTTAGCCTCTAATCCCTTCCGGACGCCCGTTGTCTGGTAAGGCACGTCTGCGCGAGTACTAATCGTAAGACTGATCATTTGCTGGAAAATACACGACTGTTCTGACCAAGTGCGCAATTACGGCGCCATATAGGAGTAAAAATAGGGAGGTACCTCCAGCTGATTATTAATGCTGATTATACCCCATCCAATGCAAAGCGGAGGGCACATCGAGCGCTGATAGCCTCAACGGATTGGATCAGACAGAAACGTTGGGATGAGGCAGTCGGTTGTTTTACGTGAACTAGGGGCACAACGCTGAATGCGAATGAAGATGTGTGTGTTATGGATGTAACCCCATCTAATACATGCAGAATCTAGAACAGAAAGGGTGGACTCTAAATCGGAATGCACTGATCAACCAATGTGCAGCACTAGCTGTTGACTTCGCTACGTGCTCTACCAACTTGCTTTAAGGAAAACAAACACACAGTAACTAATCTACTCAGTCATGTCCACACACTATCCCTTCAAAAACAACACCCAGTCAATGCGTCGCAATTATCCCCTGCTGTCTCCGGCAGAAACACAAGCTTTTGTCCAAGGTCGAAACACCATGGTTGAACTCACCAAGTATTCCAGCCAGATCCACGAGATCGCGCTCAGGTGCTCCATCCAGTGCTTCGTCAAGATCATCATCGTCGTCCAAGTCGAGCTCAATGGGCATCTCCATTCTAGCGGCTCTCGAAGCCGAATGCTCTTCAGATGTGCCATCCTCAGATTCTCGACCACTGTCACCTTCCCACACTTTCCCTTGAACGAGGGAATATATTCAGAAAAAAATCTCCACAAAAGCATTCGGTGAATGGATTACCTCGTTTTGTTCCTAGAGAGAACGGCACAACGTCTTCCCAGTCCTTCTCACTCTTCGCCTTCTCCTCCAAATACTTCAAGAGGTGGTCTCTTTTGAATGGTCCAGTCGGCTCCTTAGAGGTTTGATCGCGGCAGCGCTGTGATGGCGGCAGCATGGAATTCTGAAAAACCGTGATCGGGGTATTGGACGGAACGGCAGCCATGCAAGAAGTCAAAGCAAAGCTAATGACACCATTGACATTCTTCTAGACATTGCGAGGCGAGTCATCGCGGAGACCGTTACAAGGAAAACATCGCCCCTACAAAAGAGCAATATCATTCCCACTTCAGAAGGCGCTTCTCAACTTCGTCTCTTCAAGCTATGGAATAGTCCCCAGAGGAAATCAGTCGACGCCTGCAGAAAAGTACGTTTCCTTCGCATTAGATTCCTTGCTCACCTGCTGTATAGCCAAAATTGTGATAATGAGCAATCAGTTAAATTCTACAAGCAAATGCCATCAGTTACCGTTCTTACATGCAAGACAAAAGTGAACGCAGAAGCGGGTATCCTTTCTTTGCATCTCGCAGGCTTGCATCTCGCAAGCTTATACAGCCTACATGGAATGGATCCGAATTCTAGTTGAACGCCGACTAGCCATAAACGTAATGCGTTCTCTTTCTTCAAGTGAAAAATGCTGCCTAGAATGTCCCTAATGTTCATCAAAATCGGCTGACTTCACGGCTGGTCTGACTACTGGCTAGGTATTCACCTAGAGATCTCACTTTTTCAATGATGTTCCTCTGCTAGGTAGACTACGAGAGGTCAAAAACAATTTTCGTGAGATAATATCCACGAATGAGTTCCTCTCTCAACCGTCCCTACAAAACCTCATCTCCAAATTGAGGCCCACAATGAAACGGATCAACATGCCGCGGTTTTTCTAATCACTTCCACGGAATGAGCTCTCTTAATCAGCATATTATGGCAGTCAGCCATTCCCAATGTGTTGTAGGCTACCATTTCCAATACATGAAATGTAGTAGGATTACAAAGGAAGAATACTGTCCCCCAGTGGCGCAATAGACTCAAAGGGAAGAGAACCGAAAAAGCACCCACGAATATACAACAAGAACATAGACCCAGACATGTCGATCTAGTGAATCTGATCAAGAGAGGAATACCGAGCAACTTCACTTCAACCACAATAAGTCAGCGCTGACCTGGTTTCAACGAGATCGATGTGAACTACGCCAACCTCGAAGAAATTCATCATCCTCATCAACTTCGTGGTAATCAATCGGCGTACAAGTTTTTTTTTTTTGCGTAAGAACAACACCGCACACTAATAGCCTGTCGTTACAACCACCAGCATATATCTCGCATTTCCCCACGCGACTCCACGTAAACTTCTCATAGGATACTTTCCACTTCAGCACCTATGAAGAACACTGTTCGTATGATGCTTGTCCACTCTCTATCGCATGTAGACGATTTATTCTCCGAACTGCCCATTCTATGTGGCGAAAAAACGTGCGAGTTCCAATCCGAAGTGCTCCATCTGCAGAAACATAAATAAAATCAATCGGTGTAGGTTGACCGTCGATATCATTTACAGTCCGAGAGTTTTTACTAATGAAGCTCAGTTTTTGATAAAAGATAGTCTAACCTTTGCAATAGCATATAATAGTACAAGCCACGCAACCACTACAAAAATATATAGTACGCCATCTTTGAGAAAAACGACATTAATTATTGAACAACCCAATAAATTTTCAGCTCTGAAGAGGTGTTGCTTTCCTTCATTATTTATAATTCATCGCCCTTAAAGAGTGAATACAGCGTTTGAAATTTTAAATTGACTAAAAAAGCAAATTTTTAGAAACAAACAGTTTTAGACTTATTTCCAAGGGCAAGAATACATCAAATTTTAATCGTACCGCACTTTAGTGCACCTTCAAATGAGCTGAAAACTATTTTTTCAGCTAGTAGAAAAAGTATGAGAATTCAAACGCTGGATTCACTAAATGGGATAAGCGAATTATGAACCGTCAAGAAAATCCATGAATGTTAAATCAAAAACATTATCTTGATCTTTTTTTTCAGTTCAGTTCGACCAAACAGCGCCGGTGGTGTAAGGCGAACATCGCTGCCCGGAAAGCATAAGATGCGGGTTCGAGTCCCGCCTGGCGCAAGAGTTTTGATCGCAACTAGACATCCATCTAACAACTTCTATTATCTTAATCATTCTAAAAAGTACCTAACAAGGGGACGTTTCAACGGAACGCCGGAATTTTTGCCGAATCCCTGAGACAAGCGAGTAGGAGGCTGTAATGGTATAAGAGTCCGCAGCGTCGAGCTTACCACGGCGGCCTTGTGTTGGTTGTGGTATGGGCTGCGCAGTTGTAGGAGTGCTGTTTTGTGATCGTCACGTCGAGAGTTCGTGTCACCGACGTCACCTTTCTGCCCTTTTACCATAGTATCGCAATTCCATAAAGATTTTCACATCTAAACTTTTTTTGGAGTTTACTGATGTTTTCACTTATTTTTGCTTGTCGACATCTCGTGAGGTCCCAGAAATGTCCCAAATATGCAAAATACGATGATATATGAAAAATTCATGAAAAAACACCAATTATAGACAGGCACGAAATGCATAAAACAGTAAGACCGATCCCAATATGGACAACGTATGAAGGCCACAGTTTCGAGATTGTCTCACAGTTCCTGCCCAGTGGTACTCCGCTGCAGCCCAACCCTGAAATTGCGATACAGTATAACTTCCCCCGGTTTCAACCTCGTGTAAGATACAATCCTAGTATGGCCAAACCATTTCCTCCGAAACGGTCTGTCATCACGAAGACGTGATTGTGCCTTCACTAATTAGTGCCGTCGTGACTTCGTCTCAATCCTCTGAGGTTGAAACTCGTGGTCCTCTTCTTCCACTACCTCCAGCTGCCCCACTTCGTCGATTTCGCAGTTCAAAATCCAGTAGGATGCTTGCAGTCCTTTCCGCCAGCTTCATCTCGTATCTCGAAGGAACAGCATCCAGTGGAGATCCACATCGACGTCACGATCACGAAGCAGCACCTCTACCACTGCGCCGCCCAGGTAATACAAGGCCCTTGTACCGCCGTGTACCCTTATACCATTAAACCCCGTTTATACTTCCGACGCTGATCGACGCGACGGCATGTAAAGCGGCCGAATTGATCGATTGCGTCGCTCAATCAATGTGGCCACTTTACGTGGCATCGCGTCGCTCGGCGTCGAAGTCTAAACGTGGCCTCACAGCCTCCTCCTCGTTTGCCTCAAGGATTCGGCAAAAACAAAACATGTCCTGTTACTTTTTGGAGGACGGGGATTCTCCCTATAGTACTCGTTCTTGCCGTTCCGGCGTACCGTTCAGACAGCTCCCTTGTAAGTCCAATTTAGGCAACGACCCTTCGATTTGAAGGATGTTCAGTTTCATTTAAAAAGTACCCAATGTGTTTTGAAGAGTAGGTTGGGTTCACGTTTGCCTGAAGAGCGTCAATGCTGACGTAAATTTGCTATATAGAAAGTTATCCAGATTTTTTCATTTAAAGCAACGATACGCAGCTAACTGTATTTTTTGAAACGAAATTCAACGATTTGATGGAAATTTAAGAAAATCTTTTCGTTTAAAAAGCGTTTAAAAATTTTGCGATCAGAGTATAACAGCCACCATTTTTCCTTTGAAGCCAACTCCGATACAAATTCATCAACCCGAAAGAATGGAGCGCTGGCCTACCTCGGAGTCCTTAGCGGGCAGAAAACAACTCCATCAAGCGAAGTGTATCGCTACTTTTGTGAAAAGGAGTAGCAGAGGCTGATCAAGGAGGTACATGCAAGAGGATGAAAAAAAAACGCACACTTTTCCAGCATAGTAGTATGTGTAAAGCGATCTTCATAGGATAGTGCTAGTGCAAAGCCGTGCCGAAGTTCTAACGCCACCTCGGAAGAATAGTATGTATCCAAACAACTGGGATTTTAGCGAAAATAAACCTCCAGTAAGGGTCTCAAACTGCACCTTACAGGAATAATTTTAAAAAATTAAGAAAGACATCGAGTGCCATGGAAGTGTGAATAGTGCTACAGAGAATACAGCAGCGAGAAACGCAAAGGAAACTGCGGCTCAACACTTGCTTGTAAACCACCGTTCTTGGTTAATAATTGCCAGCATTGCTTCGAAGCTTCTTTGCCTTCAATTGGTTCTTCTTTCTTCTTCTTTGACGCCGATACATGTTTTCCCACTCTGAGCGCATGCGTACAAATAGAACGCAAACGACAAGATTGCCCAGTTCTGACTAACTCCCAGTCCTCTCAATGTTTGCAGAGCGCTGCAATTTCAGTCAAACGCGCGTATAAAACTGTTAGTGGCGAGCGCACTGTTTACATTTCCCAATTCAAATCGCGCACACTGCAAACTTTGCGACATTATCGATCGAGAGGACTACACTACACTACGCCAACACCACTTCAACGGTATGTAGCGCAGCGCTGAACATTGTTCGGGAACGCGGTGCCCTATTTCGATACCTCCACGCTTTCCTTAAAAACACACTAGTAATAAAGAAGTCTGCGATTATTTACCCCTGTATACCACTCAAACATCTATGAATAACTCAAATACAGACTTTGTTGGCTTTGGCTTAGTAACGAACAAGGGGCACCTGACACACGACTAATTCGAGAAATTACTTCAAAATAATAGGTCGATCTTTCGCCGTTTTCATCCCTCAAATATTTCCATGACTTGATTGATTTTGCACCGTTAACTGAACAAAAAGCGTAGTTTCAAATACGTACAAAGCACACAGGATCTTTCTCAAAAATTAAGCGTTCAAACCAGAATTCTAAAGAGCCGAAATATGCGAAACTCGTGTCATTGAGCTTCAAGCCTTGAATCTCGGAAACGCTACGTCAGAATACTAAATCATAATTGGGATGCAACGCTATAAGGAAATTGTCTAAAAACGCAGCGTTAGGTCCTGATATAGGATAGTTGAGTAGAGCCTAGGCCTGCTACTGTCATCGGCAGGACTAAACAACCAAACCTGCTAAGTTGGCCGCCTGAGAATTATCTCGCTAGACAAACTAAACTACGTACCGACTTTTCAAAATCTTCGGCGACTAACGAGGAGCTTTTAACAGTCTATTACATATCCACGACCTAAAACCAGCGCTATAACCCCCTAAATCTCTTCTAATATAATAAGCACTTCAGGATTAGATGGAACTCGATCTACTATTCAGAGACGAAGGAGATCGTGAAAACTCGATATATGACGTGTACATCAGTAGAAGTCTTTACTTTCTTCACTCTCACCAGAAAACGATAGCCTAATACTACAATACAATACTAGTAAGCATTTGAAAGTATTTGGCAAGCGCAAATGCGGTGAATATATCTCAGAAACGGAGGGCTTGGAACCTAGCGCAAGTAATGCTCCCAATATAGAGACAAACGGGTCTTGCTGCCGTCTTCTTGCAAAGTATAGGAGCACGAGGGCCAACAAAAGTGAACACAGAGATAATGAGCATTTTCAACACCGTTGGAAGAAGTAACGAAATGATAACTCACATCAGGATCAAAGTCATTGTTGAGGTCCTCGAGCTCTTCGATGCTCAGATTGGAGAGCAGGCCATCAATGTCATGGTCATCGAGATCCTAGAAATCATGAAATAATTCCAAGAGGATGAATGATATAAACGAAAAGCGAGGCAGCAACCTTGTAGCGAATCCAACCAGGCATTCATGCAAACTGCTCTATTACTCCCTATGAACCAAACGCCGCCCGCCCCTACCTCAATCCGCATTCAAAAAATAGAACAGCCGCCTAGGTCTGCACTTACCACAACACCCATGCAAACCAAAACACATGTTACAGTCCCCAACAACACCCCAACACTGCAACCCTTACCTTCAGTCCTCTCCCACTGAGCTTCGTCTGTGAGATTGGAGGATTTCTCGTGGGTTTCGCCGGATAAGCCGACGCACTGAACGTCTTCTCCTCCGAGTAGTAGCTGAAATCACAATTTTGCGAGCAAGACATCACATTTCAATGCAAACCGAATCTCATTCCGCTGGGTCAGCCCTGAAAGCTATGCATATAGTCTTGTCCGCTTAATGATTAGCCCCATGCGACATCTTAACTCAATAATACATTTTCATGCGCAATCGTTTAGAGTACGATGTTTTGGTACGAAATATGAAAAATATTTTTTATATTTTATCAGTCATGTTTCAGACAACACTACGCATATCTTATTCCTTTGTGGTTTTCGCTGGAATCCACTCGCTCTCTGCCTGTGCATGAAGTCATAAAATTGAGCAAACTGACAATAACCACTCGTGCTGGATGACGGAGACTCTGGATAGTCTAGCCTATGGTAATTCCCGAGCTTCTTCAAGCCTAAAGTACACTACCATAAACCGGAGATGGTTAACAACCCAGGCGTGGTTAACAATGGAAAAAGAAGACCAACTAAGCAGAGCCATTCGGTCTCAGAAAACCGTGCAGTAGTAGGATTATTTCTTTCTCAGGTGGTTATCACTATATCTACTAAATGAGCTCCCAGTACAACATGCTTCCCGCTACTTTGCGTTTATGTTTGCCGGCTCTCAGGCGCCGTAAAGGCCTTGATCACTTCGTTTTCTCAGCTTTTTCAATGCTAATCAGCACATTTGATCCAGGTTTCAAGTCCCGAACTTGCCTTTCCTCATTTGATCGACATTCAGTAGTTATCTGTAAGACTAATAATTTATTTTCATCTCCGATGGCACACAATTTACACGGATCTTTCACTGTTTAGAAGTCGCGCCGCTCCATACGCTCACAACACGTCGTTATAGCCTGCACAAATTCCGCGACTGTAACATCTCCCAGGTAAGGACTTCCCACAGTTCGATTTATGAATTCAAGCGCAGAGCTAGATGCTGGTGGGAAACGCTTACTAAACGGAGACATACACACAGCGATACTCATTCACTTCAATGCCCAATAAACCCTTAGCTAATTGCAGCAGTATAGAAAGTCAACTGGTGCAGTGAAACAAATTGTACTTGCTGAAATATGTGTTGACGAAGTTGGTCATCTTCAAGTCATTCCGCGTAGCTACAAGTTCTCTCTTTTGATAAGCAACTCCAATATTGGGCAAATAATTTCTTTAAGTGGCCGATGAATATCTGCTGTCAAGTTTTCAAAGAAACGAGGAAACTTCCTTTCCCCTTCAGACCAACCTCATTATTGGCCTACTGATTGCAAAATGACTTGCCCCTGCAGAATTTTTAGAAGCTTTCCGTTTCTTCTCCATCGACTGATGGGATCCATTTATCAGAAATGTTGCAGTTGCAGCCTCATTGCAGCTTTGTTCAGCTACGTTCAGAAATTGCTCACAGGGATATAGACTCTTCAAAATAATGGGGATAAAGCCATGAATAATGATCCAAAGGACGTCCACGACTTCTGCTTGCGATTAATGATAGAAAGACGTCGGACAGTTGAGAATCTGGCTCACCTCAATTACTTTCAATTATGACGAAGGTAACGATGGAAAGTAAACAAGGTGTATAGAGCAATTTCAAAACGCCTTGTAGTTCTCTCTGACATCTGGGGTACGTTAAACTCGTACTTGCTTCATACGACCACCTATCGGCAGACAGCTCACTGTTCTATTTTTCTTCAACTAGAATCGATTTAATGATCACCAAAAGTGAAAGGTTGCGCCCGCTTGGCGTACATTCGGACGAATCCATTCTTGAAATTAGCTCCTTCAAATACAAAATTGGCAAGGCTATCTTAGACCCCTTCTGCGTCAAATATTTCGCATAGGATTTGGCTGAGAAATATAATACAGTGGACTGCCTATCCGCCTTCCACCGCAAGTTATTCTACGGAAAAAATGAACGTTTAAAATGCCACCACGATATTAGGTGGAGCAGAAGGCATGGAGCAGCTGTAATGAGTTGAGCCGGATAGTTCACGCAACCGCTGAAGTGCAATGAGCGTACGTCTTCCACTGTTAACATGGATCAAATTTCAACACCGCCAGTGTGAAGCGCTTGATGAAAGGGCATACTGCTGAATTTGAAGGACTGAATTCACCAATCTGATCGCTTTGAATAGACTGAGAAATTTGCAGGCCTCTGTTACACTGCTCACTAGTCTTCTAGACAGCAGCTGCAAAGTGGAAAAACCCAAAGAAACAGCGCTTCTTCAAAGAATGTAACTCGACTGAATACTTCTGCCAATTGTATCGATTACGCTTTTCACTATTCTCTACCCATTGCAAGAGCTCTTGATGCGGAAAGAGCTGATTACAAGGTGTACAATAATCGAATTCTGAATAAAATTTGTCTTATTCAGGCGCCATATGTTTTACTCTCAGGATTACGAGTATTTCCTGATTTTTCTTTACTGGAATCGGGTGTTTTAACACAATCTTAGTGCTGGGTTAGGCCACCGCTATGAAAATGAAATATTCTTACCTCCTAAAACTTCTATCCTATGCAGCACATCGAAAATATCCAGGCCTAGGAGCCTATCTACCCCACCTCTTATAGCAACTTCAGGCCAATCAAGGGCTTGCTAGAACCAGTGTCAAGCTCAACGTGAAGAACACACTAATCAAAGTTCTAATTTCAAGTGCAATAATAGTAAGTGCATTCTACTGTTGCCCAAAGAGTGGAGTTCAATCTGCAAGAAGCGTCTCGCCTATTTCTGTGGGGTGCACCAGGATTCTGCGCTTCCCCCTTTTTTTGTTGTCGTGATGGATGCCATAACACGAGATCTTCAGAAGTCAGTCCCTTGTACCTTGCTTTATATTGATGACATGATGCTCGCTTACGAAGATAAAGGTGAACTCGAGCGAGAGGTGCAAGCCTGGTGTAATCGCTCAGAGTGGTTTGGACCTATACTGAACCTCAATGAGACCGAGTGCCTTACGACGGATGTGAACGAGTCCAGCTCCAAGTGCATCGAGCTCCCACGGTTTTTAAGTACCAGGGATCAGCAATAGCATCCTATGACAATCTAATGGTCGAAGTGAACACACGCGTGAGTGCAGCTTGGTCGAATGGGTTGACTGGAGTGCTCTGCGACAAGAAAATGCCAGAGTGTTTGAAGCGAAAGAACCATAGAAGGGTAAAAACGTTGACGACCTTTCTTCGTATTAGAATGTCATCAAGGTCGTCACCTCTCCTTGAAAAACCAATGCATGGTCTGCATCGGAGTGCACGACCGCAACACTACGTGAAAACTGCTCCGCACTTATATTTTATGTGCGTTCAATGAGGAATATTGAAGTTTGATCGGCCTGGGTGGGAAATCAGTACAAAAAACTCGAATAGCACGCGACAGCTGGTGCCTGGAACTGCATTACCGTACCCATAAACATGTAAATATGGACAAGATATTAGGCAACAATAGTCGGCAAAAAACGTTCCAAGTGTGAAATTTTCATGTTAATCAAATCGTTATAAAACGTGTTGCAGAAAACAATACTTAGGTGTTCAGCTACTTAAAACTCCTTGCCTGTATTACCTATGCTTGTTTTGGCGAACTATCTCCGTGATAGGATGAGATAGCCCAGCTGCAGACGCTGATTCTCACGTATATCCCAAATATTCGCTTTCCACCCAGGTTATCCAAGCCCTTCACCCCAGAAGGGTCAGCGATCGGGCACTAGATCTCTCCAGGAAGAATAAAAACACTGAGTTGTTCACTGGCTGCCCACCGCAAGTGATTGTATACGCCACGCATTCAAATTGTCTTCCCGACATCCCGTGGAAGTGCAATGCGTAGCGTAGCCCATTGAGGTTGATTAGTGTTGTCCTTCACAGAAATGTGGTGTAGTGGGAAGAGAAATCGAAGAGAGCATAGATAACTTAAAGGTCAATCAGCACTCCGTAGTTCCCAGATCTTCCAACTAATAGCAGCCTTGTTTTAGCCGAGGAAAATGCCAGTTCTTCATCGATACGCTACTGAGATTAGACCAAAATTAACCTAATTCTTGCAGCGCCACAAGAATCTCCTCTTCAGCAAAGGTATCCTCTGATTTCATTAACTCTTCAAGGCAGGTTTTCTATGCTGTGGCGTAAGGTATGCGTCGGCTAAGTGTTTGTGACTGCACCCGACACCTAGGGATACATTATGCATAGGGAGCGTTTGAAGGAAGTATTGGGTGGGAGTTCACCTTACGACTTTTAATAACGCGGAAATGTATATATTCTGGTAGTAACGCAACCAAATGAATAGTGGTATAACCACAGAGCTTCCGCGTCAATGGAGAAGAGCGTACAGTAGACAATAGACTCACGGAAATGTGGGTCAAGTGTCAGTAGTTGCCGCATCCTGAAGTTCCTTCCCTTCCCTTACATGGAACCATCAAGGAAGCGTATGTATGATCGAATTAATGGCAAGGAGAGAAGTGCATTACGATACGTCGCACGTAGATATGCACCACATGTGACATTATACCAAGCTGGGATGATCTCCGCTAAGAGCCATAGCGCCACAAAACAATCTGATGGGCAGGATTTCGGATCACTCGACGACGGATAAATTTTGACGGATATGCGGAAACAATTCTTCCCTATTGACGGAATGCATGTGATTCAGGCGAACATCTTCAGATAAACAGCGACTCAAACTGCTTAATTCTGCATTTGCTGAGTAATTTGGAAGTTCAAATACTAAGGCACTTAAGAAAGTGAAAAACCGAGCCAATGTTCGTGAAGCACGAAGTGCTCCTATACTTTCAAAGGCTGCAGTGGAAACGAAAACAGCTGATCCGAGAGCAAAATCAAACTGAAGACAATTCATGCGCGCGCAGGAGAAGCCCCCGTCGTTCGTAGACAGGATAATGCATGCTAAAACAGCTGACTTGCAATGATTCAAAGCTTGAGCAAACACGTAAATGTGGGCAGTTTCTGCTGTTAGAAGTGCTCAAATGCGGACACGTTCTCCCAGTCGTAGTCGGAAATAAAGTGCGACTGAAGAGAATTATTCACAGAGGATACACATGGTAAATTTCCCTTCAAAAAGGATCACTTGTCGGCGTATGCTGCGGCAGGCATAACCTCGAAATAACTGTGATTTGAAGCGAGGAGAAAGCGCTGCAGCCCTGAACGCACCCGTGATAGATCCGCGATCTGGGAACCATCGGCTGAGACAGTTCGGACATCGCTCGACAGCAGGCTCTGTCGGACGTCGGCCGCTTCCAGGTCGTCGACGACGAATTCGCGAAGGGGTCGCTCTCGCGCAGGCCTCCCACTAAGCAAACACTCGACGGCGGACACGGGCGCCGCGCGGGGGGGGGGGGGGGGGGCTGACAACGACGGCGCCGCTTCTCCCCGAACTCACTCGGTTTTGCTCATTTCGGGGCGGCGAACGGTTCAGCTGGAGACGACGATCGCACGGACGGACCACGACGACGACGACGGCAGGGACGGCGTCGGCGACCGCCGATCGATGCGGCTGCAGCTGCTGTCCGCCGCGGCCGCCTGAGTATCCGATGTCCACGCCGCGTCACCGTACGCAGCCAACGGCGAGTACGTGCTCGTCGCGTGCCATCGCCCGTGGTCTCGTAGTGGTCGGAGTACAACACCTTGGGGTCCGAACCCCCCGGCGCCGCCGCGGCGTGAACCCGCGCCCGCTCGTAGTCGCTCCCCGCAACGCGCCGGCACTTGGCAAACAACCTTTCTGGTTACCAGCGACGAAAAAGCGCGGGCTGCTTCGCAGGTTAGCACGGATCGCTCTTACCGGGTGTCACGCTTTCGGACCCTTGCCGCTGCGGAGCCACCGCGACGCTTCTATGCTGAAGCCGCGCCAGCTTCATATCTTACAGCAGTGTGCCCAGATGTCGAAAAAGGGTTGGCGTGCGAGGCGCAATGTGGCTCGGGGGGGGGGGGTCACCCCCTACTCAGTGGTTGTCCGCCTTAGTAAAGGATACGTGTGTGTGAAATTACATCGGAAATGGCCTACCTCAGTTCACTGTAGGGGTAGAACACACCAGTGCTGCAAAAAAATTCCGGTTTCAAAAAGCACAAACCGTTGTGTAGGGGGGGGGGGTGACCCCCCCCCCCCCCGAGCCACATTGCGCCGCGTGCGAATCTGCACTGTTAAAGAAACGGATAAAAGATCTTACCATTAGTTCTTTGTAAGGTCGTTGCATATAAAAAGGTGGATTTTAACTGAAAACTTTGACAGATCATAACTTTGCCATTTTATTAGTCAGAATAAGCACCAATTCAGTTAATACACTTTTCCCAATGTATAGACATTCCATCGTTGTAAAAATCAGAACTGCGAGAATTAATAAAACATAAGAAGTCATTTGGGACTTCTCCCTCGTCGTGCCTGCTGAGCGGTCGGTCTATCTCACCGCTCTTCAACAACCTCACCGGAGATGCTCGTCGATCCAGGAAGCCGTGGAACAGCAGGATCGAGTGAGTTCCAAGCTCATTTAGAATCAATCAGGTAGCGACGCTAAACGTCAGAAGACTACCCACCAGAGAACGGCTGCTGGAAC
This sequence comes from Heligmosomoides polygyrus polygyrus, assembly GCA_947396885.1. Lineage (NCBI taxonomy): Eukaryota > Metazoa > Nematoda > Chromadorea > Rhabditida > Heligmosomidae > Heligmosomoides > Heligmosomoides polygyrus. The sequence continues at coordinate 66,909,223 of OX377205.1, read as the reverse complement.
TGCAAGAATCGTTGAAGACAACCTACGTGGACGTACTGACGCTTACCGAACTAAGATGGAGGGGAACCGGATGCATGGACCTAAATGATTCCGGCTACAGATTTTTCTATGCAGGCCCAGAAAATGCTCAAGAACAGCCTGGTACCGGATTTATAGTGAGTAGCCAACTTATACCATTCGTAGATGCATTTTCTCGAGAAAGTGACAGATTATCTCGCCTGGATCTGCGATTCGACAACCACATAGTCCGTCTAATTTCTGTATACGCACCTCCGTCTACGAGTAGCAATTCCGAGTATGACGACGATTATTCCCTTTTCTTAGAAAAACTCGATACGATGCTGTCTCAGGCAATCCGGAAGTGTATATTGTGCACAGAGAGAAACTTTGGGAATACTCAAAGATCAAACGCAGTTAAAGTACACCCAATACTTCTTGGCGACTTTAATGCAAAAATCGGATCGAAAGAAAGCTCTATCGAGAACTCAGTCGGACCTAATGGGTTTGGTGACAGAAATGAAAGGGGACAGCTTCTCATAGAGATGTGCGAGAAATTCCGAATACGAGCAGTGGCCTCCTTCTTCAAAACGCGCAAAGGAAAGAAGTGGACGTGGCGAGCCCCGGATGGAAAAACACGGAATTGTATCGACCACATTTTCGCATGTCGACATCTTCAATTCAAGAGCGTAGGAACAGGAACTATAGAATTCGAGACGGACCATCGCTTACTCAGGGGTGTGCTTCGGTGTTCAAAATTTACAGTGAAAAAGAAAAGAAAACCACACTCTCGTAGTTGTTTTGATGCTAGTCTGTACCAAAATGGAATCTCGACCATTTGCCCTTCTCAGTTGCATTCACCTTCCAATGGATATGGTGAAATTTGCCACTACATCAGCAGTGCGGGGAAGGCCGCAACACGACAACAAGAGTACCGCAGCTCTCTGTCAGTGAACACGGTATCACTGATGAAACATCGACAAACTCTGAAGAAAAACATTGCAACAGCGGTCGACCGAGTTAGCTACATAGAAACATGTAAATTGCTGAGGCGAATGATAAAAGATGATATCCGCAAACACTGTCGCCGCCAACGACGACGGCAGGGGCGGGGCCTGTCTCCAACCCACCATACGCACTCACCTTACTGCCTACCAAGAGATAAACACGTTCCTCCCTTCTCTCTATTTTGTTACGCATTCGCACAAATCCACTGAACCGCACAAACACCATTGTCAACTCGTCGAGAAGGCCATTCGATCAAACTGCTCTCTCAAGAGGATTAGACATGAAGCATCGGTTGGAAGGAAGCAATTGTTCCAGTTGAGGAATGAGGAGGGGTTCTTGTGCAAAACCAAAGACGAGATTAGTTTGGCGACAAAACACTTCTACGAGCAGCTCTACGCATCTACGGTTACTGTCACATATACTCCAATCGACACGGATATTCAATGTCCATTATTTCTGCAAGGTGAAATAGAGGCAGCCATCAAATCCATGAAACCAGGGACAACCCCAGGACATGATCGTATTGCTACGGAGATGCTGCAGCTAGGCACAAATAGTCTTGTTCCACTAATAACTGAATTCTTCAACCACTGTTTGTGCACTTTATCCGTGCCCGAGAAGCTGACAGATTCCGTAACCGTACTTAAGAAAGGCGACCCACTTGAGCTGAAAAACTACCGTCCAATCTCTCTCCTGTCTGTTTTATACAAACTTCTCACGAGAGTAATTCTGAAGCGACTCGAACAGGTATTGGACGCAGAACAACCTCCTGAACAAGCTGGTTTTCGAAAAAACTACTCCACTATCGATCATCTACATGCAGTAAATCAGCTGATTGAACGATGCACCGAATACCAAATACCTCTCTTCATAGCTTTCATTGACTATGAGAAGGCCTTTGATACAGTGGAAGTGAATGCGTTATGAACGGCACTTCAAGAACAAGGAGCGAATCATCAGCTTATAGGGCTGCTTCGTGAAATCTACTCAAAAGCGCAGTCTACAATTCGTCTCGGAGGAACAGACGTTCCAATAAGAGTTTGTCGAGGAGTCCGCCAAGGTGATACGATTTCACCAAAACTATTCACCTCTACGTTGGAGCATATTTTTCGAAAACTTACTTGGAATGGTTATGGAATATCAGTTAACGGAACTTGGCTCACCAACCTTCGCTTTGCTGACGACGTTGTTCTATTTGCAAAAACCGAGGAAGGACTGCAAACCATGATTAACGAATTAGATCAAAACTCGCTTAGTTGTGGTTTGAAAATAAGTGCCTCAAAAACGAAGATAATGGCGACATCTGACACATCCATCACCCTCAGGGGAAAAAACATCGAAGATGTGAAGTCTATCATATACCTGGGACAAGATATCTCCCTCACTCGAGATCCCTCCAAAGAAATCACCCGTAGGATTCGTGCAGGCTGGAGCAATTTCTGTCGATATGCAAACTTTTTAACATCGAGGACAGTCGAGATGAAGTGGAAGAGACGCCTGTTTAATATGTGTATATTGCCGTCAATGCTGTATGGAGCTGAGACCTGGACTCTATCAAAGTCAGCCAAGGATAAACTTGCAGCAGCACAAAGACGCATGGAACGTCAAATGGTTGGAGTGAGTCTTCGAGATAGAAAGCGAAACGTGTGGCTGCGAGGAATTACTAAAGTCAAAGATGTGGTTGACTGTGCCATGGTAAGAAAATGGACATATTGCTGGAAGATCTCTAATACTGTTGATAATAAGTGGTCTCGTCAGATTATGGAGTTGTGTCCGCCTTCCAAACGAACAGTGGGATGACCTAAATCTAGATGGCGGGATGTATTCCAGAAAGCCTTTGGAACATGCAATTGGCAAGAAGAAGCAAGAACGAAAACGAAACGCGAATGGATCGATCTAATGAGATGCCGCATATTGTAAAATATTGAAAGGCATATAAATAAATAAATAAAGAAGTCATTTTCGACATCACCTTGGTTACTGAGTTTTTTATCCTTCCCACGACAATCTAAATGCTTAAAAAAATGATAATTGCTAGCGAACAGATCTAGGGCCGAATTCATCAACAATTAAACCCGCGGGTATGCGGTGTAAAAGGGGTAGAGGCAGAGACGGAGGCTTCATCCTAAGAATCTCTACCGCTTACACCCCATGTTAGTCGTTGATGAATCCAGCCCCTGGTGAATATGCTGGATGCGACAGAGTTTCGTATCCCAATTCCTCCTGTTTCTGGACAACAATGTTTGAAACGTGCGGACGCACGTTGACATGCAGTAGGATTGGGCCTCCTCGATTGACCAAAGGCGGCTGCTTTTCAGTCAACTTCTAGTGCGTCACTTCAACTTCGGAACAGTACTCCTCTGTGGTAGTCTTTCCAGTCTTCAACAATTTGTAACATAGTATAGCAGCCATTGTCCACCATCAGGTCTCACGGGCTTTTTTGGATAGAGACTTGGTTTCGGCACCTGCTTGGGAACCTCACTCTTGCCCAGCCACCGTGCAGAGCGACGCCGATTGTCATAAAGGGTCCATTTTCGTCGCTTGTCACGCTCCTGTGCAAAAATGGCTTCCTTGGATTGCGCAGCCCTAACGAAACACGGCTGTCGTGGCACTCCTGCATCTGCCCGGCGGTCGGTTCCATGCGGGATTCATTTATCCAATTTCTTTACCTTTCCGCATTTGAGTGGCGACTGATAGTGCTGCCGTCGACGCTGAAATGTTGTGCTAGCTCTCTCATAGTCTGACGCGGATCCATTTCCACCATGGCTTTGAGTTGGTCTTCGTTATGGAGTGATGGCGGCCTACCTCGGTCTTCATCCTCGAGACGTTCAGATCCAGATCGAAACCCTTCGAACCAGTGGTGAATTGTGCGTTCCCTAGCGAAATCCTCCCCAATGCAGCGTTGATGTTACGAGCTGCAGCGGCGGCGTTGTGTCCACTTTCCCATTCATATAGGTAGAGCACCCGAATATCACGTTGATTCGTACAGTAAAAACGACGTCATAAACTCGGAAAGAAGCAATTATGTCACAAATCTATAGAGGAGAGAAAGCTGGGTTCTGCGCCCTCAGAAACTGAATAAATAAGATGCCTGAAACGGGAACATTCGTATCACCTGTATCACCTGTCGTCCCGTTGATCATCGACTTGCTCGAGCGGGCGCCAGCAGCGTCTCCATTCGTCCCTGTCGCGTGCCAGAGTGATCCAGTGGATCCTCCTCGCTCGAGGGACACGAAGAGCGCCATAGCGATCGTTCAGGGCTTTCACGAAGAAGTCCGACCAACGCGTTGGTGGGCGTCCCGGTGTTCTCTTGACATCCCGCGGAATCCAGTCGGTAACGGCTCTCGTCCACAGGGTGTCTGCGAAGCGCATTACGCCGGCCCACCTAATTTTCGACAACTTGGGCCACGCGACACGTCTCTGATCTTCGAACGTCGGCGAAGCTCGGAACTCCGGAGGCCTTCTCTCACTTGCGTGAGTCGTGTCACTCCGAGCATCGTCCTCTCGATTCCACGCTGCGCGACGCTGATCGCGTGTTCATCCTGCTTTCGTATAGCCCAGGTCTCCGAGGCGTATGTTGGGGCAGGAAGAACAGTGGAGTCGAATAGGTGGGCACGGAGTCGGACGTTCTTCGTCTTCTTCGCGACTTCTTCGATGCTCTTGAAAGCTCCACAAGCCGCTCGTTTCCTCCTGCTCAGCTCCGGCGCTAGGTCGTTGGCCATATTGAGTTCGCGACCCAGGTAGACGTAGCTGGAGCATTCGGAGATGTTCGTTCCGTTGAGCGAGAATTGGGCATCAGAAACTTGTCCGTTCCTCATGAATATCGTCTTCGTAAGATTCAGCTGCAGTCCAACATTCCCACATACACAATCGAAGTCGGCCAGCATTCGCTCCGCCTGGCTGATGCTCGGTGTTATGAGCACGATGTCGTCAGCGAAACGAAGATGGTGCAGCTGCTGGCCGTCGACCTTCACTCCCATGTCTTCCCATTCTAGTTCGCGCATGACGTTTTCGAGGGTGGCGCTGAAGAGCTTCGGGGATATGGTATGTTCCCCTTCCCCTTCCCCTTTCCCCTCGGCAAGGGGAACATTCGTAGCCACGAAAAACCCACCAGAAATTGAGGTAGTAAAATCGGCTATTTTATATGCAACGGCTTAATATTAGGGGGGGGGGGGCAAAAGTAATGAGACACCCCGTGCCGTTTCCACATATCTCGTGGCTGGAGTCTGGTTTCGTGCTTATCGTATTTGTATGTTTGTATGCTACTTATTGAAGCCCATCTGAGAAGTCACCACTTCCGCCCTTTCCAGAAGCATGCCAAAACCGCAGTCTGTCTCATGCCGAAACCCCAGTCTGACGAGTTGACCTGTGTCGCGCAAATCTCGCCCAATTCTCAACTCCGAGCAGCCTGGGCTCAATAGTTACGCAAGATGAGAAGCACGTCTTCTACATTAACCCTGCCAAGCAGCGAGTCTGGGTAAGGCTTGGTAACCTGTTACCAACCTTCGTTCGGCGAGATGTTCACGGCGAGAAGCATCTTTGGAGCTTTTGGGTCTGCGCCCATGGATCGGTTTACCAGAAGCTGTTGCCCAAGAGCACTACAATGAACTCCAAGGCCATAGTGAACGAAATAGAAGAGATGGGCAGGCGACTCGCTCTTATTCAATCGCAGCGCTTCAAGAAGGTCCTCCTCTTCGACAACGCGGCACCCCATCGGGAACAAGTAACCACGGATAAGCTTGGCCAGCTGGGCTACGTTCACATGCCTCAACCTCCGTATTCGCCGGACATCTCTCCATGCGACTACCACCACTTCTTGGGCCTACGGGACTTCCTGGTCGGAAGGGACACGAAAACCCAAGCAGTGCTTGACAACCATATCGAGCAGTTGATCAACACCGGGCTCAAGCAGTTCTGTAAGGATGGGATCAGGAAGTTGACTGAGCGATGGCAGAAAGGTCATTGCCCTTAATGGCAAATGCATTCCTCAACATCGTTGATTTGTAATTGAGTTATAAAGAGATAAAGATTTTTTCAATTTGTCTCATTACTTTTGCCCCCCCCCCCTAATAATAAGGGTAAAATGATACAGGGCGGCGTTGCTTAATCCCTTTTGGGATGCGCCACGGATACTACTTCTGCGGGATGTCGCGGAGGCTGCCTGAATGCGTATCGATTAGCGGTGGACAGCCGATGAGCAAGTCAGCGCTTTATGCTTTCCACACAAGTCTGGTACCAATCAGGGGTGTGCGTAATTACGATTTCCGATTCTACGATTTATGGCTATTTGTGCCAAATTTTTTACAATTTACATTTACACATTTTTACAAGAACATTTTCGATCGTAAATAGTAAGTTTTTGGTAAATGCAATCTTCGATCAACGACCAACTGGCGTCCACATTCCTGGTTACCGGGTTGTTAAGATGCGGCCATTCCAATGGTCTCCTCTTATAGCGCATTCCCACTTCTTGTTAGAGTTGTTTCTTGATGCTGTAATGTGTTACTGTGGTAGAAGGTACCGTCCTGTGCACAGGCTTCTCGGATACGACTTATCTCTTCGATTAACTAACTTTTACATTTCTCTATCATTGTGAAGACTGCCGTTTGGAATCAGAACAGTTCAAAAGGAGTAACAAGTGCAATACACCATTAAAAATAATCTCCTGTCTAAGAGGCCGGGTTCCTCCGTGTTTTCAGTGCTGTGATTGAGATAATTGCATTTACCCTATCTATTAGGTTGGAAAAAAGCCTTTTCATTTTTTTTTTAAGATTTATTACTTTACACTACAAAGTCAAATCAATTGAGACAAACTCCATTTTGTTCCACTACGCTTTTCCAAAGACTGGGTAATTTTCTAATTCCTCTCGCGTAAAAGACTGCCGTTCTGAGTTGAACCATTGCTGAATCCAATTTTTGAAGTCTTCATCTGTTTCAAAATATTTTTCCCCAACTTCTTACTGAAGAACACGAAAGAGATGGTAGTCGGCTGGGGCGAGATCAGGGCTATACAGTGGATGTGGCATTACCTCCCAGCCCAGCTCCTTTATTGTTTCTCTTGTGGGTCTTGCAACATGTGGTTTTGCATTGTCATGCAGGATCATCACCTTCGACTTCTCAGGCCTATTTTCTTGGAGGGCTGCTGCGACTTTGTGGAGTTGGCCACTCCATGTGGCAGCAGTGAGTGTCTCTCTACTTCTGAGAGTTTGCCAGTAAATCACTCCTTTGATATCCCACCAAACACTCAAGAGAATATTCCTTTCGTGAACACTGGGCTTGAGAGCAGGCTTAGGGTTCTCTCCTTCTCGTACCCATTGTCTTTTTCTTCGGAAGTTGGCATACAAAACCCAGGACTCATCGCCTGTACAATCCGCGGCGCAAGCGATTTTCTTTCGAACCTGGACAGAAGAGAAGCAGAGATGGAGGGCCATTGACCTTTCTGAGTGTCTCACAGGGCATATGGAATCCAAGCTCCAAATTTCCATGCAAAGCGATCACTCTTCAGTTGAATTCCCACTATCCTATAAGACACTTCGAGCTTCTCTGCCATTGGACGTGTCGTCTGCCTACTATCGGTACGAAGAAGATGGAGTAGCTCAGTGTTGTCCAATTCAGTTGGCCTTCCTGACCTTGCTTTGTCCTCGAGTGAATAATCTCCCTTTAAAAACTTTCCGAACCATTCATAACAAGTGCGATGAGTAATAGATCCCAAGCCATATATATCGTTAATTTGGTCGGCTGTCTGACGTGTTGTATGGCCATGAGGTAGATCTGGCATTGAGTCCGGAGGATTGGGCTGACAACGAAGTACAAGAAGGGCCTTGACCTATGTTCGCGTGCGAAGGGTAGACAAGTGTGATAGGATTACGAAATCAGCTATCAATATTGGCTAGCGCGTTTACAAGGAGAACGGTAAAGAATTGTCGAAGTGTGAAGAGACTTTTTTCCAACCTAATAATTCGATTAGGATGGTACAGATTCTCGGAGGGCAAAGGTTCGTTACAGAAATGGTGAAGGGTAGCCCGAGCGTGTGCAAAAAATTATTAAATAGTATTGCAATATTTAAGTCTTCAAAATCGGACAAGCACCGGCAGACTTGCCTAGGAAGTCGGCGCTCTAGGTAGGTTTAGGTTACCGCGATGGCTGTTTTTGTAGATCAATGGTTCAGAACTTGAGAAAACTTTTAAAGTTCTTCTTTTCAACCTCTCTACAATTAACAAGCTCCTGAATTCGAGTATCGTGCTGTGGTTATTGCTTGGAACTCTCTCATTAAGCCATGGATGTGTTACTACCTTCCTGCTGGGGTCTATATACCGATTCACTTTCTGCTTTTAAAATGGACTTCTGCAAACTCAAATTGAACCTGTTTCAGCTTAATCCGCATTCCTCCCCACCCCAACAAGATTACTTTCAAACCAACTTTGTAATTCAAAATTGCATCGTATGTGGAATCAAGCTGAAGATGCCTCAAGAAGGCTATGCGTTAACCTTTCCATTTTAAAGGGACTACAAAAGATGTCCAGGAATCGACGATCATACCTTTCGGCGGCCAAAAGCCGTCTGCTATGGGAATGTTTAAAGACTTTTTTCCAAATGTTGAAAAATGGAGACCTTTCGGCGCGACACATAATGGGATTGCGCCATGCATTGCCATGCATTCACTCAAAACGCTAGGCGCAATACCATCGTATGACCCAGTATGTTCGTTAGATTATTAGATGCGCAGTTGCTGTTTCCACCGCTTTGGTCAGCAGTGGTGGAATGATTTTTTTTTAATTTTGATTTTTAGTTTTCGCTGTTGTTTCCCTTAAACTCTAGATTAACAAGTTAAAAAGTTGATAGTAAATTAGGAATCTAATGAGCATTGAAACGATGCAGACTTTTTGTTGGAATACCATGCACAAGACTGAAGTAAAGTTTTTGAATCAGCAGTTTTCACGACTTTCTTGAAGCGTGTAAAGTTTGATTTAAAAGGTGTCTTGCTAGCAAGAAGGCGCGAAAAAGAAAATTAGTTTGGTAGGAAAGATTTTCAGATTGAGCACGAGCAGATAACACGGCAAATAAATAAATACACACATCTGATTAACATTGGTAGAAAAGGCCTCTGGAAATTGAGTTGTACTGCAATACACGTCGGACGACTCTTTCGATTTACGACGGTTTTTTCGTAATCACGATTTACGATTTACGAAATTTTGAATGTCATTTATGCACATCCCTGGGACCAATTCACCGACCCCGGAGTGATGGAAGGCTTCGTTGGTCTGGGCGGGAAATTCGAACCACGAATCTGGTATCGGGTGCACGCGGCAGCCGGTACCTCCTCCTACTCTGACACATGCGCCCAGGGAAAATAATAACAGTAAAGAATCAGGTGGTCTTGTTTCTGCAAGGCATTTCCTTCCACGAGTGGCATTTAGCTCCATTGGTTACCCGGCGAAAGGGATTCTTGTAGGGAATGCTCGTGCGCGTACAAATAACTCCTCAGGTGTGGTGCTTCTTTGACACAGGTGTGGTTCATCTACCACACCTGTGTCAAAGAAGCGGAGAGCACAGAACCCAACTACGATATGAGTACAGACTGTTGTCTTCTTCTGAAAGAGATACCGTTTCACTTGGGAACAGCTTGCAGAATGTAAATCAGCTTGCGTTTTATCTGCAGTTATTACTGGTTTTAGGGACAGCAAATATGTCGTGTGCTTCAAGAATGTAACACTAGCTCGAACTGCACATGTGTTCCATATGGCCTGGACATCTTAGTCTGACAATGCTCGGCGAACTAGGGAATACGCGTTGCTGTTCCCAGTCAGCGAATATGCAAAATTATTATACTAGCGTTCTTTTTCCAGGATCAGTGAGCTGGAACAGAGATGCCTGAAGAGGACAGCACTCTCATAGGCTAACTAAGAGTCAAAAGCGTTTCTTCCCAAAACGATCCGTCCAGAATTGCCTAGAAGGGTGTGAGTTTTCCTTCCGGCAGTTCTCCATCATCTATTATTGGCTGCCGTGCAGTTGTCATGTTGCGGCACTAGTTCGGAGATACAGTGCTGCCCAACGATTGTTCGTACGGTAACGGCTTGAAAACGGCAACGAAAGACATCTGGTATGCTTCTCTCGTAGGTGAGGCTAAATCGTTGAAAATTTTTGCTACTCCTACACTTCTGAGCCATGCTTCAGTTGCAAACAACACCATCGTAAAAAATTGCTTAGTAGTCTAAGAAGCCTAGCCCACTAGTTTCTGATGCTTAGTCGATGAATAGGATTGACGACTTATTGACGTGTGATATAGGCATAGGTGAAAGTCAAAAAGGGGGATGAAAAGCCAAAACAAATTACAAGCGATAACACAGAGAAACCGTGTGAGGCAATTGATAACTCATTTTTTGAACAGGCCATGAAAGCAACTTATTCAAAACACCAACTTATTGAAACTCAATTATAAACAGTAAATCACCGATCAAAGTAAACAAAAAGCCTTTCGAACAATACGATTTTTTTAGAACAATAAGAAGAAGGAAATTCGACCCAAACTGAGATTTTGCAACAGAAATATGAGGTCTGAGCCTTCGTTTCCTAGACATCGTAAATGGCGCACCAAAGAAAAATACTGAATCACGTGAAACTCTTTACGTCGAGATCTTAAAGACCGTTATGGGATATGCATTCCTACATCTGATCTGAAGGGTTTGAAGACCAAGAGCCTTGAATTTTGCAGTGTCGTTTGGCATGGCGTTCAGGGTGCGGCAAAATTGCCAGTGACCTAATCATAATTTTTCCCCTTTTTCCCAAAATTTTTCCTCACTTGCCTAATATATATATGGACTCAACATTGTAGAACTCATACGCACTTGAGTACAAAGCCGTTAGGCGTTCCAAACTGCAAAGTGCTATTATCGAGCTTTATAACGCCGGTAAGCGGGGGAGGGATATTGTGAAGTTCCTTTCCGTGCCCTGAAGAACGGTTCAGGGTACAGTAAAACGGTACAAGGAATTCAGAACCGAAGAGGATAGAAAAGGAGGCTACTATCCGGAAAAATGTGAAACTCGTGAGAGAAAAAACCCGAAGGAACGCCAGGAGATCGACACGCCAGATGGCAAAAGACGTAGGAGTAAGCGAAAGCTCAATAAGGAGGATAGTCAGCGGAAAACTTAAGAAGTTCGCTTATCGTTTGCAAAAATGCCAACTCCTGACGAACACTAAGAAGAGGACGAGATTGGAAAGATACAAAAGGTTGCTGCGATGATTCACGGCGGCACGCGCTCCAGACATCGTCTTTTGCGATGGAAAGATTTTCACGTTGAATCCAGTCTTCAACTCCCAAAATGAGAGGATTATTGGGGACTCGTCTGCTGATGCTCCCGCCAAAGGACGATTTAAGGAAAGTGCGAAAAAGCCTCAATCCGTTATGGCTTGGGGAGGAGTCACATTTTCAAAAAAACTCCTATAGTTTTCATCGAAGCTGGCGTGAAAATCAACGCAGCGGTTTGCAAGGATATCCTGGAAAAAGCTCGCAAGCCGTGGGCTGATTCCCAGTTCGGAGAAGCCTACTGGTGCTTTCAACAACATTCTGCTGCAGCACACAATGCGAAGGTGGTCCAGGACTGGTGCGACGAGCAGCTGCCTGACTTCATCACACACGATGAATGGCATCTAGTTCTCTGGACCTTAACCCGATGGATTACTATGCGTAGGCCGTCTTAGAGAAAAAAGTTTGCTCTACCAGACACCCGAATTTGGACTCTCTTAAAGAAGCACTTTTGAAATCTTGGCACGAAATTGTGAGCCATACCTGCGTGACACCTGCGAAGCGTTTGTCGAATGTCTGAAGGACTGTGTGGAGGCTGAAGGCGATCATTTTGAAAACTGCTAGCATGCTTTGAATTGCCATGCTTGTAGTAGATAAATATGATAGCTAGAATTGATGTGCGAAGTTTTCTTTCAGAATGCCATTGAATTTTTAGTGCTCAGGTAATTTTGCCGCACCCTGTCTAATCTGCTCCAAGATACCTCATGTATAGCTTCCGTGTGATTTTTTGAACGCTCAGGAGCTTTATATTATTCTTATTCAAGTATTAAGGCATGAATTACACACAGCTGTTCTAAATTGCTCTATTATACGGGCTCAGGATCTGGGAGCGCATAAGAGTAATTTCGGGAATCATCCGTAGGCGGAATCTTGAACATCATGATCCTTTTCTATTCAGCTCTCTTCCCAGTTGCGCTGTAGTGGCTTAGGAGGTTAAGCTTTCATGACTTCCAAAGGCCTAGGCAGCTAACAGCTAGGATAGATCTCCGTAAATTGTATAAGGTTGAGTGATCTTCGAGTTGCAGCAAGCACCAAATATTTAGTATTTCCCCGTAAGAAGTGATATGAAGTTCCCAGTCTTAAACCGCCGCCGGAATCAGAATCTCCCGTCCTTTTATTGGACTTAGAAATTATTAGAACGGTTTTTTTGTTACGTTCAAAACTAGCGTCGGGCCGGACGCGAAGCACAACCTACTGACCAGGTAGGAATGCTTTTAGCCATTACGCCCTCGGCGGTGTTTGATCGAACGCAACATTCCACTAGATGTGGATGGTCAAACAGTGCCGGTGATGTGATTGCGTAGAAGATCCTGCCCGGTGAGCAGAGGGTGCGGGTTCGAGTCCCCTAACGTTGGAGCTCTAATCGCGACGAAACATCATTGTAACAAAATATAAAAACGTTTGTGACCACAGATGAAAGGCAGGCAGTAAGCTCGAAATTGAAACGAGTACTCTTCCTTTAATAGCGATTAAGAACACGCCTTTTGTGTAAAATTATCATCTGCAGGTCACTGATCTGATTTTTTCAACATCCACTGGGCGTTTTCCTACTTCACAGGTAGATAATTCGATGCTGATACCGACACATACCTATTCCATTTTTGAAAACGCCCGATCTGAAGAGCGCTAATGAAATGAAATAGTGAAATAAGAAAACATAAGGCTGGTATTGAATTAGGTCACTCACCTCCCCTTATAGCCTTCCTATTAGCTTTCAGTTGAATTAGTTGTTCTATCTCGTTTCTATCGGTAAAAACACGAAGAACGTCCGACGATAAGATTTCAAATGTGATATCAACTCTAAGTAACAATACAATTACGGAATTAATTACTGAAAAAACTGGGCGATTTACTGAAGCAAATGTGAAACCAACATCGAAGGATTCATAGACTCCAGAAATCTAGAATTACATTGTGAAGCAGCAGCCTAAGCATCAAAGTTGTGTAGATAATAAGTTTTCTTATCAAAGTTGTGTAGATAATAAGTTTTCGTTTGAGCTGATAAACTGATCAGCGGGACGACATATCTCAAATCGAATATGGGAACATAAATCGGAAATTATTTGTTGCCCAACCTACAGTACACACCACGCATGTCCTTTGGTCAATTGCCGAAAAAGCCGCTTTGGAGCGTCCCAAAGTGGCTTTTTTAAATAACTTTTTTAAAATCAAGTACTTGTAAAAATAAGCATATATTTGCGCTCAGCAGCTTGGGCTCTATCTTTTGACATCTTTTTTCTTTTGACACACTAGAGTTGATCAAAGCATATAGGCCCGACACAATCAGTCGAGCAGGCGAGACAACCTGTAGAGCGAGCAACAGAATGTAAAGTGACCGTTTGAGGAGATTTATCGGAAATTCCTAGCTGTCCTATTCAGGAATTGTTCTAACCAGGATACTATCTCAACGGTAGGTCGGAACGGCGCAAGTGTTGTATATGGGCAGAACCGCCTCTCTCTGGGTAGTAACAAACTGCAGGTATCTCGACCCCAATACAACTCTGCGCAGAGTTAGGGGCGACGGAAGTCGCGGGTTGGCGCCCTGTTGATTCACGTGGTGCTCAGGTGGCGTAGTAGGGAAGAGCTCGGGCTCGTAAACGCGTGGTCGGGGGTTTGGATCCTGCAGACTGCGTTTGTTTTGCACTTTTGCAAAATCCATGTTTATCATATAAGTAATCCACCTAGGGGTACTATAGTGTGTTATAGAGCATGTTTACATATAACATACCACCCATACAGTTAACAAGGCTGGTCAGGGCAGGGTCACCGATTTCGCTGAAACTTTGTCTAGGGGGTTATTTGGGGTGCTGATCACGAATCTGACATCCGTTTTTCACGATTCTGTCTCTACCTGCCGTCATCGGCAGAAACTTTAAGAATGCAATCCTGTGCCTTCCTGTATCTATATTATTCAGCCAAATCGTGAAAAACGAATGTCAGATTCGTGATCAGCACCCCAAATAACCCCCTAGACGAAGTTTCAGCGAAATCGGTGACCCTGCCTGGACCACCCTTGTTAACGGTATGGGTGGTCTCCGACCGCATCGTGAAAAACGGATGTCAGATTCGTGATCAGCACCCCAAATAATCCCCCTAGACAAAGTTTCAGCGAAAAAATTTTTTTTAACCGAAGTCTTGTCGGTGGAGTCGGAAGTAATACTAGTGCCACCAAATATCTATCGTTACATAACTATAGCTTCACACAAAATAGGCTTAAAATAAGTGACACACAGAAGTGAACGTTTTAGCTAATCTGTAGTTTGGAGCATATGTTATATGTAAACGTGCTCTATAACACACTATAATACCCCTAGGTGGATTACCTATATGATGAACATGGACTTTGCAATAGTGCAAAATAAACGCAGTCTGCAGGATCCGAACCCCCGACCCCGCGTTTACGAGCCCGAGCTCTTCCATGCTACGCCACCTGAGCACTGCGCTCAGCCGCGATACGAGCCCTCATCCCGCGCGCGCCCGTCAACTCTGGAGCACGTGAATCAACAGGGCGCCAACCCGCGACTTCCGTCGCCCCTAACTCTGCGCAGAGTTGTATTGGGGGTCGAGATACCTGCAGTTTGTTACTACCCAGAGAGAGGCGGTTCTGCCCATATACAACACTTGCGCCGTTCCGACCTACCGTTGAGATAGTATCCTGGTAAGACTGTTCAGCTTGCCTTTGGAGTGTGCCGTGAAAAATACGTATAGAATCGAACCTATCAATCGAATGTGCGCGGCAGCCTGTAGGGTGACCGTTTGAGGAGATTTATTGGAAATTCCGAGCTAGTAGTGGTATAATTTCTTGGTCAGATAAGGCGATTCACAGACCGCTTCCATGTCACCGCTGTTTTTCGCGCTCGTTACGCAGATTATTTAGCGAGCATTGTGCAGTATTATGCGTATGAAGCCCTTCCTCTCTCGGCAAACAGAAGACCTTTTGTTCGCGTATAATTCGATTCGCGGACCATAAGCCTTGTGCGGCTTTATCCTTGATGAAAGCAACGAGTGTTAAACGGGAAGGGGGGGGGGGGAGGGGAGGCATGGAATAGGGAAGCAGGGTTTTGGTGGCAAGGCTACAAAATCAGACTGACATCGCTGTGGCAAACTACTGCAGCGAAGTGCTGAATGGCAGCTATTGATTTACGAAGATTCTACTTGGCTTTGTTCGAACAGTAAACGTCACACGCACTTTGTAGTTGATGATACTTTGTCTGCCAAATGCCTATACCGTGTCCACGATTTGCTAGAGATGTCCTGCCCAAATGCGGTTTCTGTTCTTCGACTTGTTCTTCCGAATATAACGACAGTTTTAAACACATGGATGAGAATAGCACAAATCCGCACTTTATGTGTAAGAAAAACAACGCTCCAAAATTTGAAATCAGCAGTGCAACGCACATCTACATGGTCTTTTTGCGTCCTTTGGAGAGAACTGAAAGTGCTCTTAAATGAATTTTGGATCTCCAAGCAATGTAGTGTGAAAAGAGGTGGGTTTAATATATTGCACTCAAAATTCTTCTGATAACAGAATAATTCAGATAAGGGCGAACTCGCGGACCCCGGATTTCTGGATGATTGGGATAAGGACGATTTTTCGGAACTCGGATTTTAGAGGATTTGGATCAAAATACCCGAATCGGATATCCGGAAATGATTCATTTAGTATAGGACCGACCAAAAATCTTCGGATAGTTGGATGCTTCGGATAACGCTAATTTCAGGACACCGCATTTTTCGACGACTCGGATAGCGGTAATTTCGCTTGCTTTTTTAGTTTTGCACTACGGGCAGCCTCTTGTCCGTCAGGCTACTCACAATCTGTCAACAACAAGAAAATCCGCAATTGGAGGCATTGAGAGCACCTACACAAAACCTCTCATAGTGCTTATCGTTAGAACTCTGTGCATTTTGAAGTTTTCACTGCGTATAGCCTTAGATTTGTTACATTACGCTGTTGCTTTGCTTTGCTGTTACTCTTTTCGAATTGCATTGAGAGGATCTCTCCTAATAGGAGGGGGACGTGTAGTGATTTGCGTCCCCAATCCCTTCGCTAAATTTCTACGAGCTTCAGCTGCTGTCCCATGATAAGAGGACTTTCCTTAAACGCACAGTCAGAGGATGTGGTTGTGTTGCATGGAATGACGCTCGCAATTGATACTTTACGGTCGTACCCTCCTGACTAGGATTGATCCGCGTCGGATAATTACTACGGTCACACCCTTCCTCGTTGAACCCCTCAAATAACCGGTTACCATGTGGGACGATAGATCTGTCAGTCAATCATGAATCTGCAGGTGCTCTTAGCCGTGAGTTCTCCTTACTTTGACCGAGAGTGACGAAGTTCTTCGTCAGCTTAAGTTTCCTATATCTGAACCGAAAATCAAAGCCATTTGGATTGGTGTACTCAACGGGTAGACTAGTGCTTCGTAACACCTGGCGATATTTGCTAAGTCATTTAGAGGGTGATCACAGAGCGGAAATGTGTCTAAGTGTGAGGACAGCTGCTCTTCTCTTTTTCACCTGAACAGAACTACTCAGTTAATTATCGAAACAAAAACACCTCTTTCACCAGGAAAAAGACCAGCGAAATCTGTGTTACACAACCAATTAGCGTGTACTACGGTGCAGTATACCTGCTGAAGTCTCGTAGACATTTTCCAAAAAACACATGCTGCAAACGCATCTCAACTGGACACCAAACTGGCGAAAAAGTATTTCTGTAAGTGGAGTCTATTTTGAGGACTGAAGGCTAGACTTATCGAGGATTAATTAAGGAACGGGAAAAAACCATAATCAGCCTGATTCAGCTGCCGAGGGTACAACAAAACGCTTTGAACACGTTGCATGAGCTCCTTCAACGTAGGTGAAAGGTTCGGAGCAACACACCGTTCACTCTAGTGGACTTATGCACCATGCGTGAGGTGTGAACGAAACGTTGCCGTTGTCCGTAGCGCATACATTCATCTAAAATATTATTTTGTGCACAAAAGAGAAATTGTTGCAATTCGATGAACGCTCTCCGGAAGGATATTGGTGAAGAATGCAACTTTAGAGGATTGCAGAAGGAATTCTACGTTTAGAGTGAACTCGTGCGCTTATTTCGCCTTATAGCTTGCCTTACAGCAATCCGGCTTTTCTGGAGCATCGAATCTCGCTAGGTATAGGCATTTTATCATTCTATCAGACTTTGGTATGCTGGGTAAAGTAAAATCAGAAGGTGTCCAAGCGACGTCGGGATTCAGAAGAAGTGTCACAGAATGATAGCTCCGCAGCATGTGGAAGGTTTCGATTAGGTGACCAATATCGATCGATATTGTCGATTTCGGACGGTGTTATGGATTTTCGCCTTGACTCGACTGGTAGTAGTGTCAGTCCCGCGAGTATGGTGGCCGTCGTATGGGCTTCACTTCGGATGGAAGCATTATATCGGAAGGGAATATCGATAGATATTATCGATTTCTTGTCCGGTGCTGCTCGTTTATGTTCTAACCAGCGGCCTAGGGGCCGCCAAACGTCTGGTTGGGGACCTGGCTCCCAAACCCCGAGAATAGAACAACCCCATCCCATATGGTTGTGGGATTCGCCGCCAAATCCCGAGAATAGAACAACCCCAATCTTCCTCCTTCCTTCTTTAGCCTTCTTACAGTAAAAAAACTGGTTTTACTATAAAGCTTAGTGCAGTGGGGTATGGTAGGGCAGAATTTTCACTGCGCATATGAAGCCCATCCACCCTCCATCACATGCACGCGATTTATTCTCCAAAGCGCTCGTTCCCTACGTGTCGAGAAACAGGTAAAGAGAGTCTCAATCCGGTGCTTAATCAGCAAAATCATAATTAAAATTAATCTGTATTGGTCGACACCGCTTACTGTCCGACGGCAATAATACTCCTCCGAATCCCACGGTCACTCTCTCTACCCCTCCCCCTCCCTAAATACTTCCTTTCCTATGTGGCAAAGAAACGGAGTGAGAGTCAAGCACGCACATGTGACACTGAGTACCGATTCACGTGTCACTACGTTGCCACGACGTCTATGACACTCCTTCTGCACTCTGCCCCACGACTTCTCTAAGATGACTTCAGAAGTCCGACACACATTGAATGTAGTTGTGGGAAAATGCTGGTCCCCCCTTATTCACGCTCCCCCCTCTAATGGTCCCTCTTTATTGGTCCTCTCCTGTTGGTCGCCCTTACTCGGAATCCCTATGCAAGTTAAACCACGTCTTCAGCACCTCCTCTGAATCCCTACGCACGCTGGACGACGTCTAGCACAGATCTTCTGATCTTGACTCACGACGTCTTCAGCACGTCTTTTGAATTCCTACAAGTTAGACGACGGCCCTATCCTTCAACATGGGGCAAGGACGCAGAGGCCGCCGGCAACGGCAGCCGGCGCCGTCCCGCACCCGCACACCTTTGCGGCATTGCCGCATCGACGGCAACAATGGTTGAAATCATTGTTGTCGTCGGTGCGGCAATGCCGCAGGCAGAGTTGTCTGCGCTCTAGCCGATCGCGACGGGGAACACAAAGTGGAAACACGTGCGTCCTTTAAGTTAGCTGATCGATAGGGCCAATCAGCTGATTATTTTCTGCTATTGGGACGACGTACTTAGGTGTTTTTTCTTCTCCAGTTGTTGATATTTGCTATTTTTCTCGCTTACACCCCTTTTATTAGGATTTGGTGTTGGAGTTCAATATTTCGTTTGCTATTGTTCCGCGAGAGACCGAGACTGTTCCGGGAGTTAACAATGCAGAGTTGACGCAGAATCAACGGGTTTCAGCACTTCTGTTGATATTTATGTTTACAATGTTTACACGAATGTGTTGCTTTCTTCTGGCAGACGGATGCTCACAAAAGCATGACGTGAACTAAGCTCGGAAGCCATGTGGGAATGTCGGTCTCGTACTTCATTTTCACCAGTCTCTCCTCACCTTTCTCTACACCACTTTTCTTTGGAGCCCTGTTCTTACCCTGGACAAAGGTCACGGTTATCATGGAGAATCCATAGGTCCTTGTGAGCACCGAAGATCGAGCAACACTGAGCACGAAGGAAGGGACTGCCAGCTGATTTCTCGGTTCGGGCGCGCGTCCCTCACTGGAGCGCGCTTTCCATCGGAGCGAGTAGGTCCCAGTTGGACTGCGCTGCGAAGGCGCCGTGCTGCGGCAACGCCGGAGGACGGCGCCGTCGCCGTGGGGAGGAGCGCCGCAACTTGAAGGCTCCGCCCCACTTTTGCCGGCTGCCGGATGCGGCAACGCCGCAAAAGTGTGCGGAGCCTAGAAAGGGGAGCGTCAGCGACGCGCGGCCACGAGCTTCTGCGCACTATGGCCCGTGCTCCGGAAGCGGTCCATGAGTCATTGAGGGAGCAAAACAGAAAGGATTCGTCTGGCTGATCAGCGCAGTGCATATTGTCAATGTTTGTCGTGGGATTCCTATGGGGAGCGACGAATCCTCTCTAAAGCCTGGAGTCGAAGTCGTTCGCTCAACCTACGGTTGAAGAATCACTCAAAATTCTTTCTGATATGGCCATTCTGGGGTCACTGTGCACTAAGCATATCTTTGCCGTGGTATACGAAGCTTCGTGAATGTCTACAGATCTCCATTCTCTTCCTAGGTTACAGAAGGTACGGGCTAAGGTCATGGTCACCGATTTCGCATAAAAACTCCCTAATCCTGCAAACCTACTAATCGTCTGTAACTTCAAAAAACGATGTCAGACTCGTGATCAGCGCCCTAAATACCCCTTCCTCCTTCCCAATAGGAGAAGTTTAGTCGAAACGGTGAAATCTCCCACCCTACACCGAGTCTGCCGCGGCTGATCGTGCCGCGCCGCGCCCTTCCCCTCAGCGGCGCGATTCGCCGAATACCGTAACCCGAAATTCCGTCAAGTGTGGTGTTTTGCGGCGGCGGAGTATAAAAGCGATGCGGCGCCGCCTCGCGACGCGAAAAATCGATAGCCATGCCGACCATTACGCCGCGCCGCGGGGCGGCGCAAGTATAAAAGGCGCCTGAGGCCTATGTCATACCTTCGCTCACCCCGAGCGAAGGCGACGAACAGAGCGATGAGCGAAGTCTCGTCGCTAGCGTGAAGCTAGCGAATAGGCGCGCAGTTAATAGCGTTGTGTGCAGCTGCGTCGTAGCATCGCTACCGATGCTGCCCGACGCTCTGCTCAGCTCCGCGACGCGGTCGCATCGGTAGCGATGCCGTATCGCTCGAAAGTATGACACCCCGCTAGCGAGGCTTCGATAGCGGTGGATCGGACAACTGCTACAGGCGTCTGCCCCTCCACAACGTCTGATACCTTCCCTTCTCCAGTTATGTTAGTTGTCCATCGCCTTCGCTAGCGAAGAGCGATGGTATGACATAGGCCTGACGGACACGTGACATTAGCCGATTATATATAGTAGGATTCGAGTGGTTGAACTGGGAGTCAGACGAGTGTTATAACCGAGGTTGTGAGCAGCTGGAAGATTTCGATTGGGAGTCTGATATTGAGGAAAGTTATTGGCCTTCACAAACAGTTCATTTCCTTGTTTGTCTGTCGATGGCGGTAAGGCAATTGTTCACCGCTTCAGCGATTGAAGTAGTTTTGAGCGATTTGCCTTATCAAACTTCCACAGTTAGTTAGCTGGAAGTATAGCACATCAACAGATTGATTTTAACGTCAAGTGCCAATCGTAGAAGCAACCGTGTGGCTGAGTGGTTGTTCATGCCCCAGCGGTGAAACCGTGCAGCCCGGGAGAGATTGAATGACTTCTAAGTCGAACGGCACTCAGTCTTGTCTCGAATTCTCCTCCCTAGCACCTCGACAGGTGGAGGAGTGATACTGGGAGCGAAAAGTGAATAAAGAGTTACATAATTGAATTCTTAGGAACAGCTGCTGCGATGGCCTTTTCCAAACTTGTACAAACATTAAGAAACTATTGGAAATAATGAAAGACGCGTTCCATAAAGAGCTGACACCTGTAAGCGGTCTGTGAAATACTATCAAAGGTTCAAAAGTGAACTTTTCATGGACTTCAGAATGCCAAGCATATCATACTATGTTATAGTGAGATCGGTTGCACTGGAGTGAGAGGAAGGGTCAATTGGCTCTGCAGTGAGATCTTCTGAGTTAAGTTTTGAGTAAAAATAGAATCGAAAGATTTCACTGAAGCTTCTACTTCCTCACAAGCCCTTAAACATTTGGTGCCGCTTGTATCAATAAACACGAGCAGTGTGTTGTGCCTTTTAAAACACTTTACGTCGCAGCAAACAGAAGATCTTATACCTATAATGATAATTAATGAACGAGGTGTTGAAAGGCAAATATAAAAGGATAAAGGATAAAGGACGGCGTTATTCAATCCCTTCTGGGATGCGCCAGCGCATTCTACTTCTACGGGATGTCGTGGAGGCGACATGAATGCGTATTTGGCCATACAATGACTTGCGGTGGCCAGCCGATGAACAAGTCAGCGCTCTATCCTTCCCAGACGAGTCTGGTACCAATTCACCGACCCCGGAGGGATGGAAGGCTTGGTTGGCCTGGGCGAGAAATCCGAACCAGGAACCTGGTATCGGGTGCACGCGACAGTCGCGCCTCCTCCGAATGCTCTGCACGCGCCCGAAAGGCAAATAGGCACACAAAATTATACACAATCTTGTAGTCTCATGGAGCAGAGCAAGAAGTCCCACAACCGGTCAGGAAGAAGGCCTGCGAAAGAATTACGTGTTCACAGAGCGACGTAACATACCCAGATTTCGCCCGATTCGGCCAAATCTCCTGCGAGATGTCGCGAAAAAGCAAATGTTCACAAACATATGGACACCACTGTAGTTTTACTAGAGCGGAATCACAGAAACGCATAAAATATAGAACAAGGGGAATCGTGGACTTTCAACTATCCATGGCTTTACGCATTCATGAAATAGAGGTTTACTCTGGAAATATTAATATTGTGGAGACACTTCGAACTGCACACTAAGCTTAAGTTATGTCAGTGGAGTACCAATACAGGAGTCGGAGTCTTATTTTTAGCAAGTCTAGTAGTAGTGAAGAGTGACCAAGAAGTATAAATGGAGATTGTCTGATTCGAGAAATCGAACCCGATCGATTCTTCAAAGTAGCGAACGAGAGTTTACACCACTGAGCTAAGTGGTACAAACACAAAATTGATAAGAGACGGAAAATAAAGAAAACATTATGGTGTAGCTCTTGACACCAGTTACTCTTCGCAGGCATTAAAAAACGAACGATAATAAAGCGACATCGACAGGAAGAGAAGCGTTGCGAGGTAAGCGGAGGAAAGCTGCCGGGCACATATCCACAGCACCTGACTGTTGAAGTTCTTTTGAGCAGCTATGGGTTATGTGTAACAGACATGGCTCAGCAGTGAAGCACTCAAGTTTGATTCTCTACCAGCTTCTAGTGGTGGTTACTACCAAGAAGACAACTTACTCAGCCATTCAGCTGTGAGGTAGAGCTTCTCCTTGCCTGGAACGTGTTGCTATAGTTGTTTCTACACACCTGCTGACCCGACTGGGAGTTCCAAACGCTGCTTTACGAAGGCGGTGGAGCTTCCTACAAGGCTATTAGACCTGGAGTTGAAGGTCCACAATTCTAAAGGAGAGGAAAAAAGATGGCGAGAGTCGACGCTCGCCGCAGCGCCGATAGTGACAGTGGAAAGCCCTCGACGTTCAATGATTCCCTCAGCGATTCGTGCTGGTCCGGCATCCGCTCCTTGGCGGTTTTCTGCTGCGAAACTGTGTAACAACAGCTTCTCTTCGAAACTTGAATTAGCAATGCTCATCCATGAAGCAAACTACGGCTCAGTTAACTACTCGTGCGAGGAACGAATAGCTAAAAAGCACAAAACGTCTGGGGATTGGTTTGTTCCGTGAGACGTAGTGCGGATTAGGTCGGTGGAAAATTGCCATTTATCAGCACGAGGATGTCTCACAATTCCGTTTCCTTAAGAGGTCAGCTTCATCGTTTGAAGTGGTTCCTGTCGGCTGGCTATATGGCCTAACTGGAAATCAGGATCAATCATCAAACATTTCCTTCCTTGCAGGCAGGTACAGCGCATGACAAAAATTCGCCGACTCTTTCCACTAACGCTTAAGAATTATAGGTCTGTTTAGAGACCTTTTCTCTTCCTGAACAGGGTCCCTTTCTCTCTTGAAATGAAATTGCCTTGTTAGCCTCAATATTGTCACTCTGGAAGGCCCTCAGTTTACAGCAAACGATTTGCTTCAACACAGAAGCGAATTGTACTTCGAGATTCAGGTAGCATGGGGTTCAAGCTAATCTCTGCCCAGGCTAATCATGTTTTTCATCCCTTCATGGTATGTTGGATTCTGATGAACAAAAAATCGATGACTTTAGGCGAAAAAAAAAAACAACTCGTTCATGGTCGCCCTCGACAGTGGAGCGCAAGTTTTCAATTTTGAGCATTTTCATTGTTTCATATAAACTATGGATACCAAACGAGAAAGCTCAAGCTCTTGAGCTCAAATATGCTTATGGTTTTCCTCTAGGAAGTTACACCAAAAAGACATAAAAACCACAAAATCGCGGTTTTTGCGACGTCTATTCAAAGGATGCGTCCTGTATGTACAGTCATAAGAGGCCTTCCACCTCCAAGTACTTCTGCCGAAAGACAATAGACAATATATGGTTATCAGCATAAACACGCGGATAGCAGTAAAGAACAGATTAACGAAGGCGCGGTGGGGCATGTGGAGAGGTGGCGGGAGACGAAGTGGCAGACGGCTGGGGTCGGGTTCGGGTTCGGGATCGTAGTGATGGCACGAAGCCGTCCACCGGTCGGACGTCCATGTGACTGCCTTTATTTTTATCTAGAGACGCACATTAACATGAGCGTGGAATGAATTAGCTGAAGCGAAACCTAGAAACGAATTCCTAAGAACTTTGAACATACACATGCTCTGGTGAGAAAGAACGTTTAAGTAGTGCGGAGTAAAAATGACGACAACCGAACACAACCCAAATAGCTAAAAAGTAATAGAGCAAAAAACAACAACAATAAAACACAGGACGACTAAAAAGGTAGTGAAAAACAGGAAAACGAATGATATATTAAGATAAGAGCAAGGCAGATCAAGGTGAAGACGGTACCGTCAGGGCAACTAATTTTTTGAAAAATTTGAGAGTAAGGAGTAATCCGCCTTTGGCTACCAATGCTGCCAGCAAAGGGACAACCCTCTGACAGAAGAACGCAGACCTGACCCTACATCTAGAGCGAGAGGCCCTAATTTTTGTGGGCCCACCCTGAGACCGAGAATAGAAGAATTTGAAGAAACATTCAGGTTTGAGTGGGGTCATACCAGTCAGAATTTTGAAAGCCATAACCAGACCATTTTCGATCATTGTACTATGAAGAGAGTGTAGTTTTAACACCACGCGCCTATCAACAGTGCTAGGAATAAAGCGGTATTCGAGCCCACTACATCTCATAACAAGTTTTCTGGTGAAATTGTTCTGTACACTCTCAAGGAGGTTTATGACTTTTTTGATCGTTGGGTTAAAAACGGTAGTTCCGCATTCCACGAGAGTCGAATATAGGTTTTATGGGCATTTATGAGAGTGGTGGAATCCTTTGTCCTTAACGCTTTGAACAGATACATAGTATGTACGGGAGGGAGAGCTGTTTACAATCCTTTTCAGACGAGGGAGAAAACTCAGCTTGTCGGTGAATACAAAACCTAGGTCACGAATTTCTGTGACGCTCTCTAATTCGATGCCACCAATTTTATAGGATGGGGAAAAACTACCACAGCCGGGAGTTAGAACCTTAGACTTTTTTGGATCCAAGGGCAGGCCATGCTCTCTGGACCAGGCGTAGACTGAGTGGATAGCCGACTGAAGAACACTCATATCCTCCTCATTTTCAATTGGGCGGTATATTTTAACATCGTCAGCGTACATTTGGCACGAAACGCCAGTAGAGCGAATTTGGGAGGGGAGATCGAACGTGTAAATAAGGAATAAATCGGAGAAAGTACACCTCCTTAAGGAACGTCACTAGGGGAAGGAAACATGCTAGGTAACGACTGCCCAATTCGGACTTGGAATGTACCGTCGCTGAAAAAGTTTTGAATCCAACGTACAACGTCAGGGTGAAGGCCGACGACCGTCAATTTCCGCAACAGAATTTCACGAGGAACCATGTCGAATGCTTTAGCAAAATCGAAGTATACAACATGTACCTGCTTCTTTTGATCAATCGAGGCAGACCAATCACTGAGAGAGGACAGAAATGCAGTCTCCGTGGACCTACCTTTCCAGAAATCACGTTAACAATCGGGGGCAATGTTGAATTTTTCCAGATGACTAACAATGTGCCTCTAAAGTAACTTTTCAAAAGTTCTAGCAAAAATTGATGTGATGCTAATAGGCTTATAGTTACAGGATAGGTTATACGGCTTTTTTGGGAACTGCGGTGACAAAAAAGAATGCTTCCATCTATTAGGAATTACACCTGTTGCGAACGATAGATTGAATATGTACTCAAGGGGATAGACGATAAGATGAAGAATTTTTTGATGAATACCATGGGTAACATATCAGGTGTAGTGGAATAAGATGAGGAACATTTATGAAGCAGTTGGAAGATATCTTCTTTATAAAACCACCCAATATAGACCTTGACCCAATGCCTCGTCCATGCTGCTCCTCCTATAAATAGAGCATTGGTTACGGCAGCATGGGTGGAATGCACGACTAATGAAAGATAGAAGGGGAGATATGTGAGGCTATGCTAGCGCTACATAACCAACATGGAAGAATGATCTACCACTAAGGCGTCCGAAGGAGGGGACTACCGTATGCCACCCTACCTCTAGGAAACGTGATACGCTATTCCTACCAGTACCGCATCTCCGAAACAGCCCTCTTTTTTGGTGTACACCTAAAATTCTGCCACAAAAAAATTTAACTGCTGTCCAATGCACATTTTAAAAAATCATAGTTTTTTGAATCGAGCGAGTGGGATCGACCCCGGGTTGGTCTTGCACCGACGACGTCAATAGAGTGACGACGTCAATAAAAGGATAAAGGATAAAGGACGGCGTTACTCAATCCCTTCTGGGATGCGCCAGCGCATTCTACTTCTACGGGATGTCGTGGAGGCGACATGAATGCGTATTTGGCCATACAATGACTTGCGGTGGCCAGCCGATGAACAAGTCAGCGTTTTATCCTTTCCAGACAAGTCTGGTACCAATTCACCGACCCCGAAGGGATGGAAGGCTTGGTTGGCCTGGGCGGGAAATCCGAACCAGGAACCTGGTATCGGGTGCAGGCGACAGTCGGCGCCTCCTCCGACTGCGCTACACGCGCCCAACGACGTCAATAGAGCGACAAACTCCATTGACGTCGGTGCAAGATCGACAAAATTGGATGCTCACGAAAATGATCATAACTCGGTTAGTTTCTCGAAATTCCGAAAACCCAATCACTTTTTGAAAACTAGAAGGAAAATGATTTCTTTCCAGATAAGAATCAGCTTTCACAAAAGAAGCCCTCATTAAAACCTTCACAACTCTCAATTTTCAATCGCCGTCTATAACTTTCCTTTCCTTCGTCTCATCTCTGTTTTCTGGTCATCAGTGCTCTTTTGTTTTAGCTTCCTTTTCACAGCTCTTGTTTGTCCCCTAGAATATGTCTCTATTGCCCGAACAGGACCATTACTCGTGTGTTTGTTCCTAAATAGTGGATTTGTTTTTGTGTTTCTTTATACGTGAACGTGTTATGTTTTCTGTTCACTTCCCAATAAAGTAAAGTAAAGTGAAAACTGTAAGAAATGTGGACTCTACACTTTAAAAAGCAGGTTCTAAAATCAACTGCTTCTATGTGATTAAGGGGGTGGTCGACATTTTTTCGGCAAATCATGCAAAATCGGGACGCCTGATAATAGAGACGATCGTTGCAGATAGAAGTGGCTTAATCACTGTGTGTCAAACAAGGATTAAAATTTAGTGTACAATTTCACTTTTCGCTGTTTCCTGCTGAAGAGGGACACTTACTTTCGTGACAAGTCCATCTTTCGATTGCCACTCCTTGATCGATTTGAAGAGCGCTTCAAAAAATTTTGTTGGGAAAGCAATTAAGTCATCCTCAGCAGTGAACACTTGAAATTTTATGTAGTGCATTTTCGGCCGTAGACGTCGCTCCGTCAGGTAGTAAACTGTCGTGTCCATGACATCCTGGGAAAATCTGAAAAAATTGAAAAACTCTCGTTGACTCGAAATCTGCTGGTAGAAAATCTTTATTTTTAATTGTAGAACAATCAACATTTGAAACTTTCTAAATGTCATATCCTTAACTTCAGGAAACGAATGTGAGTCTACACATTGTCGTAGCCACACTTGAGGAAAACTGCTTATTATGAGATTCAAACATCACTTAAAAACCTGAAATACGAGAGAATTTTCTGCCAAAACCAAGAGAATACGATCCCCGTCCTAAAAGCGGCGTCACTGTACGACTCCCTTCGATTCTCGAACCTCAGGTTTCAGCCTGTTCGGGTCGAAGATGGCGCCCTTTACGACTACGCTACCACGCGACCAATAATCAAGAAACCATTGCGTGATTAGTTTCTGTTGACAGGGCTTTGCTGTATCACATCTTGAATTTTAGATGCAACCACTGAAGTCCTGTCAGGTAACAGATCAGATCTACCTGTTGCATCCTTTCGCGGAATCCAGCTCATGGTGGAGGGAATCACTGTTCCGTGAAGCTTAAAGCCAAATCGTAGTCAACTGGTTCGCCTAGGCAGTGGGAAAAAAGACGTCGCTCAAACCAGAAGCTACAGTAATCAGAGGTCGAGGTGTGTAAGCGCTTCATAGCATCGCAGATATGTACAGTACGACGATCAGATGTAGGCCGACAGCAGCCAACTTCAAGCTAGATCTATAGGACTTCACGTGGTGATGTCCAAACTATAAACGGCTGATGGTCGGGCGCCGTCGACAGTTTTGGGTAGGAGATACATATGTGCACACTCGATAAGCGGCAGCTAACGATTTGGTTTGTTCCAGCATGTTGCTTTGAATAAAGCGAGAATTTTGTCGCAAGTCATTTATTCAGATCAGAACGGATTCCTTTGGAATTGGCACGGTACAAAATGGCAATGAACGGCTTACTTATGTGGGAGACCAATGAGCACAGCTGCTAGAATCAAACCCTGCATTATATTCACAACATATTCAACCTGACTAGTCTTATGATAAGTGATCTGTGTTCTTTCAAGGCGCATAGAGACTTCACAAAAAATTGAGCAATGCAGTTCAGAATAGTTCAATGATTACGAGGGGAATAAACGAATTGGAACAAGCAAGTAACCGTGTGGAGATGAGTGAGAGGTAGCCTCATCTGGAATCGATCACATAGTGGGATATACACTGACGAGGATCCGGTTTTCAGTAGGAGTTCTTCCGTTCCCTTTTCATGTTCTCCGTGGCTTCCCTGGACGACCGCAGTAGCTCGCTCTCGCGGCTAATACGAGACACTCGGCCAGGTACCGGCAACGGCGTTCTGGACAGCGCTGGAAAGAAAGCGTTTACAAGAAGGTAAGAACATTGGAGACATTCTAGAACATAAGTCTAACACCCATAGCTTGTCTATTCACAGTCTGGTTGAGCAAAACGCGCACTTGCTAGAGAAAAAGGATCGGAAGCACCCAGTTTTCGTCTGTTTCCGTTATGCGCTTAGCTATAAAATAGTACGCTTAATTGTATTTACCACTCGTAAGAGCGTCCAGAAAATAGTGCTCACATTTCTCCCAATAACAGCAATAATACATTACGTTTGACCAAAAATTACTGTCGCATTTAGAGGGACACACTCAATACAATGATCGCCAGCCAATGATGACCTGCATAACCTTTCTTTGGTAAGAAACTTCAGCGTCCCGATCATTGGGCTGCCCCACTGTCTATGTAGGATGTCTCTCAGCTTAAACTTAACAAGTTGCGAAACTGACTCCATCAGGACACTGGCCGTCATAGTGCTGCTGAACCGGGCCAAGAGCTCTTGTGAAGCTTACCGGCTTGCCTCCTTTGCCGCTCGAGCCTCTCTCTTTGCTTGGCGTCGACGTAGAGCTTCTCGAAGTCACGACGCCGGGTGTACGTAACAGCTCCCGACCTTAAACTCATACGTCTTGCAAAGCAGTTGCTGTTACCGTGAGCCGCTTCGGCAGGTAAATAACGCACGTGTCAAATTTCGGATTATTTTTGTAGTCGACGAATACGAGAACCGAACAGGTGCCCAGTATTCCGACGAGGATGCCGACAACGATTAAGAGTATGATTAAGTAGACCGGTATGGCTTCGTCCACTGACACAGAAGGGTTGGCCTGGAAGGAGTAGATTGAGTCTCTCTTCTCTCCTGCGTATACCTCCTCGAGTAAAAGAGTAAAACCTTTGTGCCTACCTGCACATGCTGTATGTTCTGGGGCAGTAGATCTTGCAGATCGTCGGAGAATATTGACCCGTCGTCGGCATCTACCCTTTTCAGGAAATAGTTGTTGTTTAGGATGTTTTCCTGAAATTTGAGCGAGGAGTGAAATGGATCGATAATTAGTTTGTTGTTTGAAGTGCGTTCAGTGAAGGATAAAAACTGAGAAGGAGTGCATTAATCTATCCTTTTCAGGATGTGCCACGCATTTTACTTCTACGGGATGTCATGAAGGCGATGAACAAGTCAGTGTTTGATGCTTTCTAGACAAGTCTAATAGCAATATACCGACCACAAAGAGATGGGATCTGGATGGAAAATCCGACTCAAAAACCGGGCTGATTCGGGCTGCAGACGACGACCGGGGCCTTTTCTGACAGCACAATTTTTGGGGAACAGGGCTTAGTACCCTCTTCCTTAAAAAGTTTTAGAAGGTGACTTCGAAGTAAATGCTTCTCAGCGAAGAGCATAAAAAGTCTGTGGTCGTCTATAAAAAATGTATGAATCGAAATTGCGCAAGAAAAATGCTACATTCGTCTCTAGACTATTATCTATACTTTACCTTTGAAGGCTATGCTTAAGCCAGAAGGAGGGTGTGTTGAAGAAATGAACTTAGTAAAGCTCCATTTCGCACAAAAGAAGGGGCGGGGGCGTTTCCAATTTGCTTCGTTTAGATACATCCCTCCGAAGTCGTCGGGTCGTTTCCAAACTTCTCTAATAAGGATAATACACTAAATTCTACATCAGCGGGCCGTTACAGTTTACTATAGAGGTCAAATATGTGCACGTCAAATCGGCCCCATGACATCCCGTACAAGTAGAGTGCGTGGCGCCCCCTAAAGAGGGATTGAAAACGCGGCCTTTATCTCTATCTATGTGGCACGGGTTACGTTCAAAGATTTTGTCGTGGAAATGAAACTTTGGTAGTAGGGGGCTGGTTAAAAAGGAAGCGACTCTGAGCACTTGATCAAGTGCCGATTGCACTGGACCATGACTTCCTATACTTCGAGTCTGGTGACATTCAAGGCTTTTGCAATAGATCATCTAAAGGGTCTTAATTTCTAGAGATGCATTTTCTCCTCTTTTCATTTCTAAATGGCCCGCACTGCTGAAAACTTGACAGCTCATATGGATGAAATTGAAGAACACTGAAAAGAGAGCTACTTTTACTCGAGGATCCGCGTTGGCCGGCATGCTCTCAATGACTTTCTCAGTGAGCTTTGGCGAATTGCCACGAGGTGCGAACACATTGTTGCCGTATTTCTTCACCGGTTTCAGATTCCGACTCAGGTCCTCCTCCTGCAGCGTAGACAAAGACACTTTGAACACTTGGAAGCATCCTGAAGTGGACATTCGTCAGCAAGTATACCACAAACACGGTTATTTATTTATGTTTACAGCTTGATCCGCCAAAGAACTGCTACATTTAATAGGTCACTGCTCAGGAAACTCACTTGTGCTATTCTTCTCACACCCTCGTAAGGGCGACGCAGTAGTGTTCACCAGAACGAGCGCTAAAATGAACTCACTATTATCAGTGATGAAAAGTGGCAACAGATTATCAATACCTAGGACGGGTACCTAATAATACTCAAAAAAAACTAAACTTCAGCAAAACAGGAAACTCCCATCCATACATACTGATCGTGAGGTCATTTTCTAGGCATTCACAGTTGTCAGGAAGTTCTCGTATGCAGGACCGGTTGGAAGTGAAGCTTTTTTCGTGTTTTCCGTATTAGGATGCCCGACAGAGAGTAAATTGCTTCATCCTTTCGAAATGACGTAATGTTTGCTAGTCGGCCACGGAGGGTCGGACGGTCGAATGATCTGGACGCGACAATTTTTATCGATACCATAATCGAGTCCGTCATGGTGCGTACGAGAACGGCACCTAAAACCCACTATGTCAGTTTAGTCCTTAAAGTCATTGAGGATGAAAATAATGGGCAGTGAGCAAAGCCATCCTTGGGAAGCGTCACGCGTTAGGCTTGATGGGACTTGGTTTCATTGAAGACGATTTGGATGATTGCCCTAGTGACTTGATGCGGCCACGTACCTTCATCTGCAACATCCTCGTCCTGATGCTGCTATCCGCTTCCTAACATATGTTCAATCTTTTGTAAAATCACAAGTTTCCCAAAAAGTTTAGAGTGATGTGCAAAGACACTTTCGCGAACAGTAAGTGACTTCTGACTATCATTTGCCTCGTACAGTCTCCAAAAATGGAATTCCTGGCGCAACCTCTAGGATTCGTAATACCACGCAGAGCGTTGTTCAGTCGTATCATAAGGAAGATGACTTATCACAGATTATGGAAACAAACGCTACGGCTCATAACATCTGTGCAATTGTTGAGATTATATGACCATGGTGACTGCACTATGTAACCAAATGTTTGAGCACGCAAGCCAGCCCGTGGACGACCAAGATCAAGATAAAAAACACTTTTGTTTCTCTAATGCTCTTCTTTGAAGTCAAAAACTGCGTCCACAAGCCAGGTATTCCCCCAGAGTGGCTCCTTGGAACCATTAGAGAGCGTGAAGCATCCACAAGAGACAACCAAATTCAAGCTGAATCTTCAGATTCCATCCATTCTCTCGTTTCTGCTCCCGCTCAGCCGTTCTGTTCATAGTCCTGCACCGCTCATAACTTCTCAAAGACAACGCCCTAGCTGTGTCCTAATCAGGATGTCCTTTCACGTACCCCAAGAAAGTGCAGGTGCATGCACATCTATTCAGGTCTTCCTTCCGGCGAGGGTAGTGTTCCTATCCTAGAAACTTGCTGCTTTTTCGCCACAGCTGAACGCGATTTCGAGTGTCGAACGCGGACACTATCCATCTATGTCTCCGGTGCAGCTGAAAAACGCGTTGACAGCCGCTCAAAATTATATTCGGTCGTTTTTGTACGCCGTTGTCACCGCAAATCATATCTCTCCAAACAGGGCAAAAGCAGACGCTCTTCCGGCGAATCGCAATCGCAGACTTGGTCGCTTCAACTGGTTTTTCGAGGCATTCGGAAGGCGGCTTTTGGGCTTCTGCACTTCGGCTTTTGCAGAGAAAAAACCAGACTTGTTCATTGAGTGATTGTGTGCTTCTAACGGAAGCCGCGTTAAAACACTCAAGGCCATCTTAATGTACTGGCTTCGTAGTACCGAAGTCTACGCCTCGCCTTTCTGAACCGTGGGCACGTTCAGACGTTCGCCCTCTGGCGATAAGAAAGGAAGCCAGCGGCTAAAAGCCTACAGTGGCTCAGTAGCGAGATGTTACCGCTCCCTCAGTTCTTTGCAGAGTCGGCAATCTATCGGTAACTCGGGATGTGTTCCGCTGCGTCTTGAGAGCAAAGTAGTCATTATTTGTTTAAATGCAGCGAGTAACCTTGTACTCGTCCAACTAGCCAGCGTGCTTTGATTCAGGAGAAAATGAGGTGTTTTGTTCCTAGTTTCTGATTTCTTCGAAGTGACAGCAATGTCAGAACAGACTACAGTTGTGTAGTGCAGCGCAAGAAGTGTTGGCACTCGAATGCTTTAATTTGGATGCCCGTGAGCCATTAAGCCTCTTTGTACAGTCACACCTGCCCTTTGTGTCATCTTCTCATTCGTGGGAGTAGGAGTAGACTAAAGACGGTGCCGCTAATTCGGACACTCATGAATCAGCATCCCGATTTCCAGCAAGCATGTCTTCTCCCTTCCCGTCGTTCAAAGGACTATAGGGCTACCTTCAAGCAATCTGTGATGACCTTCAACTAGTGCCATTAAACCAGCAGGCGCAGAAGAAGCATGAAAACTCTTAAATGGCTATTCCATAGTCGAGAGTAATGTCGAACAAAGCTAACCTGAACGAGGAGGCATTGAGGACGAGTTCCTGCCTCGACCTACCTCCAAGCCAGGTACTACTGGTTGACTACTTCATGCTGGTGTAACGCTTATTAAACCAACTCTGAGTATGGCGTGGTGGGCAGAAGGCCGCGGTAGCATTGAAACCAATGACGGATTCTATTTTTGTTCCTATCCGCGTTCAGCCCAAGCAACGCACACACGAGATTTACTAGCTGCTACTGCACCTTTCAGGAACGTTAGAGCAGCAACTTGATGACTCAAGTGACCACCACCAGTCATTTCTTGGACAAGGCTGTGTAGCAATGAATCTCCACGATAGCACAGGAAATAAAATGCGGGATGTGTAACACAGGAAACAACTGATTTACCCTTCTCGGTACTGCAGCAGTTGGATATGTTGAAAATATTGGCTGTTATAGGCATATATAGAAACAGATTACTTTTTGTTTATGCGCCATTTGAAGATTTGTCAAAGTACTAACCAGACGGTGGATGGACTGGGGATTCCTGAATGGCTTGTTGCTAGGGCCTTCTGTCACTAACAGGGGAGGTCAATGAACTTCCCGTGGCAATTTTGAAAGTGACCTATCGTATGAGAAGCACGGTCGTGGTATTCAAATTTCCTGCTGACACATGGGTAGGTCAGAAACTGCAAAAAACCGTATCACTTCAGTGCGAGCCGATAAAGCAAAACTGACGTCTGGAGCTGTCACGGCGTGGTTAGAATCTAACCTGCAAAAGATTAGGGGTGGAACAGTAGCAGAATTACAGCGATCTCACAACTTACTTGTTGGCGATACAGTAACGGAAATGGAACATTGAGGAGCGTCGCTCGCGATAGGCCTATGTTATACTTCGGCGACGCGTCGCCGACGCTGCGACACGTCAGCGACGGCCCGTCACCGACGTCGGCCGACGCTGACGTCACCAGCGACGTCGCCGACGTCGCCACAGACGCCGCCGACGTCGCCACAGACGCCGCCGACGTCGCCACAGACGCGTGGTCGACGTCGGCGACGTCGTCAACAGATTCTGTGGCGGCGTCGGGGACGTCGTTGACAGGAGAGCATCGGAGCGCATTTTTAGCATCGGAGCGCGCTTTCAATGTCATCATTTGGCCACCAGTCTGCCGATTGCATACATTTTGTGCTTTTCTTAATCTTCAAAAGGATTTTTTATTTTTAATTCTTCTTAAT
This sequence comes from Heligmosomoides polygyrus polygyrus, assembly GCA_947396885.1. NCBI lineage: Eukaryota > Metazoa > Nematoda > Chromadorea > Rhabditida > Heligmosomidae > Heligmosomoides > Heligmosomoides polygyrus. The sequence goes on along the minus strand of OX377205.1, from coordinate 66,874,418 downwards.
GTTTCAAGACTTGATGATGATTTGTTGTTCTGTATGTACTCTTTAAGAAATGCAAATTTAGCAGACGCGATTGCATAATTGGGCGATAGAGTATCTGAATAGAATAAAATGTGATTTTTCTAAGGTAGAGCATAATTGGAAATCTTGTAGTGTGCGAGGAAAAGAAGATTGTGAGTGCGAATATGTAACCTATTTAAGTATCAAGTGATGAAGAGCCAAGATGATTACGGCGCGATAGGTGCTAAACATCGTCAAAATGATGGCCGACATTGAGAGAAAGTAAGCAAACGAGGCGCCTTCTTGATGTGCGGTTATGAAACTCATGTCGATTCAAAGTAGGCATGAACTATATTTTGAAGCGAACTCTATTTCTTCTAGACTAACCCAATCCAAATGGTACTGGACCACTTAGGAGTCTGACGCGACCGTTGGTTTTTCACACTATTGGCTGGATGCCGCAAGATGGGCGTTTTTGCACTTTCGATTTCGTAATTCGAGGTCCGCCGAGGATGCCGCGAACGAAGAATCCACCCACGAACAAAATACTCCCTCTAAGCGCATTTTCTCCCAGCCTTGAATGAGGCCGGCGACGGCCCGTCGCCGTGCACAGCGCGGCGACCGACCCACGGACGACGTCGGTGGCGACGTCTGTGGCGACGTCGGTGGCGACGTCGGTGGCGACGTTGGTGGCGACGTCAGCGGCGGAAGTATAACACCCCCTGCGGAGCTCTCGGCGACGTCGTCGGCGACGCTGTGTTGGGCGGGCTGCCACGCAGTGCGTAGCTGCCCGCAAAGCACAGCGTCGCCGACGTCGGCCGACGCGTCGCCGAAGTATAACATAGGCCATAGGGCGGCAGCGGATGGATTGCAGAGTGAGTACGGGGCGGGCTCGCAGGAAGAGAATCATGGGTTCGGGTTCGGGTGTTGGGATTCTGCCCTGCTGGGCTTGCTCACTATTCTTTTGTCGATGATCAGTTTATCTTGAACACCGTAGTGTGCCATACTGCCATAAGAACATCAATCTAACCTGGGTGATACGATTTAAAAACAATGCTGCCCATTTTCACCACCACCCTCGCTAATCGAAGGGACAGAAACTTGTGCCCCACGAATCTGGAGATCGAAAGCAATTTTTGCCCAAACTTCCTCTAGAGAGCTAATGAGGCGCTGATCACAGATCTGGTAAACGTTTTCGCGTGATCGCGTGATTCTGCACTTTTATGAGTGATCAAGGTTATAAATGTCAGTACGTGGAAGCGCTGGAAGTTCCTTCACCTATGCGATTAGACTTGCTTTCCAATCTTCTACGTTGAGATGGAAAGTAGTAGTGAGATCACTGTAATTCCGCTACTGCTCCAGTCCCAAACCTTTTGCAGGATAGATTCTAACCACGATATGGCAACTCCAGACGTCAGTTTTGTGCGTCAGGCTTTATAGGCCCGCACTGAAGTGACACGGTTTTTTGCAATTTTTGACCTACCCAGGTGTTAGCAGGAAATTTGAAAACCACTACGGTGTTTCTCAGACAATGCCCAAAAACCCTCAATAGGTCACTTTGAAAACTGCCACGGGGAGTTCATTGACGTCCCTTGTCAGTCATGGCGTCTTCTCACAATGGATAGCATCCTATACGACCACATATGTTTCTGTAGTACAGGTCAGAGTCTCTACAAGAGAGACTGGGCAGTAATGTACAAACTCTGAAGTCTGAGATAATAAGAAGGCTCATAAAGTTTATCGCTTGGTAATTTGAATCGCCTTATGTTCAGCGAGTGGAATTCGTGGAATATTCTCCGTTTTTTCTGCGACCGCGAGACCACACGTATTGCAAATGAAAGCCATAAGTGCGACGAAAAATGCTCCGTTGGCTCGACACTGTAGATCGGAGCTGCTCTAGAAGGACATTACTGTTTCCCATCCAGAAATCCGTGGAATGACCTGTTGGCCTCTTCTCCTTATCCCTATCACCTTCCAAAGATACTTAATGTCCATGCTAAAGAATAGGTTCTGGAATATTTTGATGAGCGTTCAGAGTGGTTGCTTGTACGACTCGATGTTGCAGGGCGTTAGTTCGTAGGACGTGTGAGCAGCTTTTCGGGTGGGTAGAAGATGACTTAGCAGTGTGAGTAAAGGGCTTGCGGAAGAAGGTTCGGTTTCCTCTATGCCAGCTTTTTGCAAAATTCTTACGATTAGCTCTGCCTTGGAGAAGTAGTCTCACATCTGCTTTCAGCTATGGGCATAAATTTCCACCGCATTAATTTGACAGTCGCTTTTCATTGATAGGATACTACATAACATGTTACTGACATACTAGCTGACACTTTAAGCAAGCATATTGGAAGGCTGAAGCACAAGGTCGTAGCAGACATGGTCGCATAGGACACCACTAAGCACTTCTGCAGGACGTCGTTCGCACCAGCCGTCAGAGCGGCCCCTCGGCCGTGGTAATAACTTCTCATCATCATTTGTAGCTGCCACCTATGCTATGGCCCCCTCAGGAAGAACATCTTAACTACGTCGATTGGGGTAAGTTAGAAAGAAATCGAAAAAATGAATTACATCACAAAAACGGTGTTTGACCAATATCGATTGATGGCGGTCGATACTTCAAAAACAAATTTCAGATTCGTGTTCAGCAACTTCGATTACTCCCAGGGCTGAAGTTTCGGACCGTTTGAATGTCATCATCATCATTTTCAGTAGCGTTTGTCCCGCTTGGTGGCGGGGTCCGCTCTTCTGGTGTGGTGACGCCATTTCTCCCGATCAAATGCTTGATCGGGATGCACACCAGCTATCTTTAAGTCCAAGTGCAACGTGTCTAGCCAACGTTGCTTCGGGCGTCCTCTGGGCCGTTTTCCAGGGACTTCAAGATTCAGGCCAGTCTTACAGACGGTGTCGTCGTTAGCGCGAAGGACGTGGCCATACCATCGTCGACCGTTTGAACGTCATCTACAGAAAATCGATAATTTGATCAATATCGATTGCCTCCCCCGCTGTGAACGCCTCCCGTCGATGATCATCTGAATGCCCATGCACGGTTGCCGACGTGTTCGGCTACTCATTGCTCCCATTCCAGTTGTGACGGACGGACAGACAGACACATACACACACGCTTGCTCTTTTATATATATATTAGGTTGTAACGAAATAAATGGCACTGAACCACTGTAAATTTAAACAGTTAATATCTCGGCTTGTAGGCAAGTTTATTAATCGAAATAAAAACCTTCTGATTCTACACATCTTTGCCAACGTGACACAAGCTTTTTTATCTCAGTAGCATAAAAATCAGAAGTTCTGGAATTGACGAAATCTTCGAAGGAACTTTCGGCATCCTGTTGGTAATTGAATATTTTCCCTACCAAGAAGTCGCCAAGATGCTTGAAGAAATGGTAGTCTGTTGGGGAGAGGTCGGGAGAAAACGGAGGATGTGGTAGAGTTTCAATGCTCAGCTCATTCAATTTCTGCAACGTCATTCGTGCTACATGGGGGCGAGCATTGTCGTGCAGAAAGAGAACTCGCCTTCGGTTTACCAAGGCCGGCCGGATATCCTTCAACTTTTTCATCATTTCTTCAATTTCAATGCAGTACTTCTCTGCCGTGATGGATTCACCGGGAGGGAGGAAGCTGTGGCGAATAATTCCCAGCGAACACCACCATACTGTCACCATTACTTTCTTTTGGTGCAATTCCGGCTCCGCAAAAACCTTGGGGCTCTCGTCGCTGTTCACCCACTGTGCCGATTGTCGCCTGTTGTCGTACATTATCCATTTCTCGTCACTGGTTACGATGCGATCAAGGAATGGGTCCGTTTCGTTCCGTAGAAGCAGTGCGGACGAGATCTCATATCGTCGGTTTCTTTGCTCCTCAGACAGCTCGTGAGGCACCCATCTTTCCAGCTTTTTGGTCTTTCCAATTTCCTTCAGATGCCGGGCAGCTGTGTTGTGACTGACGCCAAGAACCTTCGCTATCTCCCTGGTACCTTTGTGTGGATCCTCCTCTACCACATCTCTCAGCTTGTCCTCATCAACATCACTATGCCTCCCACGACCTTCATGTTCTTCCAAGCTCTCATCTCCATTCCGAAACTTCTGATACCAACGATACGCCGTCCGAATTGTGGAACATCCTTGACCGAATGCGGCATTGATCTTCTCGTCCGCCTCCTTAGCTGTAGTGTCCAGCTTGAATTCATACAAGTAAGTGCCTCGGATTACCCGTTTGTCCATCTGCAAAAAAGTCAATAAAACTCTAAAATTTTCCCACTTTTACATAGAATATTTGGTACACACCGGTAGAGCAAAGTTTGCGCTTCTAAATGATATGCCACATGTTACGGTTTGTTCTTGATCAAACGCGTAAAGACGCCCAAAAAATGGCGCGAGCCAGTGCCATTTAATTCGTTACAACCTAATAGTAGGGTCCCACGTGCCCTACGAGCGAAGGTCCTCTTGCAGGTCAGGCAACTTCGAATCGCATAGGCAACAGGGATAAGCGGATTAACCGTTATCCGTTACCCGTTATCCGGTTTCCGGTGGGTTTCGGTCAATCCGTTTTGTTGCTCGTTATCCGTGGATTTTTCGCCGGATAACGAACAACAAAATGTGGCAATCTTGTGATAACTCAGGTGAAGCACAATTTTTTAAAAGATCCTCTTGTGTTTTTTTCCACTGGCAGTCGCCTTTTCAGAGTTCTCAACGCTATAATTAGACTAAACTATCTAACTGCTCATAGAGCGCTTTGAAATGTTGAGCACTACCTTGCTCATTTCTATTTGTAGGGTTGTCACCAAAATTCCTTCTAGCATAATGTACGATCTGGAAAAAACCCGTCGATCAGTGGAGAAAAGGACAAACGTCCATACGAATCACCTCGTTTTAAGGATGTGTCAGATACTCCGCATATACACGACTTTTTAGCGCTCTTTGAAACTATGTTTGACACTAGCGGCAATTTACAATTTGCCCTTTACAAAGCAATATAGAGAGAGTTTTATTCGATCTGGGCAAGAATTAGTGTTAAATTTAATTGGAGAGTAAACAAAAACCGTCTCTTTTTAACGACTGCCCTACCCTAGCCCAGAAATTCCCGTAAGATCTATCCATAGTGACTTTATTGGAGCTGATAAACATGAATAAAGAATATAAGGCGACGATAGTGCCAGATGAGACACGCATTTTACTCGTGCGTGATATGCTGGAGGCACGTTGAAAGCGTATTTGGCCAATACAATGACTTGCGGTGGTCAGCCGATGGACAATTCAGTGCATTATCCTGCCCGGACACGCCTGGTACCAATACATCGAGCCCGAAAGGATGGAAGGCTTGGTTGACCTGGAGGGAAATCCGAATCAAGAACATTGAGTCGCCTAGCATGCGACAGGCGGCACTTCCGACTGCACTACCACGTGCCTTGAAGAAAAAACACCAATAAGAATGTTATAAGTGGCTTATTTGAGATTTGACATGAACAGTGTTACAATTGCCGACCTACCATTGCAGAAAGAATGGTTTACAAGTAGTTTTCATTCTTGTTGTTTGTTCGTTATCCGCTCTTCCGCTATCCGGCAATTTTTGGGCAAAATTGTCCGTTATCCGTTATCCGGGTTTCAAAATTTTATTATCCGCTCATCCCTGATAGGCAACCATAGCAACCACCCTGGAGCTAGCAGACTTAGAACCTTGTGTTGATGTTTTTCCGTGCCTCGAACCAAATATCTCATAACCTGCACTCCCACTAAAGGCGATCTTGTTATGTGCTGCGGTGGGAAGTTGCCATACCCAGCCAACTCCTCCTTAAAGCAGTTTGGAGTTCACATGAAAGTCTGATTTTAACACGATTATGGAGAAAGTCTGTGACAAAGTGCGCCACCTTTTGTACTGGGTGCGTAAGTGTCCAGCTTAATTCGTGTAGATACGGCCTTCGGGTCGACAAGAACCAAAAGTATGCAGTTACGGCGGACTCTGAGCCCCACGGAAGCTGTTTTTCCTAGAGCCGGGAAGTAACACGGAGTAACGACTCCTATCGACGTATTATAGCCACACATTTACGGCATTCCAACCAGTAGTTGAGAGTAGGTGATAAAGGAACATACAGGCTGCAAGAAACTGAAGTATTTGACGGGAGCGCATTCCTCTGCTATGAGCATGCCATTCTACAGCAGCGATGACTGGCGGAGTAGCTCGGTCTCTGAAAGTTTGGGTTCTCATCAAGTCAGCACATCATCGTCGTCTGTCGGCTGGACGACGGCCGCCCGACCGACGACGACGACGACGACCTATCAGCACCGTTTCGATGGCGGACGGGTCGAGAGAATCGATCACACGTAAGACACACACACGAGACCACCGGTGCTTGATAAGGAAATCGAACGGAACGAAGCGAGGCTAGCGAGACGATTCATCTTGAAATTCGACTTCAAGGCTAGGGTGACCAAAAACAGGAGACGCACACTCTCGCGCGGCTCAACACTCGGATCAGAAGATCGATAGCAGTTGAGTAATTAAGTGAACGGAGAAACGTAGTGTCGTGCCCTTAACACGTAGATGGATCAGCTGTTCTTCAGTCGTGTTTCTTGTAACTTCCAGGGCCCCATGTCTCCTTAGCTAAATACGGGTGTAATGTGCAATTTCGAAAGCCTCGCAATATTCGCACATCTCCATCTAAGCCAGATCTGGGATAATTGTTTTGTCTGGAGTAAAGTCAAGCGCCGAAATGATGTTAGTGACCTGAACTTCATTTCCTGATGAACACCAGCACTGGCTTCTGTTGTCAGTGTTTCCTTTCTCCAAACTCACACAGGGTTAGATTGCCCGTGTGGATTACGAGAAAGGTCTTTCTTACACCGTTGAACCGATAGTTAACTATTTATAAGGCCTTGGGCGACAATTAAGAAACGACCTTGAAGAAAAGGCAACGGTACAGAATTCAGCGACTTTTTATCCAGTGAGATTGTGCCATGTATCCTTCTTGAGTATATCGTGGTTGGCTATGCAAGGGTAGCTGGTATCTTTATCAATAGAAGAATGACGTGCTGAAAACGTGGAACTTGTAGACGTGCGCGCAGTGGTCCCTTCTTCAGAAATGCGCCATCTTCACACTTTTGTTAGACAAGGTTCAGATAACGGAAGAATTCTGATACAAACATGTAGTTGTAGCTAGTTCTTGCTGCACATTTAGGTCCTGCTGCAGCAGTGATAGAGGTACTAGGAAGTTATCAAAAGAAGAAGTAAGCAGAAGTCGTTTAACATGTTGTATGAGACAGCTGTAGTCCAAACATAAAGGGTCACCTGTATAATCCGCAAAGGCGAAAAAGGTGAGATTAATGAAAGTAATCGAAAAAATAACAATGCGGAGCCTGATCTGATGAAAATAAACACCTGCTTGGCTAAGAATTTGTTGGCGCCACATCAAGGTGGAAGATACTGCTTGGCTTCGAGCATGAAAGATATGTACTAATCCGATTGCGTAACATGAAACCACTATCAGTAATGTCATCTGACGTGTAGCAGAGAACTTAACACCAAGCCGCAGCTCGCAGCTCCGACATGAAAAATGTCTCAGCATCGTGTCAGCGCATTAGGTGGGGAAACCAAAGGATCGGAAAGCTAAAGGCCGGCAGGCCGGTCGCACCATGAGAAGGCAACGCGACCGATGCACGAACATGGCACTTGAGTGGATCCCAAAGGGCGTCAAGCGCCCTCGTGGAAGACCTCCAGCAACTTGGGTCCATCTCACGGTTGATCCAACCGGCATTCCAGTTGGTAACGAATCAAGCTGTTCGTCAACGCCACCAAGTTTGAATGGCAACAACGTCCTGGATGACGATGGCGAGACAACGACACGAATGGAAACGATGCTGTGGCCCGCGATGGGTAAAGATGGGCCATCCAAATATCCGAGTGAGCATATCACTCATAGCCTTGAGAGATAGGACTTTTAACAAATTAATTTTCGATTTTGAAGATATGTTTATTGTGTGACATTCTATAGACATCGTGGAGGCACTCAAGATGCGTATTTTAAATTCAATTTCTGTTTTAATTCTCCCGAGCGGGTATACGTGCTATGAATTCACAAGGGCCGAGGAATGAAACGTTTGGTTCGGTGAAAATGAGGATGCTGACCCATCTATAGCTTGGATAAACCAGGGCATTCTATACCACAGTTCGGTTCAAAACGATGTAGTTAGCGTGAATGCATATTCCAAGGAGGGATCTATCGATGCGGACTGGTCTTTACCAATATTCTTAGTAAGTGCTGATAAGGGTGTGAAATTCGGATGTATTGTCATGAACGTTAATTGCTCGTGATCTTCATAAGGTATAGCTATAATGAGCAGAGAGCTAAGTGGGAAAGGAACACATCACCACATAAGAGTTTCGCACCTAATCCACCTTGGCTCGTGCATCAGTCATGTGTATGATGCAGAAGAAGCAGGCCTGAAGAACCAGAAGACGATTTCGTCACAAGCCGTGTCTCCAAATAAAGTAATCGGGCCAGTTTGGTTGTAATAACGGGCCGATCTCCAACAGTGTTGTTGACTGCTCCACTCACTTTTTATCAGGCGACACTGCAGGCGCTGACAATTCTCATTATTTCAAGGAACAACCACTAATATGCTACCGTATCACAGCAGTTTTTAGAAAGCACCCATTCAAAGCTCGAAAAATTGAACAGAACGGCGGCTGAGGACTCGGCGTTCCCGGGAACTACCCTGACGACAGTCACTGATCCGATGTGGTGAGTCACCACGACGGGTGGAACGCGATAGGTTCTGGCTAGCGGCGACAGGCCAGTAGTCTCGAACAAAAACTGAAAATCGTTCCGATCAATCCACTTGAGTGCGCCATGCCTTCAAATTTCTTCACATGCCATTTGGATGCTGATTGCTGCCTATAAGCAGAACTCGTTGACAGGTTCCTCTCCAGGACACTTCTTAGTTTACCCGTCTGGTGACTTTAAATTGTTTTGTTCATTGTTGTTTTATGTGCTGTTCCCTTATTGTATTTGAATTGTTTACCTGCATGGTTTCTCAGGCAAAAAAATTGCTGTGTAGTTTCACAGCATGCTCCATGTACCTATTCTGGGCAGACGCTTTTGGTTTACAATTGAAAGCATATTTTCAGACAACTTCAAAAATTACAATCCTGCGCTGGGCCCTCGCGAAATTTACTTGAGACCTGCCTGTTTCTACGTCGAAAAAATACTTCCAGATAGCCATTCACACATGATCTATTTGCTGCTTTATAGTGAGTCTTATAAGATTACACACAAAATTATCCCAGGAGTTATCTATGTCTGGAGATTTTGCCGACATCTATATGACAAACGGAAAATGAGACGTCGGTGCTTCTGGAATTCCGCTCGAAAGCATGCATATCACCTACCCCCGGGATCTGCAGTCTTCAAGGGACGAAGGGATGCTTTGCCAATCGACGTAGTGTTGGGGAAGACATTTGGGAAAGCGTTTCACTTGGGCGATCGCCTGTGAGGCCCAGCCAATAAATAACCATAGCTCCTAGGAACGTGGTAGCGCAGTTGGAGGAAGCGCCAGCTGTAGGTACCGACCAACCAGAAAGGATCAACTACACCTTCAGCTCATAATTAATTATTTATTTATGGTCGCGGGGCGCGTGCAGCGCAGTCGGAGGAGGCGCCGACCGTCGCTTGCACCCAATACTAGGTTCCTGGTTCGGATTTCCCGCCCAGGCTAACCAAGCCTTCCATCCCTTCGGGGTCGGTGAATTGGTACCAAACGCGTCTGGGAAGGATAAAGCGCTGAATTGCTTATCGGCTGGCCATCGCAAGTCATTGTATGACCAAATACGCATTCATATCGCTTCCATGACATCCCATAGAAGTCGAATGCGCTGGCGCATCCCTGAAGGGATTGAGTAACCCATCCATTATCTTTTATCCTTTATTTATGGTCGCATACAACGTATGCCTGAACGAGTAGTAATACAACCACAACAAACAGAACAGGTGGGTGCAAATATCCTAAGCACTTGAACAAATTGAATTGAAAACAACTATTTGAAAAAATAATGAATGAACATTTGAAAAGAGCAAACTAATGAACAGTAGACAAACTAAAGCAATAGGGAGGAACGTGGAACACGAATACGGAGGGATGACAGAAACGCAACTATGTAGTATAGAAGAAAACAGCTACAGTACCGGGCGCGTCTTTTGAATAGACGCCGAAAAAACCGCACTTTTGCGGTTTTTGCGTCTTTTTGCTATAACTCACCCAAATGTCATCCTTTTGAAAAACCAAGAATATATTTGAGCTCAGGAGATCGAGCTCTATCGTTTGGTATATACATTTCATATGAAAGATCAAAAATGGCCAAAATTGAAAACTTGCGCTCCATTGAGAAGGCCGGCCGCGGACGAGTTGTCGGCCGCAAGGCGTCAAAAACCGTTGCATGGTCACAATTCCTCTAATGTGAGGTTTTTTGAGAAAAGGTTGGTACCGTTCGATTCATCTCTTCGAGATCTACACAACCATATATACAACTTCGCCAAACCACCGCATTTTCGCAGTGGGTGGTCAAAAATGACGGGAGTAGACTTTTTGCTATTGGAGAAGCTTATATTCCAGGACTTGTATGCTCATGGAGCACCTCAAGCATGGCGTAAAGTGCTTTGAATGCCAGGTATCCTCCGAGAGTGCGCCGTGAACAATGCATATGGGATCGAACCTATCAATCGAGGGGGGGGGGGACAGTTTGTAGAGTGAGCATTTAGGGAGCTTTATGAGAAATTCCCAGCTGCCCTACTCAGGAATTGCTGTACTCTGTTCCGGCGAGACTTAGGAGTGCGCCGGGAGCAATGCATATAGAATCGAACCTATCAATCGAGTGGGGCAACCGCTCGCAGATTGCACGCGCGGGCGTTTTCAGAGCGTAGTAACTCTGTCAAATTCGAATCGTTTCGGCTGCAACTCCTGGGTCTTGTAGTCAGTAGAACGGTCTAGTAGCACGCTAAAGTAGAGCGAGGTAGCTTAGGAAGGGGCAATGTTACAGGGGTGCGAATATGAAGGTGAGGCTTGTGTGGCGTATTTTTTCCGAATTCGGTGGACCACTGCGGGAAGACGCGGCAAGCTAACAACCTCAAAACGCGTAGGCGAACAGGACGTTTAGGATACTTTACGATTACATGCTCAGAGCAGCTCAGCTGCCTAAACTGCCTTAGCTTCAGCTGCCAGTTTGAAGCGGCAGAAGATAGCAGTTAGAGTTTCTTGCGCTCTTACTCGGCAAGAATTGAGTTTTCGACACTCGCAGTTGTATCACTCTGTTCACCATGAAAAGCGCTATCGAATGGTTCCAATTTCGACCGATTTCGGGAACATCGATTTTTTGACGGTTTCCCATCGAAGACGAGGCCGCTCGAGACGCGGCAGGCGGACGGTGACGTCATCGAAAACCGATATCTTCAAATTGTGCCACGCTTGACACCATTCGATAGAGCTTCTCATGCTGAATTGAAGGGTGTTATAAAGAGCAGACAGAACTGTAATCTGGGCGAGTAAGAGCTAGGAGAACATCGACCGTTGTTGTGCTAAACTGCACGCGCGGGCGTGTTCGGAGCGCGATAACTCTGTCAGCTTCAAACCTTTCTGGCTGGAACGTGTGGATTCCGTAGGCAGTAATATGATCTAGTAGCGCGCTGAAACACAGCAATGTAGCTTACGACTAGACCAAGTTACAGCTCTGCGAAGATGCAGGTGAGGCTTGTGTGACACGACTTTTTCAGATTTCGGTCGACCGCTGCGGGTACACTAGGCGAGCTAACGGCATGCAAACTCGCACACGATCAAAACAGCAAAGGCGCTTTACGATGGTTTGCTCCTAACTCTCCAGCTGCCTAAACCGCCTTAGCCCCATCTGCCATTTTAGAGCGGCGGACGGCAGCAGTGAATCTTCTTCCGCCCTTACTCGCCCATGTCCGAGTTTTCGAGCCCCAGCCAGGGTACCATTCTGTTCAGCGCGAAAAGCCCTATCGAACGGTGTCAATTTAGACCAATTTCGGGAAAATTGATTTTTTGATTCAGTTTCTCATCGAAGACGGTCGCGCCAGACGAACGATGACGTCATCGAAAATCGATGTTTCCGAAATGGGTCGAGCTTGATACCGTTTCATAGAGCTTTTCGTGCTGAATTGAACGGTGTTTATGAGTCTCGAGAACTGTTATCTGGGCGAGAAAGAGCACGGAGAACATAGACCGTTGTTGTGCTAAATTGGACGCACGGGCATGTTCTGAGCGCAATAACTCTGTCACGTTTGAATCTTTCCGGCTGCGACCTGTGGATTTTGTAAGCAGTAAAAATTTCAAGAAGCGCGCTGAAACAGAGCAACGTAGCTTATGACTGTATAAAGTTACAGCGGTGCGAAAATGTAGGTAAACCTTGTGTGGCACGATTTTTTCCGATTTCAGTCGACCACTGTGGAGACGCGCGATCAGCTAATGGCCTACGAATGCGTAGGCTGTCAAAGCAGTTAAGCTGCTTTACGATGAAGTGCCCATAGCTCCTCATCTGCCTAACCTGCAATAGTCCCAGCTGTCATTTTGGAGATGCAGAGGGCAGCGGCGAAGTTTCTTCCGTCCTTACTCGCCCAAATTTGAGGTTTTGAAGCACCAGATGCCACCGTTCTGCTCAGCTCGAAATGCTCTATCGAACGGTATCAATCTCCGCCAATTCCGGGAAAATTGATTTTTTCACAGTTTCCCTCGAGGTCGAGGGCGCTCTTCGCTGAGCCTGCCCGAACGATGACGTCATCGAAAGTCGACGATTTCGAAATTGGCCAAATTTTCTTGCCCAAACTTCGCCCAAAATCGTTTAGGGGTTATTTGGAGCGCTGAATTCAAATAACCCCTAAACGATCCAACGTCCGTTTTTGAAAATTCTGCCGATTTCGATAGGTTTTGGATTTTCTTCTGGATAAATGAGGATGGCCGGGTCAGGAACACCGATTTTGCTCAAACCTCGTCCAAGGGCAGGATTATTGAGGGGCCAAATACGGTGCCGAAGTCCATTTGGCTGATTATGGCAGAAGACCACCCATACCGATAAATGAGGGTGGTCAGTGATCCTGACCCTACCAAGGTCAAATGGCTGTAACATGCCCAAATCGGCAGGATTTT
>OX377205.1:66797153-66861064 GCA_947396885.1 Heligmosomoides polygyrus polygyrus | reverse complement strand
TTCTGCTTTTGGTCTGCTTGAGACGAGCCGTGCTTTCCCATTCACTCTAGCAAAGAAGGTCCTTCAAATGGGTCGTTGCCTGACGTGTGACTTACGAACGTTGTGCGGATGCGCGACGGCGGCTCTTCTTGCCGTAGCCCCACACGCGCTCGTTTATCACCGCGTAGGAAATACGATTATTCCATGTGTTCAGCTCCTCTGTTCGCTACGGTACGGCGGAAACTGTTGGCGGAGGTCTACCGAGAATTTGGGGTTGGCTGTTGTGCAGTTCTTAGGCGTTTGCTGTCCAAATGAAAATGCACGCGTAATTAACCAAACAATCGTCATCGAATTGCGTGACAGACTAGAATTGAGACTTGAAGAGAATTTAAGACTCAATCTGGAGTAGAAATTTTTTATGAGAACGAGATGCAGCTTGACGGTCTGTTTTCGTATTCGTCAGTGCTTCCGTAGCACAAATTGCAATAATATACATACTCAGTAAAAAATAATGAAAATAGCGATATTAGTAAAAATACGAAAGTAGCTATCACAGCCACCACGCAAATAATTTTCGAAAACCAACAGTATCAATTCTGTGGTATCGAACCAAAAGAATTTTCACCGTTATACAGCTTTGAATACTCCAACTTTCTCGAAGTTTTTTTGGGTACTTATGAAGCAGAGGCCCGTGCCCATACAAAGTACCCTACAATGTGATCCATCTACCGCACCTGTGTTAAATTTGGTCACATCCTGGCGTTCCTTACCCTGCTCAGTCTGTGTTCTCCTTGGCGTCCGCGGAGGAGAACACTGAACCCAGGCAAGAGCATTGTCTTTGCGCTCACGGGCTCAGTGCTTCATAGGCACCGTTTTTTAGTCTACAAATAGATAGGCGACGTGCTAGCGTTGTTGAGAAAGGAGTTTAGTATAAGAAACATCAAGTATACTATAATTTCAACCACACAAATAAATATAGGACGTCGTGGAAAACCAAAGAGTTTAACCGAACGGGTCAAAACGGTGAAACGACTTGCTGAAATAAGATGACTTTTCAAGGGATCAGACAGAAACAACGATAAGCCCAAAGGATTTCGCTTAGTTTGCGCTCAGTGAGCTGGCTCCCGACAAGTGGGTCTGCCAACGCGAGAACTCCGATTTCTTTCTTAACCGAAAAAAAGAGCGAGCGAACAATATAAAACAATGATGTGGTTCTTCATTGTTAAAGCATGGACTATGCACGATAATGTAACCTGTTTGCAAAAAATTAGGCAAGAGCTAGGCTTCTCGAGTCGTCGTAAAACACCGCTCGCTCACGCTCAAGCACCATTTTTTGTAATTGGTGACTTATTGCTAGTATCGTTCTTAAAAGAGTTCCGAAGGTAAGAAAGAAGCTGTTTGGTAGAGAAGAATTTGATGACGAGAATCGAAGGAAAAGTAATGATCTACCGCAGATGGGTCTTGCTCCTATAAAAGAAGGGCTCCAACCAACCGAGCGATAGTTTCAAATAACACCTCGCCAAATCCAGAAAAAATGCAATAAAAAGTGGAGTTTATAGTTCTGCTTTATCTCAGCCCTATCGTTTACACCGCTTATTTTGTCGGATGTTTTTTTGGAGAGCTTGTAAACAAGAAATGTCACCGTATTCTAGAGGTTGTAAAAATGTTTTCCAAGAGTTGGTGAGTTCTTTAACCTTAACTGCTCACCAAATTCTTATCAGTAACCTTTTTTGGCAAAGCCATATAAAATGTAACAGATTTCATCACAATAATTATTCAGTCTTATATTGTTTCCTGGTTCCTGGTTTTCCTTCTTCTTCTTTTTCTGGTTTCACTTCCTATTTTTCTTGTTGTTGTTCTCACACAGAGTGCGTGTGCTTGAGACGTATTTAAATAAATAAATAAATAAATAAATAAATAAATAAATAAATAAATAAATAAATAAATAAACAAGGCTGCTCAACCTTCACAGGAGCTGTGGCCGCTTGAAATTAGAAGTGGAAGGCGGTGAAAGGATGCCCGACCTAACAGTGGGATAGCATTACCGCTGAAAAGAACCAAGAAGAGGCAAGTTGGTTGGCAAGCTACCCAACCTTGGAAACCTAAGGTTTCTCGTATATGTGGACCCCTTTAAAAAAGGAGGAATGAGGAAAAGTGAGAATTAACTGCCGTTCCCTCATTAGCTCGGCCATGGCAACCGGCACAAACTCAAATTCGACCGGCCAATCAGTTCGAGACCACCAGACATTTATGCGACGACCTAACAGTGGCTTTGTTTCAGAGTTACCAAGCTCATCAGACGGTCGATTTCTTTGATGATCGGGCCAAATCACGCAGGAAGAAATCCGCCTAACTTACCTCTGAAAATAGGATGTTTAACTCCAGCAAAGCAGTAAATAAATAAAACAAATAAACAAGTGTACAAAAATAAAAAAATAAACAAATGGACAATAGGACAATAGGTCTCGCGTTGTTTTTCTTTAGGCTGCGCTGCAACTTGCAGCCTCTCACACACTGTTAGCTTGCTTAGCGAGCGGGTTATACATCTACCGGAATGAATGACTAAAAATGGAGAAGAGTAGACATCAGACAAACAAATACGTAAAGGACCGAATAGGTGTGGCCAGGAATTCCCATATGTAGCCGATGAATTCAAGAAAATCGCAGCGAGAGAAGCTGTAACAAAGTAGTGCCGTCTGTCCCAGCGGACACCAGAGGGCTGTGCCATTATCCGATCACCGCTCAGAAACCTGAGGAGCTCCGAAGCGCGGGGGAAGTTGAGGACTCAGCCGCAAGGAGTGCCGACGACGACAGCAGTGGTGTCGACGAGGTGAGCGGCATCGCCGTCGCCGGTGATGGGCTGCTGCTGCTAGCGCTGTCTCCGCTGCTGGGAAAACAATCAGAAACCAGTTGGGTAGTGGAGATAGACTGAATGTGGGCGTGGCCACAAGGTCAACTCGTCAGAGTTGGCCGACCGCCAACGGTCATACCTGGCGAGTGATAAGGAGCGCGGCAAGGCGATCGCTGAAGGGTGGCGTCACAGAACAAGCATCTCGCAGGTGGTAGACCCATCTCGAAGCTTCGAAGAGGCGAACCGAGGCTTCCGGTTCCGCGCTCGATTCGTGGGTGTCTTTAGGGAGGCGTACACGGGGTGGGACGCCGGTACAGTTTCGAGCGTATCAGTTCGGCCCATCAATCAACTTATTGTGCCCGCGGACCAATCCGTCTTCTCCTTCCGCATCGCCACATAAACCGCCTGACCTCCGCTAGCCGCTACTATCAATGCACTGCAAACTGTTATCATAGCGCGAGTTTGTGTGCATAAGGAGAGAGAAGAAGGAATCGAGGTCAGAAGTTGGACCGCACAGCCGTTTTCCACCGCAGGATTTCCGCCGGCCACCGCTCGTCACCTGGTCGGCTTGTCACTGGTGGCGATCGGCTTCTATCAGGGACAGGTTTCTTCCCTCCGTCTAGTTTAGCGCTAGCCTTCAGCCATGGATGGCGTCACAAGATGACTGGCGGGAATTCTTCATCCGAAAAGATGACTATTGTAGAACAAAACCTTCTATGAGGATAAAATTTCTGCTCATCTCTGAACACGACGAAGCATGAGGTTCCGTAGCGCAGATGAGCATATCACTTCCCCTGAGAATAGGGATGATGGAGAAGAGGAAACTTAGTAATTCCTTGGTTGAATGTTCCTTTTTGAGCCCATGCTCTGATAATTGGTAGAAATTGAGTTACTGGCTGTAAAGTTATAAAACGTGAAGAAATTTTACTGGACTGTGTCAATGGACTTTATGCCACGAGTTTGGAGCACCGCATCATGTACGTCGAAGAGTCCACCTTGACCTTATAACGGAGCCGTTGCAGGCTGCCTAAGGATGAACAGCGTATCACAACAACTCCTTATTCATGAAGATACGTGGGATCCAGTCCTATGCTCAGTGAGTGAGTAAAAATGAAGGAATGAAACAGAAAGTCAGTGATTTATTCTTATGGCACAAGCTTATTTCCAGTTCACCTACCTAGAGCCAGATTCATCAACGACTTACAGCAATCTTACGGTTCACTGTCGCAATCCGTGATAGCACAGCTAATCAATTGTGAAACATTGAAACATTTCACCATATCGCTTGTTCAAGATACGCTTTGTCGCACTGTGCGGAAGTTGAACTGCTAATTCCTCACCCTTGAAATCGGACTACAATTATAACTATACTTAAATCGGAATCGGATTTTCGTTATAACACACAGGTGCTGCTACACCTAGAGATGTGTCCTACGCTTTATGTCTCCAAGTAATCGTATCATACTGCATGCATAGATTGCCTTTTTGATTGCGATATGGATGTAACGGTCAAAAAATTCGTTCACGACACACCTCAAAATGAGGCTTTCCGGGAGATTTCGGTGAGCATTACCCTTGGCGTCGTCCTCAGTATTACCTTCGATATTAAACTTCTGCCGCATGTGAAGAACATTGGGTGCCTTCTCAGCTTGTTAGTCAGTGCGGTCACTCGACATTTTAACTGTACCGCTCTCTAGACAACGGGTCGTCCTGTAGCCTTTCTACGTTGTTCAGCGGTTTCATTTTCCTTCGCGGTACTAGTGGTTTTTCACAACGAGCTAATGCCGTTGAAATGTTTTGCACCAACTCCTCAATTTCCTTCATTGTTAGTACTTAAAAAGTCAATGCCTCTTCGTTGGTTGTCAGCCGAGGGCCCAGAAAGAAGAAAAGAAGTTCTGAAGATCTGGGCCCGAGGGCCCAGATCTTCAGAACTTCTTTTAGAACACCCGGCTGAATTTTTTGTCCTCATTGTATTCTCAGCATTAGGTACGGCTTGAGCGGCGTAGATGTGGATGTAAGTACAGTATATCTCGAACTTGAGTGGTAGCTTATCATTTCAGTGGTAGCCTGTCACGGAAAACCCCACAGGAAGAACCACCGGCATACGCCTAGCTTCCGAATGATTCCTGCCCGCTAGCTATAAACAAACTCATTTATGTAGTGACAAGTGCTTCGACACGCCTAACGGCGTGTCTCGCACTAGCGCGCTTGGCGCGACTTTGCAGCATCACTGACCTATGGAAAGTAGTTTTTGTAGAACTTCCACTATTGACCTCCTACTGGTCTCTTCTTACTGGTTTTCCCATCCTGGCCCCTCCTCGAGGCTGTTCTTTTCCTTTCTGGTCTTTCTTCTGATTCACCCTAGAGGTCCCCTTTACTGCCCTTCTCCACCACCCCCTTACTGGTTCTCCCATGCTCACGGCAGACGTCGGTGGCACGTAATCAGAATCGGAGCGCTTGTTGCGCGACGTTGGGACCCCGTCTTCTTGATCCAGAAGCTCAGAAAACCGGTCCTCCGAATACAGAAGCTCAGAAGCGAGCAGTCGCCGCTGTGTCAAGCATGAAGAGGCTTCATATGGCAGATTCCTTGTTCCCCGTATGAATTTCCTTACGGCTCCCTTCTTGTTGGTAACCCGTCCTGGTCCCGCCTCCATATCCCTTCTTTCAGGTAGATTCCTCCTCCCTCGGAATCCTTCTTACTACTCTACCTCAATTAAGTAGCCCTCCCACGCTCACTACACGACGACGGCGAGTGAACGCCATTGCACGACATCGCTGTCACAATCTTTAAATCCGGTCTAATTGTAATAATTTGTTTTCCTTTGCTGATCCTCCTTACTGCCCCCTTTATTGGTAACTCCCTACTGGTCCCTTCTGCCCAAACCCTTCTTGGTTCCACCTCCTGGCCTGCTTCATTGTTCCCCTATCGACCCCCTCCCCATCCTGATGTCTCCTTCGGTCGCTCCTTCCTGGTCGCTGTCGGTTCTCCACCCTCAATGTCCCCCTTTCTACTCTCACCCCTTTAGTGGTCTTCTCATGTTAAAGGCACGAAGTGGCTTTTGAATCTGGACGCTCAGAAACGCTCTTAGGTGCTGTTGTGATAAGCAGCAAAGGGCTGCGCTTCCCCTGCTGCAGCAACATCTCACGCTCAATTGCACATTTTGCCCCGCTGTAGATGATGAGGCGTATCTCACTCAAATTAGATCACTCGACCGCCCCCGCTGTGGATGATGCGGCGTATCTCACTTAGGTTAGATCACTCGACGGACAAACTCTTTTATATATAGGTAGGGTAGGATATATAGGATAGGGCAGATGGATAGATAGATAGTGGACATAAAAGGTGAGGATATCGTGAAGGTGATCTCAAACCGCTGGAGCTGTTCACAAGGAAGACTTCTGTAGGCAATGCTAGCTGAGCGTTCTGTGATTTTCACGCCTTCTCTGATCCGATTGGTACCAGCGAGCCGAGGCGGGGAGCGATCGAGGAGATGCGACGAGGCGACGAGGGCGAGGACGAGGACCCGAAGGACGACAAACTGATGGCAGACTCCGGCGATAGCACGACCGACTCCTCACCCCGAAACACTGTGATCCATCATGTATTCCATCCGCGTCACTCTGGATAAACCATATTCTGAATCCCGTGTTTCCATCCCTCACACTTACTCTTCTGACGATGTGGATATCGGAACGACGTGCTTGCATCTGCAAAATGAATGAAGATAGAGTGCCAAGGAGGTGGGTGCTTTTTGCGGATTACGAGACCATAGCTTATTCCTGGATATACAGCTCTATTATCTTCACCGGGAAGTTTGCATGCTACGAGTCGACTTGGATACCAGGCGCGGGATTCGTCAACGACGCACAGCAATTTAATAGTGAAAATACAACCGAAATTCCTGATAGAGCGGCGAAATGTTTCACCATATCGCTTGATAGGTCTCGCTATCAAGTATATTTGCTGTATTTTCTCTGTTAAATGGCTGTAAGTCGTTGATGAATCTGGCCCCAGGGGTGTGCTTTTAACATTAGCGATTAACCGAGTTTAGCACAAAATTTTCTCATTAAAAAATATCCGTTAGAAATTTATCGGAAAACTTAACGCTGAGCAACACGTTCAGCAGAATCCATTCGCAAGACCTTTAGCACCATCAAAACGGTGGAAACCCGCGATCACAGTTATGCAGAGGATCGGTGAAGTTGTAGAATACCTAAACCTTGCTACATGCCCAGGCGCAGAGCGAAGATTGAATTGCAAGCATACTGCCAGACTATTTGGGAAATTTGTCTTCACCACACTTAGAGAGGCGACTGGGCGCACAGTCGAGGGATGCACGAGCTGTCCCATACACCCGATTCCCGGTTTCTGGTTCGGATTTCCTGCCTAGGCGAACCAAACCTTCCACCTCTCCGCATTCGGTGAATCGGTAGTAGACCTGTCCGAGAGGAATAAAACACTGACGTTTACACTAACTGGGCACCGCAAGCCACTGTGTAGGTCAGACACAGACATTCAAGTTGCCTCCACGACATTCTACAAGAGTAGAATGTAGAAGCAGAAAGGCGCATCCCATAAAGGAATTGACTAACACCGATCCTTATCCTTTACTCTTAGAGCTAGAGAAATATATTTCCGGAGTTATGAACAGCTACCAGGAAGGCAGATTGCGAGTGTCACGAGCATTCATAAAAAAGGGATGAGGGCAAGAATACTGCTAGCTTAAGCATGACAGAGTGAAATTTGGTATGACAGTAAATGGGCAAGTACCAGCTTAAATAGGCTTTTGAGACAGAAGTCCGGCCGGTCACGCTTAATGTTGAAAGCGACCCTATGGCCTATGTTATACTTCGGCGACGCGTCGCCGACGTCGGCGACGCTATGCTGTAGGGGCTGCTATGCATTGCGTAGCAGCCCGCACATCACAGCGTCGCCGGCGACGTCGCCGAGAGCTCCGCAGGGGGTGTTATACTTCCGCCGCCGACGTCGGCGACGCCGGTGTCGCCGATTTCGCCACAGGCTGTGCACGGCCACGGTCCGTCACCGACGTCGCCGACGTCATCCATGGGTGGCAGAAAATGCGCTCCGATGAAGTGTTATGATTGTCGGTTGGTTATTCGTTCCCGAAACTGCCATCATCACCACCGTACTTCGAATTACGAAATCGAGAAGTGCAAAAGACATCGTCTTGCTAACACAAAAAGCACAATTCATTAGAACACTGAGTGTTTGGGAGGGAGTGGGACCCTAAACCTTAGCTCCCCTTCAATTTGTCACTTTTCCTTTTTGTGTCCTTCTCAGCCGTTCTGTTCGCATTTTCTAGGCCTATTTGCTTCCTTGTAGAGCAAATAGGCCTAGAAAAAAATGGAACTGTGTAGAAAATAGGTAGTGTTTCCTCGCTTTCTCGAATGGTAATGCAAACGTCTGCGAAGAGCTTTTTCGAGATAGAATTCTTACTAATTAAGAGTTAAGTTTTCCTTTGAACTTCGAGAATTCACCGTAAATTTAAGTTAAATACGATTTAACGAAAAAGGTCTTTGCTAAACCGACGCTTTTTTTGACGTATGAGCGGAATAGACTGCGCCATGCACTCCTCTGTTATTTTGCATTTTACAATCTATTGATAGTGTTTCGCTTGAATAATTCCTATAATCTCTTTACAAAGTGACCGTATCGATTGATTTGTGCTTCTTTTAAACTTTAAAACCTAAAAACACAGTATGCCTTGCGAAAAATACAGGGTATCCTAAAAGTACAGGTACTTTTGAATGGTTCTAACATTTTTCTTAGGACAGTTGTTTCCCTGAGCTTCATGTTTTTATCCTCGTTATCATAGTAGTGAAACTAACATTGCTGCTATTGAAACCTTTGAACACTTATCCATCCTTCTAAAAGCCAAATTTGGTTAGTAAGAGAAAATTCGGCAGATCAACAATGGTTGAGCAGACTACCGTACATACAGAACAAAAAATCATCATCAAGTCTTGAAGCATTAAGAAGAATTAAGAATTAAAATTTCTTTTGAAGATTAAGAAAAGCTCAAAATGTATGCAAATTCGAAGCAGATGTGATCACTTAACCTTTCTATGGGCAGACTGGTTACCAAATGATGACATTGAAAACCCGCTCCGAAAACCCGCTGCCAAAAATGCGCTTCGATGCTCTCCTGTCAACGTCGTCCCCGACGCCGCCAAAGAATTTGTTGACGACGTCGCCGACGTCGACCACGCGTCTGTGGCGACGTCGGCGACGTCGGTGACGGGTCGCAGCGTCGGCGACCCGTCGCCGAAGTATAACATAAGCCTATGGTAGTTGTCGTGACGTTCGCAACGATTCTTCAAGGACACACTGGCGTCGCGGCACCCAGGTCTCGACGCGAAGGGCATACGGTCGCACGCACGCACTGCGACGCAGTATAAACGCCTTGCCGCGCGCACCAGTCAGTGGTCGTCGTCGTCGTCGTCACCGTGAGCGGTCGTCTCGCCAAGCTCGCTGCAGTCTTCAGCGGCTGACTCGTCGTCCTCTGCAGCGCAGTTTCACTTCCATCGACATCCCCTACAACATCACGCAGGACTTCAAATCGACCACGATAGCGGCGCAGGATCCCAAGAACGAAGATAACCGCCTTGTCAGGCCACGCCAGCGCCCACGTGAGCGAAGGCTCCAGGCAGGCTACGAACCGAGCAGGACTTGCGGGTTGCGTTTAGGGAAACTCGTAGGTGACGTGGAGGCGCTGAGCCTTAGGCCTATGTTATACTTCGGCGACGCGTCGCCGTCGCTGCGACCCGTCACCGACGTCGCCGACGCTGACGTCACCACCGACGTCGCCGACGTCGCCACAGGCTTCGTCGACGTCGCCACAGACGCGTGGTCGACGTCGGCGACGTCGTCAACAGATTCTGTGGCGGTGTCGGGGACGCCGTTGACAGGAGAGCATCGGAGCGCGTTTTGAATGTCATCACTCGCATGCCACGTGTCTTTCACGTCACTGTCAAGTTCTTAACATCAAAAAAAGCACATCATAAATTAATGTGGCCAAGTAGTAACAAGATTGTAAGCATTCAAACCTTGTACAATCAAACAATTCTGAAATGCAAGGTTTCAGACGGGGCTATTTACACGTTACATAAATCTCGTTACCTGTGCTTTCATATGAGTCTCAAACGTCTTCAAAGGTTTCACTAGCAGCAATGTTAGAACCATTCAAGCAGTAGCTGTATTTTTTAGGATGCCCTGTATTTTTCGCAAGACATAGTGTGTTTTTTGGTTTTAAACTTTAAATGAAGCACAAATCAATCGATACGGTTACTTTGTAAAGAGATTACAACAAGTATTCAAGCGAAACACTGTGAATAGATTGTAAAATGCGAAATAACAGACGAGTGCATGGCGCAGTCTATCCCGATAACAATAGAAGTACGGGATAGTGTTGGGCATTTAACGACTATTGATTTACCAACTTAACGATTTTACCAGCATTTTCGGTTTAGCAAAGATCTTTTTCGTTAAATCGTATTTAAATTAAATTAACGCTGAATTCTCGAAGTTTAAAAGAAAATTTAACTCTTATGTTTGCATTACCATTTGAGAAAGCGAGGAAACACTACTTATTTTCTACACAGTTCTATTTAGCATTACTTGCTCTACAAGGAAGCAAATAGGCCTAGAAAATGCGAACAGAACGGCTGAGAAGGAAACAACAAGGAAGAAAAGTGACAAAGTGAAGGGAGCTAAGGTTTAGGGTCCCACTCCCTCCCAAACACTTAGTGTTCTAGTGAATTGCACTTTTTGTGTTCGCAAGACAGCGTCTTTTGCACTTCTCGATTTCGTAATTCAAAGTACGGTGGTGATGATGGCAGTTTCGGGAACGAATAACCAACCGACAATCATAACACTTCATCGGAGCGCATTTTCTGCCACCCATGGATGACGTCGGCGACGTCGGTGACGGACCGTGGCCGTGCACAGCCTGTGGCGAAATCGGCGACACCGGCGTCGCCGACGTCGGCGGCGGTTATTAGTGAGCGCCACAGTTTGCTTAATCTTATGATTTAGTTTCGAGCTTACTCATCTTTTGTCACCATAATGAGACCAAATACTATCGCGCAGCTTGAATTAAATGCATGATCGTTCGGACATAAGCCGTTCTCTCTGAAAGTAGCAATGAGTTGAAATTTAGCTTTTAGCAGGCATTAGTGACATCCTGAGGAGTCAGCAGATTGCATCCATGCCTAGGAGGATCACTCCTTTTTCAGGTAGCGAATCCTGGAATGGACGTGATGAAACTGCTAAGCAAAGTATGGAGAACTCCGTCTTCTGAAGAATGGA
This sequence comes from Heligmosomoides polygyrus polygyrus, assembly GCA_947396885.1. NCBI lineage: Eukaryota > Metazoa > Nematoda > Chromadorea > Rhabditida > Heligmosomidae > Heligmosomoides > Heligmosomoides polygyrus. The sequence goes on along the minus strand of OX377205.1, from coordinate 66,849,905 downwards.
GAAGGGCGGCTTTCACTGCTGCATTTGGATAATTTCTTAAGAGGCGTTCATCTAGCGGCCTTGATTTCATTTGAACTTTACTTCAGAAAATTTATTTCGTGCCCAAATATAACCAACGGGGGCTTGTAGTGCTCTCGGAGGAGGCGCCGGTTCTCTCATGCACATCGAATCGATTCGTGGTTCGCACAGGCCATCGAAGCCTTCCATCCCTCTGGGTTGGGTGGAATGGTAGCAGACCTTTCTGGCAAAACAGGCTCCAGGACCTAACTCCAACGCGACGTCGCGGCGCTGAAACGGGGACGTGTGCCCGGTGTGACGCATGGTTAGCCGCGGAGCGCGAAATGTTCTCAATGTTTAAGGTCCCAGATCACATTTCTAGCAAGGAACTTAAGATCCCACAGAATGTGGTAGGCAACGGTCTGCAGTAGGACAATTGATCCGAGAATGGGTGATAGTGACCTTTCCTCGTGGATAACCATAATCACGGGTAAAAATTGACCGAAGAAGTTGTAGATGACGAATACTGCCGCTAGAAACTATCCACATGACCAGGATTCCTGCATATACTGTCGCTGATCGTCCTATTGAAACCATATTCATATACTATCTCCAAGAAACGTTAAAATAAGGCAAAGGCGTGCCGCATGTCCCTGGTGGAAGCGTTTGTAGCCGTCGGAAGCATCGGACCGCGACAACTGATCCAATTTCGTCGCGCACCGTGCGCGACGCCAGGGGGGTTCGCGCGGCGTTGGAGTTATGTCTGCCCCCGGGCAAAACACTGACGTGTCCGTCCGTTGGTCATCGCAGGTAATCTTACTAGTGGCCAAATACGCGTTTAAATTGTCTTCACGATATTTTGAAGAAGTGGAATGCGTGGAGCAGCACACAGGAGATTGGCTAACGCCTTTCGTTCGCTAGCCAAGCGATATGTAGAGACAGGAACTAACCTATTGCCGAAAAACTGTAACAGAGGTTTTCGTATGATTTCCGAACCTTTAATAGTTTGAACCAATTAATATTAATAATATTGGGCGTGTGTAGCGCAGTCGTAGGAGGCGCGACTGTCGCGTGCACCCGATACCAGGTTCGTGGTTCGGATTTCCCGCCCAGGCCAACCAAGCCTTCCATCCCTCCGGGGTCGGTGAATTGGTACCAGACTTGTCTGGGAAGGATAGAGCGCTGACTTGTTCATCGGCTGGCCACCGCAAGTCATTGTATGGCCAAATACGCATTCATGTCGCCTCCACGACATCACGTAGAAGTAGAATGCGCTGGCGCATCCCAGAAGGGATTCAGTAACGCCGTCCTTTATCCTTTATCCTTATCCTAATATTAATGTCCAAGTTCGACTTTCTTGAAACCTGGGCATTTCGTAACTATGTTTTGCTCTTCTTTGCCTGATAGGTTCGGTTAAATTCCTTTATCGCGACCGACGTTTCGACGAACTCGTCTTTCTCAAGCTCTGAAAGAAGCTCGAAATGTTTGGTTCTGCAGAGTACATTGGGTCAGAAATGTCGCGTCTACCCTTACACGAACAACATGCTCTTAAGAGTGTTGAGAAGAAAAGCAACATCTGCTCCCAATTAACTCGCCGATATCCCACCAGCGGCAAGATACCGGCTCAACTGGTAGCCATGGAGCAAGTGAGACATACTGGTCCCGTCAGATATACTGTTCCGAGCACGATGGTATCGAGAATTGAGAATGTGCGGAGCAGCATACGACATCTCATAGCTTACACAAAAGGATAAAAGGCAAGAATTCACTGGTAATGGAGATGCACTCGTTCCTGTTGTTCATGGATGGATTGCGCCTGTGAATCCAGAAGGCTTCAAGAGCCTTTCTGGTCCCTATTTCGCTTTCATGATAAAACACTGTGCACTTCACATTAAAATCGCCACCGGAGTGGGCATCCCTTCGGTATTTTTTAAGCGGAGTTAATAAGCTTACTTATGGTGGCTTTCGGAATATCCGTTTTGCGGAAATTACAAAACTAAGAAATTGTAGAACAGTTCCATATCAGACCTCATAGAGTTATGGCTGAAAGGCAGTGGTCCAAACAATATGGACCACTGCCTTTCAGCCAACGCCTACGCCCTTCTTAAGGATAGAGTTCCGGCAACATCATTTCTCAGAGCGATACTGGATTCTTAAGGGCAGAGTGCCTGAAGGTGGCAGTGATGTACTCATTTCCTGTATACCTTCCAAAATTGGCTGAGAAACAGCGAAATAAGTACGAAAAGCGTGCTGCTAAACTACGTAAAAAGAAAAGAACAAACATAGAGGCATTTTCGGAATTTTCGACTGTACTCTTCCTGAGATGCAATTGTTAGCCAAAAATAGCTTCCCCACCCGGTACGATGAGCATAGTCAATTCTGTTCTGTTCTTCTGCATCCCTGTGACTTTCCCAAACCTCAGTTATCGTTTCTGGATACGATCAGCCGAGATTTCCGCTACAAGTCAAATGATGCAGAAACAAATGGGGCCATAGGTATAGATAAAACTGGCTTTCGACTGCTGCAACTTTGACCGCAATGCGATGGTAAATGATAATTTCCCGAGACCATACTCTCTCTCTGTTTGCTTTGATCCAACTTAAAAAGCACCATGTAACGAAGGGTTGATGAAAAACTGTGCTATGCTCGGGAAATTTTCAGGCACTTCTCAATTATTTTTGCCTATTATACCACTCTCCTTGATTGAACTGTCTGACCTGCAGAAGTGACGTCAATGATGCGATTGTAGGCCCGGAAGAATAGAGCAGAGGTCTTGAGAGAGCGAAAGCTATATCATTCGAGATGAGGCCTTATAGACCAGTAGCTCTCATCCAAACGTATCCTAAAGGCACCTGCAAGTGACTGAGGACCAAAGCATTAGAGGTAGGATTTGCCGAAAAAAGTCATTTGTTGCGTTTTTTGGGTAAAGACTACATCCTTTAGGGGTTTGACATCAAAAACTACGAGGAACAAAACTGGAAGATAAGTGCTTCTTATGGTTATTCAGGGAGGGTATTCAAATGCAGCAGTCAATTAAGGCTTAAACTAAATATGATCTCTGTCTTTGAGAAGAAGCCCGAACCATAGTCCATGCAATGCAGAAGCAAGATGAATTTTAGCAGTGATATTCCCTTAGGTGTTTAGGTCGTGTTACTCCACTAACGGTAAGCCGCCCTCCCACCTCAACGTTCAGGTTCCAGTGATTGATTGATGGTCCTCTTCGGCATCCCCTTTCAGGGGCGGCATCTTCATTACAGGTATCGTATCGTTGCTTGTTCCTGTTACCCTCAAAAATCTCTTGATGCTGGCCATGAGGAAAATGCTGACATTTGGAAGAGTACGGTATAGCGGGCGGTGCGGCACGCGCTTTGTTTTTCTCCAAGGACAGAAAAAAGCCGAACACGAAGGAATGCGTATATGCAGAAGTAAATCTGGTGACCATTGATGAGCATCTTATCGAGAAAATGCCATGACCCGTCTTCGAAATTTGGCAGCCTATTCAGGCTGTTGATGATTACGCTGATTCCACATGATTTTATTGCCATGTCAACGGTGGTGTGTGCAGAACCGTACATAGGTCTGTGAGTGTATGAACAAATTTCCTTTCTGGAGATCAGTACAATATTTCTTCAGCATGCGTCGGATACTGTAGGCGCACTGAGACCACGCGTTAAAACAAATTACACTCTTCAGTCGTGGATGTTGCAAAGTATGTATCGAGCCACACCCAGTTATGGTTTTTTGAGTTTTTATGCATGAAATGCTGCGTTATTTATTACATCGTCGGATGCGAATGGAACGGAAAGCATCGAAATGAGGGGATAGATACCTTGTAAGGATCCGTGAAAAATCTTTTTATCGGTTAAGTGAGGAAAAAGTGAAATGTTAATGGAATGTTCAACTACGCTTTACAGTGAACGGATGCCTTGTGGTTGGGAGAGAAGAAGTTTAGTTTCACGTTTCCTAGTTCAATGACGCAGGGCTGGACGCTCCATATTTATTGCTTCGTATACGTTGGCACAGTAAAAAATCAGAAACGAGCGAACTATGGAAAAGGCTGGAAAAGGCATGCCGCTTACACATACGTAACGCGTTCCGCAAGCAATTGCGATATCCTCTACCTTCTTTTTAACTGTAGGCTAACCTAGGAAAGCTTCTCAGACGAAGAGCTTCGCGATGCAGCATTTCTTGCAGACTCTTCAGGTTTTTGTAGAGCACATCGAGCTTTGCGAAGCAAATGTGTTTTTTAGGATGCTTTAAAAATAATAGCCTGATGAGTTTCACAACATTTTTGGTGAAAACGTAGGGATGTGGAAAGGCCTGTTCAGACCTTCGTTGAAGCCGATTGAGGAGCGAACTGAATCCGCCACTATCATCGGCTTTCTAAGAGCTGCACACATGTATTTCCTCGGTTACTTTTGCCATCGTGTGTCCGCTCACTTGTCCAGAATTCTACCAGAAGATGGAACCGATAGTCAAATCGTCAGTCTTTTTGGCCTGCACAACGTCATATATTACGCTGTAAGAAAGCTCCGCCAGTTTTGGAGACTCAAATTGATTCGGATCAGGAGCACATTTTCACGCTCAAACTGAAGCCTACTGTATGCACTTTTCCTCAGCTTCATAGTGTGAGAGACATTAAAGGATCGAATTTTCTTAACAATCCGACCAGTTATGGCGTTTGAAACTACTGGCTCGACATCGTGTTGTTTCACATGTATTGTTACCTAATTAAAGCAACGATGTGCTCTACAAAAATGCTCTCTGTTAGCGTTAAGTTCGCAGAATCTACTGCGCACCGACGATGTTTGATCTCGGTTCTACACGGCGATCCTTGAAATTCGAGAGAGCGGGCTGCCATGCAAGAGGTGTTGAACCACTGCATTCATACAAAAGCTTAATACGTAACGGCTTCAACTTAGCATACAGTTTCCCATATGACCTTGATTATTCTGACTCTTTTACACATGTGATGGACTGAAAAACCTGTATGCGAAGTCCTAGCTCATGCTGCTTATTCTCACCGACATGGTTGGCTACTATTTCGTGCCTTGGACCATCACCAGTTACTGATGCCCCATTCTCGCTCATCGGAATGATCATCTCCGAATGCTCCAGCTACGTTTATCTTTATTGCGGTGTCAACATGGCCGACGACCTAGCACTTGAGCTGGCCAGGAAGAAACAAGCGGCTCGGGAGCATTCAAAAGCGTCGAAGAAGTCGCGAAGAAGACGAAGAACGTCCGACTCCGTGTCCACCTATTCGACTCCACTGTTCTTCCTGCCCCAATATACGCTTCAGAGACCTTGACTACACGAAAGCAGCTTGAACTCGCGATCAGCGTCGCGCAGTGTGGAATCGAGAGGACGATGCTCGGAGTGACACGACTCACGCAAGTGAGAGAAGGCCTCCGGAGTTCCGAGACGTTCGAAGATCAGAGAGGCCATCGCGCAGGCCAAGTTGTCGCAAAGGGAGAGAGGAGGGTCCATTGGGTCACTCTGGCACGCGCCAGGGAAGAATAGAGACGCTGCTAGCGCCCGCTCGAGCAACTCGGGAGGGGAGCTCATTTGGGTGATTCAGGTGAACCTCGATGATTGCTTTTAACAGATTTTAAAAGAAGCAGCAGATAAAACCATTTGTGAATTTCCAGTCGACTTCCAGTTGTGCAAAAGAGGCTTATCTGACCACTGAAGCTCAGATAGCACAAATGAGAATGGTTGTAGCAGCAGTAGAATTGCTGTTTTTCTTGTTTCTGTTTTCTGTTGTAATCATTTAACATATAAACAATTTCGAACATCCCAATTCAGGACATCTCTCTGGCTTTCAGCAAATTGTTCTATTTATGGAAATTATAGTTGTAATCATTATGTGCCTGCTCCCGCACTAAACAGAAAATGATAGTGTTATTCCTCGCATAAAACAGCACAAAACTGCAAAGTAAAGAAGGCGTATTTCCACACGACTCATCCACCTTTCACCCGAGTCGATTACGGTGTGATGCAATGTGGCACCCAACCGAAGTGCATTTTGTTCAGCTTCAGGCTCCATGAATTGGTTAGCAATACAGGTATGTTGAGGCCTACGTCTTCAACTATCTAAATTGGCGACCGTTGCTTGCCATTGTCTGCCTTGTTCGAATAATTCTGCTCAATTGTCTGCAAGGTTCTCATTTGTTTTCAAACCACACTAATCTTCCAGCAGTCTCCGAAATTTAGTAGCAGAGAGTTTCTTATCTCTCTGAGACCTTCTTCTTGTAGCTGCTACATCTTCAGCCTTCAGCCTTCAGTTCCACTAACTTATAATTCATGACGTTTAAATGAACGCAAAGCGTTTGTTTCGAAAAAATATGTTGTAACAGCACAAAAATGTTAGAATTTCTGAAAATATACAAGGTTGGAAAGGGTCTTTATTTCCCAACGAGTAGAAATCATTGAACGGATAATTACGAATTACGATGTACATAGTACGCTATTATATCAAGAGCGCCCAAAAACTGACAGAACTTTCCTTACAGCCAAATATGATGTCTAAAAAATGTCGACACTGTCCCATTCTCCGAGACGTTTAATTGAACTTCAGTAACGTTTCACAACTAGTCTTAAAATTCGAGGGAGCTAAATGTTAGGTAAGGTATTGAAATCGTGCCATGCACTAGCTTAGCCTACTGCAGTGTATCTATATTATGAACGACACTGTATCTTCTGCTTATGTTCAGTTTTGCGATCGAAGAAGAGAAAAAAGAAGACTTTTGCGCATGGCATGGTGAAAATTCCATTTGAGCTAACCTTTCAATGTATAATATTATTTTTGACACTTTCCACAGAATAGATTGTTTTGAGGAGTTTCTAAAAATCATTCGTAGGTTCCTAGGTTTAGGATTCCCAAAAACCAAGAAGATTTTGGCAAAGACGATTAATGAATTTGAGGAGAATCAAGGGGGAGTTTCAAAATTTGAAAGCAATCCGTACGTCTACTACTAATTCTACCACGATCGAACCGCCAGTACTAGGACGGCGAAAGACGACTTGCTAGCCAACGGCATGTGATGTTCATATCGTATCCTTATGGGATATCACAATACGCTGCACAATCAAGTGGTGTATGTTTAAACCGTAACATATCGTGGGTTCGCTTTATTCACTTTGGAACAAGCAACAGTATACAGCAAAGTTTGTAGCATAGCAAAGGGACAAGGAACGACATGATATCCTGGTCACCCAAGGTGTCATCCATCCTGCGCGTATCACGTTTTCGAGTCACCAAGTTTGGCAGCGGTTTGTGCTTTAACACCTTTTTGCGTCAGCCAATTCTTTTCATCGGCTCGACATGATCGTTTGACTAACCGATCGAGTTCAGCGTACTTCCGGCATAACTCCCATTTAACCGCATCGCTCAAGTTAGATCGGTCCTTTTGTTGCTTTGTACGTTTCCGCTCGTCTATTAGATCCCACGTTTCGTGCCTTATCCACTGTTCTTTACGAGTGCCTCTCCTTTTCCCGATGTTTTCCTCAGCACAAGCACGAGTAGCTTCCTTTATGATATTCCATTGCTCTTCAGCCTCTGTGCCGCTGCCGACCTCTTCTAGCAAGCGGAATCGGTTTTGCAGCTTAATGGAGAAGTTGGTCGAGACAACGGGATCTTTTAGTCAAGCTATGTCAAAGGGACGTGCAATGCAATCTCGTTTCTATTGCTTTAGTTTCAGTCTCATGCTTGCTCTAACCAAGTAGTGATCGGATCCTACATCTGCGCCGCGATATGCTCATGTATCTAGTAAAGATGTTCTCCACCTGTTGCTGATACAAACGAAGTCAATCTCTTTACCGTTCCTAGATCCGGCGACGACCACGTAGCTTTGAGTATCCGACGGTGTTGGAAATAAGTGTTGCCAATGCAGAGATTGTTGTAGCAGCAAAAGGTGATGAGTCGACTTCCAGTTTCTTGTATCGTATCGCTAGCTGACGTAAACGGTCCTACAACTTTTTCCAGCCCTGCCTGGTTGCCGCCTAGTTTGGCATTGAAGTCACCCATTACAATCTTCAAGTCGCGTCGAGGCGTTTCATCTATCGTTTGCTGTAGGCATTCGTAGAATTCGTCCTTTTTCGCATCCTCAGAATCTTCGGTCGGTGCATACACTTGTATCACCGTGACTCTGATGTGCTTTGTCCGGAAACGTGCACTTAAGATCCGGTCATTGACTGGTTTCCAACTGACCAGGGCATTACTGGCACGTTGAATTAGTACGAATCCCACTCCATTTGTGTGCAACGAGCCGCCCGAAAATATTATGGACTTTCCAGAGCTGATGATTCGATCATTCCCAGTCCATCGCATCTCGCTAACTCCGAGTATATCAAGGCGGTAACCGTCGAATTCCCGCAGTAGCTTAGCGAGTCTTCCTGTTTGAAACAGAGTGCGAACATTCCAAGTACCAAAACGAGTTGGTGTTTTAGGTGAAAAAACCGTTGCTAGAATCGGGGAAACCGTCATAAAGCTAGGCTAGCATCCGGCATTTCAGTTTCAGTTTCAACAGAAGTTTTCATCGTTTCTGTAGCTAAAAAGATTTTACGGAGACGGGTTGCTAGCCCGTCGTCCAACCCTCCTCCTTTCTCATCCGGGCTCTTGGGACCGGCAACGGCGGAGTTAACATAGACACAAGGCAATAATATATTCGACCGGATTCGAACTGGGTCCCTTAGCGCGAACACAGAAGTCAACACGTTTGGTGAAGTTTTTGGGGATGGGCCGTAGCTCATCTGTAGACAGTCGTTTCCACTCCCGAGGCAGAGATTGATTCTGGGCCTCCAGGCTGTGGTGAAGCTTGGCAGGGACTGCTTTTTAAATGGACCACGCGACGTAGCTTGTCGGATTCAGATCCGGAGTGTGCAGGGCCATTCCGTAGACATTAGGAAGTCCGGAAAATTGGCCATACACCATGCTTGCGTGCTTTAGCCCTGTGTGAGGGATTGAAAGTACCACAGCTTCGAAGATGTTCCGTCGGTACACATCTTCATTTATTTTTTACTCCATCTTCGACAAAAACCAGGATGTCTTTCTGTTGGTGTGGATTCGAATCCAAACCATGAGCGCCTGCGAATGTTGACGACACTCGGCGATGGCAGTGGTGGCTGGAGCCTTACAGATCAGATCCTGCCATCTTGGCGGTAGCAAGCCTGCTCCACGTGATCAGCATGTCGTCCTTGAGAAGTGTTCGCTTCCACTCGCGACCAGCGGCCCGCAGCTTGAGTTGGCAACATCATGCAGCTGTTCGCACTACTTCTTGTCCATCAGGAGCTGGACTTCATGGAACTTGTTGGGCTTGAGTCCTTGTTTCTTTCTGGCCATTCGATGCGCTGATTTGAGACCGATATCACCGGCGATTTTTCTCAGGAACCCTCGGATTTGGGATTCCCGCTTTTCGATGATTTCCCGGATCTGCGGCGTATTGACAATGCAATTTCTTCCTTGTCCTGGACGATCACCTTTATGGCCGAGCTCCCTACATCGACGCGCTTCTGTGGAAACAGTCAGCCGGGCAGGTCAACTATGTCGCATGGCGCATTCCTTGATGATGAGCTCCAAAATCGTAGTGCGATGTCTTGACATCTTGAGAAAAACTGTAACTGTTGCAAAATATAACTTAAAAAATTATAACACGGACAGAAAGATACGCACAGGAAAATGGCGTTATCGCCGCTATGCTGCAGATCAGTACGTTCGCTTGAGAGAACATCAAACCTTCATTTCGGAACACCCTGTATATACGCCAATTTTTCTTATATAAATTCAGCCTCGTCCAACCATAACGTCGGATTTAAGCCACCACGTTCATTTAAAAAACCAAAAAAGCCTCCAACCACAGACTAATGACAGGGGAAATTAAAGAAATACCTGATCTGATGGTATCTTCTTCAGCTATAACAAGTAAAAAACGAAAGATTTTTTATGCCGAATTCGTCTAGCTCCTAGAGACTCGATCTCCACCAAGAATACCATCATAACACGGGATCTTTTGCTGACTGCTGATAAAACTTTTCACTGAGCTTGCAAGTAGCAGATAGTTCATGACTCGAGAGTAAACTATGCTGTTGCTGCTAGCGATTTATAGGCTGTTGTAACTGATGCATAGAACTCCAGAGCGCTCAGGTGTATTATCTTGTAAAAACAATAACCACCACCACGTTTAGATGCAAATTCGGCCTGAAAATCATTTACGAAGGAAAGGTATTTACCTGTTTTCCAGGACGATTTCCATTGTTGACAACCCAATTCTAAAGGCATATACAGCCTATAAATCGCTTTCTGTGACTGTGCAAAATGAGAGTGAATTCTCCGGTACTTGTGAAGCAAAGGGCCCGTGGTGCCGTGGGATTGCCGGCAAACATGTTAACGCGGCAACCCCACGGCACCGCGGGGCCGATACTTATGAAGCACCCATCCTCAGGTGCCGTGGGTTGCCGCGTTTCCGTCGCCGTTGCCGCGTTAACATGTTTCCCGGCAGCCCCACGGCACCACGGGCCCTCTGCTTCATAAGTACCAATTCCCCTTACTACTTGCGTCCATCCACCGGCAAAATTGTAGAGATCTCGATTATTAGGCTTCTGTCCTTGTCAATTCCAAAGCAAGTGTTTATGTGTAAATAAGTGATTAAGCTTGCACACACGAATATTATTATGTATCTCTCATAATCAATAAAATTCTGTTGTCGTATTCTGCATGTGCTTTTTTGGACTACGATTTATATGATTTATGCAAAAACACTTTTCACTTTTTCATCTTTCAAAAGTCATCGGTTTACACCATTTTCACGTCGAGTTGGATACTTTTCACGTCACATTGGCCACTCTTCTGAGCTAGCCTAAGACTTATGAAATAAAAGCGAACTCTTCCAAATCGAAATGAGCTTCTTCTACATTTAACTAGAGACTCTCCAAATTGTTAGAATAATTTTTTGTTCATGGAAATTTTAGTATAGAATTTTTTCAGTTTCTTTAAAGTTTTAATTTACCTCCCAATAAGAGATCGTTTGAAGTTTTATAAAAAAATTATTTTTTGAGAAGAAACAATGATTAAAGCTTGTTTCGGTATCTCTTCCTCGAATCGTTTTGACAATACATATTACGTGTTAACCTTGAGCTTTCTGAGCCCTTATGGTGTTTTCTTTCTTTCTAATGTGCTGTGTTCCTTCACCGGTGAGCTTTTGGCCAGTGGGAAAATCAAGGATCCGCTAATGCGACGCAAAGCAATTCCGTCACAAATGAACGAAAAAGCATTAAGCTGACACAGAGATGTGAGAAAGTGGTGTCATACAGCGGTTGGTAGTGGAGAGCCGAGCGCTTAGAACTGCAAACATTCAGGGAAATCAAAGACTGTGAGTTAGTGAACGTATTTTTGACACATCATGAAATTGGCTCTCCCAAGGATCGCTCCGACTGAAACCAACCAGCTTCTCGAATTTTCACCCTATGAATACTGCGAAGAAAGGAGACTCGAATAAAAGTTATTCTCCCATCCTAATGAATGTTGAGTTATCTTCAGCTCTGTCTTGAAAGAAACGAAGTGCTGCGCTTCGTCAACAGCTCCTTTCGAAAGTGTCTTGAAGCGGCTACTGTTCGGTAGGCCGGAACATCTCAAATAATTGCTGTGAATTTCCTCTAGAAGAACGAAAAAATAAGAATCTACGTGTATGTTATGCAATTACAATCCTTTATAGTGACAATATAAGGGTTTTTTATATGAGGATGCCGTTGTTCTTGCTTGACAACTCTACTTCAAAACGAGGAAGCATTAGCAGCTTCGCATCACCTCAACATTTGAGCAAATGATTCAGGTCATAACTCTTCCCTGAAACCTCAAAGAAAACGATTCAAGAGAACCCTGATGGCTCATCATTTTTAACACGCCTACACTTTCAGAATAGATGCAGAAAATTCGACGACTAGTGTCAATGATGCAAAGCACCTCCTGAACTATTGAGAACTGGTGCGCCGTCCTCCCGAGAGGAGTAAACGCCTAGTTCTAACGGGTTGCTACTACGTCACAGCAGATGGTGAGCATATTCCAGTGATCAAGTTCTTCCTATCACAAGAAACATGAGGCGGGCACGAGCTTAAAAAATCGTAGAACCTCCGCCCACCAGGCGACAAGGCATCATTATAGCACGCCTCACGACGAGCCTTCTCTGATAGTAAGGATCGCATGCCTAACCAACATTCACCACATCCTGCACCACAGATAAACGGCATGCCAATATTCAACGTCAGTCGAACGTGAAACCAACATTCCATTTTTCTCGGCTACGTAACACGACAAACACCAGTATAACGGCCCTCGTATAGTAGTAGAGTAAGTAGTAGAACATTTTGGAGAGCGATTTAGAACTGTCTCACAAACTGCAGCAACTGAGCATCACAGTGCTCCCGTAAATCTCGTGCGTTTTAGTTATCCAAAGTATCCAGACGGACCAATTCGAGCGACTAAGATGAGTAAATAGTTCCCAGTAACTCTCAGTGACGGCTCCTATCAGATGCCATCTGTGGTCCCATGTCCGTTGAATTGCTGGAACAGGCTTCAGGAATGCTTCCGCACGCTCAATTGAGCGCCCGAGAACCATAGGATGTCAAGCTGGTTTAAGAGACGTACTCACTGTTTTCGCAAAAATGTTAGACCGACCTGTTTGCGAGTGCCTCGTGTTCTTACTACCTTCTCCGTAACTCTTTTCTGGAATGTCTGCACTGTAGGTCCACATCACCTAATGCCCGCCAACTCCACCAGAGCTTCAGATCTTCCGGGGAAAGCAAGGAACACAGGAGACGTGTTACTCCTAGCTTCCTCCCGCTCACCTGTAGTTGACGATCGCGTGTTCATCCTGCACGAATAAGATCCTGTTTATTGGAACAGCGGGGGCAGTGGAGTTGTGTGCTCGCTGCGAGACGTTCTTTATATCTCCAGTATGCCTTCAGCGCCCTTGAGAGCTCCTGAAGCTGCCCGCACCGTTACGGCAATGTGTCAGAGGGTTATATTTGTTGAGCTCCGAGATATACACACGATCGTGGAGTGTTCAAAAGATATTCGTCCCGTTCGGTTAGTAATTGAAGTAACTGCAACTTACGCACTGAAATCGGACACATATGTAGAACGAAAATGCTACTAAGGTGGACGGAGTTAGAAAGGCTCAGTTAAACTCTCCTATTTTGTTGTGCATTTAATGCCGATATTTTTGGGAATTGCTCGTGTCAGACCCACGAGGTCCTGTAGTTTTCGCCTCAACATGGCCGCTCGAATGGAAGTCATACGTACACAATCTCGTCGTGGTTCTGCCCGGCTTCGTGGTGAACCGCAGCAGCGAGAGGGGTTTTGTCGGAGCTTCGGCTCATCCTGCTCATCTCTATGGTTACCAAGCATCGAGACACGCCGATCGGCGATGACACCCCGGTCTGACCATCGCCCCTCTACTGGGCTGGCCATCTTCCTCCGCTCCTCCGCCGGTCGGATCTGCGTTCAGGAGGGAATTTCGAGAAGATTTTTGGGGTAGTTTCTTAAACTGGGCTATTCAAATCGTGTTCTTCTTTACCCTCAGGTTTCTTCACTGTTTAGTTGTTCGTGCTCAGGAAGCCCTTCATTAGGGGACACGAAGCCCTGTGTATGAACACCGGCCGCGACGGGCTCACTATACATAGCGGCAGCGAGGACGAGCGCAACGTGTAAGCAGCTCAGCTTCACCGATCCCGGACGCACAGGACGGTCCCCATCGAATGTTCCCACCTATACGACGACACAAGGAGGTGAGCCCTCTTGCTCTTGCTGCCTTCTTCCTTCACATCGGACAAAACTTCACCACACTTCTGCCCCTGTCTTGATTAGCTATAACATCTTTTTTCCGTTGCGCATTGAATTTCCAGAACTAGCTTGATCCCGCAATATGTTCCACAATCACTATAACAAAATCTAGATGTGTATAGGCAGACGGAAAAGAAAGACTAGGAATAATTTTTTAAAATTCGTCAGTCTAAAAACCTTCACAAGTTAGGGTACACGAATGAGCAGGACTTTTCATCACAGTCCGCCTGCTTCGACGTAATGCTATCTTCAGATGGTATGCGCAGCTTTGCACTCCTCACGACAGAAAATTTCGGAAATTTTGACACTTGTTGTCTAGTAGGTCGAACCAAAGTTGAGCTCACTTTTGTTTTCTAATTTCAAGTGATCATAGCTTCGTCTGAAACAGGATTTTATTGACATGAGACTTGAATTCTATTGTAGACCTCATCAGTTGGGCAGTTAGAGCTGATATGCTGGCGGAATACGTTTTTGTACACACAGCGGGTTTTGCCTTAGATGCCGTTTCGAAAGAATAACGAGCGCTGTGTGAGCATTTAGGCAGAATTAAATGCAACTCTAAACTCAAAATCTCACAGATTTTGTGCGGCCAATTTGACAAAGTGTTTTTTGCATCTGCCACTCTGTTGAGAACGAACAACTCTTCATCCATCATAAGAAGACAAGTTCTTAGTAAATTCCCGCAACTTGTCTCCAGACTCGATAAATATCGATGCTGTAACTGACAAGCTTGCATGCTAGATTCTATGTGAACCACTCCAACAGGTTGCCAGATACCTGTTGGAGTGGTTCACATTATGACGTTCCTAGAGAGAGAGAGAGAGAGAGAGAGAGAGAGAGAGAGAGAGAGAGAGAGAGAGAGAGAGAGAGAGAGAGAGAGAGTAATCTCGAAGATCGCGATTGCTTATGGAGGGCAGTTTTTGTCCAAAATTTTCCGCATTCTTCATGTTGCTGCGTATGGTCGTTCACAGCGCATTAGTAATCTTTTTGCACGTGCTTCCAGAAAACGATTTATGCAGAAACACTTCATTTTCTCACCTTTCGAAAAATCATCGATTCAAATAGATTCTCTTTCATACCACTGCATTTCGTGGTGCGTTCTGCGTTGTTAAATTCATTGCTTAAATTTCAGTCTCAATCGGTTCCACTTCGTTACGCCAACAATCTCCGACAATCACTGGTATTGCTTGGCTTCTTTACTGATTTATTTCTTTATTTATAACTGTACCTTAAGTGCATTTGAAACAAAATAAAAAACAAAAAGTATAAAACACAACGTCCCAGTACATTATGGTATGCGCCATGCATTATACTTCAATAGGATGTCGTAGAGACGACCTGAATGCGTATTTGGCCATACAGTGACTTGCGGTGGCCAGCCGATGAATGATTCAGCGGATTATCCTTCTCACCATCAGACAAGTCTGGTACCACTCCACAATCCCGGAGGGATGGAAGGCTTGTTTGGCCTGGGTGGAAAATCGGAACCAATAACCTGGTATAGGGTAAAAGCGGCAGCCGGCACCTTCTGCGATATTTCACCACATATTAATATAGAATCCTAAAAAGGCACAGAGTTTTTTCTCTAAAAGCAGGAGCAACGGTATGCCTCAAAGTGAACCAAGTAAATTTTTATTCCGCGTTCAATTGGCTAGAATACAGTGAATCACATGCCTTTATACGAGGCTGCCTTAAGCTCAGAAAAAACCTTTTATCTTTTATTTTTTGTTTATTTTTATCATTCATCTATATTTTCGTTTTTATTGTATCTTTTTCATCATCAACTTTACACATCGTACTAGACTTTCTTACAAATCGTTTTCAAAACAAAATCATCCATTCACATAGGCACTTCAAAGAAGGCAGCTCAGACGTACGCTAGTGAAAGAGGCGTCCGCACCGATGAAGTGAAGTAACGAGAAGGGCGGTGATTAGAAAGCAACAGTGTAGGCGGACTCGCCTCAAGCTCTTGGTGTTATCTAAGGCTATTGACTAGTATCCACATCAGCAGCTCATTAAGGTCGCGAACTCATTCTCGGTACTCACAAGAGTAATCAAACAGCTTGGCGCTCTTGAAGGAAAGTATGAAAGTGCCTAAAAACTAAAACGATTTTCAGCAAAGAACGCAGTTTGGAGACTCAGTGGTACTTGAGATATGGATCTACAACTGCGCATTTCTCGCATATTTTCTGAGTGCTATGAATTTGCGAAGACGTAATGTCGGAGGGAATGCAACAATGATCACTTGTGCCTACTGGGCTTGATACCTTGATGTTCCGAATTAGTCAGCAACTACTACTACAAAACACAAGATCGGGGAAATTGACTCCTCTCGCAGGTTTCTTTACGTGCTGCGAAAGATTATGACAGCTTTTTCTCCCGGGCGTGACAGATATGACGAAGAAGAGTTACTGTGCTTGAAATCTGGGATATTGAAACCACCAGTAGATACGTATACGTAGAGAAATACTGTGACTTGCCTTCAGCTAAGGTTCCGAGAACGCATAGTTATTGACGTGTTTCGAAAACACAAGAGCTACAGTACCAGTTAGTGAAATGTGCGTTTCACGCTCTTGAACGTAACTTCCTATCAACTCAAGCTTTGGGGCTGATTTTTTTGTAGTGACTGCTTATCCGTTCTGCTAAAAATGCAAATTCTCAGTTATCTATATAAACTACGAAATGGTCAAAAATTTTTGGAAATAATTTCAGGAAAAAGCGGTCTTCGCTGATTAAACCTTAACTATATAGATTTCTATATTTACAGCAATAAAAACTTGTATGGTAAAAGGATAAAGGATGAAGGACGGCGTTACTTAATCTCTTTTCGGATGCGCCGGCGCATTCTACTTCTACGGGGTGTCATGGAGGCGATATGAATGCGTATTTGGCCATACAATGACTTGCGGTGGCCAGCCGATGAGCAATTCAGCGCTTTATCCTTCCCAGACACGTCTGGTACCGATTCTCCGACCCCGGAGGGATGGAAGGTTTGGTTGGCCTGGGCGGAAAATCCGAACCAGGAACCTGGTTTCGGGTGCACGCGACCGTCGGCTCCTCCTCCAACTGCGCTACACGGCCCTCGTATGGTAACAAATATAAAAACTGCAACATCAATACACGTAGGCATAAAAGAGCTTAAAAAGCTTGAGTAATACTGAATACCCAGTTTGCCTGCGAGTGGAGGGAGCGGCCACAAACGTAGGCGCCTTGAGGGTACCGAAGAGCAGTACCAGATGAGGCGCGACTATCGTCCGCCACTGTGACGTTTCGCTCTACGCATCGTCCTTTCAACTCGTCTGGTGACGGTGTTTCCGCGGGAATGTGTGGTGTTCGGAAATGAAACGTAGCCGATGCGAGCGATTAACCACCACACGCCGAAAGATCCTAGAAGGCAGAACAACCTTCAGTGGCCTTGTTGGGCAAAATCTTCTTTCCTAGGCGATGAACGGTAACTGGGCTATAGTAATCATCAAAAAATGTAAGATATTGCATGCATGCATGAAATCATGGGAAACGCTATCAATAGATTTAGAAAGTCAAGCTCTGGAATGCCAAAGACTACAATAGTGCCTTATCTCTCATTTCGTCCGTACGTAGACACAGTTGATTGCAGGACGGAAGCGGGATTTTTTCTTAACGTAGCATTAGTAGTCGGCAATAACAAAGCTTGAGAGAGAATCTCAGAGGAAATCATACAGTGCAGAAAATCTAACTTCTTCATAAGCTCTTCGTTTTGGATGCGATATGAACTTAACTCAGTTGCTATCGCCTCGATGACTTCTTCACCCACGTCGCAGCCCTGTTCGAACATTAAGCCGCTCACGAGCAAGGAACTAGGGACCGGACGGCCGAGTGGGTACGGGGGCGGAGTTCAGGAAAGAGGTTGTGAGTTCGAGTCCATAGGGCTGGTCTATGCAGTGCTGGGATTGCTCGTTCATGCTTTGTCGATATAAGGTGTATCATGAACACCGTATTGTAGCATACCGACATAAGAGCATCATTTTAACCTGGTTTAAAAACGATGCTGCCCATTTTCCCACCACTCTGCTAATCGAAGGGGTAGGGGCCTGTACTTCTAGGGTTCCGGTGATCGAAAGCAAGTTTCACCGAAGTTTGCCTAGAGGGGGATTGCGGTGCTGATCACAAGTCTGGTAAACGTTTTCGCATGACCGTGATTGAACATTTTCATGGGCGAAATCAAAGTTGTCAATGTCAGCACTTTCTCCACTTTCCTCACCTATGTGGTCAGACTTGCTTTCCAATCTTCTACTTTGAGATGGAAAGTAGTTCACGAAAAATAGATAATTTAGAAAAAGGAATGGCAGGCTTGTGGTCAACAGCTTAAATAGGTTCCATAGGTGAGGGAAGAGCGAAATGTGATAATGACCCGCCATCCTTACTCTCGACACCCACAATAACCTACCCTGGTCGGACGAATTTCCAAAAATGGATACCGTATCCGTGCTCAGCCTCCAAAATAGCAGTACTGGGCGATGTTTGGGCGAAAAAATTTTCGACCTCGATCCGCAACTTTCGGAGTCACGATAGTACGACGTCTCTATCCACCCATTTACTTGCAGCTACTCACCGTGACCTATTGTGATGGATCACAACAACGAGAGCGTTTGCCGGAATCGTGATGTGACCCCAATTAACCTCAAGACAAATTTTGGAAGAAATTTTATTCCCTACCTACGAAGTCGCTAGACTTACTAGAGGTACCAATGCCCTCACCACCTCATCGGTAGGGGAGAAGAGTGCCCGAGAAAAAATTGGCTGCAGTAAGACCAATATATACGGAGTAGATCAAAAATATGATATTTTTTAAGAGGTGGAAAGATTAGTTAAAGTTGCAAGAAAAGCGTTCTCTATAGAAACCCGAAGACTGATCAGCACATGCTGAGATGGATTGAAGCAACAGATTTCGATCACTTTCGTAAATGGGGTTAAGATCAGAAACACCTTCAAAACAAGCAGAGAACATTACAAAAGAATCATTTACGTGTAGCAACCAACAGGCACCTTTTTTTGAGAATAGCTCTATGCAATAGAAACCTGACTTTTTGTTTTTGAAAAAAAGTTAGAAGATGGAAACGGCGCCTTACCGAGGTCAAAACGTATTCTACTTCTACAAAAACAGAAAGCAATCCGTAAATTCCTGTTCCGAATTTAAACCCTTTACCCCTCTCGTGTAAGCCTGCACGGATATCCAATCACCCACCTAGTCGCCTGCAGTTCACTTGAATTTACCCTGTAGTTTCCTTCGGGAAACCTAACGAATTGTCAGATTTCTAACACCTGACTATAGTCAAAACTCCGTAGCCTTTGTAGGTTAATTTTAAGCATTACAAGGCTATTCAAGAAAACGTCACTTTCGCCTTATCAGTCCGCATTGAAGCGCTAAAGTTTTTTTGTGATTTTTTACCTACTCATATGCCCGCAGGAAATTTGAAAACCACTGCGTTCCTTCACAGACAATCCTCTACAGCTCTCAATAGGTTAATTTGGGAATCTCCACGGGGAGTTCATTGATCTCCCTTGTTATATCCATTGGTGGTGAAGACAAATGGATCAGGTCAGTAGTCAAAAAATCGAAGATCCCAGTGTTCGCAGCGCTGACACGACGACTGGCTGACCTTCCTCAGAAATAGAGAGTACTGACTAGAATTAGCTGATGATCCTCCCAGACAGCAGTAAAAAGGGATTTCGATTCCAGCCAGACTAGCAGAAGGCGGTAGAAGATTTACGCTGAGTTGAATTGAGAGAGTAGGGGAACTAGCAACCGCTCCCTGCTCGGCTCCGCAAAGGAGTGACCGTGTCATTTCGTGGAACGAACTTATGGTTAGAAGATTCTGGTCTACGACAAATGTTTTTGTACTTATTTCAGCTTTTCATTTTTCAGGAGTTTGAATCCACATTTTTAAGCGTTGCAAAGACAAAGGTCAGCTTAAAGTGTGTCCGATTTGTTCGGTTTTGCTCCAAGGTCATCCCTGTGTAAGTCTGTTCTGAAATGCTTGCTTAGTATAGTTTTTCTTCTAAGCGTTAGTAGCTCTTATTTCTAGCAGTATCTCAACTGTTGTAACCCCTTTCATCACGGTGTCTTATTCACTTTGAACTTGATCTATTATAGTACATTGCCGTTCGAAAAGGTTTTTGTGTCGAACTTTCAAGCTTCCACACTTGAAGCCACCTCCCTGCAGTAGGCTCGGAAGATCTGACACAACCACCTCCAAAAAAAGTGATATCAGGGACCACGAACTTTGATCTAGAATTGCTCCAGTAGCAGAGGTTCTTCAAGAGAATAGCGACTAGAATTACAACGAGAAAGGTAGTCAATTTCCCTAATGCCTCTCTCAAAGCGCTGACGATAAGCCGTTGTCATGCGATGACAAAGCCTTTAGTTCAATGAATGGACACAAATAGATACGTGACGCAACTGTGCTTCTCCATAACAAGCTGACGGCCTCCGTACTAAGGGATCACGTCATGCATTACTCCACATGCAAATCCCACAGAAAGCCGGGAACTACAGCTTTGGGCAACGACCAGCGAGCTTCTCCGACAGGCGCCTATATCCACTTTCTCTATTCCACCAATAAGAACACCCCCGCTAAGCGAGAATATTTCCAGAAAATCGCAGGGTTAAACAAAGAAATAAAAAACCACGAAAAGTAGTCAGCGCTCTGCAACTTCCCCAAGTTACTAGTGGTAAGGTGCTAACGGTGTTATGAGCAACGAACAATGAGTCAATCGAGTTCGACTTACGGTGAACCTTGTCACATCAATTACGAATACTTCAGCATAGCAGGTGTACTGAAACCTAACATGTTCGTAAAAAGAGCTGATTTTGGTGAAGTGCTCAAAGCATACATAGATTATAAAGTGAACTACTAGGTGAAGGTGCGGCAGTGACAGATTATACAATTAGAAGTCTGCCTTAATAAACTGCTAAAGTTTGAAGGCCTGCATTGTAATCAAAGATGAGCAGCAGACAAGCTTTCATTTCCAGTAAGACCACGGTAAACCACAGAACGCAATGTTGATAAAAGCTGAGCTGGCGAAGTAGGAGTGGACCACCAGCCCATCCCTGGCCTCATTCTGCTCCCTATCGCCTCTAGCAGTCAACGCCATTGGAATGGCCAACACTTCGCCACGATATCGAAGATGGGCTGGCCGCCGATGTCCTAGAACGAGGGCATCCATAACCTGCCGGGAACTTGGCAGAGGTTATCCGTTGTTAACGATGTCTACTTCAAATGAATCGCTGTTGCTTCTTAAATATGGTGAAGTGAAATATCTTGTGCCCAAATGTCCGCGAACTCTCAATTTATTGTCATCATTCTCGTGGTGCGTTTATCTGATTCTAAGGTCGAGCCTTGTTCTCCTTACTGTGCACAGATTGACCACCATCATGATTGTGGTTTGTTCTAGCGCTGAACTAACGTGTTTCAGAGCCCAGATGAAAGAATGGCAGACATGACAGAAGAACGCGTTGTGCAGTATCTGCGCGATAATCCGTCAGTGCTCGAGAACTACGTCACCGGCCCAAACGTCTCGTCGGAGACGTTTCAAAAATGGATACATAGACGCAACAACTGGAATCACTTGCGACGAGACGCCAGGAAGATTTTCAACGGCGCCTGGGGGGTAGGTGTAGGCTCATGCACGTTTCGTGCTCTCTTCTCGCACGATATTTTGAACACTGCATTTATGTTATTCTTCTGACGTTTTTTTTGTATAGACGGAAAACCAAGAAAATTTGGGTTTTTTACAGAGCTGTGTTCTTCCAATTTTGAATTGCCGAGTGCGGACTTACACTCCGAGTTGTTTCTTCTCCAGCGTTTCATGCTGAATTTCTTCATCCCTCGACCCTTACCTTCAGATGGCATCCGCTTACTTAGCGCCATTGTAAAAGTCATCCCTAACTTCTACACCGCTACTGCGACTTATTCCGCTCTGCTCTATTTCTAGAACATACGGTCTTCTGACGAGTTAAAGAAATTGAGGAGCTGCTCGCTTTAAAAATTCTTAACACTTCATCTATTTTCAGACTTACCAGCAAAGTTTTAACTTTATGTAGATCTACCGTTGTCCGGCTAGTCCAGAAGAGCCACAGAATTGAAAACTATGCAACAGATTATCTTGACACTCAGCGGATTGAAGGAAACAGAGTATGGCCTAATCTGACGAATTTCACAAAGAAAAAAATAAAAATAACATACGGTTTCACCGCTGTTGTAAACAGACAACGTTAGGTGTCCCCTCATCATGAGGGATCCGCGGTATAACATGTCAGGTGGCGGTCAGCTGTGTTTGAGTGCGCTTTGCCCGCCGAGGCTTCTTTTGATCCGCGGTTGTTTGTTTTTGCTTGTCTGTTTCTTTCGTTCTTTGTTTGTAGGTCCTGTTCTGTTGTCTTCAATCCTCTATGTGAGTGTCAGGTCCAATTCTTACATAGTCTTCAAGGCTGTGTCACCCTCGCTGGACTAGGATAAATCCCATATATTTTTAGACTTAGTATCGAGGTTTTAACTCAAAAAGAAAATCAGACGTAGCGTTTGCGTAAGATAATGCCGCTGAAACGGAAGTGGACAAAAACATTAGCCGCAAAACGTTTTTCGAAGTGCCTTCGGAATCTAATGCAGTTTCCAGCATAGACAGCAAATGACGTCCTAATACATACACTTCTCAACGACTTTTGAAGTAAGGATTCAACTATTAGGCCTGGGATGTCTTACTCAAGACTTTCACATCAAGCAGTCCTCATTTCTAGATGGATGTTATGAAAAGCAATAGGACTTAGGACAGCGTCAATCAATCTCCATCCGAGATGCTCCACGCATCCTTCTATTAAAACATGTCGTCAAGGCAGTATGAATGTGCACTTGGCCTATGTGTGGATGCAGCTAGTAGTGATGGCCAGCTCTTTTCATTCGTATTTGTAAAGTTGTTACAAAAACAGCCTGAAATCCTTAACACTTCATCTAAACAGTGGGCAGAGTCAAAATTTGTTGCCATCACTGTATTTGATAAAGTGGCTTGTTGAAGGATTTGAGTGTACCGTTAAAACGCGTAATTATTTCTGCTCATATTCATAAAGTACTAAGCTGTCTGTTCACAATGACGCTGTATAGGGTGACATCCGCGCATAATGTGATTGGATTCGTTTTCAGTCAGAGGATTTGGAGTCACGACGGCGCATTATCCTGGATCACGGAGATGATCAGGTACGGTATACACATTAAACACTGAACCGCCGCAAAAAATGACGGACTCTGGAATGGAATTTCGTTCCTTTTGAGGCTCGCATCCTGTATGAGTTAGCACAGTGCTGCGCTCAAATCGCCAACACCGATCTCTGCGAGCTCTACATTCAGGACGAGGAAGGAGTATTCCTCGTCTATAAAGAGACCGGAGAGCAGTCGCAGGTGAAGTGTCGAAAGGTAAGCTTGGGAAGGCTGTTCTGTCTCGCTCCACTTGAAGAACTCTTGGTGCAGACTACGTGAGTTGCAAAAGAAGCAGAGGAAAATGGCGTTTGGCAAGTTTGAACTAATAGAAATGTGCTCAGTACTCAATTTATTAAAATTTCAGGTGAAACGACCTCGAAGAAATCCTATGCATCTTCTCAAGCTAATCGACGTCAACGAAACAAATATCGGTATTTTTCAATTTATTTTTCAACAGTTTGTTTTGCTGGGTCCAGAGAGGTCAGTCTGATGCCCAGAGAGAGCGAGTTGTTCACCAGTCGCGATTGAGAAAAAAGTGCCCTTCGTTCCGTTGTCTCGCTGCCGTCATCCAGGATTCTTTTGCCATTCGAACTCGGTGGCGTTGACGGGCAGCTTGATTCGTTCCCAGCTGAAATGCGAGTTGGGTCGGCAGTGCGACGAACGCATCGGTTCACCTTTTGCAGGAGGTCTTCCACGAGGCCGCTTTGGGTCCCTCGAGGTCCACTACAGGGCTGTGTTCGTGCACCTTGGGTCATGACATAAGACATCCTTCTCATATGGGAGCTGAAAAGTATGGTTTAGTGTTAAGTTCGCCTTTTGTATTTCAAAGCGAGATCCTCAGCCTCATTAACGTATCTTACCGGCCCAAGTCTCCGACGTGAGCACAGGGAGAAGTGTCGAGTGGAATAGGTTTGCTCGGCGATCTTATGGCCTGTAACCTCCTTGAGAGGTGCGAATGCGGCCCATTCAGCTCTTCGCCTCCTCATCCTATACAGGCTTGTCTTTCATTTCGTTCTATATGTTATTCGAACTCGCGATGCACACCTAGTACGTCTCAGCTGGTTGAAAGCCTTCTAGTTGAATTTCTTCTGCCTCTCAGTAGACGTTCTTCATGGACTCCTTTGACTGATCAGTACTATCCTTTACCGTGCCTCATTATCAAGAATACGTCCTCTGCTTCTGCTGTAGACTTGGAGAAGAGTAGGATGTCGTCAGCAGAACGAAGATTTGAGGGAAACCTTCCATCTACACGGCATCCTTTCCTCCCAGTCAAGCGTCTTCATTATCCACAACAGCTCTGCTGTAAACAGTGTCGGGAAAACGGTACCGCCCTGTCGCACCCCATTTCCAAGTAAAATGGTAAGGGAATAGGTGAAGAGCCATCTTACATCCAGCTGTAGCAGTCGCCCAGTGTTCTCACGTAGGACGAGTCCACGCTTTGGTCGTTGGGCACTCGCAGAATGACATTCGTCTCAACTCTGTCGGATCAATATAAGCTCATTGATCCTCAAGTAGGTCTGAATCTGGCGCATGAAGGAGAGCCTGCTCAACAAATACATAGTTCATTAGAAAACGTGTGAATGCTCAGGCCAATTTTAGGTGGTTGGCTAAGGTAGAGTTCATCATCATGAACTCTACCTTAGCTTTTCCCGATTATTTTGTAGGGCTATTGAAATTCTACTTTTTAAAAGTACTTGGAGTGGCCTCCAACTTCTGAAGATATTTGCCTTCGGAATAATATTCACCTTTGGCTGAGCCACCTTTTGAAGATCTTATATGTATTCGAACTTCATCAGTCGTGTCAGAGAAAGTTTTCTTTACTTCTACTACTCCTCTGTACAGCAACAACGTAACTACACCGTAGCCGGCCCTCAATAGGCTACTACTCCACTATCAAACAGCACAAAGCATCTTTATGCTTCCCAGTCTAGCAACCATTCATCTGGAGGTGACGGTCCAGACCGACGAAAGCTATAACTAATCGCGGCGACGTATGCCGCAACGCGACCACTACGCGACTAACAAAAAGCTCGTTTGTACTCCCACTGTGGAGCAGATCATCAGCTTTGAAGCGGGCTTTTCTCAGATTATGAAGAGCCTAATTTTGCCACGTGCAGTTACGCCGCGCCTCCATTAAATCGCGCTTGTCTCACTGGGAAAGCAGTCTTCAGATGCTTGTCTCGCTATGACCTTTTTTTTGACGTTCTCACCTATCCTTGGAAATGTTTTCCACTGTCACATCGCTTGCGAACACAATCGACAAGTATTGCTTTGACCGCTCATTATGTGCTCATCAGTCTTCGGATTTTTAAAAATTTCACTAAATTCCCTAACTGTTAGCAAGTACATACAGCTCATTTGATCCATTTATCCCTCATGTCATTGGCCATTTTCCAGTGTATTTTTTCTTGACCACCCTCCCCACATTTTCTATGGGGCAGATACGAGCTCTTGCAGTCACTTTACCCTAGAGGACGAAAGCATATTCGCCCAAAGTCTGCCGAAGGTTTTACTTGGAATGCTGTTCACCAATCTGGCAACCTTTTTCGGTGAAACGATAGATTATAGTAGACTATGATTGGTACGTTAAAGTAAAAGGATGAGCGCAGAATAACCTTCCCTGCTGTACTTCCATGACTTAGGTGAAGGAGGACCTGGAAAAATATTTCGCCCAAACATCACTCACGAAATTGTTTGGGGTGCTGATCACGGATATGATGTCTATTTTTAAAATCTCGGTCGCCTAGTGCAGGTCAGGGTAGGCATGGGAGAGTGAAGCGGTTTGTGTTAGTTAATAGAATCGCTTTGTTCACCCATTTGCTCAGACCAATTTTTCAACCTTCGACTTGAAAAAGAGGGTAGTGCACGAAAAATTTAGAGAAAGAGTGGCAGATGCGTTGTCAACAGCTTGAATAGTTCCCATAGGCAAAGTATGGGCGCAATCGCTGGTCACGACCTCTGCATCCGCCACCCAATACGAAGCACATCATGTGAAGCGCCTGGAGTTATGCTGAAGCTCTCCATTTGCACCTCACGTCGACGTATGTAGGTGCTGAAATGGCTTCAATGGCTTCCGATATACGGGGTCTTAAACACATTCACACGTTATTGGATTCTACGGGCTATTCAATCTCCGCATCGGGTAACGTCTGCAACAAAAAGGCAGATGCCATGCTCTTCAAGAACAGTGTAAGACTGACCTGCGCTAAGGGCGATGTCTTTTCACCACTATTTATCTAATGAAGGGATGCAAAAACGTCAAACCGTTAGCGAGGGTTCTGAATAGGAGTATTCCAAACATATTCCTTCTGCTTCAAAAGGTTCTGATGTGAGTTCCTCGACTACAGCAGTGTCAGCGGCCGCACTCGATTACGGTAAGGTGAATCTGTCTTGAGCGAGTTTTAGCAAAAGAATGAAATAGTTTTTGCTTGCGCAGCAGTGCAGATTTTGCGCCATCGAACCGATGTGTGTTGCTTTATGGTTTTTACCTTCCTATATCTATTTTAAGGTATTTTGAGCCCGCCAAGAGGCAGAGATTGTGGTCACCATATGGAGCTCCTTAATGAAGAGGCTAAATAGCAGCTTAGCTTCACACTAACACTAGCTGAGGACACACACACAGACATAAGAAATTGGAAAAAGTAGATAAGGGAGAAAAAGAGGGAACCTTTACTGACCATGATGTGGGAGGGCAGCACGACAGGAGGTACACCCGCCCCTGATGGAGGGGGGGGGGGGCGTGGCGTCAGGAGGTACACCGCGGTTCTGCGGACCGGAAACTTTTGTTCTGCGTGTCAAAGGTTTCGTAAGGCAGCCGTTAGACTCTTGGTGAAGCCCAGGGGGTTGGGGTGGGTGAGCAAGGGGGAAGAGAGGAAGATCGCATGCCCCCAGTAGGCGGCGGTTGTACCTCCTGTCCGTCCCCCATGTGGAAGGGTGAAAAGGGGTAGAGCAGAAGGGAACGTGATATTCTCGTCTTGTCCTCCATGGCTACTACCCAGTCGTCGTTTTAAAGCCTTTTCAATTTCTTTTATTTCCATTGCCATTGAACATATAAGGCTGCTATGGCGATGTGTACTCTAATGGAGAAAAAAAAACTCGACGATTCCGCCATAATCGCAACGGTATTGGTTTAACATGACGCATGTTCTATTTTGAGTGCACGTTCTGTATGTGTAGCATCGATAAAATAACCCTGAAGCCATCGCTAATTAGCAGTTTAAAGTAAAACTGATCGGCAAACAAGGCAGTGTAATTTTCTGTCGTCGTTAACGTAACACGTTCCCGATAAGTGTATCGGATTTTTTCACATGTGGAGCAGTTCTAACTGGCTTTTGTTTCAGAGAGCAGGGCAAAAAGTGGAAAAAGCTAACTTCTATCCAAAAACTCCAATTCTGCTTCTGGGAAGCAAGTTCTGCTCTGGTCATTCTCTTTCCGCTGCGAAATATCGTCCTGTAGAGATCGGCGCTTTCTCACCCTACTCTATTCGAACGCGTCGTTTTGACATCTACAGAGGGAGAATATGCCCAATGCAATACAGATGCATGTAGCTGGCGAACTCACCACCGGGGATGCTCATGCTGTTGATCGTTTGTGCTGCCTGACAAAGAATCCTGTCCGACAAGGACGGTTTCATGGAATTCGGTTGTGAACCGACCTTTCGACATACACGGTCGAAGCCAGTGAGCTCTCGAGCATGACAGCATTAATTTGCGGATTCCTAGAAATAGGGCCACTCGCTCACCCTGGTGTCACTCAGCGCCAACTAGTGCGCGCGTAGGAAGGTGGCTTTTACCATCGATTTCTGCTGTTTTTTCTAAAGTTGGGTCTTGCTGTTTTAGGAGAAATCCATTTCAATTCACCGGTTTCCGAGCGAGACAAGCAGATCATCAATGTCGTATGCACGTGGGCTGGTGCGTCGTTACACTATGCGCAGGTATGCAACAACGGTACTTTCAGAAATGTCTATTTCTGAAGAAGTTCCGCGTTCTCTCATCTAGAAAGCCCAGCATCCTCGTCCACAAATGTTCGTGGTCAACGCCATATTACATCCCTGATTCTTCGTCTGTATAACCTTCAGAAGTTGATCCACCGCAAGTGCGAGGATTGCGTACCAATCATCATCAGTCTCCCTGTATAGAAATGTCCGGGTCACAGCAAACCCTGCACCTACATACTCGTTTGTAAACGGACGTACATTGAATACAAAAATGCGCCGCAAATTCTTTGCCGTTTTCAACATCTACACGCAGAACGAGACCGCCGTAGCTAATCGTGCGCGATTTCTGACGGCGATCTCAGCACGAGGAGCAATTCTATGGCGATGAAACTCGTGGCGTTTGCCGTTCGCCATGAATTTGGACAGCTCTCAAACTTGAGCCAAATTCCATATAGACATTCCTTTTCCATGGGGGAATGCAGAGGCGAGATGAATTACCGCTTGGATGAGCACCAATAGGGGTAGACTACTGAGAGATAACTACTGCGAGGTTTTTCCAATGGATCCTTCCACAGGTTGCCTCTCAGCTCGAGCGCACAGGAAGCAGCTCAGAGGTGTTCGCGAGGCAACGACGTCTGAATTCCTTCCTGCTCAACGTTGCCAAGAGCATCTTCCAGGATATCGTCTCAATGGATACCGTGATCATCAAAGTAATGGTGAGTCAGTAAACAATGCTAAACAAGCTGGCGAACTATCAGGTGCTTTTAGCCACTCGCTTATAAAATCGAAAGCATAGGTGCGATCTTTGCCGAAAATTCGCGTCCCTCTCGCGAAGGAGATATAAGGCGATTCCTCTCCCTTATCTCCAACACGGTTTTATTTCTTACGTGATCCTTTTTTAGATTTATAGATGATTTTTCCATCACATAATAAGTTATTCTTTCCATGTGCGGCCTCTTTGTATTTATTTTTGCCTTCTATTTTTCAATTTTTTCTCGCGGCTTCATTAACGAGACATGTTATGGAGGTGAAATTGAATCCCATAAGGTATTGAATGCAGATGGACATACTATTTAAAATCAGAGTTTTCTAGGGGCAGTCTTCGAATTTTTTAGTGAAGACAATCCGATTCAGCTGAAGACCTCCCAGGGAAAGAAGTCTTCGAATCAATAGGTCCGAGTGTACTTTTCTACTGATTCTTGCAGTGCCAAACCTTTCTCCTAGCTGAATGGGCGATATTATGATCTTTGTCTTTACCATATGAAATTTCGACTCTGGCCGATTATGTTAGTGGTAATTTAAGTGCTTTTAAGAATTAAGGGTTTCTTTGCAGTACACAAAGCTTTCTTCGAGCGCTCTTCGAACTGGGTCATAACCGGCTTGACTTGTCATGGAAATAAATGATTTTCTGAAGGAGACAACTCTAGAAGGTGAAATAGTCTCCCACAGCATTTCGCACCCTGTTAAACATACAGCAAAGGAAAAGGGTAAGAGTCGATGTTACTCAATCCGTTCGGGATGCGCCACGCATTCTACTTCTACGGGATGTCGTGAAGGCGATTTGAATGAGTATTTGGCCATGCAATGAGGTAGACACCTGCGGTAGATAGCCGATGAACAAGTCGGCGCTTTGTAATTTCCAGACGAAACTGGTACCAATTCACGGGCCTAGGCTTGGTTGGCTTGGGGTGGCATTCGAACCGAGAACCTGGTATCGGGTGCACGCGACAACCGGCAACTCCCCCTACTGCGCTGCACGTCCGTTTAATACGTAATAAAAAATTCAATTCTTTCTTTAGCCATCATCGATATGATTAGAAGGAGTTTTTAATAGAAATAATTTTTCTATCTAAAGGAAACGACGCATAGAGATGAAATCTCCATAAAATTTTAAACTCACTCTAAAAAATCACTGTTTCTCTGTAACGATTCCCTAAACGATAGAGGGTTTTGATTTCCCAAACCTTGGCGGCAAAAAACCTGCTCCAAAATCGGAATCCTGATCATATCGAAGACCTCTGCAGAGAAACCTGGCTCTTTTCATACTATGATATACAGAGAGTGGCATTTAATTGTGATCCACCTTCTATGGAGTCTCTTCGAATCTATAAAATTTGTTTCCTCGATAAGTTAAGCCTTCAGTCACAAATCCGTTATCGATTCGAAGAGCGCTTCAAAAAAAATCTTTGGCACTCAAATCAGCATTATTCATTAACACCGGAAATTTTATGGAAAAGAACTTCAGAGTCAGATTTTCGATTTCATGTTGCTACCTCAGGTAGCAAAACTTGTCCTCCGACGACAGTCTGCCAAATTCGGCAGAAAATTGATACTGTCCGACCTGACTGGTTCGAAAACTGCCCTGGAAAGCGTTTATTTTTAAACTGTAGAACAACAGGCATGAAACACCAATGAAACAAAAAACGAGACAATCCTCTCCTGAAACTAAGAGTACGACCTCGATTTCGATACTCGAACCTCAGTCTTGACCTTAACCCCTCACAACTGTCTACTCGACTCCTTACTCGCGAACCGCAGCTAGCCACTATGAAACACTTCCCCACATTCAAGCAACGTGCGCATCCTCTTCAACAAGCCGCACTCAAGTCAAATGCTCCAGAATCAGGACATATTTTCGTTTCGTGCTTTTCGTTCTTGTTTTGGCAGAAAGAAGTACTAACACAGTATTTTCGTAGAAAAAACCTAAGCTTTAGGTGATTTTTAAGGATTGGATGTGAGAGAGTCAAAGGAGCAATTTCGAATAAAAGTTCGGTGACCCCTGTAGTGTTCAAAAATGCTTACCATGGTCTGAGCTATGTCGCCTTGACGTTGAGGCTGTAAATACACATTAATTTTGGACACCTATTAAATAGACATTCTGTTTCAAACGACGTTTATAAGAGTATGTAGCCTTAATGGGGTCCGATCAGCCCTCCATTCCGAGTTGGTGAATTGCGTCTGCAGTGCCACAAGTGCCCAGTGCGGCTGCCGTCCTGGTATTGTTTGTTAAAAACGACATAAGAGTTGATGTGTACCGAACTGGACACTTTTCCAATCAAATTGGACACTTCTCAAACCAAATTGGGCACTTTTCAAACCATATTGGACACTCTTCTAAACTAGCCTAAAACTTTGAAATCCAAGCGAACTTTTCCAAATTGAATCGACCTCCATAGGCGTTAAAGTGCAGACTCACTAAGACGATTAAAATAACTTTTTGTTCAAATAATGTTTGGCAGAACTTTTTTGAAATTTTTAGTTTACCTGATCCGAGATATGTGATAATTTCATAATAATTTTATATTTTGTGAAAAAATTATGAACTAAATTTTGCTTTAAAGCGCATCCTGGCAGCAATCATGTAGTCCGTTAAAAGACTGGATCACGCCATAGACTCGAAAAATAAGTCGCAATGTTGATTCGACTGATAATGTAAGGACTGCTTACATGCAGCAAAAAAGGTTATGTGTGTTTTTAAATAATTGTTTATGTTGCAGAAATTTTGCTATCAACCGAATAAAAATCGCGAAGTTTCGGATAAAGACATGGCGCAACCTCTGTTTTTGTAATAAAAAATAGCCGCCTTTCTGCCCTTTAAAACATGCTTAGAGTCGATTTTTTCCTCAAAAATAAAATTTTCATGAAATTTCAAACTATGTGTCCTCTTACTGGGAAGTGAATTAAAACTTCACAGGAAGTTATGCTGAAATTTTTCTTGAATAAAAAATTGTTCTAGCGTTTTTGAAGTGTCCCTAGTTTAATGTAAGAATCTCATTTCAATTTTAAAGAGTTCTTTGATTGCAAAAGTCTAAGGCAGACATATAAAAGTGTACAATTTGATTTGAAAAGTGTCCAATCCGACGTGAAAATGGCATACATCTTTCGCCAAAGTACTGTGAGGAACTACGGTCTGAAAAGCTCCCTCAAAACAACTTCAAAACGCCTATACACCGTAACTCCTACAAGTGTAAATACTCCTTGGATACTCGTACACGTCTTTTCCCTATAGCTCTGAAAAAACGATCGTACTAATGGTTATTGTTAAGCACGCAAAAGCAGATTCTCTTCTATTATAGATGCGGGGATTGCACTATGCCATATTTCAATACACCTTGACCTGACTGCAGATGTCGATCTTGAAGCGGCTATTGCTACCGACGTTTTTCCACTCTTTTATGACTACACGGTTGGTGTTGCTTCAGCATGGGCAGGAGTTCTGGTAATCTATGAGTACGACAAAACCTTGAGCCAAAACTATCCCTTCTTCTTTTTGCCTGTCGCCTGTTACGCAATCGAGAAGTGCAAAAACGCCCGTCTTGCCTACACCAACAGTGTCACTTCTACTCTCAATAGTCTTTTATAGTCTCATAACCAATGCTTAATGCTGTGGTAAAATCCGTTCAGCTTGCTGGAACACTGTGTTTGGGGAGGAAGTGGGAGCCTAATCCTTGCTTTCCCTTCGCTTTGTCACCTTTCTTCTCGTCTCTTCCGTTCTCATCCGTTTTATTTTTATTATATAAAGGATAAAAAGGATAAAGGACGGCGTTACTCAATCCCTTCTGGGATGCGCCAGCGCATTCTACTTCTACGGGATGTCGTGGAGGCGACATGAATGCGTATTTGGCCATACAATGACTTGCGGTGGCCAGCCGATGAACAAGTCAGCGCTTTATCCTTCCCAGACAAGTCTGGTACCAATTCACCGACCCCGAAGGGATGGAGGGCTTGGTTGGCCTGGGCGAGAATTCCGAACCAGAAACCTGGTATCGGGTGCACGCGACAGTCGCGCCTCCTCCGACTGCGCTACACGCGCCCTTATTATATATAAAAAATAAATAAATAAATATTTTTTGCGGCACACAGAGAAACTGATTCAAATAAGCATTCTTCGCTTTCTGGAATGGTAGTGCAAACCTCGCTTTTTTTGAAATAAAATGTACATTAATTAAGAGCTAAATTTTCCTGTGAATTTCGAAAATTCCGTGTAAATTTGATTTCAATGCGATTTAACGATTTCACTTTGCTAAACTCCAATAAAGAAAATTGACGAAAATGCTGGTAAACTCGTTAAATCGGTAAAAGAAAAGTCGCTAAATGCTCAACACTGCCCCGTACTTCTATTAGTACACTGCGCTCCGATACTAAAAATGCGCTTCGATGCACTGCTGCCGACGACGTCGCCAACGCCGCCGACGGTACCGACGACGTCTGTGGTGACGTTGGCGTCGGCGACGTCGGTGACAGGCTGTCGGTGATGAGTCGCAGCGTCGGCGACGCGTCGCTGAAGTATAACATAAGCCTCAGCTCGCACAGCGAGCAGTTTCCAGTGGCACCACGTGCAGGAACGGACGACACCACCTGAGCCAAAATTACCCCTTGAGGAGACATCACACAGTGGATTGCTGCTGTACTTTTTAGTGAGGTACAACGTTTCCTGGCTCACTAGGTTTTTATCGAAAATATAATAGTCGGCGAATCACCTCTATATGAGCCACTAATTCTTTCGTTAACTCGGCAGTAGGATGGACTGGACCGGGAGCGGGTTTGGTAACTAAAGTGCGAATGTTTGACCGCTTACGCAGTTATCCGTTACTACTCATTATCCAGAAATTTCTAAACGGCGTGAGAGAAAATTTTCTTCTCGTTGTTGACCTCTCATCATTTTATTTGAATTCGAAGTGCAATTTTTAACTAAATAGGATCCACATTCTACATGTATTTTGTTGGCGTTTTGATACAGATAGCAGTAAACAGTACGCAGTTTTAGAACTTCGCCGCGAAACTCGTCGAAGCTGATCGAGCTTCTCTGTTTCTTGTAGACAATAAGAACCACGAATTGTATGCGAGAATCTTTGACGTTGGCAAAGGCGGCGAAGAGTTTGAGAGGATCAATAAGGATGGGCACAAGGAGATCCGGTAAGCACTATTATTTTTTGTTAGCCATCCCTAAAAGAGCCGCCTTTCTATTATTGTTTTTGTTCTATGAATACTTCATAGTAAGGTGATGCTGGAAAAAATAGAGGATGGTGGCCATTTATCACAAAATGATGTAAGGGAATGAGTGGCCATTTAGTCACTAGATGCTTTGCCATTAGTGGGTTCATCCTGTTTCAGATTCAGCATGGACCGTGGAATCGCAGGACACGTGGCGTCGACAGGCGAGGGTCTGAACATCGAGGACGCTTACGAGGACAACCGCTTCAATCCGGAAATCGACTCGAAGACAGGCTACACCACAAAGACCATTCTATGCATGCCGATATTCATACGTGGAAGGTAAGTCGAACTCCTTCACAAGGACTACACTCTTCTGAGCATCACTCTTCAGTGTAATCGGCGTGGTGCAGATGGTGAACAAGCACGAGGGTGTGTTCACGAAGGCCGACGAGGACAGCTTCGAGATGTTCGCCGTCTACTGTGGGCTGGCACTGCATCACGCAAAGCTCTACGACAAAATCAGGCGCTCTGAACAGGTGAGCCCATGGTACGGTATGATACGGTGCAGCCAACCGAAGAACCACATGGAGTTATCAGTGCTTGACATGAGGCTACTGAATTCAGCAGAAAAACAAAATCCGCACTCACAAAGGTTGAAACTACTACGGAGAAGAGGAGGTCAGCCCGTGGTCAAAAGGAAAAAAGGGAAGAGTTATCGACTCTTTAACCTAGGAAGGATAAAGGACGACGTTAATCGATTCCCTTTGGGAAGAGCAACACATTCGTCTTCTGTGTGATGTCACGCAGGAAATTTGAAGACCTGTTTGGCCCACACGGTGACTTTCGGTAGCCAAGTCAGTGTTTTATCCCTCCCAGACAATTCTGGCACCAATTCATCGATCCCTGAGCAGGCGTGTCCACAAAGCTCAAAGCATAAAATTTTTTAAATGAATTTTTTGATAGCAATGTTTCTTCAAATTTTCGGTAAATCGTAAAATTCCGTTAAAAATACAATCAGCTGCAAAAACACAAACCTTCAAATAAAAAAATCAGGAAAAACGTATTATGTTCCAACATCAGGAGGACAGGAACTAAAGTTCAACGAACTACAATGAAGAATAAAATAAAGAAATCACTACCAACAAAGAGTGGACGCAAAATAAACCAGCCTTCAGCACTAAACTATCTTTAGAGTGTGGAAGGAGAACAGGTACGGAACTATCATTCAAGAAAACGGTACATCGTGGGCTGGCGCCATCGTACCGACCCCGGCGCTCCCTCCCTTCCCAATTCTGTTGTGCGAGACCGTTGTGTGTGACTTTTTTACGAGCATGTACAATCTCGATGCGACAAATGCAGCCGAAGTGCCGAAAAGAAGTACCACGGGAAGATCCGATAAAAATAACTTTAGAAGCCCATCGAAGGAGTCATAACGTTCAGGAACCAGGTCCTCTATGTCAAATTCAAACAGATTGGCATTGG
This sequence comes from Heligmosomoides polygyrus polygyrus, assembly GCA_947396885.1. NCBI lineage: Eukaryota > Metazoa > Nematoda > Chromadorea > Rhabditida > Heligmosomidae > Heligmosomoides > Heligmosomoides polygyrus. The sequence continues at coordinate 66,814,489 of OX377205.1, read as the reverse complement.
ACGCGATATGCTGACGCCATTTAGGGCTGTGCTAGTACGGATTTCTGCTTAGTAGGTTGCTAGGTTTCAACAATTCTTTAGGAGCAGTCCTAATTGAGTGGGAGGGGTGAGGCCTGCAATATCAGCGGACAGCAATGGTAAGAGAAAAGGTGAAAAACCTTTTGAGAAAAATCCGTTAAATTTCAGAAAATTTTCGTCAAGCAGTTAAGCCATACTTTAAAAAAAATCGTTGAAACGCTGACCGTTAAATGTGGAACCCCTGTTCTAGTGAGAATGAATCCTTGGCCGGAATAGAAGCAAAGAGAACCATTATCGATTTATGGCTCAACCCGCGCACACTGACCAGTATAAATTGCAGAGTTCGTATGAAAATTAAGCTTAAATGCCAGATGTGAAATCGGAAGAGGAACCTGGAATCAGATGCACCTCCGACTGCGCTGCCACGCGGCGCTTCTCTTCCACAAATAGAGCAACAGATGTCGGAGAGAGATTACAAGCAAGAACCTGCAAATGGCACTTTCAATTCCCTTCATTTACAGAAGAACTAGCTTCTTCCTACGGTATTAAAGAAGAATTCAACTTAACGTTAAGTATAACTGGCGCTGCACCCAGAGTGGATAACAGCGGGAACATAAAACCTGAAGTAAGTACGTTCAGGATACACACTGTATGATGTATTACTATCTATGCTAGGTCATTTTTTTATCACGGCCACGAAGAAGCCAGAAGAAGTTAATCGGGTCTCCGGACCTCCATTTCTGTAGATCGCTTAAGGCTAAATAGACGTCTCGTACTTCCAGAAGTATCGTGTCGCACTCGAGGTGCTGGCATACCACAGTGTCTGCAACAAGGACGAAGTGGCTAAGCTTCAAAAAATGGAAATTAAAGAACGAGTCGAGGAACTGGAGACGTGAGTTTATATACACTTTCCACGAGGAGATCGATCTGAGAGGAAAGGTGAACGAAATAACGTCACTTTAGCTTTGAGTTCAACTACTTGCGAATGTCGGAACTCGAGAAGCCTCTCTATGCTATCGCTATGTTCAAGACACTTTTCCAGGAACAGTTGTGAGTACTCCTCTGCTCTTCGACATTTTACCTCGCTACCAATGAATCCTGGAAGCCCAGTGAGCGCCTCGGTTCTCATAATCATCTTCATAGTAACAATGCTCTAACACATTTGCTTAAGCCTGAACCGGCTGATAGAGAGGCTATATGCTGTTACAGGATGTTTTGTTGCGATCAAAACTCTTGCGCCAGGCGGGACTCGAACCCGCATCTTCTGCTTTCCGGGCAGCGATGTTCGAGTCCCGCCTGGCGCAGATGCGGGTTCGAGTCCCGCCTGGCGCAAGAGTTTTGATCGCAACAAAACATCCTGTAACAGCATATAGCCTCTCTATCAGCCGGTTCAGGCTTAAGCAAATGTGTTAGAGCATTGTTACTAGTAAGGTCCGCAGCTTAACCGGTTCCATGCTGATATCAGCGGCCGGCCCATCCCTGTATCACGGGTGGGTGCTGACGGACCTCGAGGATATCGCGGATGTCACGTGCGGTCAAACAGCGCCGGTGGTGTAAGGCGAACATCGCTGCCCGGAAAGCAGAAGATGAGGGTTCGAGTCCCGCCTGGCGCAAGAGTTTTGATCGCAACAAAACATCCTGTAACAGCATATAGCATCTTCATAGTGTTCCACATCTTCGATATTCATCACACCAACAAAATGGTGTGGAACGAACTCCCCACCAAATTCTTGAAATTTGGGCGGCATCACATACTACTGCACATTTCATTTATAGACCATTAACCACCATTTAAGCCGGTACGACCGTGATGAACTGATTCGATTTGTGCTGACGGTGCGGAAGAACTACAGACGGGTCGCCTACCATAACTGGGCTCACGGCTGGTCCGTGGCGCACGCGATGTTCGTGCTGCTGATGCACCACACGTCCCAGGACATCTTCACCACTCACGAGGTACGGACGTTTCTCCTGAAGCATTGTGTATTTCGCAGAGGAAACGTAGAGATGTAGCCTTGCCCGCCTAGCAGCCTGCTAGTTTGCCTCTATCACTATCACTGTCTCCGAGGGTTAGCCTCGTCTCATGACTGTTCACCCGCAGGAGCGTGACCTGATCGTTTGAAGTAACAATCACACAGGAATGACTGACGCGTTTTTCCCCACTTTGTTTCCTCTACGCTCTAGTTCTTGACAATTTACATAGTATAGGCCCACTTTTCAGTGCATTACACCCAATGTATTGCCCTTAAAATCCTTGTCTGTTCAGGCTTTGGCACTGTACGTCTCCTGCCTATGTCACGACCTTGACCATCGCGGCAAGAACAACGCCTACATGAAGTCAATGATGACACCGCTAGCCAGCATATACACAACGTCTGTCATGGAGCACCACCATTTCAATCAGACCGTTACCATTCTACAACAGGTCAGCGCCCAATGAGATCGTTATTTCAAGTTTAGGTAGATTGCATAACCGTCACTAGGGGCATCGTTAAGAATCCCTCTGCAAATCATTTCCTTCATTACAGTTAAAAGATTGCCAGCTGCTAACGTATCCGCTATGCCTCCTCCTTAAACGCAGCAGGCGATGGGGTGGCGATTTTGTGCATTGTCATCTGTCAATAGTAGTGAGGTCGCCGACGTCCTCTTAAGCAAGGCGTTCCTCCTTTCTGGCGCATCACAATCATGCAGTGTTAAGTGGAATCACGACCAAGATTCCACTACGGCACAACGACGCCATCGTAATTGTGGAAGAATGGGCTTGACTTTCTGTGCTACCTTTCAGAACTTGATGAGAGATCTGAGGCATATAGGGGCGGAGAACAAGAGCCAGTGGTCGTGCTCATAGCACCAAACATCAGCTAATCCCATTGCTCAGTATGGACAGCGACCTATCTATAGTTTTGAGAGCTTTCACAGGCATGGCGGTCATTACCATTAAGGTAAGGGAGAATGTGCGGTTTCACCGAGACCGCCTGCTCGCCTCCTCTATCCCTACCGTACTACCATAACCTCTGTCGGCTGCTGGGCATTAGGGGAAGGAATGAGCATATGACCAGAGCGCAGAACGAAGTTTCTAACATGAGCCTTGGTTAGCGGCCTGATCTTTTGAAGGTAGCTAATATTGCCCTTATTGACGGTCTGATGTTTCGACGCTACTGTCGCCTTCAAGAAGATTCGATCTGCCGACAGTGATAAACCGCTCACGACCTGCATGGTTTGTAACATGAACATGAATTCTGTTTTTGTTCCACTGACCGTACTAGAGTCCTCATCGCTGCAAGTAGATGCGTAACCTCCTCTGAAGTTGACGGTATCCTCGAAACATCAAACCGTCAATAAAGGCCCATCGACGAGTAGTAGTATTTCGAGCAGTGAGCTATGAGATGAAATGCAGGGTTGTCAAACAATTCTCGGGATGTGTCCTAGATAGTATAGGTGTGAATATCCGTGTCTGTCACACGCGAGACCCGAGTTCAATTTCCTGCCTGGGGAAGTTTCGTAATTCCACGTGTAGGCTACACCATAGTTAGCAATTTAGGATGGTCACAACATTCTGAAATCGATGACGTCGGCGGAATACAAACAGGTGCTGTCGCTGATCAAGCACTGCATTTTGGCTACGGATCTTGCTCTCTTCTTTTCCAACAAGGCTGAGCTGAACAAGATCGTCGACACTGGCCAATTTAACATCAAGGATGAGCACCATCGGTGAGTGGGACTTCGACCTCATCACAACCCGTCCTTCAAAAATTGACGATAATACACAGGCAACGTCAAGCTATAACTCTGCTATCATTTTACATATAAGAAACCTAACGACGCTTACTCTTTGAAGGAAACTCACTCAAGCAATCTTGATGACCGGCTGTGATCTGATCGCGTCCGCGAAACCATGGTGCATTCAAACGGAAACGGTCAAGGTCATCTTCGAGGAGTTCTATGAGCAGGTGATCATAGAAGTCGTGGGAGAATAGTTGCGCGCTTGTGTTGGGGAAGTGGAATTCGTGCACGACAAGCTATCTCATCTGCGGGTTAGACGGCAGCGATGGCAGGGAGTTGGCGTACAACCCTCCTAATTATAAAAACGTCGCGGGATTCAGTAGTGGAACGCCATATCTTCAATTTTCGTATAAAACATGAGTCCACATAAGCCTAGCCCAGGTGTGGGCTCATCGCAGAATGAGGGAAAATCTACGCTAGCAGAAGCTGCATATTCATGCTCAGATTAGAATCAACGGCAGTAAATCGGTTAAACAATGCGGTTCAGGGCGATGCCGAACGGATGAATGGACGAGATCCCATTCCGATGATGGATCGCAACAAAGCACACGAACTACCACAGATGCAGGTTGTCTTCAAATTAGTCTTCTCATACGATGAATGCCTGGAACTCCGTAAAACTTAGTCAGCGCAGTTGGACTGCAACCATCTTTTGAAAGTACACGGACCTCTATGGTAGAGCTTCTGAAGCTCTTCATAATTGCTTAGCATTTAGCAGCACCCTTTCTTCAAAACTTGAGCACACTGCTCACATTACAGAGCAAGATAACCCTAAAATGAGCTAGTCAATTTCCTCGTACCCTTGGCATTTTGCTGGTGTATCTGACACCACAGCATATAGCATGCACACAGTGCACATCGTAATTATAGGAGCACACTACAACTTTGCCAACATCAGACTTCTCTTAAAAGTTGAAAACCTTCGTCAGAACAACCCTACTTGTAGCGAAAAAGAACATAGCAAAGATTATTCGGAAAAATCTAAGGTTCCTATGTTTTCAAAATCTCACGACAACGTATGAATGTACTTTCTCGGGCCACATAATAATGATATGTCCATTTGAAAGAAACTGCTTGAAACGAAGGATAACAAATAAATGTTTACGCAAGCATCTTTCAGCACTTTCCACGATGCTTCTAGTGAAGGCTTTGCCAAACGATGGGGTCTTATGCTGGTTTCATTCCGTGCAAAGAAGATTTGATTCGAATCATCGACTAGCACAATTTGACAGCGGGGAGATAATCTTCTCCACACTTGGTCACAACGGCGTCTAGTGGAAAGAATCGTATAGAAGAATGCCGGAAATGCTGCTTCTCAAACACGAGCATCATTAATAATGAATTTCATGTGAGAAGTTTTGACATTCTAATAGTTGTCTGACTTTTTTTTCGACTTTACATTGGATTACCTAGCTTGCTGACAGTTCATATACCTCAGCGAACTAATTTTTGTCACGAAATTACTTGCAATCATGTTTGGAAGAATAAGAACTTATAACAATCGATAATGAAAAAGTGAATCAATTTGCTGCCTGTCGGTGTGAATAACTATATCAGTAATGTGCCAAGTAATGCTTTGAAAATCTTGAAGGGACTGTGGATGTAGTGTTTATCATCTTCTTTTTAGCGACAAGTTACGGTTGTTTTCGAGCAGAGATCTTTTAGGTGATACATAATTATGATGCTGCCGAAATGCAACGTTGAAAGAGTATAAAAGATATTGAAAGCCTAAATTGCTTAAGTGCGGTTGTTCTGCATAGCAAGTATTTATTTATTATATTTTCTACGTGGTCAACCACGCAAATATTAGGTTGGAAAAAAGACTCTTCACACTTCGAAAATTTTTTTACCATTCTCCTTGTAAACGCACTAGCCAATATTGATTGCTGATTTCATAATCCTATCACACTTGCCTACACACCGTTCTCACCCGGACACAGGTCAAGACCCTTTTTGTACTTCGTTACCTATCTAATCTTCCGGACCCAATGTCAGATCTTCCTGATGGCCATTTTCGGCACGGCATCCTTCATGAATTCATTAAAGGATCTACAGCACGTCAGGCAGCCGACCAAATTAACGATAGATATCGCTTGGGATCTGTTACTCATCGCACCTGTTATGGATGGCTCGGAAAGTTTTTAAATGGAGATCATTCACTCGAGGACAAAGCAGGTTCAGGAAGGCCAACTGAATTGGACGACGCTGAACTACTCCATATTCTTCGTACCGATAGTTGGTAGACGACACGTCAGTTGGCAGAGAAGCTCGAAGTGTCTCATAGGATAGTGGGAATCCATCTGAAGAATTTTGGCTTTGCATGGAAATTTGGAGCTCGGATTCCACATGCGCTGTCAGACACTTAGAAAGGTCGACGGCTCTCCATCGCTGCTTCTCTTCTGTCCAGATAAGGAAGAAAATCGTTTCTGCCGCGGATTGGGACAGGCGGTGAGTCCTGGGTTCTGTATGCCATCTTCCGAAGAAAAGGACAATGCGTACAAAATTAGGAGAACCCTAAGCCTGATCGCAAGCCCAATGTTCACGAAAGGAAGATTCTCTGGAGTGTTTGGTGGATATCAGAGGAGTGATTTACTGGGAAACGCTCAGAAGTGGAGAGACACTTACTGCTGCCACATACAATGCCCAACTCCATAAAGTTGCCGCGGCTGTCCAAGAAAAGAGGCGTGAGAAGTCAAAGGTGAGGATTTTGCATGGCAATGCAGAACCACATGTTGCAAGACTCGCAAGAGAAACAACGGAGGAGCTGGTTGGGAGGTAATGCCACATCCATCGCATAACCCTGACCTCGCCCCTACCAACAACTTTCTCTTCCATGCTCTCAAGCAAGAAATTGGAGAGAAATATTTTGAAACGGATGAAGACCTCAAAAATTGGATTCAGCAATGGTACGACTCCCAGAAATGCAGTCCTTTAAGCGAGAGGAATTAGAAAATTATCCAGTCTTTGGGGAAGTGTAGTGGAACAAAATGGAGATTATCTCAATTGATTTGACATTGTAGTTGTGAAGTGATAAATCTTTGGAAAAGATTAAAAGACTTTTTTTCTAACCTAATAAAACAATTCAAGGAGGTTAACAAGCAGCAATTACAACAACCAATGAGCAAAGCAATTTGAAGACATCAAAGCGGGATAAAATAATGGTAAGACGCGTCCTGAAGAAACTTGTCATTGTCAACGAGTATTTCGAACTGCCTCAAAAAGTCAGGTAGAACGGTTTCCTTACAGAACTTCAGAAACTGGATTAGAGAAGAAACCCCATCTTACACTACTTTTTGCCTTTGGGATTCTGACCCTCCACGGGCAACCTTTCGTGTTAAAAGAAGAGACGGAGCAGAATTCGTGAACTGAGATGCCTAACATGCCATCAATCTTCTCATGATCCACGACAAGATCATAATTTATCCTACGGTGTGAAAGTGTAGGAGGGTTACAGACTGTATTTCGTATTGAAGCCGAAGAAAACCCCGAAGAAAGAAGAACACGTAGTGTTAGTAGTACAATATCGCCACACTTTTAGGCCTTTTGGTGGAAAAATCGCAAAAAAAACACGTTTTTTTGCAGAGTTGCTCTAACGCTGTTCAAATTGCGCGATTGGAAAAATAAATCAGATAGTCGGGATCAACGTCGAATCCCGATGAGGTGGAAAACCTCCACAGAATGTTAAAATATTCGATTCAGTGACCTGGAGGGTGCGAATTAATTATGGGCTTCAGATAATCGAAGTGTCATAGTAACGCAAACTGTTCAAAACAGAAAAACAATTCGTAATCTTTACTAAGGTCCTTAACAATCAAATGTTACAGTCTTCATTCGAAGTGCCCTCTTCTTGCGCGTGCAGATTCTCAGACGAGTTACGAAGGCGTCGCGGGTGGCACGCAGATAGTCCTCATAGTGTCATTCTAAGCTTTCTTAATTGCAGTTTTGAGCGAATCCAGTTGTAGTATCTTGTAGCTAAGATCTTGTGCTCTAAAACTGTGGAGATCGGAAAGTCAAGCGGGTTAGGACCTGGTGAATTTGATGATCATTCTTCATGAGCGATGAAATCTACAAACACCACTGCTAGACGACACTTGACTTGTCTGCAGGAGACTAGTCTTGCTGAAAGCACCATGGCTTGTCTTCAAGTTGAGAAATGGACCATAGCTTCAAAACTTTCTCCAGGACCGATTTCAAGTATATTTACTCATTGATCTTCACTCCAGCATCGACGAACACTAGTAGCGTCTTCCCATATGAGGCTATCACACCCCAATCCATAACAGAGCTTGGATGTGCAGTCTTCTCGATGACTTTTCCTCTAGAAATAACCTGCTTCTGATCTGCTGCAAAGATACAATTGTTTTGTGGATTCACAATAGGTTCTATTGCAAAAATTTTCATCATCACTGAAAGCGATGCTCCGGTGCGTGCCATCTGCGAAGTGTCAAAAGTCTTCTGCATCTCTTCATTGGGACGTTCTTCATTTTGGGCGAGAAGAAAAGTGCCATCCGTTGTCGGTAAGGGCGGAGTCCCAGCTTCCCCCTGACAATGTTTCCCACATAGGAAGCGCTGATGCCTTCCGCTTTCGTCACATTCCTCATTGAGAAACAAGGAATTTTTATTACGAATCTTTTCATGGTGTCAGATGTTGCAACAGAAACCTTTTCACCTCGTCCTTTCCTGTTCGATGTATTTTCGAGCTCCTCGAACCGTTCAATCGTGTTTCGGACCAATCGCTGGAAAACATATAGAAGATCAGCAATTTTCTTCGACTCGTGACCTTCCTGGTGCAGACCGATGATGGCGGCACGCTTCGGATGAGCTTTAACAATAGTTCAGAATGCAAAGAACGTACACAAAACTTTTCGTACAGCATAGTAAAGGATAAAGGATAAAGGACGGCGTTACTCAATCCTTTTTGGGATGCGCCAGCGCATTCTACTTCTACGGGATGTCGTGGAGGCGACATGAATGCGTATTTGGCCATACAATGACTTGCGGTGGCCAGCCGATGAACAAGTCAGCGCTTTATCCTTCCCAGACACGTCTGGTACCAATTCACCGACCCCGGAGGGATGGAAGGCTTGGTTGGCCTGGGCGGGAAATCCGAACCAGGAACCTGGTATCGGGTGCACGCGACAGTCGCGCCTCCTCCGACTGCGCTACACGCGCCCGCAGCATAGTACAAACAAAATAATAGCACTTAAATTTTCAGCAACAATATTGCACGCGGTTCAAATCCGCAAATTTTCGCCGAGATCCGTAATTAATGCGTACCCTGTATATTCTGCTCGGCACTGCGGACCCACTCTCTCGTGGTAGATAACTACACTCACAGAATGTGTTTCTCTAAATCCCCAGAAGAAGCAGATTGGGTTCCTTCATCTTAAGCTTCCAGCTAGTTTCACCTAACAATGCACGTATTTTTGTATTCCATAGTTTCTGGCGGACGCAGTGAAGAACGGGACTCTTGCTTTGGAATACGAAGTTTCTGGACACTTACATTTGTTCGCTGTATTAAACGCAGTAGATCAAGCCGCTCTGCGAAGGGAAAAATTCTACGGTGAAAATCTTCAACACCTATGTATACGTCGCGAAAATAGCCCGTATGTCACTTCTTGGCATAAATCGGTGAAGTTCAGACATTTCAAATGGCCACGGACAGACACTCACTACGAAAGAAAATTTGTAGGCTCCTGCATATGAGACTTCGCCTAGCTCACACAAAATTTCTGCTGCTTAGACATGCATCAAATTCGCTGCAAAAGATATAATGAAGTTGAAGTTTGGTACTCAAGCACTTTATTTTCCGAGTAAACATATAGTTATACTATTTATTAGGTTGGTGCAGAAATAGTGGTACCTACTGTTTCAGCATTGATAATAAAAGAAAATTATAACGGATGCAGGCCTGATACACCGTTGGAAAGCACATTTTCGAGCGATCGTAAAAAATGACTACAGTTCCTCTATCACCACCTCTTCGATGATTTTGGATCGTCTATGAAGATGCAAGCAAAACGGGGAATTTGCGTCCTTTTGATTCACGAGTTCAAGCTCGGCGATAGTGCTGCGAAAGCAACTTGAAATGTCATCAACGCATGGGTGAGGACAACGCATCTGAACGTACAATACCGCTCAAATTCTTTGCAAATAAGACGCTTTGCGACGGATTAATCCGTCACAAAGCGTCTTATTTGCAAAGAATTTGAGCGGTATTGTACTACGCGCACATGCTTCGAGCAATTTCTGGAGACCTCGGTCTCGAAAATCGGGAGGAACGCAGTCTCAGTCCCACGCAAGCACGGCATTCGAGGAAAATTGGGAGGGTAAAAAACTCGACAAGTGGGTGCCGCAAAAGTTGAGCGAACATCAGGAATCTCGTCGTCTCGAAGTGTGTTCGTCCCTTCTTTTGCGCAACAAGGCGATCCTTTTCTGGGACGTATTGCAGAGTCTGACGAGCAATGAATTCTGTACGACAATCGACAACGTTGATCTCAATAGTTGGGCCTGGACGAAGCATCAAAGCATCTCCCAAAGCCGGCGTTGCATCAAAGAAATGTCACGGTGATTTGGTGGCCAGGTGCTAGTTTGGTCCTTCACAGCTTCCTGACTCCGGGCGAAGCCATCACAGCAGAGAGGTACTGTTGAATAATGTACCAGCAATTGCATCGAACACAGACCCGGCACAGATCAGCAGAAAAGGTGCAATCGTACTCCACGACAACGCCCGACCGTATTTTTCATTGATGGCAACAACAAAGCTGACTGACTTCGGACATGAAAATCCCATACTCGACAGACCCGTTTCCTACATGCTATCATTTTTTTAAGCATTTCAACACTTTCCTGCACGAGAAATACTACAAACCAAGACAATGCAAAAAGGCGCACTCGACCATTTCGTTGCCTCCAAAACAGAATACTCATGCTGCTGGAATAGTGAACCAACTTCTCATTTCAAGTGGGTTGGCCTTTTTGGTGATGATTCCGACTGAAAAGTTTTCCTTTCGAGCTAGTTGTAGTTGTAGTACTTCAGTGTACTTGCTTAAGAACGACCGTTATTTTTGTACGACTCTAATGCACTGTGGCACTACGACCTGTAAGCTGGGAAGTGGGCTTATCATTTCTCCGAAGATAGAGACGATGAGATGACCTCTCAGTTAACAAACACGGAATCGGAGCTCTTACCAGCCTAGCGATACCTGATATTTATTCGCTTATTTACTTAATTATGTACACTCGAGGGTGCGATGTCGTCAAACAGACGAAATAACCGTTAAAAGCAACAGTAGAGTGGACGTTCAATCACACTGAAATTGAAAGCCTTTCCACTCTAGCAAATGCTATCTGGCTACACTGATTTTATGATAAGTCCCGTAGCGATGTACCTACTGAGGAGGGCCGGTAACAAAAGCGCCTCTTTGATCTGGTAGGAACCCCAGGCGTAAAACCTGGGCCGAAGTGAACAGATGGTAATATCCGTCGACTTTTTCCATTTTTTTAGAACAGCGTTGAAGAGCACAGGAAAATGTTAGAGTTTAAAAATAGGTACCAATTTCAGGTGGGATTCATGCGGGGTATTTGTATTCCATGCTACGAACTGATCGCCAAGGTGATACCCGAATCCGCTTTCTTGAGGGATCAGTGCGAGTGAGTCCCACTTCCACTCACCAAATGTCTGGCTTTGTTACACTTTTTGAAACATTTAGATTCAATGCCAAGAAATGGGAAGAACTCGCCGCTGAACAGGCCGAGCTGAACAAGCAGCAGAAACAGATTGAAGAAGCACCTGCAGATGCCGAAGAGGAGAAAAAATGAGAGATTCCTACATGCTCATCTTTAACATATTGGTCACTGGTTACCATTTCGTTGGTTCGTATTGATCTCATCGATTCGGTTCTACCATATGTCAGTGGTAGTGTCAGCCGCATAGGTGCATTCAAACATAGATACTTTAAATACGGAGATTGGAATAAAGCTATGCTTTAGTGTCAACTGTTTGTCTCGACGGGTAGCTTTGACATGACACTCTTTCAATAACACACCATGAAGGGAAGCCCTCTGAGAAGATGCGTCACTCTGTGTACACTACACGATCCTCCACGACTACGGTCCCAAGCGCGCTCGGTCCAGCTGCACCGCGTGTGTTGTGTGAATGCACACGACACACTGAATTCGACGGCGTCGTCCAAAAATCGAAAAAAAAAACAAAACCAACTGCATTCCTCGATCAGGAAGAGTCCGCGGCTGGGTTCTGCGCTCTTCGAGCGCAGAACTAGGCTAGGGAAGGGACTCCAGGGTACGTGCGATCCAAGCTGCCGGTGTGGAGACTGATTTCGTCGATCAGGAGGAGTCCGCGGCTGGGTTCTGCGCTCTTCGAGCGCAGAACTTGGCTAGGGAAGGGACTACAGGGTATGTGCGCTACAAGCTGCCGGTGTGGAGACTGATTTCGTCGATCAGGAGGAGTCCGCGGCTGGGTTCTGCGCTCTTCGAGCGCAGAACTAGGCTAGGGAAGGGACTCCAGGGTACGTGCGATCCAAGCTGCCGGTGTGGAGACTGATTTCGTCGATCAGGAGGAGTCCCGCGACTGGGTTCTGCGCTCTTCGAGCGCAGAACTTGGCTAGGGAAGGGACTACAGTGTATGTGCGATACAAGCTGCCGGTGTGGAGACTGATTTCGCCGCTCAGGGGGAGTCCGCAGCTGGATTCTGCGCTCTTCGAGCGCAGAATCAGGCTAGGGAAGGGACTCCAGGGTGGGTGCGATCCAAGCTGCTCGTGTGGAAACTGCTTTCGCCGCTCAGGGGGAATCCGCAGCTGGATTCTGCGCTCTTCGAGCGCAGAATCAAGCTAGGGAAGGGACTCCAGGGTGGGTGCGATCCATCAGGCTAGGGAAGGGACCCCAGGGTGGGTGCGATCCAAGCTGCTCGTGTGGAAACCGCTTCCGTCGCTCAGGGGGAAGTCTGCAGCCGGGTTCTGCAGAAGCATACAGCTGGGAAATGGCCAGAAAACGCCTGAAAATTGAATAGACGTTAAAACCCCTGAACCTCATCCAGCCAGTTGAGTGAAATGCAAAAACGCCACCATGCTTAGGAACCGAACCTCCGACCTCCAAGCCTGAACACGCCCCTCTACCCACTGCGCCACGACAAGTCTGGCAGCCAGGCCACCGCGGGCACACAAGAGACCAATGCGCATCGATCGAATGCCAACGTCGACGCTAACGCAGCTCACGTGTGCTGAGGTGCATTTCTAGGGCGGTGTCGTCAAATGCGGTGTTTGTGTGCATTCACACAACACACGCGGTGCAGCTGGACCGAGCGAGTTTGGGATCTTACATCCTCCACGTGTTACCTACCAAAAGGTATGACTCTAAAGCGAGCCAGTGTTTTGCTTCCGCTAAGAATGTCCAGCGCTACCGTCAACCTCAGAACGATGGACTTCTAGGCAACGATGAGGATTCAACGTGGAACCTAGTAGGTTCCTTTGCTCTGTTAGACGATCCAGTGAACAAGACGCACATACATCGGATCCGATTGAAATAAAAAATAAAGTAAAAATACCAGCAACTCAATTTAACTCGACCACCAAAATCCGAATTGATTGGCTGATCGCGGGTTTAAAGAAAAATCAACTGTACTAGCTGTATCACCCGTTGTCGCTGATCGTCGCGAAGAAGCCCGATCAACTCTTATGCAGGTGGGTCTTCTGATGTTCTTTTAGCGTCTCGTGGAACCCAATCGGTTGCAGGTTTCGTCTAGCGTGGGTGCCAAGAATACACATTACTGACAGGCACTGACAGGCCCACATAGATAATGTGTTTCCGACTTACTGAGATATGTGACAGTGTCCCTCTTGCAAATATCCACGAACCTCATGGCCAGACCTTCAGAGGTCTTGTTTCCCTTGCGTGCGCTACGACTTTTCGAAAACCCGCTCCTGCGAAAAAAATGCCACAAAAGAATAGATGACCTGATCACCCGAAGCCCGTTCTAGTGAAATTCGCCGGTATCTTATCCGTCTACCCGGAGCTTCCAGAAAAACTGGGCGATCCGAGTTGTCCTCCTATTTGAAAAATCCTTTCGAGCCCAACGTAGGCATAGCTACGATGGCAATGAACCAATGGCGGCTCTTCCTGGGGATGATCCATCAGCATTGCGGCGCCAGTTTTAAGGCGTAAAGTCTACCAAACCATAGACGAGTTCGAAAATACGCTTCGATACCACGTTTCGCCACGACTGAACTCCAAAGGGTCAGGCGAGCACATTTGTGTTCTAATCATTGTAGACTGCTGAATAATGTATACCTCTGAATGCAAAAAGCTTCCCGGATGCTTCAAACTAACACTGTGCTCGAGCAGTAGTTCCAGTCTTCCACTACACCATCCTTCTGCTGTTCTTACCAAGCCTGTCATTTCGCATGTTTTACTAAGTGGACCGGAGTTTTCGGCTTCCAAATTCAAGTGATCATAAGACCGATCACAATTTACCATGTGAAATAAGGTAAGGACTACTGCATTTCGCATATTCTTTATTATTATTATTATTATTATTTATTACATGGGTCAAATCCATGTGAAGAACAATGTAATTAGAAACGGTATAGAACGACATCCACATCAAATTGGCTAACGATCCAGATCAAAGTGTTATAAAGTGATTAGGAAGTACATACGACAACAAATGTCCAGAGAAAGAAGAATGGAAGGGAGAACAGATCAAGAGGAGCTTTGCCACAAGATCTCATTATGTCCTAGAATTATTCATGAATTGACTTGCATTGGTAATAAATGGCTTCAGCTTGTACGGAATAACTGAGTTTTTGGAAAGTTTTATATAATCCGAACCTGCTCTATTAACGAAAAAATTATGTCGAATAGAAGATTTTGCAGTACTTAGTGAAAGTTTCTCTCCTCCACCTCGGGTTCTGGATGGTCTCATTATGAAGAAGTCACGCTTATCAAGTCCACAGAAACCATGGAGAATTTTGTGAACCATTACGAGGTCGTATATTCTTCGTCTGGATGAAAGTGTCTGAAGTCCGAGTTGTTTGTTTCTTACTTCACTGCTGGGAATAGCATGGTAATCAAAGCCACATTTCCTGATAAACAGTTTTCTGGTGAAGCTATTTGGGACTTTTTCAAGTCTAAGTATATTCTTCTTCTTAACTGGGTAAAAAATTGTTGTTCCATACTCAAGTATCGGCCTAACGTAAGTCTTATAAGCTTTGACGAGGACAGAGGGGTTTTTTGTGGAAAGACTTCTAAAGAGATTGTGTACTACAGTCACTGCTTTGTTTGCAATTTGTTCACAATGCGCGTCCAAAGTCAAATTTGTGTCGAGGAGAAATCCAAGATCTGTCGTTTGATCAGTGCTGGTAATCACATTTTCACCTAACTTGTATGTGTAGCGGGGATTTGTCCTTCCTAAATGGAGCACCTTAGTTTTTTCTTTTGACAAAGGGAGCCGCCACTCGTGGGACCAGCGATCAACAGCATCTATGGCTCGCTGCAGAAGGTTTTGATCATGCATTGGTGAGCTATGGTAAATTTTCAAATCATCAGCAAAAGCTATGCATTTCACTCCTGAGCTCGTTATTAGTGACGGTAGTTCGTGGGTATAGATATTGAATAGAATAGGGGATAGAACGCAACCTTGTGGAACGCCACTAAGAGTCGGTTGAGGTGCTGAATAATTGGAATTGACGCGTACAGTAAAAGTTCTGCGATTTAAAAACTCAACTATCCAAGAAATTATTCGAGGATGTATGCCCACCATGGTTAGTTTAGCTTTTAGTCTCTTATGACATACCCTATCGAAGGCTTTTGCAAAATCAAAATAAACCACATCAAGCCATCCTATGTTATCTATGTCATTGGTCCAATCATTCAAGGCCTGTAGCATAGCTGTCTCAGTGGATCTTTTTTTCTGAAAACCATGTTGGTTTGAAGAGATTATGTTGTGTTGATCCAAGTGTGCAACAATTCTCTTTTTAAGATTTTTTTCGAAAAGGCGAGCGAACATAGATGTGACACTAACCGGCCGATAATTTTGCGGTGTCGTAAATGGGGGCTTTTTTGGTATCGGTGTAACTATAGCGCTTTTCCATCTATGAGGAATTTCAGCTGTCATAAAACTTAAATTGTAAATGAATTCAAGAGGCTTGACAATACTTGCACTTACTTGTTTTACAAAGAAAAACGGTATTTCATCGGGGGTTTGAGAGTAAGACGTAGGCCACCTTGAGAGCTCTTCATATAGTTCGTCTGCATGAAACCAAACAGAATCCTTTAAGCATTTGTTTTACTTCCTTCCAGTGTGGTTTGACTAGGTGTCCTTCTTTACCTTTTGTCTTTTTTAGCTTTTGTGTTATTAGCGTTGCAGCTCCTACTCGCTAAGTTCAGTAACTTTTGCCATGCTTTCAATAACTATTTTTTCTAACATCTTTTATTCCTTGAATGATCAGCAAGCAATCGGTGAAAGATATCGTTCTGAGTCTTAATCCAGTTCCTAAAATCAGCATAAGGATTCTACTTACTGGTTGTGGTAGTAGTGTATAAGCCTTATTAAGCTTCAGCTGCTATCCTAATTGCTGCTTCCACGAAGGTGTTTGGCATAACCGTGTCCCGAAGCTCCAGCAATAACCTATGACAACTATTTGTTCGAGGGTACCGTGGCCAACTGGTACGGATAACAGCCGCTTCTTTAAATGGCAGATTACACGGTGTGCAACCATTTGTGGTATAATCCTTAATCGATTTCCTCCAATTTCCTGGGCATGGGTAATTTTCATCTGAGTCTGGTTATCACTGTTTTTTCCTTTTTTTCAGCATTTTTATTTTACTTGTACTAGTATTCTCACGTATTTGATTGTTTTGAGGCGCACTCTTTGTAGTGTACAAATAAAAAATTCATAAATGACAAATAATTCTGGCATATTACTGCTAATGCAAGCCAATGGTAAAGATTTGCTAGTTTTAAACAGTGGAGAGTTAGTGGTGTCATGAACTGTCGGAATGCCTTTTTTACATCCCTTTATCCACGATGAGATTTCTCTTGTAAACGTCTTCTAATCGTAAGGAACACGTTAAAATAACGCTATGAAAGCGACAATGCTTATAGATTAAACAGAATAAAGTATAACGTTATAGGGCGCGTGGAGCGAGTCGCAGGAGGCGCCGGCTGTCGCCTGCACCCCATACCAGGTTCCTGGTTCAGGTTCCCCGCCCAGGCCAACCAAGGCTTCCATCCCTCTGGGGTCGGTGAATTGGTACCAAACTTGCCTGGGAAGGATAAAGCGCTGACTTGTTCATCGGCTGGCCACCGTAAGTCATTGTATGGTTAAATACGCTTTCAACTCGCCTCCATGACATCAAATAGAAGTAGAATGGGTAGCGCATCTCAAAGAGGATTGAGTAACGCTGTCCTTTATCCTTTTAAAGTATAGCGTTCAAATAGGAGTGCTACCGCCTTTGTACGAAATGTTTTTGTATGAATTTAATGACGCGTTACTCGAAGTTGCCGCTCGGATGGGTAG